>JALRMC010000009.1:0-600000 GCA_026120085.1 Cadophora luteo-olivacea
TCTATTAATACTATCTACTTATTTATTAACTTTAGTTTATCTCTTTTTATATGATTTTATATAAATATACTTAGTAATATTATAAGATTTAGCGATATTAAGAATCTTATTTTTTTTATTATAAGTAATTCTTAATTCCTCTTAACTTTTATAAATCGGAAAGACTTAAGGAAATCAAAGAAGCATTTCTCTTTTTTAATAACTTCGGAAGTAATACAGATTTAATTATAAGTTCTTCTGAATCGTTACTAAGTGAACTAAACTATAATATTTAATCTTCTAAATTAATATCTAGTTACTTAAATTTATTCTTTTAAAGTTAAGAATTCAGTGATTTAAGTAATCCGGAATTATTATTATTTATCGAAGAATCGTTAGACTTATTTAATAGAGATCCGAGTGATGGAAGATTATTAATATTATACTCGAATATACTAAGAATTAATATTTTCTTCAGTTCTTTATTTCGAAGTTTAATAATCTAATAAGTATTAACATTACTCTAGCCTCGGCTTTTACTAACTTTAAAATAGCTTTAAAAATCGCTAAATCAATAATACTAATATAATAAAACACGTACAAATATCTTTTACTTACGTCTCTTCCTTTAAGTAAAAATAATAAAATCAATGTATTAAGATATTAAATCTCTTTTACTATTAAAGACGAAAACTAAACTTTTATATCTACTTTCATAAAAATACTAAGTAATATTTATTTTATTAATATCAAGAGAACTCTTTAAAAAGAAATATAAGCGTAGTTCCTTATAATACTCTATAAAACAATATATACGCGAGTAATTTAATAGAAAGAAATACTTAATATCACAACTACTAGAGCTTATAACCCATTACTAAAATTATAATATATAACTATTAAAAAAGCAATTAGGTTAATTATCTTGTAGTATTTGATTTTATGAAAAGCTGATTTGTAAAGTTTTATTTTTAATAAACGCCAAGCGATAATACAAGTGTGAAAGCATTCCTAGAACCTTTACATAACAGCTAGTTCAGTAATAAAAATAAAATAAAAATCCTTCTTAAAATGACCTTATTTAATAATACTATTTCCCGATTAAGAAGTGCAGCTCTTAGAGCTTTAAGAACTTGTCTGTCGTTATATTTGCATATGTTATATAATAAACTATTAAGTATTAATCGAATAATTTAGGTAGCAACTTTTTATCAATAAGTAGGTATTATATAACCCTACTTATATAATAAAATACGTCTTGATTTTCGCTTGTTCCTTGTCACGTGAAAAGATGCGATTAGACAATATCGGCTTTTATTTTCATATAGCTTTACTTAAATAAACGCATAAGAAAGCCCTTGGATAAAATTCCATTGCATCTGGTTTGAATATCTCAAGGAGGGATTTGCCCCACAAGATCCGAATTGAATAAGTCCATCAAACGTATGTTCTCCCAAAGCAATTTACTATGTGTCTGAGGATTCCAGAATAAGCCTTTCAGGAGATCCTCAAGTGATTCTCCGGATGTCAGGTTCAGCTCCTTCGCCAGAACACTGATCTCACTAGCAAACCAAGCTTTGTCTTCGCTAGCCTTAGCCTCCATCAAAGCCATCACCACCACCCAGAGCTTCAAGGGCATGAAATAATGCCAGGATGTACCGGAATTGTCTAGTAAAGCTTTGAGTTTAGACATATGTATCTGCATGAGGACAGGATACACCCCGAAGTGGCGCCGGATCTCTGCAAGATATAACAGAACTCCAAGTCGAAATGCCTCTTTCATGATTGATCCCAAATCTTCCCTGTCGGTGACAGCTTGCAGACACAGAGACTGCCCTACGATGTGGTTGATCCAGAGACCCGATACAAGATCATCGGCTAATACCCGACCTGTAGACCACCGCGTTTCTGCTCTGAGAAGACAGTCAAAGTCATGGAGATCTTCCATTAAATTCGAAATTTTCGCGTCATTGGCATAGTATACTTGCCACAGGCTGCGAAGAGATCGGTTTGATAGTGACCGATACTGGGTAAGGTCTGGCAGCTCGGGTTTGAATCGGTTTGGCAACGGGAATCGCGGTATTCGATCAACGGAACAGGATCCAGTAACATCGAGCCTTCTTCTTGGTTAATCTTACGGCAGAACGAAACACGAAAGAGGAGTAGAAGAGAGGGAACAACCAGTATCTAGAGAGGAGGAAATATCATAAGTACCAAGATATCAAGAGTCTCAGTCTGATGTTTGAGTTCAATGTGTCGATACCTCCTCGGAGATTGAGGATCTGTTCGATACCATCCATGTGTATTTCCCATGCGTCAAGATCTAATGAGATATGCTTGAGAGGAATCATCAGGATTCGGGCTCGCAAATGGGACAGGTTACATACATAGTATGCGGCCATCATCAGAACTGTTGCAATCATCCCATCACTCAAGCGGTCTTCGATATTACCAATTCTCATCTGAGCTAGCTGTAGGGCTTTGTGGTGTTGAGAGGTGGCTTCATGACTTGTCAAGATTTTCCCGCCGGACGTGTACAAAGTGCGATGAAGAGCAGCATTTGCCAGGAATTGGTGGAAGGCAGAAACATCGTCTCTTGCGAGGAAGTAATAAGAATCTCGATAAGGTTTCAAATTACCGATCCTCGAGTCAAAAACTGGACTTGTATATGAGTTCTTGCACGAGACGCATGGGTGTTACGAGCCTGCTTTGGGATCACTTACCGCAATCTAGAATCTCCTGTATCTTTTCTGTTACCTGAATCGGGTAAGTAGCAAAGGGGTCGTGTCTCCCAGCTCCAATTCGCTCTGCTAAAAGGGACCTGTTGTATTCGAAAGAGGCACGGGAAGGCGAACCGATCGCGGGACTATGCACATGTTGCACAACCTGTGTCTTTTGTTGTCGAGCAATTGAAGATGTAGCTTCACCTATCTTCTCTGTGCCTACGCTGCAGTCATCCCTGTTGCCACAAACCATCTGCGTTTGCGAGACAGGGGCAGGAGGATATTGAAGCAAATTCCTTTTACCGTAAGACTTGCTTTCCCGCCTCGCCTTCGCTACGCTTCGAATGGCATGCTGCCTGATACCTTTGCGAGTTGCGGAATCGGGTTTAGTACTAGGATCCAGAGCCACGAAATGGAATTGTTGGACTGGCATATCGCACCGGGTTGGCGGAAATTAGTACTATCGGGTCTTCAGCTGTTTATATCTGCCGAGTATTAATCGGCTTCTGACAAGGAGGTAGCTTACGAAGCGAGGACGAGGATGACTAGGGTGTCGACTGCCCCTTCAGGATTAGCACGACTCAGCTTTGCCCCTTGATATCAAGTCAGCAATGTCATGCAGCTGTATGCATGAGTGGGGTGATTAGCGGGGTGCGAATGTCAATATTCTTTGCGCACGCTTAAAACACACGAGGAACTGTGCTGATATTAGCGAAAGCTACTGCTTCCCGTAAATTTACTGACAAGAATGATAAAAATTTGAGTTCTGGCTCCAAAGAGTGCTATTGAATTACTCATGATAGCTAAAATCAAAATAGGTAAGATGTAATGTAATGGCTTAAGATCGTGCGGTACAAGACAGCCAAACGTGCGCTCATATAGAGAGCCTCGGACCTGGTATTCAGGTCCAGAATATTCTTATCATAATCACGGCAATACTCAGCAGCGCCGCGGCTTGTACGAAATCATGGAACTTAAACACGTGAAGCACCCGCGAAAAATAAGAAGAAGTACTTCAGATAAGTCGTATGCTGAAAAATATATCCGCGAGAAATGCTGTTGTATTGGATACAGATCTATACGGGCTTATCGAACTGCCCGCCGTCAAAGTTGCCAGTCAAGTCCATTTTCAGTAAATCCCTGCTCATAATTTCTTTCTTCCTTGCTACTAATTCGTCCACACTCCAGTGGCTGCCAATAGTACGTCCATCCAAGAAATCTGCATGCTTGTGACAAAGCCAAACACCCAAGCCCCCAATCAGTTCAGGTGTCTGCCTAATAAAACGTCGGAACTGATCCTAAAAAAGCTTCAGTATGTTACGATTATCATTGTCTTGGGGTTTCTGTGACTGGGAGCAAGATACATGGTACCGGAATCCCAAATCTTGGACTGTTTCAGGCAAGATCTTACGTACCATCAACATGTCTGTATCAACGAGACCGGGATGTATACAGACAGCAGTGACGTTCGGATAGCCAGCAGCGATATGCTGACTAAGTTGTAGCGCACCAGCCTTCGAGATCCCATAGCCAGATAGTTGAGGAAACGTTTTCCAGGCTGCGAGCGTCACAAGAGTGATGATAGTAGCGTTCGTGGTCCCCGGGTGAATCTGCCGCAGAAACTCCCTAGAGATCAAGAACGTGCCTTTCGTGTTGACTTCAAAACTTTTCCACCAGTCATCTGGTTCCTCATCGGCCACAAGTGCTCCTTGTCCCTCAAGGTTCACACCGGCATTGTTGATCAAAACGTCGACGTGACCGAATGTGTCCTTGATCTTCTCGAACGCTTTTTCGACCGAGTCCTTTTTGGTGATGTCGGCAGCGATGATCAGGACACGAATATTCGGATTGATTTCCTTCACCTCTGATTCTACAGAGCCTAACATATCTGCATTAGTTGCAATGAGGACAAGGCCATCCACGCTAGCTTTGGTAAAAGCTGGGGCAAACGCCTGAGGAGTCAGTTGATTGCCTTGCTTCACGGAGCAGAATCTCATACTTACTTTCGCTCCTATTCCTCGACTGGCGCCAGTAATGAGAACAACCTTTCCTTTCAAGGAAAGATTGGCATTGCGCGGGTCAATGGACGGGTATTGGTCATTGAATATGTCATCAGTGAACCGAAACGACTCGATAAAGTAATCTTCCGATAAGGTGTCCATGCTGAAATGATTTCGAATTACAATTGACTGTCTGTGACTTGGAAGCGATGGAGCGATGAAGTGGCGACGCGGACGACGTGAAAGAATTGAGCCTTCAGTCCCAGAGAGATGTAGATTCACGAAAGTGCCGGAAATGCGTGGATCTTGAACACTACACGATTGTCTCCGCCATGTGAGTACTTTTCCGGTTCACGGAATTCTTGAGACTGATATCTAGGCTCCAGAGTTGTCTAGTTCCGCCAAGTATGACTGCAGACTGCCGTTCGTAGAGTAGTGTACCATCACAATCGCCACATGTCATTAGTTCAAGTATCCAGATTCATAAGCAAGCCTGCTTTTATAGGTGTTGATGCATGTTGAGGAAAGTTGCCTAATTGGGCCAGTGCCTATGTCACTACCGTATCCCCGAAAAGTCCGCTCATGACACGCGGCATCATCTCATCGCAAGTCAATCCAGCGAGTTGGTTCCCAAAATATCCAGCTCTACCCGCAGCAGCTAGGGCGCGGGTTCATACAGTAGCGAGATACAAAGCTTCTTGCACGCATATCACATCAGGACCTACCAATCAGCAATGGGCTTATGTGACTCGTGATGTGCTTTGAGGAAAGTTTCCCGTCTAGGCTAGTGCTTCTCGGCACTGCTTTATCGTAAAACAGAGTTCGGCTACCGCCAACGTCATCATATCAAGCAATCACTTATTATCCACCAAGTCAAGGAAGATATCCGCACAGATGATCGAGCCCTTCACTGCTACTACTACGTTGTCAGTCATTGCATACCACCACTTGAACTATTCAGCACTAAGACCTCGCTCATGGGACGACAGCCTTTTACAGGGTAAGAAGCATTTGCATATCGTGACGAATAAAAACAATCCTACATTTCAAACTTGTTTACATCTCGGACAGGTACTGCACCACCTGCCGTCGCAGAAGGGTGAAATGTGGTAAGCGATCTCCTATGGTGCCCCAAAAGAGAAGTCGCTGAGGAGTCGAAGATCGCACTGAACCAGCATGCAACAGATGTGTCAAAGCGGGATTCGAGTGTTTAGGTTATGGAGAAGTGATGCGCATGCAACACCACTTTGTTGGACGGACAGGTGGTGTAACGAAAGCCCGGGGGGGCGTCAGTACCCTCAACCCGCCGCAAGTACCCCAACAACTCAGCCTTGTTGGCTTCGAGGGACAAATCGCCTTTTCCTTTTACTTTCACGACTACCGATGGGCGTATTTCTGGCAGGGAATTCTGCGCAGTATACCGGTTGGGAATGCAGACTTGTCTTACAAAGCGAGCTTGGCTGTCGCCACAGGCTATCTTGGCAAGGCCAGAAGGGATCTCAACTTGGAAACCAAAGCTACTGAGCTTTCTTCTATTGCTATCAAGGCTGTCCAGTTAACGCTGAATCGAGGATCCAAGTCAGATTTTCCCGGCCTTTTGGCTGTCATTACTGCTTTAGGCGTCTATAACGTAAGTGTCTTTCCTTCCCGGTATCGATTGAAACACGATCTTCATCCATTGGCTGACAAGGTGTTACAGTATGTCGTGGACAACAAATTTCACTACCTACATCACTACGGTGCTCAGATGATCTTGAAATCCTGTGGACCTGACTATTTTCAGACAGAGCAATACCTCACAGTCTTTCGGCACTGTCGCATGATGCTGGTATGTTATAGATCCTCACCCACTGAGATCTCGTTTTAATATCTTAGTACTGCTGCTGTGTGGCTTTCAAGTGTAGAACATTCCTCTCAAAGCCCGAATGGAAGTCGGTGCCATTCTTGTATGTCCAAAAGACAACAGAAGATCGGTTGATGGACATCCTTCTTCATATACCTGGGCTCTTGGAGAGTACGATGGCACTTAAAAGGCAGACCCAAGCTAGGGGCATGTTATTGGAGTCAATACGTTGCAAACAGTTGGAGCTTGATCATTGGCGAGATGAATGGGCGAAGCTTCATCTGAACTCGGCAACTTCAATATCTATATCCTATGGCAACCAAAGCCTTGGCCCATTTCTGGAGTCTTATCTGTCTTCCGGTATCAAAATGAATACAACACAGCAGGCTATGGAGCTGATCTGCTATCATTCTGCAATGTTCCTGTTGGGTCAACTCACGAGGCTTCTTGACGGACATAGTCCAAAACAAGACATCATCGCCTCTATTGCATTTCAGGAAGCTATCGACTCCAGCGACCTCTTACCAGAAGACGGAAATCCTCTTCTATTTCCGAATAAGATCCAAATGCCTTGGCAGCATGGTCTTGAAGGCCTTCGAATATTGGCTGGTTTCTGCGGGGGGTCATCATCAAACACTGGATTATATCTCGCCTTTGCTCCAATAGGGATCCTATACTGCTTTTCGGAGTATCTTGGAATACAGCAGATAGTAACTTCTATGATCAGTAGAGAAGACTGGGCTGGTGATGCCGAGCAAGAATTAGGACCCTACCGGCTGTTCGACTTGAATGTTGCGTCTTCTGATCAAGGCAATCTGGCTGAAAGCCACCCGTCAGATGATGGAATCTCTGTTGCCCAAAGTTTGTTTATCAATAGTTCGTGGTCATGATATTTCGAAGCACAGGAGCGTAGGGGAAAGTCCAACAGGGCAATCCTCGCGAGACAAGTGTTCTTTCCTATTCTTCATACCATCGAAGCTTATCAGTATGTGAAGCACTGGTTGTGCGGTGTGTAATATGTGTTGAGCTAGCGGAAGATCACGAGCAGTTTTAGCCTGCAATAGGATAACAATGCGTCGTACTTTTGGTGCGAATCAAATAATTCAGTGTTAACTCATCGGCCCGGCCGGCCGAGAGATTAAGATCATCAAGCTGATTGCTTACTAAAGTTCCGGTGATGCTGCTGGCTTCAACACAGCATAATGACTCACCAAGTACATCAGCTGAATGAACGCGCATATGGCTTGCTTGACCGAACTAAAATCCACAGAGCCCCGAATACTGGCCGTCTCACACATGTATTCAGTTTGGCAGGCAAATTTCTTCCCACCGGAACTGTGTTCTGTCCTGTGATCTTCTACACGAGACGTCTGCTTTTTAAGAATCTGCCACCGTTCCGTACTTATTCACCATCGAAGATACTTGCTGGCAATGAGTCTCCCATATTCAATCACACCTTTGGTTTACCAGCCATTACAGGGTTCTGAGATACGCCTCGTCAATATCCAGGCTTTAGAGACGGGCTCTAGCACCATCTCGTGCAATCTCATTCAGCGTCGATTGGAGAGATTGTCTTTTATAGCCTTGTCATATGTGTGGGGACCTGTAGATGATGCTGTGGAGATAACACTCAACAATAAGCCTTTCAGAGTCACCACCAACCTTGAGGCCTTCTTGAGAAAAATTGCTCGAGATAAAGCACGACAGCATTCAGACAAGACCAGTGCGTCCTACATCTGGATTGATGCACTGTGCATCAACCAAGGAAACGTCTCAGAGCGAAATGCACAAGTCCAGATGATGGGCTCAATCTATTCTCATGCCACGCGAGTGATCGTATGGCTTGGAACTGGAGGCGATTACATGAAAGCAGCCATGGCTCATGTCCAAGAGTTGTCAGCTCTCACCATCTCTCTTGGAGGTGCGCAGGCTATTTTTATGCCGGAGAATAGAGCTACAGTGAGCGACCGCTTCCACGGTACCATGAAGGGCGACAATAACGAAAGAAAAGCAATGTTCGAATTCTTCAAGGCTCCTTGGTGGACACGCATGTGGGTGCTACAGGAGGTAGCATTGGCAAAGAGTGTAACATTTGTTTGCGGAGACGAATCGATTGGGTTTGAGCACGTCTACAATGCAGTGGTACAGATATATGTCAGTATGGTGGAGGATCCAGTCTTGGCAATCGAAACCTTGGGACTCTCGACTGAGGAGGAAGCAACAATCACTAGAGTGGGACATGTCGTCAATACCCGGGCGCTTTTTGAGCATGACTATGCCGACAGATATAAATCGACGCGCTTGCAGGCTTTGTTGAGAACGACTGAACGTGCTAAGGCGACGGATCCACACGATAAGATATATGGCCTGCTAGGATTGATTTCAGACCTCAACAAGGATGATCTAAGCCCAAGATATGATATATCGGTCGAACGACTATTCCTCAAAGTCGTTGTCTGGTTTCTGAAACAGTATGATTCCTTGAGCATTCTTGGTCATTGCTTTAGTGGCTATTCTAGGAACTTGCTACCGATGCCGTCTTGGGTCCCACATTGGGAACCGAAGGATGAAGGTGACGAAGGACCATCCCCATTTCACTGGGAAGATTACGAGGACCTGAGTACATCTAAAGTGCTTGCACCGTATAGCGCGAGCGGCAACTTGGCCCTCTCTTCACACAATTGGTCGGTCAATGAAGAAACAGGCATGTTATGCCTAACAGGAGCACAACTGGGAACACTTACTTTCTTATCGCAGCCGGCAAGACTCTCGTATTCAATGCCCCAAGAAAGGTCGTTTGAACTAGCTAGACAATGGCTGGCATTGGAAAATGAGTTAGGCGGAAGTTACAGGTTCACAAGAGAAAGTACGAACCTTGCTCTTCGGCGCACCCTGGTGGGCGACTTCTTGAGTAATTCGATACCTTCCAAGGACGTCATCAAACAGAAACAGAGAAACTTCATGCTCATGCTTCCAGACGACCCGGTTCTCGAGATTGGGGGAGCGCAGTGGGACTACAAAGACTCATTCATACCATTCATGACCGTAGCGAATAAGCGTAGGATAGCGTTGTCGTCCGAAGGCTGGATAGGTCTTGTTCCAGAGACTGCGACGGTTGGGGATAAGGTTGTGGTTCTGGTAGGTGCTCCGATGCTTCATATTGTGCGTGATATGCAAGAAATAAGCACAGACGGCAGAAATAACTACAACTTATTTTCCTTGATTGGAGAGGCATACTTCCACGGGTTTGTTGACGGAAGAGCACTGGACGGTAGAGACTTGGAGACTATCGTGTTGGTTTAATGTGTGGAATCGGAATACTGAATCCTGACCACTTGCAGCAACACCTACTTGTTCCGTTCTACCATCTTGTGGCGTCGTAGTGTCTTAATAACCCCGCCGTCAAGGAAGTCGAGATTACCTGCATCGATACAGGTCTGTACTAGAAGGTTCTTCGAGTGATCTGTCTTGGCTTGGTATCGAAGCAAACAAGCCTGTGAAGCCATGGGCTATATTCTTCCACTACAAGGCCGACTCTTCGGACTGCGCTCTTCCTTTCCAAATGCAGAACTTCCTTCTTTCCTGGCTAAGGTTAACAAACTAGTACCTCATGATTCATATTACATTCAAAGCCTGGCTTCATGATTCAAGACTTTCCATGGTGGGCCCGATATATGGACTGGTGTCTCCCCGCATTGCTTGATATTTCTGCATAGCTATCCGAGGGTCCATATAATGTAGGCCAACCCCACAGCCCAAATACTCGGTTCTGGAAACAGGCGAGGCAGACTGGGTGTGCTCGATGGGTGGGCAGTGGGACTTGATTATGGCTCACGCTTAGCTCCGATCGGTTGATAGAAAGGGCTTGTACATTGTAAAAACTTTCCGCTAAATACAATTTGTTGACCGCAAGGTATCCCATGGACTGCCGTTATTTCAAAGCCTGGAGGTACCTGAAGCGAAGCCTGGGGTAAGAGCCTAAAACAAGCGAGCCTCTCACTGTAGGCCCTGGACAGCGCGGCATGTAGCGTCTCGCTACCTGAAGGCGCCCCACAAAAAGATGTTTTTGAGGTGTTCTGGCAGTCCATGGGATACCTATATTGACCAATAGATACTCTCGCTAGTACTGTGAGCTGCTCCTACATGCTGTCAAGCCTTTGAACTCTAGGGGTGTCCTTGGTCCTTCTAGGGGTGTCCTTGGTCCTAAACCAAGCGAGTCGAGAAATGACCAATAACAAGAACAAGGAGAAGCTGTTTCTGAGTATGCTTGGTGCCCGCATTCCTAGCTGAGCCAGATGTTCAAGATGTAAGATGTTCAAAATGTCGAAAGTTTCAATATATAGAGAACGGGTAGTGTCAAAACACGGGTGACCAATGACATGTCTCCTCATTGGCTGACATGGGCAGGCAGGCGCTGAAAACTAGGATCTTGCTCATGCGTGAGGAGTGTGCAGCCGAGGTGACTCGATCTATCGAACGTGGAGCGTAAGGAGAAGCGAGAGAAACAGAAATCCAGGAAGTGACGAAGGATCTAATGAGTGTCGTTCCATCTCTTATGCAGGTCATCTGCTGTGTTCCCAATTGTCCATTTTGCATATATATAATTCAAATTCCTCTTACAATTAGAGTTCCTTGCTCTCAGTAGAACCACTCCCTGTGTGTGCCAGCATACCATAGAACTCGAGTCTCATATTTCAAATTCACATTTCCCCGAAACGACGTCCCAACTCACACCTTTCGCCCCCTCTCCCACTTGCCTACTCGCTATCAGCTGCTGACCCCAGTCCGAGACCACCGCTAGCGATGCTTCACCAGAAGCTCTGTTCAAGCGAGCCTGTAGCTGTGACAACAGTTACTCGAGTGTAGCAGATATTTCGAACGGTAGATACATACGTTGTTGACGACTTTCGCCATCTCGTCTTTCACGGACAGGAGGTACTAACTCGACTCCTCGTGCAAGTGCGGACTCGGGTAGGCAGGTCTTGGGCACGTATGCTGGTAATCGTCCTATATACATGTTTCAGTAAAAGAGTTACTCCAATCTCGCCTCTTCTGGTCCTGGGTCTCGTTGCTTAACATTCACAGAATCAACAGCAAATTTTCTGGCGAAATTGTTGCTCTTAAGGAGTATCCAGTAGCTGGGCTGCCAGATGGCCGAGTCCGAACGGAAAGTACGTGTCATCGTACCGCCGCTCTTCACCCCATGTATCCTGATTGTTTGTGGTGGCATATTGCACAACGGCAAAGTATACTGACAAAAGATATTGAAGGTGCTAGTAAGTATCTGCTTGAGAGGGAGCACGGTCGAGATGATGGTAGTGTTGGAGACTTCACTGCTACTTCTTTGATGGTCCCACTTATCTTAATAGATGGAATAATTTTGCACGCACAAATGCAATCATGACGATGCATACTCATCGTTCCTAGTTTTTCCCCCGTCCCAAATTACACATTTGCCAGAAACGAGGGAAGCCGCACTAGCGGCGGATTTTCTGGACCATTCCAGAGCCCCCTAGCTCCCCTCATGGGACGACTTATATCCACGACCCCAGTAACCTTGCGTGATATGAACTGGATTTTAGTGATCGGGTCATCAAGGTGAGACAGCAGTGCCAGATAGATTTCGCTTAAAAGTGGGGAGAAGTAAACAACAGGTCGCTAAACAAGCGAAGCCAGGCGATTGATGTCCATGCCCGTATTCTTGCCTAAATCGCTCATTGGCCTGGCTCCATGTTTCTGGGCCCACTATTGATCACGCATATGGTTTAAAGTGCGCGGGGTGAGTTTTTGAGGAAGGGTGGTGTTTTGAAGCTGCGAGTGAGTGATGAGGATATCTACCGTCAGTTACGAACAGACAAGCGCCACTTCAGAGAAGCTTGTTTGTATTTATGCAGAACGTTGTTTACATAATCCGTTTGTAGATTTGATATGTAGTTCTACCTCTTGTTTTCTTTGTACGGCGGGAAATTCCGTTATCGCGATACATGTCAGTTTTGTTCTTTGTTCTGACAGTATCATTCGGCACACATGGAGGAAAGTTCACTATCGATTGTTTGTTCAGAGACCTTGTATTATATGTTTGACTGTTCTTGATTTAGCTATCAATCAGATCCAGGGCTGATAAATATATGAGCAATGTTAACAAAGACACAAGCATTTGCAAAACATCACTGACCGTCCCTATCCGGAAACACACCGAGACTTCGAATGCCAAACGACAAACGACACAAAGATACCCACAGTCATCTTAAGAATGTCTGCCAAGTTGCTTCTATTAGCTCTCTCGATGAGCGTCAATAATGCACATACATATATAACCCAGGAATTTCCTGTTCCTTACAACACCGGGACGTACGGCGCATCTAATCCTCTTGAACCCTCAGGTTGCAACTTTCCTTGCCAACTTGGTGTCCCCGGTATGCCTGCTTCGGGCCCCACTGAAGCTACAGTCAGTGAACCTTTCGACATCACTTTCGCCGGGCTGGCTACACATGGCGGCGGGATGTGTCAAGTAAGTATCCTTCCCGGATTTAACCCCTCGCGAAACAACGCTAACTTTCGAGTCATCAAAACTCATTACGGATGTCTCACAACTAGTGGTGGGAATATCGACAGCAATACTAGCCCTAACACGATGACAGCAACTATTCCCGCTGGCGTTGAGCCTGGAGAGTATACTCAGAGCTGGACATGGTTTTCCAAAACCACAAATGAACTGTACATGATGTGCGCACCTATAAAAATCATAGCTAGCAAAGCCGAGCACATCAGCAACAGCACTGACAAGTTTTTCTCCAGTAACAACTCCGACCCCATCATCTCTTCGGCCATACATTTCGTCTGCGAAGTGGAGGGCCGGTATATCTGCCTTGTCAACGCCTTTTCGGAGTGTACGGATGGGATATGGGGAGTACCCAAGCCTTTGTCGGAAATGACAGAAGGGCATAACTGCGCGTAGTGTCAACATCCGCAGGTGTGGTGGAAAAATTTCCCTGATGCTAAAGAAACGACAGATCAACCTCCCAGCGGATGGGAAGACTCAATAACAATTCAGCATGAATATTTCGCAATACGTCAATAGCCATAAAGAGAGAGCAAAAACGGGTTATATTATCTGTTAAGGAACTATAAGAAGCTCGGTGTCAGTGATGTTCTGTTTTTTCCGCTTGGTAGAACTCGACACCCGAATTTTCAAGGCAATATTAGAAGTTTTTTTTTTTTTTTCGATCTTGTGAGATTTCGCACTTGAGCATTACACAACGGGCAGCAACACGGTCGCCGATCTTCAGATGACTATCTTGCGGGACCCAAGTACTGCGAGGAACTACCTCACCAACAAGATCGAACCTAGTTGTAAATACTGGTTTAAAGGCCCTGGGGTCGACAGGTTAGCCAGCGCGCTGAATGCTATTCAAACAAGTTAGCAATTGCCAACTTCGAAGATAAAAATCCTCTCAAAGAGAAGCAAACAAGCAGCTGAGCAGCCAAAAAGTAGAAGGCGTTGCCCTTATGCGTGCTTGTCAATGCCCGCGTTACCAGCGACAATGCTGAGGATGAGAAACTTGTCTTCTGAGAGCTCGAGTGTAGGATCCCAAGACTCCCATTTGAGAACAGACGGGTTGCCGAATCTGGTGACAATCCATCGCCCTGGTTAATCAGGGGTTGGACGGGTGGTTAGGGTGGATTCGTGAGTAGACATGGTTGACCTGATTGATGGGAGGGCTTTCGATGTTGAGATACCAGATGCATTTGTGCGTAGCAGCTCACGGTGTTGATATATGAAGCTCGATGCCAAGATGAAGTCACACAACAATCTAAGCGGAAAGAAGGATCGAAAGCTGCTGTGAGAATTTTGTTCTCCTCTTGAAGCTTGGGTTCGGAATAGTGCCTAGAAGACAAGCTGGGTAATCACATTGCGACTTCAAAACCTCAGAACAGTGAGAAATCCTTCGATACTCCGTTCCGCAATTCTTTGATCATGTTTGGGGGCTAGGCGATTGTTAAGCACACACACGATCAATCCTGAGCGGTTCACCAGTGCGGGGCTGTGTCGTTAGTGCCCATTACTATTGCTTCTTTTTACATGTTCTGTAATAAGCATCGTTTGGCTACAACCGGTCCGAGAGGCTCACTTATCATCCGGTCCGGCTGGACCATGGGTTGGTGACACCGCTTTTCCAACTTTCTCCTTAGGATGAGAGATTTGCTTGGATGTTCACCTTCATTCCTCTCGTAAAGTATGATTAATCTGACGAGCACTGGCTGCTGCTGTGGCGAAAATTTCCCAAGGTTTTCAAGCACTTTGTAGTCCGCCTGGTCCAAATAGCTATTACACACTGCAAGCACGACATGACCTGCCGAGGTTGAACGATAATCATTTAGCCCTGTGGTGACTGATATTTGTGTTTGACTGTGCTGGGAAGCTTTGATCTGGAAGAGTCCTGTTTATGTCCTGCATCCACCACCAGGAGTGGCTCGCTGAAGTCAAACCCTCGCTCGGTCAAAATGCCAAGGATAGAAGGGTCTGTTTGAACAGCAATCAGAACATCAACGGCAATGCCAGTAATGCTCTCGCACACCACTACTTTCGTCTACCACGACAAATGTAGCTTTTCCGTCCCCGTCCCCGTGTCCGCTTCCGTCCCCGTCTCGGGGGCTAAAGAGACGCAACAACCGAGTCTTGGTTGGCATATCGGGTATGCTATCTCCGAAAACCTTAATACCCATACTTTTTTGTAAGCAAAGTATATGTTACTGTCGGTGCACAGTGAGGAACAAAACAAAGAACAAGAGTTAAGACATTGAACAAAAAACCATTAATAGGCAGTCCTTCTGACCATTCAGAATGGTAACAGGCAAGCAGGCTCATTCCAAACTTCGCGACTTGCAAACAAGAACCTTACCAGATACTTGATACTTGATACTTATCCATCGACAACATGTCAAAATTCGGCGCTTCCACAACTGGGCAAGAAGTTGTCTCAGCCTATCCAGAGCAAGTTGCTGGTAGAACTTGTAGGTGTCATCTCCGGATAAGGCTTTTTTTTTGAAAGGCATTACGATATCTAATCGATTGTAGTTGCGATCACTGGGGCGAGCGTCGGTGGAATTGGTGCTCATGTGGCATATTGCCTTGCGGCTGCCCATCCAGCGACGATCATCCTCCTCGGACGGAATGAAGCCAAAGTCTCTCCAGTGGTAGAAAAGATCCAGCAAATAAGCTCTTCAACCAAAGCGCATTTCGTCAAAGTCGATCTTGCCTCAACTGCATCGGTTCGCGTGGCTGCAGCAGAAGTCCAGAAACTCGTTACCAAAATTGATTTTCTCATCAACAACGCTGGAATCATGGGTCCTAAGCTGTCACTCACTCCTGACGGCGTGGAGAGTCAATTTGGCGCCAATCACATCGGACACTTCCTCCTCACCAATCTTCTGATGCCACAGATTGAAGCTACTGGTAGGGGTGGACGTATCGTCAATGTTTCTAGCTTGTTGTACCAATTTAGTCCGGTGCGTTTCGACGACCACAATTTCTCGGATTGCGAGACATTTAACACCTGGGAGGCCTACGGACAATCCAAGACGGCAAACATCCTTTTTTCTGTTGCCCTGGCTAGGAAACTGGCTGGCAAAGGAATCAAGAGCTTCTCATTGCATCCAGGTAATATTCAGGACACGAATTTGTCCGCCAGCGTAGACCCGTCTGAATGGCCGATTGTGGGAGCAATGTTCGGAGAGAAGAACGTTGAGCTGCCGAAGGCGAAAACGATTGAGCAGGGAAGCGCAACTACCCTGGTCGCTGCTTTGGATCCCGAACTTGACAGTGAGTGCGACTGTACTACGGTACTACCTGACGGCTCTGTGAATGTGCTTATGGATTCGTATAGATGTTTCTGGCGCATTCTTGGACGACTGCAAGCCTTCCAAGGCCTTGGAATATGCTTCTAGCTTGGAAAATGCCGAGAAACTTTGGGCTTTGAGCGAGAGAATCGTGGGAGACAAGTTCACCTACTAAGCAGCGATCTAGCAGGATCCTGTAGGCTAGGTCTATCCTACACGAAACCAAGCTATTGGGTGGGGGAGAGAGAGAGATTGGGACCGAAACCAATATTGAAATAAGTTTAAAAAGGCAACGAGGAGAGAAAAAAGTTGAAGATAGCGGTTGTCTACAGTCTTGTACCTCAAAATTTACCAGTAAAATATTCAAACGATGTATCTGCTGAGAATATTCCCCAATATGAGGTTGAAGCCAAAGGACTATCATAGTTTCGAATTGAAAGGGAGGCATCCTACCGCCGCATCGGCCGTGGGAAAACTTCGGTGACGCGGGAACGGGAACTGCTCTACACCTGCAGGCATATCCACCATAATGCTGATCAGCTTGGTGCTTTGTAAGCTGCTTGTTTTGTCTCGGCTATATAAGTAGCATGTGAAGAATACTTAAATCTTTCCTTTCTGCCATACTTTAAAGCTTTGCAAAACTTGCTTCAACGCAGGTGTGTATGGCTGTAGATACGCGAGCAGGACTTTGCAAGAATCTCGCAACCGACGCACCATTTCCGTCAGAAGGCGGAACAAAACCATCAGCTTCTGCTCAGATCAGACTCCGGCCGACCAGAGTCGCAGTGATTCAAGGACTATGGCTCCATCCATGTACGTGGCGGCTTACCTCTCAGCATCCCCATCTGAGCATCTTCGATCGAGTCATGGCTGGCAGACCAGGTTGCATTGATGGACTTCTTCTTCCTGGGCCAGATACTGACTTTTACATCTGGCCACAGACTTGTCGTTGGTGCAACAGGCAATACCGGCCGTAGCGTGGTGTCAACCCTCTCAGGCTTGATCCAGGTTTCCGACAGCCCGGTGGCCTCTTTCCGCCTGATCGCGCAAACACGATCGGCTTCCAGCGACGCTGCGAAGCAATTGGCATCCCTGTCCAATGTCTCGATCCTGGAGCAGAATTGGCTTGACATCACCAGCGAATGGCTCCTCCAAAACGAAGTCAGCAAAGCCTTCATCGCCTCCCACAACGCGCCGTCAGCTTTCGCAGAGGAGTCTCATTTCCTTGTTGCTGCGCTGAACGCGGGCGTGAAGCAGGTCGTGCGTATTTCCACCACGGCTGCAAACGTGCGACCAAGCTTCCGGGCCTACTATCCTCGCACGCATTGGGCTATAGAAACAATGCTGGACACCGAAGAGTTTGGAGGAATGACTTGGACAAGTCTTCAACCAAATGTATTCTCCAGCTTTGTTCTGGCCAATGCTGTTAGTCTGGTCAAAGAGTACCGCAAGACGGGAAAGCAGCAGCCATTGAGCCTGATTTGCTCGAGAGACGTCGGTTGTGGAATCATTGATGCCGATGATGTTGGGGCTTTCGCAGCACATGTACTGGCAAGTCCCAATCCGGAAGCTCACGACAGAAAGCGATATGTTTTGAATGGACCGGAGGACGTCAGCGGCCAAGATATTGTCGATATGGTCGAGGAGGAACTTGGAACCAGAGTCGAGAGCGTGATCTACAAAGATCTATCTTTCCTTGAGCGCAATGCTCAGGGACCCTTGAAGGTCCTTCCACTATCGATTAAGCATGCGGTTGAGACAGCATGGGAAGGGAAGTGCGGAACGGATACAACGAGTAAGGAGGTGCTTGAAATTAGTGCACCAAAAAGTACGGTAGCTCAGGCTTTCAAGGCAGCTTTGAGTGAATAAAGATGGCCATGTTGCATAAGGTTGCAATAAAGTACCTCGCGTGTATCGATTGTCAAAAGCCCAGGTCCTTAGAAACCATTTGAGAAGCTCGAGATGACCCACAACTCCGAAGCTAATTAATGTGTCCCATGGGCTTCAGACTTTTACTTGGTCGCTGCAATGATCCCAAACCTCGAGCCGTTCATTTGGATCGATGTTGAAGCCCGCAAGTGCTGGACTTATTGCCAAAGGGAACACATCGGGCTGAATGATATTCCCAAGGCTGAATGCTCTATGAGATTGTCTATTTAAATGCTTCACTCAACGTAATTTCTCCATAAAAGCCACTCTATGCTGAAACTAGCAGCGATGAGCATAGATGTTCTCGCAGAGCGAGGCCCAAACTATTGTCGCCACATCGTTATTCTCGACATCGTCGGATCGATGGGTGAGATCCGAGAGCAAGTCTTACTGTTAAAAGCACAGCAAGTCCTCGCCAACAGATTCATCTTTCTTGCTGAACAGCCGGTGGATGTGAGTACGGCAATGGTGTCGAGCTACCAATTCCTACCGACTGACTTCGATATGGCAGATGCGTTTGTGAGGCCGCGCCCTTATAGCTTGTATCACTCTCGCCTCCGTTGTCAGCTCTCGCCTGTTCGTTCAGCATCCCAAGTTCTTCATCGCTTCCATTCGCGGAGATGCCGCGCTCCACCATGATCGTTCGCTGGTAATGAATTTAGCAAGTGCGCATATTAGTGCTCGAACTTATGGATCAAGAGCAAGGTTGCAAGAGCCTAGCAATTTGATGTCTCGGATCAAGGAGGACTGATAGCATTTAGGGACCGACATACCGTAGCGACGGCCATTTTCTTTCTAATCCACATGCTGGCAAAAATCGTTATGATTACTACGATGGCAATCGCAGCCACCTTGCCCCACTTAGCTGCCTTGGAGTTCTTGCTGGAGGGGGATCCAAGGGCAACGAAAACCATGGATTTCGGAAGTGAGAGGACAACGGTGGCCATGTAGATCCAGAACTTCATACCAGTGCAGGAAAATAGGGGGTTTGCGAGATCTAGTGATCTGTTAGTCCAAATTCTTCATGTATGGTTGAGTTCGGGGGCTACTGACGTGGAGGAACTATCGAATATCTGATCACCAACACGCCTCGGAATCCAGCCTCTTGCGTGACACGTGCCGTAGCTGCCCAATTTACTTTCTGTGAAATCTTTCTCTCGACCCAGCCAGTAAAGAAGTACTTGAAAACAATACTGCCCCCCGTTAGCCGCGAACATGTTCACGAATGAAGAACTAGGAACGACAGGAACTCACAAACAGGCAGCTTCTCCTATCACAGCGCCAGCACAGGCAATGCCCAATGCAACGCCCAATGGGTAGGCCAGTCCCACAATCAATTGGACAATTTCATGGCCGAATAATGGCGGGAAACTCAAGATGACTAGAATTGCGGTCGGTATCGTCCAACTCCAAGACTCTCTTTCTTTCAGCCCTGGATACCGTGGAGTTAGCCATGATCAATTCAAGGCGTTCAAGTCCGCGACAGGATGTGAAACAATTGGACAGGGATATGACGAGCACTCTGAATACTTACAGTCGGACACAGGCTTCAACCAGCGCTCAAAGTCATCTTTATATACCTCGAAGAGAATGGCCAAGACAAGTGCAACAATAGACAACGGTACAATCCTGCTGAGTGTAAACAAGGACGATTTCGAGAATGAGCTATAATCACATGACGTGATCATGGGATCGTACCAGTACAAGCGTTTCTGCCACTTCTTGCTAATCTTCTTTTTAGATGTGAAGCCCTGAATCAAGTCTCTCGTCGGCTGCCATTTACTTGTCGATGCTGTGTCGTATGGCGATGGTTGCGGTGCTGGCGTAGCGTACCCCTGACTTGCCAAATGAGGTGGCTGGATCGCTGAAGGCGGATCGTACAGCGTCGCAGGCGGTCTACTGTGAGCATCCCCAATGTCGCCCTCTGAATAGGGAATATATGTCTGTGTATGAGGCGTTTGATTGTCCATCGTGGGATCGTACATTGTGTGAAACAGAGAGATTAAAGCTTCTGGGCGCCGAGGGTTGATTATATGACATGTATGAAGGGGCACCAGGGTGAGTGTTTTGGTTCTGGTGGTTGGGCAGGCTTACGTACAGTGCATGGCCTGGAGGTCAGCGCCCTGACAAGGACAAGGCTGAAGCTTTTTAGCTGGCTGAGCCACAAGCTTAAGTGCCCTTGGCCGGAATTGGCGTTCATGTCGCGCTTTGATTATAATTAGTATCAATGTTTCATTGGTCAATTTGAATGCGAATGTACTTCAAATAATGCCATCATGCAGGTCTCTGGAAGTCAGCATCGTACTAATGCTTACCGCTTTTTCACAAAGCTTCCGCCACACAGCGCAACAAGTAGATTTTCTCATACTTTTAGCGATTTGATGTCTATCCAGGGCAAATACCTTGAAGGTAAATTTTCTCGATACTGTCACGTGCCTTGGTCACATGGCTTATTGTTCGAGTTGAATCTACCTACCTACCTACCTACATACCCAGGTACCTGCGAGCCTGTCAGATCTTCAAGAGGTAGGGGCCGACTAGGCATCGAATGATTATCGAATGACGCTGGACATCTGGCAAGTGAATGTTTGACATCTTCTAAAAAGATCACTCGTCATTGTAACCCAGGTGGGATGTAATTTATCTTCTTGGCTTTCAAAATTCTTCTGGATCGTTTCGTCATCAGAACCTGATTGACCACACAAGAACATAGTTTGACGCACGGTCCACAGAGGCACGTTGAAATAGGTTCCTTTTGCCTCAGATGCGCCTTATTGATTCCGTCACTGCTTCACTCGCTTAGCATTGGCTCAAAACCAAAATGTCAAGAAAACCTAGTGTCCAAAGCAATATGAACATATCGAGAATTCGGGGAATACCAAAAACGAAAAAACCTGAAATTCCCAATGAAGTGGACCATCCTTCTCGCTGAATTGTTAGACACAAGATTGAAGAGCCACTCACGTGACATCGGGTTCATCCTTGGTACCTAGGTATCCAGGTAGGTCTCTGTCCATCATTTGCTCTACGGAGCAGGACTCTGACATGTCTCAGCTTTGTAAGCTGAGCACGAAGAAGCTCCACAGCCTCCATACTATAGTGAATCACATGGCGTAAACGTTCAGCTTTCCTACGATCATGAGACAGCTACGTTCGGAACCAGGGAGATCGGCTAACCCCACACGAGGCTAATCACAGCCCCGTACGATGAGCAACATCAACATCAACGAGACTGAAGTATCACAAGCCACAAATATCTCCATTCGACTCTGCTGAAAGTCTGTCAGACAAAACCAGGTTGCCCTGCCTTTAGCACAGCCTTCTACATTCTACCGTTATCGTCAAAATGACAAATTCAAGCTCTCTAATTCTCTACGATATCTCCTCACCTTTACAGCCCCGCTCCTACGCGCCAAATCCTTCCAAGTCACGTCTCGCACTGAGCTTCAAGTCTGTACCTTTCAAAACATCTGTAGGTCCCATTTCAGTCCATTTTCATTGATCCATGCTATCAATTATTGCATAAACTGACTCTTCGAGCTCAGTGGGTAGATTTACTTGACATTGCTGCTGTGCGCAGGGGTCTTGAATGCCCAGCTACACGCAGTTTCAGCGATGGCTCCGACTTTTTCACCCTTCCTATTCTACAAAATAGTGCCACTGGCGAAGTAATCGGAGACTCGTTCGATATCGCAAACTACCTCGAGGATACATTTCCGGATTCAGGTGGTAGTCTTTTCCCGCCTAGCTCCACCCGTACTGGGCTCGACTACGAGAGCCCCAACAAGGACATGTTATTCCTCGTGCCTCTAACTTCCAGGGAGGGGGCCAAGAACAGCGACTAGGCAAGATTCAACGTGCAGATCGACGCTACCTTTACAGCCTACGTAGGGCTTGTCGCAGAGTATCTTCCCTTCAACTCTGACACGACTGAGGCAACAAGAGCAGTCTTTCTGAAGCGGGCGGGTCTGAAGTCTTGGGATGACATGGCAATTCGGGGCGAAGCAAGAGAGCACATGAAGGCGGCATTCAAAAGAGGATTGACGTCCTTGGCTCAGCTGTTCATGGTGCATGAAAGCGGACCGTATTTGGAGGGGAATGAGGCTAATTATGCCGACCTGATTGTAGGCGGGTGGTTAAATATGCTTTCTACCACTATGCCTCAGGATGAGGTATGTTGTCGTCTCTTTCCACTGGTCTATGTAGAAGAGGTTGATTCGGAGGCAAGCACTGACTCTTTGAAAGTGGACCGATTTTAGGACTTGGCATGGTGGGATCTTTGCACGGCTACACGATGCCCTGCAAAATGATTACTTCAAGTGCACCTAGTCTCTGCGACTCGATTAGAGCTCCACAAACCACCCCAGAGACCCATTAGCGCGCTACCTTTGGTAGTTCTCTTGTTGTGACGTTGGACCAGCAGACGTTTCACGAAATGGCGCTGTAGCGTATGCTGCCAAACGCTCGGCTTCACGTCTGACAGGGAGGATTTCATGAAATCGAAATCATTCTACCCGTTATAACTGTCTTTAGGGCGTCCAAGAAGGCGAAGCTTTTATGGGAAAGGATATTTGAACTTGCCGCTTCACGAGCTATCATGCAGATATACCATGTAGACAGTGCTAGAACAATGGAAGTCAATTAGAAGCAAACGTAACTCGTAGAGGTCCAAAAGGCTCATCAGACACTCTGACTTGCCATGCAGGTGACTCATTGATGTACGATTACAAGATTCGGACCTTCTCGAGGAGAGCCTCCACCAAATCGATACATCTGCCTTGCTTGCCGTCGTGCGAGCTCTCATAAACGTGCGCAACCTGCTATGGGTAGGTCAAGAAGCAACGTGAACTTGAATTCAATTGCACCTCTTCTGTACGTGTAGAAGACTCAAGATCTCTATCATACTTCTCGATATCTTGTGTCACTCTTAGACCTCCCATTCTCCATGAAATCTCTCAATCATTCTGGTTCTCGTCGCAGCAAAACTGTTTAGGGAGCGCTCGAGGGCGGATATGGTGGGGTCGAAGAAAGTCGCAACCATGTCAATGCGTGCCTCGTTGCCAGATCGGAGTTCGATTTCTCGGACAAGCTTGAACTTGGGAATGATAAAGGATAGCTGGGAAATCTTGTCAGCTTGATGGGATCTCTTCGAATGTTACCTGCTGGGTACGTTACACCATTCAGAAGCTGATTGATTGCATTGAAGTCTCTACCAACATGTCCTGTCTCTACCGACTGCTCATTCAACTTGCATAGCATGTTCAGCACCTGATCCCACTCAGGAGTACCCCATATCGCCAGAGGATCGGACTTGTTGACTGACATGTCAACAGTGTCAGACATTCTATTATGTTTGTATCAGCGCGAATCAAGCGTGGGGGTAGAGGCCTGCATGCTTACATTGTTGGCCTGGCGAGTGATTGATAGGTCAAGAGGATGACGGCCTTGACTTTGATGGAGCGCTCGGAGGTACTGGTGTGCGGCAATAAGGGTGCTCGAAAGCTCCTAGCAAGAGCTCGTTGTATAGACCGAGTACCTAGATGCAAAGGAGTGTGTTGTGGGGAGTCGAAAGTGTCGTGAGACGCGACAAAAATACAGACATAGACGGGCGATAGCCTCGTTCTTGTAAGCTAACCCTACTCGGCCTCTCGTTGCCAAGACACCATTTGTTTACTTGAGGCCAGGACAACAAAAGAATCTCGCTTAGGTAAACTCATCAAGCTATCCACGCCATCGCCAGCAAGCTGGAGATCGGGACCAGATTCCTTCTTGAATGATAATTTTAGGTCACTACTCCAGTGTAACCACTGGTCAGTCACGAGCAAGCTAGGTGCGAACCGATCGAGGGAGGTGGTCGATGTTCTGGGCTGGGATAGAATATCGGTCCAAGATATTCTGAAATCACCAAATCTTGCTCATATTCTATGGGGTTTCAAAGATGGCGCTCTATTTGATAATACATACGGTTACATCGTAGAAGTGCTCACACAGCCTGATGGATCAGCGTTGCTCCGTGCTGATTGCCATACCTTTCTCTTCATGATAGACGATCCACACAAGACACTGCTTCGTAGGCAACAGGATCGTAACCAAGCGAGACCCTTCATCAGGTCTACGGTTGCCTGTGCTCTCCAATCATGTCTACCTTCTTGGCCTCCACAGCATGTCCGTCACCGTGATGGTATTAAATTTTGACGGAGCGACATTCTAGGCTACGGATATGCTATAACCTGAGCCTCATCCTGACAAAGATCAACACAACGCGCAAAGTACAACCGATAGAACACGGAGGAAGCCTAAGATTGATGGGATCAGTATTGCAGGAACATTCACTTTGTGCCGGAATAGGTACTCACGCTTTACCAAGAGCATCATCTGGTTGACCCACATTCGCTCTACATCTTCGATCTTGTCGCCTACCAGTCTGCAACCATCCCTCATGTGGGGAGGGGTAAAGAGTCTTTGCGGTATTAGTGTCGACATCAATCCCGTCGTTCTGTTAGTTACCACCACCTGGCCAGAGATGCCCCAGAACCTGCTCATTGATACCTGTCTAGCCTTGGATTCGCATGCACCATCGTCATTCTGGTGGTTTATGGCTGTGGTTGACGATGTCTTAGAGATATGGCAGTATCGCGTTGTTTCGGCGCAACGTCTGATATGACTATGCAGTTGCAGAGATGGACATCCATGGACGTTGTGTCAAAGAAAAGGCGTCCTTGCTGGCAGACCACCGAATCGCCTTGCTTGATACAACCCCGAAAGGGCACACATTCTTAGACACGAGTACTAAGCATCTACTTTGCATGAGTATTTATTATATGAAGGCATTTTTGCAGCTCGAGTAGATCTTCTCACGGTGGAATTGATTGATACATTTGGTCGCAACTTGGACGAGTTGTGAACGATCTCCAAGCAGCCTGGAAGTTGGTTAGAGGGCTGTTCCAATTCGAGAATTGCTGAAATAGCTCTCATCTTCGACAGCTCGTGGCTGCGAGCTGACATTCGTCTTGCCGGTGAGAGTCAGCTCGATGCTTTCGCCGGTTCCAGTCGGAGGTGCGGGCTGTGACCGCTCGTATTCACCAGCACGAGAGTCGAGTCCAAAAATACCAGGAAATTTGAGAGATAGGAACGACCGAATGGCAGGGAGATTCTAAAACTTTGTATCAGCGACAACCTTGTGTACGAGGCGAGGCTTGCGACGCATGGGAGGCACAATATTCCATGTTCCTCTTATCATCGAATGGAATTCAGCGAGTCAACAGGACGTACAGGAACAACAATAGACACGTCTGCGAACGAGGGGTATATGTAGATTAGCCTTTGCTCAATATTGCGCAACCAAATTAGACCACGAAGTTTTAGCAAGACAACAAAAGGGTGACTGGGGGGCTCAGAAAGGGATGTTACGTACAGGTTTCAATGGCAGTCCAGTAGGTAACATCTACGAAATCTCCTACGGACAACGTCAGCTCCGTTACCGCCAAGTCTCATATGCCTCACTTGTCGGATTGCTACTGTGATCCGAAAACTTTCCCACCGTGAAAACTCGAACTATCGAGCAGATGCAGATACTGGAAGTCGTCAGCATATGGCAAGTCGTATGAACCTGCGGACCTACAAAATTCCGAGACTGAACATGAAGAGAACATGCAATTTTTTCTTTAAAGTGACCCGTAGCCTGAGAAGCCACGGAATAGGAAGCAGCAAGATGACGATGTCCTGAGCGATATTGATTGCTGAGCTTGCAAATGACTGGGCGTTCAAGTCCAAACATTTGTCTCGACCTCCTTTCTTTTCCCATCCGGTCCAGTTGGTCGAGATCGGGATACATTGCAAGAGCGTGGATAGTGTAAAGACGACGGTGTTGAGTGCTACCCATCCGAGTATGATGTAAGAAAACTTTCGAAATTTTTGGTGTGGAAAGATGCGAAGGTAGAATGTGAGAATCGAAATCTTGCAAAGACCAAGGATCATAACGTAGAAAATCTCGTCCCAAAAGAATAACTGTTTTTATTTAGCACCTTACTCGACCGCTTGAGGATTGTACCGACACCCAGGGCTAAAGACAGATTTTCCACGCTAAAAAGTATACCATCAGCACAGGAAGAGACGGACATCTTCTGGCTGCTTAAAGGCCTTTGGCTCGGAAGCAATTGCCAAGAATGATGAACTGGAGGATAACTCACTC
Organism: Cadophora luteo-olivacea; assembly: GCA_026120085.1. Classification (NCBI taxonomy): domain Eukaryota; kingdom Fungi; phylum Ascomycota; class Leotiomycetes; order Helotiales; family Ploettnerulaceae; genus Cadophora; species Cadophora luteo-olivacea. The sequence goes on from JALRMC010000009.1 coordinate 26,506, forward strand.
CCATGCATCAAGACCAAATCCTTCTGCTACACTCAGAGCCCCAAGCGTAGAGAAAATAAGCAACATAACCTGATCAAGCAAAGTTAGAATTTGAATGAGAAGGATCAGAAACACAAACGTTCACAATGACCATGACCCAGTCGTCTTTGTTAAATCTGCCTTCGGACCTCCATCTAAATTGTTTTTGGGTCAGTAAACAACGCTTGCAGAGCTTAAATTACTAAGACAGATACGAGAGTCGAAGTATCAAAGTCAAGGCGAGATGAGAATCGAAGTAGGAGTAACTTGACCTCGACAGTTATTCATGGACTCGAAATTGACATACCTCAACCATAGACGAGCGTTGACAGAGATCGAAGCAAGGGCGCCAAAAGCAACGGTGGACAGGATCTGCGGTTGGCGAGAATTTTTCTCTCTAGAACAGAGATTGTTGGTAAGCTTGGTTACCTCTGAGAAGCCATTATTGACATGTTCCAAAGAGGATCGGGAAGAACCCACCCCATGATTCCAATCTAGTACAGTTTTCATTGACACAGAAGTTGGAATTGTCGGAAATGGAAGTATCCAAGCACAAGCAAGTGACATCTACAGGCGCGCTTGTATCTCGAGGAATGCAAGCCGATAGACAATCGATCTGCATTAGAGTCAGCTTCACAGTCCACAGTGTGGGGGACCCATACCCCGCATATAGGAAGTCCAATTCTATATTCTGTGATATTTATCGCAGAGGAAAGGGGAACTAGTATAAGTGACATGAGGATGCCGACTTTCATCGCGAGCTCCAGACCGGTTGGTATTAGGGAATCGGAACATAGGTGTTACCAGGTCGGACACTCGATGCCAAGAGAGCTGTTGCTCGCAAACTATCAGGAACCTGATGTCTCGGAAACACTCTTGACAAGCCTAGAGGTTAACTCGAGACGAAGATTTCCAAAGTCCCTTTCGATGGAGGACGTAAAGCGATGCTCGATAGAATCCATCAAGAATTTGGATGTAAGTGAAGAGATGAACCAGATGCGAACCGTCGAAGTACGGAGCATCGGCTTTGCTAAATCTGTCCAACATTGACTTTGCCTCTAAGAAAGTATATAGATCAGAGACACCAATGACGGCCATGGGGGAGTGTCTGTGTGCAAGAAAGCCTCAGACAGGAACATGTGCCGGTAGTGACCATGCTCCGAGTTGAAACATTGAATCGGGACATTCCTGGTGGTGGGATATCAGAGCTATAGGTGCCTCAACGGTAGCGCGGTCGACTGACTCATGGTAAACTGCTTGTTTGTGAGGATGATCTAACACTAATACCGCTTGGGCGAAGCAAAGTACCCGAGTTAGAACACTAAGAGCCTGTACAGATGGACGCGACCTGCGCCAGATTTTCAGATCTTTATATATATATTCTTACTCTGGCATTGAGTGATGTTGGACACAGTGCCAGGGTGCTCAAGCTCCTGGCTCAGCAACGATAGGGCATGGATATTCTTGCATAGAAGCTGCGCTGCCCGTGTGCGTGAGCATGGAGATGCCCAAGACTCACTGTAGGTGACGGATATGATATGATAAATCCGCTCGATCAAGGCTTCGAAACGTGGCTTTGGTCGGTCTTGCGAACCGAGCCTGTTGGGCTCTTGGGCTCGTGCGTCCTCGATTGGAGTCGGTCAGTATTCGACGACTCACAGCCCAGTAGAACGGACATGACCAATGCTAGTCGCGAACTTTCGACGAAGATCCTGCAATTGGGATAGGCTTGTGGTATGCAGAGCAAACACTGTAGAGCGAGAGACAATGGACTGAAGAAGCATTCTAAGCCCCCAATCGATCGGAGCAGGAGATGATGCTAAGGAGAAAAGAGACTATTGTGATATGGCATCGCCAGGTAGTACTTCGTAGGTAAGGAGTAAATCAGGTTGGACCGCCGATTACGAAGGTATTGTAACGCATCTCTAGGTGCAGTAGACTACACCAACATCAACACCAACCAATCGAGTCAGCGGGCTCGTGATTGATGTCCTCTGCACCGTCTACCTATGCATCTTCGCAATGGAACGAGAGAAGAGAAGAGAAGGAAAGCACTGAAGCCGCGTTGCGCGCGCTTTGGCCACGAAAGGCGTGCCCTGGTGTGCAAAACCCCAACCACGTGAAAGAACAAACACTGAGTTGGAGACCCTATTGGTGCGATCTTTCTATTAGACCATGGACAACATAAAGGCATTTTTTGTTTTGTTTTGTTTTGAATTCTGGTAAAGGGGTTTTGGGGGGGTGGGGGCTGGATGAAAAGTTGCGACGGCACCTAAGGTTATTGTAATGGGGAAGCCAGGGCAGGCAACTGGCGGCCCTGCCGAGGCCGAGGTTGGAGCTGAGCTGCACATCCGCCCACCCACCATTGTCCATCCTGTACAATACAATACCAGGCCAGCACCAGGTCCTCGGTACCAGGACTCCTCAGACATCACGACACGATAGACAGGAGGACAATTCAATGACCGCAGAATGACAGTCACTGTGCTTATTCTCGGTGCTGGAGCTATAGGAGCCTTTTATGCTAGGTATGTACCCTGTTCAGCCTCTCCTCAATCAAGGTCCTGGCGACTGCAACAAGCAACCAGGAGCTTGTGCCTGCGTGGGGCAGAATAGAAGAGGAGCTGATATGGTTAGTCGGCTTGCTCAAGTTCCAAATACTCATGTATCCGTCGTATGTCGCTCGAATTATAAAGCCGTGCGCGAAAATGGTTTCCAAGTATCGTCCCCCAAATACGGTACAAATACATTCGTCCCAAACAGGACCTTTGCGAGTCCGAGGGAAGCCGCAGCCTCCAAGCTCTGCTGGGATTATGTCGTCATAAGCACAAAGGCTCTCGCAGAAGATGACTCTGGTATCCTGTCCGGGCTGGTGGAAGATGGGCGCACATCAATAGTCCTGGTCCAGAACGGGCTTGGAGTCGAGCTTCATTATGCGAAACGATTCCCAAATACGCCAATTCTCAGCGCAGTCACTATTGCCAGCGCTGCGCAGACATCCCCAGGGATCATCAAGCATAACCGCTGGACGCGAATCAGCATCGGACCCTACCTACCTGAATCCAATGGGGACATAAGTGACGGACTGGGAACGCGGGCACATGAGAGCAATCGGATGTTTGTGCAATTACTGAAAGATGGTGGAGTCGCAGATGCCGAGGAATACTCCCATGCAAAGTTACAGATGGTTCGGTGGCATAAAATCGCTATCAATGCGAGTATGAACCCATCAGCCGTCCTGTCCGGGGGCTCGACAAACAATGAGATGTCACTGGACCCAGAGATGTATATTCATCTTAAGGGCGTCATGGACGAAGTGCTTGCTACCGCAGAGAAGGTTTTGGAGACATCTTTACCGAAGGAATTTGCATCCAGTGAAGCAATTTTGAAGAGCACACAGAAGAATACGAGTGGCAGTAAACCCAGCATGTTGCTAGATTGGGAACAAGGCAAGAAAATGGAGTTGGAAGTTATCTTGGGGAACCCCATACGAATTGCAAGGGCAAAAGGATATGAGATGCCCAGACTCCAAACTTTATATGCGCTTCTGCGGAAAGCGGAAGAGAAGAGAGAACAGTCGAAGAGCAAAAGCAGCAAGCTCTGAACCATATTCACTGCCAATGAAGCTGCTGTTCTCCGCGTGGCTGTCCATCCTGACCCGGCCGTATATCCTGCCTATCCTGCAGGATTTGCCTATATCAGGATGCTCAGGCTGGAAGGTGGTCAGTGATGCACCGCACTGTGCGAGTTGAGGGATTTATGCTCCCAGTTCGCTACCAGAGCATCAGATCGTGAAGGATCTGTCTGCTTGAGCCACCCCAACGTGGAGCTCTAGCATCTTCATGGGAATTAAGTATATGCCACTATGTTCCCTGAACTGCAAACCTCACCCAGTCGTTGCCGAAAAGCTGAGATTCAAAGAATAAATGAGCCCTTGTGAGAGCGGATATGGATAGATGATGTCTCTTCTTCTGCTTCTAACATCCTCTCTTGCACGAGAAACAACAAGACTGGAATACGCAGCGGCGAGTACTCGAAGATCTGGGAATTTCTATACTGATCGTTTGTAAATATATATCTGGAATCACAGGCATATGCTGACTCTATTGTGTTGTGGTGACTCAATCTGTCGCTAAGCTTGCCCCCTTTTATTATGCATGCTCTTAACGAGATGTTGTGTGAAAATCTCCTTTACCAACGGATTTGGTACTTTTACTATAAAGCCACTTGAATTTACAGAGCCTTCGAAATGAAAGCTATACCGCCAAATGTGCAACACAAACGTTTCGCAAGAGGTGAGCCGGCGTACTCAGCCCTGTCTTGCAGTCCAGATCTTTCCTCTACTTTAAGTAGCTAGCGGCTTGGCGCCCATCCCAAAATGTCGATGTTGAGATACCAGAACAGATTCGCGCACGTCTCGTTTGGAACTATACAGCTTACAACCTCAGTTTGATACTGAATGAACCCATGCCATCTGCTTTCCACACATTCAAGCTCGTCCCAGCAATGGCGCCAACAGTCAATCGCCAGCCAACTCCTATCCTACCACCTTCAACGCCTTCAAGCAGTAATGCCCGCCCTGAGAGCCAGCAAGGCCAACCACCACCAAGTAATCCACAGCACGAAAGTGCCGCCTCAACGCCTACCTCAGAAGCCCGCATGAACCCTCCACCGATTCCCCGCTCACTTATGACACCTGCCCGCGAAATGCGCGAAAGCTCGGTCGTTTCGTCTGCTGGAAGCAGTTCACGCAAACCACGTCAAAATCTCGAAGAGCGCGACCATATCCTCATGTTGACCCATTGCTACGAGCAGCGGGGCAATTTCAAGGAGGGAACCAAAGCTCAATTTTGGACAGGCGTGAATACAGCTTTCCAGCGAGATACTGGAAAGGTTTTGGCTCAGATGAGTGCTACGGTGGGAAGATTAGTAGAGGCCAGGAGAAGGCAGATATCGGATTGGGAGGCTGGTGTCATTCCACAAAAGCCTGGTGGTGAATTGAACGATAGACTGGACCAATGGATGGAATTTCTAAAAGTTGAAGACGGAGAAAATGAGGCCGAGAGAATGAGACAAGTGGATGCAAGGAGAAAGGTTGAGGAAGCAAGGAAAGAGGCCAGGAGACAGGCAATTGCGGCCGAGGCACTGGCAAGTGCTCAGAACCCTCCGGAAGAGAATGCATACCCCGGACCCCAACCTCCCCCTCCACAAATGGCTCAGATAGGACATCCTACACAGAGCCAACCCGCCCAGCAGCAGCACCCACAATCGCAGCATCTTCAACAACCTCCACCAACACCCCAATACCAGCAACAGCAACACCCACACCCACATGTATATCCTCAAGAAAACCAAGAGTTGGTTGTAGTCAATGGAGAACAAGAGATGAACGGGCACCGACCACACAAACGGAAAAGAGGAAACGAGCGTGCTCTAACCCGCGAACTGCAAGCACAACTCGAGCAGCAGCAATGGGAAGCCCAGCAATACGCATTGGCACATCCACCAGAACCGCCTCGGAGGGTTGTAGTGGAGGGAGCTCTGACGAAGGAAGACTGGAAAGACATCATGGGCAACGACGCACGGCTACGGGCACTGGAAAACAAAGTGGACAAGATCGAATTGATTGTATCACAGAACAACAAATTGCTTCTGCAGCTCGTACAGAACCAGATTAAGGACAGAGATCGTCATTCGGAAGAGGAACGGGTGCCAGTACATCTTGATGCTGAATTTGAGCGGGATTACTTGTGAGCCAGAAAACCCTCGATACATATCTACGTTCGAAGTACTGAGAATTCTTGAGGTCTGGACGATATGCGAAGACGCCGCTACCTATCCCTTGATTTGAGCCCAATTTCGATCATCTCCGTCAGTACTGGAGTTTAGGAGTTGTAGCCGAATATCAACAGTGGGCGTGGAACATATGCTAAGGTAGCAACTCTCCACGCACTTACAATTTTCCTGCGGAATTTCTTTTCTTGTAAATAAGGTATAATTCCATTCCGATAATCTATCAAATATTCAGCCAGACCAAGCTAACTTCCACTCCAGCACTTTGCAACACACCACCTGCCGACCCACAGTTCATTAAGAAGCGGAACAGCAAGCTCGTTCACATTCAGGGCCATATTAATATTCATATACTCATATTCTAGGTTCGAGGCTGATTCACAGCGGGTGGCGTTCTACGGCAAAAGCGAATCCCTTTCCTTGTACAATACTCACAGCCCTTTCTCGCTTGACGTCTGCGAGGGCGGAACCTATTTCTTTGCACTGTTCTTTGGTTTTTGGCGCTGGGGGAAAGCTTTTATACCCGATCGATACATTCTCGATTTTAGATCCAGATTCTCAATTTCCAAATTACAAGTCCATAATAATTCAATCAAGAAGCCAGCACGCGAACTTATTACTTCAGGCATATGATTGCAAGGAGATGAGAAATGAGTGCGTAGTTGCTGCCGGCTAGCACTCGTATCATTTGAAAGCTTATCTATCTCATAGGAGCTGCCATGCGTCGCATTTGTCCTGCACTTCCAGATTTTTCAAGCTGTGGGGGAGTTACCGCAAGAATAAGCGAGAGCGCCTAAACAAAATCAAAACAAAGACCTTTCACATCTACATCTACTCTTAGATCACGCAGAATCAAGCAAAAGAAGCAAAGGAATGATTGTATGTATATGTAAAGGGGGTATCTTGCATTGCTCGCTTCTCGCTCCTCGCTCCTCTTCTCCTCTTGATCTTCCGTTCCTAATTCTCATCTATGTAAAACGCACCTAGTCTCCTCCGGTCTTCCATCAGACCACCAGCCCATCTAAGTGCCACTGGCCGCCGAAAGCAACGCAGACCACACACAGATCTCCCGAATCTCATCCCCATCCTTCCAAGTATCATGTCCCAGCTGGACAGAGTTCCTCATCTAAAACAAAAGAAATATTATGTAGCGGACGTCCAGTCGATCTGTCCTGGCTGGTCCTGTATTCTATTCTCTTTCCTTCCTTTTGTCTCTCTGCTTTTCAGACTGCTGTGATTTCGACGTGCTATGCTGTGCTGGGGTATTCCTTCCTTCCTTAATTTCCATTCCTTGCACCAATCCGTCCCAAGCCTTTCATTCCGAAGTCAAAGCTTAACACCCGTAAAAGAACCCGTCCCAAAGAAAAGTAAAAAATCCCGAGTCCCAGGTATTGCTCTATTTTGTTTGTGCTTTTCCTTTCCGATTGGTTTCTCTCCCTTGCCGTCCCGCGCAATTGTGAATGTACCATTCCCGTGATATAAAGTGACTTTTGCTGCTCAGTGCCACTGGATCGTGGCATGATTTAGGCAGCCAGTATGAATGTACATCGAGAAATGAGAATTGAAAAAAAGGAAATGCTGGGTTGGTGTCGTGTTGAAGAAAGGGGTAATCGAAATCCTGTAAGCTCCATAAAGCCCAGCGCTGAAGCCAAGAAAGCGAAGAATGCTCAATGCTAGGAATCCGGTTGAAACGGGATCACATGCTCCCCAAAGGTCGCCCAAAATTGGTGCTTGGCTTGAGCTTCAGCCTGGGACCTTCATCTTTTTCTTCGTCCTCCTCATCCTCTGCCGGCAGTGTCCTTGGAGGACTTGAATGTCGCCCAGTTTCGCTGATTGGACTGGCATCAGCGCTTGCTCGAGCTTTTGCTTCAACCTCAAGCTTGGTGACTAGCACGGAGAGAAATGGATCGTCCTTGGCTAGATCATTTGTTAGACTGAGTGGGCCAGAAAGCTCCTTGTCTCCATCGTCCTCATCATGGACCTCCTCTTCAGCCGGTCCATCATATTCAGGCGCAATGGACGGTCTGTGGATACTATCGGTTTCTTCGTGATGCTCCTGTGTTGGAGTCGCGTTTCCGCTCTCCGCATCTCCGCTCAAGAAGGAGAATTTGGAAACGGAGTGGTTTGGTGTATGGCCGGCATGCATCGTCAATCTCCTATTCTCTGGTTGACAAGCAACCTCTAATGTCATTCGATCCTTCTCCTCCTGGGATGGACTTCTGACTCGAGTTCCGACATCTCTACCAGGTGGCTTGATGTTGGGAGACAGTTTTGATGGTGATCGAGGGCTCATGACGTTCTGAATGAAGGTTGGAGATACAGCAGAGGCTTTGATCGAAACACCTTCCAATTCAGGCTGTATGTGCGATATGTCGATGCTCTCTGCAGGACTTTCGTTGATCGTGTTCAGTTCATGACCACTGGGAGGAGACTGAATTCCAAAATCAGACGACTTCAGCTCTTTGCTGGTAACACGAATAGCACTCTCTCTGGCTGTTGTAATTGAGTCTACTCGCATCTCTTCTGCCTCGGATGGATCGAAAGTTCGGCTTGGGTTTCTCGGTGCAGGGGCGTAAAATGGCGTCCCGTCCGCATTCCTGCCTTTCTCCTGCGGGATGGATCGTGCAGCAATATCGAGACTTCCTGTCACAGAAGCAGAATTGGATCCTGGGCTGGCATAGTTGACAGCTGCCGGTTGTTTGACGGGCGAAAACATTGGGCTGCTTGCTTTCTTCCCTAATTCCGCCTCCAACTCTGCAATTCGTGCCTTCAGGATATCTCGCTCCTTATCCCATAACGCTCTCTCTTCTGCCATGACCTCCTCCATCCTCGCTCTGTCTGCAGCCATGTGTGCTCTCTCGCCTTCGTTCTGGCTCCTCAACTTCTGGGTGTATGTCCTCCAATCCTCCACCAAGGCAGCCGTGCTGTCCTCTGCGCTGGCACTCCGTGTCTTCGGTGGTGAGATGGGTTGGTGCTGCGACGGCGAATGCGATGACATGAAGGTGTTCGGAGTGCCGCCGCTGCTGGAATGGGCTGAAGATATGTAATCAGGAATGCTGCGAGGGACCATCATGGGCGAGATAGTCGAGTCACTTCTCGGGAAGGTTCGACGAGGCGCATCAACGGCGCCGGAGGGAAGGAAAGAGTCCCACGGTTGCTTGGACATTTTGACTGTGTTTTCAAGGTGAGTTCAGTGCAATGCGCTGGGTTTGATCGAGCACCGATAGTTGTTGCAGAGAAGAGCGCGGACTGAACGGAAAAGAGAGGCGGGTGTAAGGCTTTTGATGACGATGTCGTGAGTCGCGTGCCGGGCCGAAGTCAATTCGGCTGTCAGCAAGGCAATATGAGGTGGAGCAGATGTGGGTTTAGTGCGCGATCTCGGGATTGACAAAGTAAAGTGTGTAAAGGAGGTAGCAAAGAGGAATTGGGATTGTTAATGTACGATCATTATCGGTGAATCTGTTTTGTGATGTGTTGTCGAGATGCGTTGGGATGGGATGGGTTGACTCGACTTGGGAAGTGATGGATGCAGGACGGGAGGGAGGGAGGAGGGTTGGTTGCGATGGAGACACAGAAGGGCCGGTAGAATAGGTAGAAAAGGGGACCAGGTGGACCATAAGAGGGGGTCCAAAAGGGGAGCCCTGCAAACGAGTGGTGGCCTTTTCCCTTTTCCCTTTTCCCTTTTTCCTTCTCCGCGTGTCTGTTCACCCATGTCCATTCACAAGATCCATGTTCTTCCAGGCGAGATTCCACAACACAAGCACAAGCAGCATTTGACCCTGACAGCCTGACTTGCCCATCCCCATCCCCATGCCCATCCCCCTCAGTCCTCACCCTGGTAGCAGATCACACCTCGCATTTGATTTCACATGTCCCGGGCCACATCCCGCCAGAGATCAGGGCCTGATAGGCATGATAGTGGGCCAGTTAGACTCATTTGGACCCTTCTGAACCACTCAAAGACATCCGATCCAATTGGGTGGGACGGGCCGTGGTGCCAGAAGCCAGGAAGAAGCCAGGGCACGCCAATCGTCCATCGCCCATCGCCTTAGACTTCCCTTCCCAGCCCTTCCCTTCCTTTCCCTCCCTTCCTTAGCTGCACTTTCAGCTAGATTCGAGTAGATCATTCAATAGGAATGCGAGGCGTGTTCTTCTGTACCAAAGCCACTCTCACCGTCTGTTCCAGACAAACGGACCAATTCAGACCGCCAGACTTTCTTATTGAAACCACCAGTCCCCATAAGCCTCGAACGGGGCAATTAGGGGCCACAAAGGGCCCGACCCGGGCGAATGGCGCTGCCCCTGAATGTGAGGGATGTGACGTGGTCGAATCCTTGCCTGCATCCGCAACCCACTTGCCCTGCTTGTCCTGCACCACACCCATAGATTCAGCTCTTTTGGGCGGAGGATGGTTGTGTTGGGTGTCTGGTGTGTGCCCCTGACTAGGACTTGGTTTGGTTGATGAGATGTCCATCAGCCACTCGCGAGTCTTACTAAGAATTATAAGTGAGGACGGGGAGCACAGTCTTGACTGTAGCGCGAGTGGAAGCATCACATCTGCACGACCTTCCAAAGACAGAAGCTCGCATCTAACTGTGGGGGTAAAGACCCTCAAAGAAGCGAGACGTGGTCCCTTGAGCAACAACTCAAGCATTTATTAATATGGAGATGTATGTTCGTGTCACCCAGCACACCACCGGCACGCGCAAACCCCACATGGTAGATCCAGTAGAAGCATGTCTGAACCAACGGGGATTGACAGCTTCAAGCTGGAGTTCAAGTAGGAAGAATTGGGAGTCAAGCTCTGGTACAGTCGGAGATGGACTCTTGGTCGTACAGCATGGCATCTAGACCACCCAGCAACAGTCCAAAAGAAGCACATCTTACTCCAGTGGAGAATCAAAGTCAAGCGATAATACGGTGAACGGAGAAATGTTTGTGCCACAGCGTGGCATAGCATCTGCAAGTCCAAGAATCCCACATCGAAGTTCCAGAACAAGCACATTTTGACCACATGACAGGCAATAAATGAAGCCAAGTCCAGATAGAACTCAAGTCACAATGCGGTGAGGACTTCAGTGTCGCCGGGGAACTTCTCTTCGAGCAGCCGAGCATGGCAGCTGCAAGTACACAAGTGCAACATCCGCTTCCATTTCTAAAAGGAGAATACTTGCTCCAATTATTATTCCTTGAACTCTGGGTCACATGCGTTCTTTGGTGGCTAAGTCAGGTTGATATCCCCTTGTTAGGTTGGGAGCAATTCTCAATCGAACGAGACCTCGGATTTCGCTAAGGCGAAGACACAGGCTCGTGTCAAGAGGCAGCGTCTATCTTGAATTGGACCCAAACCCCTGCGTCCAATCAAGCAGTGGAGACCACCAACTCACTGGATAGACGTGGCTCGCTTGAATACGTGAGCTCGAACAACAACATGAAAATGGATCCAAACCACCAGGACCGCGGACCCGTTCGTGCCACCACGTACCAGTACACCTGTTCAAAGCGAGAAGTTCGTATCAATTGCCCACAATGAAGCCTCCCCCCCTTCAATCATATCTCCTCGCTCGCTATAATGTGGATACTGACTGCTATTCCGAGGCGAGAGACGTGGTACCTTCAAGCACCAGTACTCAGTCAATCAAGCAGTTCGACAGCGCAAGTCATAGATCCGCCTTGAACTCTAAACATGTCTACCACTACACAGTGCCAGGCAAAGTTACGATAATAATTTGAGTTTAGATTTGGAAGTACGTCCGTATTGTACAGCGATAAGGTCGATCAAATGACCGCACAGCGAGCTCTGAATCATACCTGTGTCGTAGGATAGGCAGCGAGGCCACGTCCTCTACAGCATGGAGGGACAAAAAGGGATTGCTGGCCTTGAATTCGAAGTCTGAGCTCTTCAGTACATGCTAAACAGCCAATCAAACAAACCAAGTTCATACCTATCAATTAAAACCTCAACATACACCACTACCCAGATCACGAATACCCACACGCCAACATACATATCGCCAATCACCAATCACCAGCACTCACTTCCGTCTCTCACCACATCAAAAGCACAATCAACGCCATCTACCATTATATGCGCCTCAACCTCCACCTCCACCATCACCTCCGCGCATTCTTCAACACCCTCGACGACATCGGCATCATTCTGCTCCTCACACCCCTCTCCACCATTCAGACCATCCTGCAAAGCTTCTGCCTTCCACCAATGTCCTTCCTCCAGAACATCGAGTTCCTCAATCTCCTTGACGACATGGGAATCATATTGATTATCCGTCCATTGGGTTACCTCCACCGCTTCGCTGAGATCATACTGCTGGCTGACGAGTGAGCGTGCAGAATCGCTGGATCGTGCTTGGCCGAAGGGATGGGAGAGGTGGCTTGCTAGGAGGGTGAGGGGGGAAGGGTCATTTTGAGATCCGGGGACGAAGCTGAGAGGAATACGGTGATTTAAAAAAGGAGTCTTGAGTACTTCAGGATCTTTCATCGTGAGACGACGGTGGAATCGTCGGAAGACACGTGATTTCCATGATCGATGGGGTGTCCAGAATTCGTACCTCCAGGATGGAGGATGAAGAAGAGAAGGAGAAGGAGATGCAAGAACGTTCCACAGGCCTCGATGCTGGAAGTATGATCGATACGATGGTCGGATGCGAACGACGGGGGGCAAAAGATTGGTTGGAAGAAGAAAGGGAATTTCCTCGCCTGCTAAAGTGTACGTCAATGACACACTACTGCAGTGTAGGAGAAGAGATTGATTGGGACCTCTTTACACATTCATTACATATCCTTTGTGTTTTCCTTTGTTCTATTTCGCCGCTTAGATAGTCTTTAATCTCTTGCTCGTCAAATTTATGTTGTAATCATTTCGCTTGCCATCAGCGAGTCGTAATATCTTGGCCTAATACCAGGACTTGAATCGTGCTGTCGAGATCAAACGTCATTCGACGCGCTGAGATAAGTACATAAGGCGGAATCGCAGAAGGTACCCTCAATGTCGGGATGTTGGTTCTTAATGAAGCTGCTAAAATTGAGGTTTTCAGCCATCTTTGCCCTCGGGGCATCTACAACAAGGTACCATTCCATCTTCATAGCCTGGTTAGGATATAGGAAAAATATGATTTCTGGAGCTCAATTTGCCTTGTAGCTAGTTAAAATTCTGAATGTTCCTTCTCCTGTGTTGGCTCACCCTGCGGAATTCCTATTCGTGGGGTCCTTCCCTCTTCTGCCAGGTGCAGCCGTCAAAATTATCACTCTGCTAAGTGGTCACACCAGCACGCCGTTTACGGAATTCCTCATGCGAATGTCAAACTGGGCAGCCGCATTAGCTTTCTCGATCACTCGGTCCAGCGCCGCAATGCCAATTGCAAGGTCATTTCGGGTCTCCTCATCCACGTCAGGTCTGTCTCGAAGATCCTGCGAATATCAGCAAAAGCGCCTGGGACGCTAGGTAATCCCATACCTCGAGTAGCAAGGGATATCTGACTAGTCTTCGACAGGGTCTCTGTAAGAAATATACCAGGGTTGTAACATCCCTGGTGAGTTCGTGATCGATCTGTGATATTTTTTCGATATTTCGGTAGGCGGCAAATATTGCTTTTTGTTGACTGGAAAAATACTGAATATAGACAAGTAAATGTTCTTCGTGTGCTGTAAAGAGAGAGCCCCATGATCGCTTACCCTCTGGCTGAAGGGTCATGTTCTTTATATCGGCCAGCAATTTCCTGGCTTCGTTGAGTACACAGTCGAGGTTAGAAAATATCTCATGTCCATCAATCCCGTCCAAAATGCCAGTCTGTTCGATCTGTGCTTTGAGGTTGTGAAGCTTCTCAAGCTCCTGAACATACTTGCATTCCGTCTCCACGAGGTCCCTAACCACTTCCTGACAATACATTCGTGACAGTAATTGTTGTAGTGTTTCGTTGGAACTCTCGGTTCTATACCAATGAGTGCTTTGGAGCTCATGTCGATAAAGTGGCAAAGCAATCACTGAAATATGTGAAATTTCGGACAGACTTAGACCGGTAAAGACAGACCAGACATGACTTCTGATGGCGGAGGATGTGAAGGATACATCGGACTTGTACAGTCGAGTTCTATTGTACACCCTTGTCCTGTGAAGGTCGTCTTCGAAGGCATATCGAACAGCAAATCCAGAAGGTCTAGCAGCAGACAGATTCTCCATGGCGTGTCTATGTATGCTGAAATGTGCATCTCTAATCGTCTCGACGTCTTCGTCTGTATCAAGCCGTCCGTTCCTGAAACAGTGCGTAATTATACTTTGCGATTCAGCCATATCTTCAAGGCTCCGTAAGCGCCTGGCAAGGTCTGCATTACTCTCTAGTACTTGTTCGACGAGGTTCCGAAGGGTGTCTCGGGACTTATCCGCCTCAATGTTTGATTTTCTTGTAACATTTAACATCCTAGGTAAGACGATTATGAGGGGCTAGACTTACGATTGTGCGATACTCAACATGAGTAGTAGTGTAGATTTATGACGTTCAAGTCGTACCATGATATCCTCAACCTGGTCCTCTTTCCACGCCCACTTTATTCGATCCTTTGTTGCCGCAGTTGATATACCTGAGAAGGGAGAGACCAGGTCTTCCAGTTGGTCAAAGGTTAGGACAGCCTCAGTCAAGGTCACGACTAAATCGTCCACCTGAATGATCCCAACATGTCCCGTCAAAGTGCCACCAGTATCGGGGATCAATTTCTTGATTGCCATGAGAGTAATTCTGATGCTATTGACCTGTGATAGTGTATGGTCTATAGATTTGGGCGCGTCTACCAGACTTGACTTGACTCCGGATAATGCAGAAGCTATCTTCGATGCCGCAGCGAGGATCCCGACGACAGACGCGAGTATACTCAATGGATCCATAATGATTCTCTTGGAGATCACGCGCTGACAGTGGTGAGCATACTATATGCTGATCTGTCCTGTTTCAATCTCAGAGAAGGCCGGGTTGAGGAGAAACTTGAGTCTGGGCCTCCTCAAAGTCAACCTCGTTGCGCCACCACGCATGCGCAGCCACACTGACATCCCGCCTTTTGCAAGCCATTGGCTGCATCGGCCTATCACCACACACATACGATAGCTGTGATTAGATTTGATTTGATTTTGCATATGGGAAGGGTGCCTTTCATTGGAAAAAGAAAAACAAAGACCGACATAACTCCAGGCATAAGCGCCTTGACACCTGGCATTCAATATATCCGTCTAACTTTGCAAACTTGAAGCGATCGATACTCCTGTGGTACCTCAAAGCTTGCAGTGAGTCAATCAACCATGTGTGCTTGATAAGACTTCTTTGGAACCGGGTCAGACTTTTCTGCACTCAAGAAATCCAAAGGCAATCGACCTTCAATCAAAATTGCCAGAGTTCTACATTGTGAGCAATCAATTTTCAGCTCCAACCTTTCTCACTTGATGCCACTCGTAAGTGCAAGCCGTGCTCGTTCCAGGTTGGCCCAAGCCGAGTAAAAGGCTACCTTGGTCTCAGCTCACAAGCATAATAAGATTAATAGCGAGGTATCATCGAACGAGTTGCAGCTTTTTCGTGCGTCTCAATCCTTGAGGTCATGCAAAAAGGGGCGGATGGAATGGATACTGGTATTTCGCGGAGGAACTTGTTGACAGATTTGAGACGACAATGTGAACGAGGGAGCGGAGCGTAGGTATGGAGGCGAGAGCTACCCAGCCTGCCAGCTACAGTACAGAGTACTTTGACAGCCATGAACACTAGCGGCCGCCTCGGCAATTCCGACAGAATAAAAACAAACAACCCTCACGTTCAATTCAGAAGGTCTGCAGAAGTATCGCGTTGCATTGAAAATTACGAATGAAATATTCTCGAGTGATGAAGTACCCCGGTTTAGTCGCTTCCCTCATATAGCTCCTCAAAGAAATCCTAGCTCAATCATATCGGCGTTGCTGTCACACTGAAAACAAACAATGGAAAGGTCAACAAGAAACTCGAAACCAATATCTCAGAGCCTTGTCCATATATGACGCTCATCTACCAGGAGATGGTAAGTCTGTAAGCCTCTTGCTCAACAGCACGTGCCATGACAGCGGCCTCATCACGCTTCCATGAGATGGTGAGTCTGTAAGCCTCTTGCTCAACTGCACGCTCCTTGACGGAAGTCTCATCACGCTTCCAGGAGATAGTGAGTCTGTATGCCTCAGCATCAACGGCACGAGTATCAAGAGGCTTGTTGATGCTGATATCCTTGGATCCCTCAGGGAGGGTGCAGGTGATGTCGCCGGCGGCATTGGTAACGCCTGTGGAGGGTGGGAAATCAGCATAAATACGGCCAGGAACCGCCACTATCAGGGATACTTACAAGCACCAGGGAAGTTCGAATCGAACACTGGCGCAGTTGCGTACTCGCAGACCATGGCGCGGGAGGAGGCGTCACCGTTGACAAAGTGGCATTGCTCGGGAATGTCTGATCGTGCAGCAAGTGCTATAGTTGAAGCTTTCAGTCATGAGTTCGTTCCTAAGCGAGCATGGAGTAGATGTCAACTTACGGGTCAATGGAGCAGCAACTGCGAAGGGGGCCATGAATGGCAAGAAAGCAATGACGGTAGAGGTGGAGAATTGCATTTTGATGATTTTGAAGGTGGGAAAGACTTGCTAACTTGTTTGACTCTAAACGATAATGAAATTGTTTGAAGATGTTGCAGTTGTTGTTCTGATGTGAGCTGGAGTGTTGGTTGATGATAAGAAGATGGGAGGGAGGAAACGCTCCTTCTTATACTTGAGACCCTGTACTTGATTCTACCATAACTTGCTATAATTCCAGCTGAAGCATACCAAGACTGTCAACTTCTTCTGGATGAAAATGAATCTGACGATAGACTTCTCCACTTCATCAATGCTGCAAGGGTATCTGCCCGACGGGCATTCGCGTTCCAGCTACGGATGATCACACGGCTAGTGTAAAAATAAGAAGAATTTCTCAGCTGCTGCGATTGATCGATCTAGGAGAAGCATCTCGCCGACGGCTATTTCGTATTCATCTTTGAAGTCATACAGAAGTTTAAACAGTGACATCCTGGCCACGGCGACCATGCTCTTCTTACTCGAGATGGACTTTACCCATGCGGGGGAAATGTGGAGAGTAGCAGCTGCAGTCATTCGGGGGGTTTCTATATGCACGTTCTAGAAGATTGTCGATATTTGAGCATGCTCAGATTGGGAAGGCGTCATAACGTGATCATCAAAATAATCATATCGTGATGTTCAAGAGCTTCGTGCGCTCGCTAAATTTAGTGTTTATTTTGATAGCCGTGCTTGACACAGCATCTACAAGATCCTCCAGATATATTAAGTCATGCAGTCATCACTTTCAGTACGGACGTGTCCGCCTCGGCACCATATTCTTCAGTGACACAGGCAGTGCGCCAGGCACACCGAACGGGTTTGATTCGACCTTCCTAGTTGGGTATTACCCAGCCCTCGATTGTCACTCTGCGTAACATCGTGTCCACCGCGGAACTGCAAGTAAGAACTTAGTCTTTATTCCTGTGTGACAGAAGCTTGGAATCGGGGTAAAGCGTAAAGCTGAGGAATATTCCATTTGTGCAAGTAAGCAGACTGCCTAAGCGAAGACAGCCAACACCTGACTTGTTACCCTGGACGTCAGACTATACGATGATTGCCGAATGCACGATATATTGGCCAAGCACGTATGGAGCACATAGGCTGAACGACGAGTTGTCGTAGAACTCCACATTTGGGTCGTTTTCTTGGATGCCTTCAGCCTTTCCTCGGACATTCCGAAGGCTTCGAAAGTACGGCGATTGATTTTGCCAACATAAGCAGGAACGAGACGATTTCTTCGTCCAGCGCAAAGTCTCAAATCTCCAAAAATCTTGTTCGGTTTTCTTACTCGCGTTCCTCTACTATTGACTCAAGTATGATGCCTTTCCAAACCCACAGCGAAGTCGACGAAGTCGCTTGGAAAGCGTCTGCGTATCTGCCAGTGTCTACTTCTGACAGCGAGACTGGCAGCGCGTCACAATCAGGCACTCAGCCATTAAGCTGGAAGATTCGAAAATCACTTCCGTGGCTTCTGCACACAGTTCTCATCTCTGTATACACTGCAGTTTATATCATTTCTTTTCAGCACAACGCAAACTTCGACTCCCTTGGTATCCCGTACGTACAGAAAGTGTTCGAGGTAAATCCCCATCTCAACCGATCTACCGCGCGGATCTACACCGGAGCACCGAGTGACGAGTTGGAGGAAGCATGGCACAAGTTGATGAGATGTAAGTAGCTTTCTTCGCGACATTGCGACTTGTGGATTAAGTGATCGCAAAGATGCCAACATTCGAGTTCCTGAAGAAGAGATCAAGCGTCTTGATCGCATGGACAACTCTGTCCGTTTCACAGATGGCTCAGGATACTTTGGTCAGATGACCGTTTTCCATCATCTCCACTGCATTGTATGGTTTCAATCAGCCCCTTAGAGCGCTCCAGACTGACGCTGGTGCAGAAACGTATTCATAAATTCCTTAACGTCGAGCATTACTGGCCCAACGCCACTGTGGAAGAGCTTTTTCTGCTTCGTGCTCACAACTGTGGGTCCTACATGGTGTCGAATCTTCTACAATAAATGCTGACTGAGAATAGTTCACTGTTTAGACACACTTCGGCAAGCCATAATGTGTCACGGCGACACATCTCTGATAACCTTTAAGTGGGGCACGAAACAGCCAGTCCCTTCGGCGAACTGGTCTACGCCACACACCTGCCGCTCCTGGGAAGCTTTGGATGAATGGAACAAGGAGAGATTTGTAGACGTCTTCCAACCTGGACTTGTCGTTCACCCCAAATTTGGTAAGAAATATCATCGTAGACTTCACGCCGAGAGCATGACTTACCGTGACAGGTCCCGCTTATGGAGCCCCATCTGACCGGGAAGGCACAGGAACAGTGATTGAATAACACTACCGTGCAAAGTACAGTTGGGAATACGTTCAGATATAGTCTTTTAGCTTCACCACGAATGTATTCTCTCTACCAAGTCCCAGTGATGAAAATCAAGATCTTCCTCCCCTTCAGCCCACCCAGCCGACAGAACCACTGGCTGGTTATTGCACGCTGTTACAAAATGACTACATGTCGTAAAGAGATCGAAAGTCCCACTTCTCTCCAAGAACTTGGGTTTTGGTATCTTGTCGTCTGCTCAAGTATTGCCCATTTTTGCTTGACCCGCACTTCTTCGCCTGGCAAAAGCACTTTCTACAGAGTTTATCTATATTGTGAAAGAAGCAGAAGACTGCCACATACGACCATAGACTGAAGAAAATAGGGCATCCCGTCCGCTCTGCCAAACTCAAGCTTCAGATCGGTGGATTAGTAGTTGGGTGGGTGACCACCAGCGAATACCCACTGTTGTATGTTTTTTTTTGGGCTTTTTGTGGGACGTCCACATGGAGCGAGGAAGAAAGAGGTGATACTTGGGTGATGAATTGAAGGGCAACTTGAATTTTGATGACTGGAAGCGACATAATTGAGGATTGGGATTAGAATTTTACAGACTAGCCTTAGAATACTTGTACTGGGTTAATACTTTGAGCTTGTTCTGGTCAGCCGCCCGCATATCTAAGGTACGAAGTGAAGCCAGTGCGGAGACAATGCCGAGTTTCAGCGGGCGCAAACCCACCGTTGGGATATCCAATCAGTTTAAGCGAGATGACAACGACAAACAGGTCAATACGAAAAGCAGCGACGGGTCAAAATTCCATTACCGTTGCCTACATCTATAAGTCACGGGCTTACTGGTGATTCATGCTATAGGAGGTTTGCAGGATTTCTCAGAATCCGAGATCATGCGATAAGTTGTCCCGAAGACCGAAACATAAAGTAGCTACTAATGCCATTGTACAATTGGAGCCAAAACTTACTTTGCTGAGAACCACGTGTCATGACGCAGAAGTTAAGAACAGCAATAGTTACAAGGTCTCACTGAAATAACAGCTCCGCGCCGAAGAATCAATTCAGGTCCGGTTATCCATCTAGCCTGTCAACGACTCGAACCCAAGCGATCCAGCAAAACGTCGTTGAACCATCTAACATGGCATTTTTTAAATCATATACTCTAGGCCTTTGAGCATCAGGGATGAATCTTACTCAATTTTAAGACTCCCCCGGTTTATGGGCTAATAGCGAAGAAGTGAAGTAGACCAGAATAGATGGGAATCGAGGGCTGACGTAAGCATGTGACTGAAGTCGAGAAGTCAGGCCGTTCCTGAGATTCTCAACGCTTCACCCAAAGTAATTCTTCGCGACACATTTGTTTATTGGTCTGCAGATCAATTGCTGCCCTCCATCAGTTCAAGTTCTGAGCAATTTAAATTTCGAGGTCGTTTTTCGACGACAAAAGGAAAAGCAGCTTGAACTGCCCACCCACTCGATATCGGTTAGCAAACGCACCTTCCATTCCTCCCATAATCTGGCTCATTCACAGCCAAGAAGCTAGGGGACCGTGCAAGTCATATTATAAGTAGCCGTACTTCGAACTTCGAACTTAGAACATCTCTCCCCTCCGTGCGAAGTCGAGGCCGGAAAGGCATCTCGCGTTGCCTTCGCAAGGCTTGAGGCGTCGCTGCTTCGAAGCTGACGATACTGTCTTCCGTAACCTTATACCTACAACGCCTTCCCTCTAGAGAGCGAATCTTGCAACTTACCAGATCGCAACTTTACGAAACGATTCGCCACCTTCACATTTCTTCGATGAAGTCTACTAGCCAGATCCCTCGACTATTGAAGAAACGGCTAATTCAACGATCTGTTGGTATCTCAACGGCCCGTTCCTAGCGCTGGGATGCCTCCGGACACCGTCGCGCACATTTATCAACAATCAAATTGAAAAAGTGGGTGGGCAGAATGACGTGAGGAACTTGAGAAAACCGCACCGAACCGAGCCTCTGGTGAAAAGTCAGACAGCTTCCAGTCCGAGAACGTTGCCACAAGATCATCAGCAGAGTCACCACGTACCTAGAACGCAACCTTTATATCCTTTCCCATCCCCTCTCCGAAATCATACAATCTCCTTGGCAAGCCGATATTCCAGAGACCTGCCGTTTGGTATCGATTGATGCCAAGCCTCCTGGCATTTGCAACCATGCCGGCAGAGACGATGAGCAATTCGTCCACCATTTCCTCGCCCTATAACAAGGGCGGATCTACGAACGATCCCTTCCATACACAACACAGAGACGTACAAACTGCAAGCTCAAGTCGTTATTCGTCGCCGGAATCGCGACCAGTGGACTTGCAACTTCCTATACCGGAGGAGGCAGAAGATGACTTTACAAGCACCGAGAGGGCGCATGAGCCCAGCACATCCAAGGACAACCACTATCCGCAAACAGATGTGTCCCAAGAAATCTCTGCCGTCTCACTGGCAGCCAACGCATTCCAAACCAATTCGTCGATATCGGCAGCTCCGCATCCGCTTACACCAATCACAGCTACAACTCCAGCGCCATCACCAACAGAGACGGAAAATATCGCAAGTGCTTCAGCAAGCACCCCACTCCAGCGGAGAGCTACCGCACAAGACAGACCATCCGTCAAACGAAGCTTGACAGGATTATTCAAGCGTGCCACTTCGCATTCAGGAAATGGCATTTCAGAGAAACACGTTAAGATCGCAGCGAAGCCTCCAGTCCCTGGAGCGGGCTTGCCTGCCGACAGCGGATCAAAGGCCATGCCGCCAAAAGAATATCGTCGTATGCCAATTCGAAGAATTTCGGGTACAAATTCGGCCCATACGACTCGGCCTAATACGCCTCCATCGCCTGTAACGCCATCAGATAGAGGGGGAAAGCAGCCATCCATAGCCATGGCTGACTCGCCTTCCAATATCTCTTTCGCCAGCACTAGGAAGAAGAATCGTTCATCAAGTGGTCTTGGAATTCGAGAACTTCTGACAAATCACAAAATCTCACTTGCTCAGCAAGAGCTTGAGTCAAAGCCAGAGCGACGAAATCGTGCTACGAGTGTAGATCTCGAGAGCTCCTCACAAGAGACAGCGCATCAAAATAAGTCGCAGGTTCAACTTCCTTCCAGGCAGATTTGGGGACTGGCGGCCGACACAGGTACCGGACTGAAATCACGGCGCTTGAGTATGAGCCTCCCTGATACCTTCATGGTGGATGAGGTTGAGCTCTATTCGGAATTTTGTGATCATAGCAAAATCATCGGGCGACGGGGCAAGACTGTAGGAAAGGGCGCCACGGCCCATGTCAAGCTCATGAACCGCAAGGGAGGTGGTCATCATGAGACATATGCTGTCAAGGAGTTTCGTGGCAAGTCGATGAAGGAGAAAAGCGAGGACTATGAACAGAAGGTCAAATCGGAATACTCCATTGCGAAGAGCGCGCATCATCCAAATATTGTGGAAACTTTCCGTTTATGCACCCACAATGGAAGATGGAATCATGTCATGGAGTTCTGCGACCAAGGGGATCTCTTCAGTCTCGTCAGCCAAAAATACCTGTCCCGTGAAGACCACCTCGTCGACCGAGTTTGTCTGTTCAAGCAGCTCATCCAGGGCCTCAATTACCTCCACACTCACGGGATTGCTCATCGAGATGTGAAGTTGGAGAATCTGCTCCTCACGAGAGACAGCAAACTCAAGATTACAGACTTCGGAGTCTCGGAGGTCTTTGCTGGTATTCATCCTGGGCTGAGAGCATCCGGTGGGCAGTGTGGGAAGGATATGGGTGAGATCAGACTGTGCCCTCCTGGGATGTGTGGTAGTCCGCCATATGTTGCCCCAGAGGTCATTGCAAAGACAGGTAAGTCTAGCATGTCCACTGACGTTTACATACTGATTGTGAGTGCAGAGGAGTACGACCCTCGTCCTCTGGATGTTTGGGGAGCGGCAATCGTGATGCTCTGTATGACAGCGAATGGTGTACTTTGGAGCGAGGCAAGGAAAGGAAGCTCTCCTCTGTATGATGACTTGCTCCGAGGATGGACGAAGTGGAATGCCAAGCACGAGGTCGAAGGCGCTGGCATAACTGAATCCGACTACCCATTCGTGGCGTTCTTCGATCAACATATCAACCCGCCAGCACTACGACGTATTCTCCTTACAATGTTGAACCCGGAAGCATCGAAGCGAGCCTCGATATCGACTGTAGCCAAGAATAGATGGATGAAGAATGTCGAATGCTGTCAGGTTGATAGTTTCGACGATCCTAAAGCATGTATCGATGCGTCTCGTGCTAGATGTGGCGGCACCAAGGCTATGAGTAAGGTCGTCCATCACAATCATCTTCCTCCTACAAGTCACCTTGGCCATAAAATGGTCAGACTGCCTGGTAGCACAGATATGTGATGCGTAAAGTATACGTCCTTATCCTGCAATGCTTGGACTATAGCGGGAGTCTGGGACAATGGGACGAATTGGCGGTGGGGACGTCAGGACCGAACAGAGAGTGCATACGTCCTCTACTTTCTGGAATGCCCTGGTGGTATACTCGGAGTCCTAGCTTGAGGCTCGAGGAAAGGGTGTGAGGTCGGCCGAGTGCTTGACCTTGCAGAGGTTCAGTAGATGTTGCAGACCAGGATTGATAGATTGGAAAGAATTGTATATTTAACCACTTCTCAACGTGTGTGTAGGACCCATTTTGTGACTGTTGGATTAAACAAGGTTGCCTTGAGGAGGAGATTCGAAGTTATGGGAATAGGGAGCTGACTGCATGAAGGGTTTGGGAACTCAATCCTCACAATTCACGATAATGTCAACCCACCTAGTAAATTACTCAGAATATCAGAAAGGGGTACATTGAAATGTTTTCCGTACACGCCGTACCCGTATTCGAGGTTACAGTAAGCATGTCTTCTGCACTGTCATGCCATGTCTGTTCTGTCAACCATTCCGAGCAGCCGATGGCCACAATCTTTTCGGCAGAAAAAAACGCGCACGCAGTAGTACCCAAAAACACATCAAACGCATATCAAGCACAATTATACACGCCGAGCAAACATCGTGGCAACACAAAATCCAATAACAAACAGACGCCTGTGGAATGCAGATTATGAACATGGAAGTGGCGAGTAGAAAGTTGTACGGAGGTAGGAGAGAAGCCAATCATGGAGTGTCGTGAAGTCAATTCAGAGGATGTGAGACCGGGGAAAGCTTGCTCAGCCTCGGTTGCGTGGGTAGGTTTGGGGTGTACTTGGTGGTAGGGATAAATAAACCCCTACCCTGTAGGTGGGGTGATTCTAGAGGATTCGGAGGGGGTTAATGTAGCTAGTGTATCTCTTTAATTATATAATAAGCCTCTTATGCTGCTTTATGTTATTCTTACTTAGTTTACAGTTGAATTATTATTAATAATTATGTCTTAATTATCGTTAGATTTCTTTATATTGAAATATGAAGTTCCTACGCTTAAGACATTAACTCGAAACTGCACACGAGATCAACGACTTTAAGTCTAAACTTTATATCTTCACGCTAGCTAGTTTAAAGACGATATCGCTCTTTAATTAAACCTTACTTTAGGCTAGGTTTAATATACTATCTCGCACTGCGTTACTCCTTAAAAGACTAAGTTAGGATATCGTTCTCTCCTTAGTCCTAGAGAACGAAAACAGCTAATCGAGTGGGTTTGCGCCTTAAAGCAAAATCGACGGACTCCTTGGAAAGATATCCCACGTATATTAGGCTGGAATTGCTTAGTCTACGCTATTAAGACAATATTTAAACACGAAGGCTTTACACGAAGAACTGTTTTAAAGAAACCTAAACTTTTTAAGGCTTATTAATAAGCACGACTCGTATAGGCCCTTAAGTATCGACATTGGACTTGGGAGCAATAGAAATAGGTATTCTAGATAGACGAGACTTAAGTAAATCCCGGGAAACATAAGAAGATTAAGGTTACTCGTAGACTTAGAGAAGTGTTATATAAAGATTGTTTAAAACTGAAGATTCGGAAGAAAATAGGCTAGATGTTTTAGGGAGGAATATTAGAAGCTTAGGGAAAAGGTCCGGGCCTCTTTTAAGAGAAGGATTAAGGTATAATTACCTTAGAATCGTATTGCCGGCACGTTGTTCCTCTTATTATATAATATACCTCTCGATAGAGGCTCACTTTGATATAAGATAACGCTGCTAGTTACGCTGTAAAAGCTATAATCGAAGAGATAGAAAGGCTAGGGGTAAAGCCTATCTTTTAGCCTGCGAACTCTTTAGATTTGAACCCTATCGAGACAATTTAGGATTAAATTAAGGATTATATTTAAAAGAAATACCCTGATATTTATCGATCTTACCTACGCTTTCGTGCAGCTGTAATCGAAGCTTGGAACTCGATTATAGACGAGAAAATAAGAGAACTTATTGAAACGATATATAAGCGCTATGAAGATATGATTAAAGCACGAGGAGGCTATATAAAATAGTAGTGATTTAATAATATTTATATTCTAGAAGCAAAAGCAGTATCATTTACGTGAGTGGCAATATGTAAGTAGAGTAATAACAGGGTAGGGGTTTATTTATCCCTACTACGAGTACCCCTGAGCAATTCAGTTTGCTGGGGTGGAGGTTGTGGATAGGTTGTGGATAGGTTGACAGGGCTTCTTTGCGAATCAAGTGCTTGAGGGAAAGGGGAGGCGAGGTTTGGCGAGTTTGGCTGGCGTGGAGGAGGCGAATTTCTGGATGGTTGGATGGAGGGATGGACGGGTGGAACAAGAAAAAGGAAAGGTAAAGGATGATTCTGGCTTTATATTTCAATGTTTGTACAGAACAACTCATTAGTAGAAGGAAACCTGGAAAGGCTCTTGCTGTCTTCATTTAAACATTTGTAATTCAATAGTGAATCAATCAAATCAAATACGGACGAGCTCTCCTTGATTGGGAAATTATACCTAGGCTGATTAAGATCACGCACGGTACGAACGGAGACAGGCATTGGAAATCGGAATCAGTGCAGCGCATCGCATCGAATTTCGTCGGCCAACATCGAAAAGACACAGGCGAGAACGTGGACGCGGTACGTACCCAGACACGACAGGGGGAGGGAAGGGAACGGAGAGTGGAAGAAATTTGAGCACTGGCTGGCCAGGCCTGATACGAAAGACAGCACAGCACTGCACTGCACTGCACAACCAAGCAAAGCAAAGCGAAGCAAAGCAAGCACGGCAAACCATATCCAGAGGACCGAACAGGAAGAGTCCTCCGGCAAGACCACTTCTTCTTAATTCATGATATTGCCTTTCTCTTCCTTCCATCCATCCATTCATTGTATTATAATCCTTCTTCCCTTTCCTCGCATCCATCTCTCCAGCACGGAGTTGTTTCAATCAACCCCGCCCGCTGGCCACTTTCACAGGGCTGCACCGCGCTGTCGTGCCTGTGGCTGTGGAGGGCGAAAGTGAGCGCTGCTTCGACTTCAACCCCAATGGCAATAGGGGATCTGAAGACAAGGTTGCGCGCAAAGTTCACCCGAAGACATTCCACCGCATCGACAGTCTCGCAGTCTTCCGCCGACGGTGAGGCACAAGGAACAGCCACAGCTCCCAATTCCTCTTCCTCTCGAACGCCAGGAGAACACGGCCGCAAGGCCAGGTCGGTCAGGTCGCGCACGAGTCATAAACCACCGTCAACATTCGGAGCCGCGACAATCGAAGAAAAGGATGTCCTGGGAGGAGCAGGAGGTGAGGTTGTTGAAGGTGGAGCATCATCGGGACTTGTAAATAGTGAGGCTGCTGGCCCAAGGATTGCTAGTCGGGACGCCGGGCAGAACCTAACAAAGCTACAATATCACCAAGGGAGTAGCGATCGACACGAAACAACTTCAACCTCAACTTCGCTACTATCAACAACCAACCTTCAACCCCTCCCCTCCGAAGCCACCTCCCCGCTTGACGATCCTAAGCACGACAGCTCCTCGACCGCAGACTTTCCCACGCCTAATACCGATATACACCCTGTGCAGGAAGAGGAAGAGGACGATGGGAACATTAGCCCGGGGGACAACGGCAACCAAGAGATAACTGTGACCAGCCCTGGGAGCACCACAACCAACGCTGCGACCATTCAGCGACCTGCCGAACTTTCCAGACGCCAGAGTCTACTGCCGCATCAACAGACGAGATTGATCAAGACCCTGCTCGAAACCGAACTGCCGCCACAATCAAGAGCTGCGACCCTCGACTATTTTACTGCCAACGGTCCTTCGACCATCAGCGCCAATATGGTGAGCAGGAAAATTTGGGTCAAGCGCCCTGCAGCATCGGCGACACTGGTAACGATTCATGAGGATGACTTGGTGGATGATGTTCGCGACATGATCTTGAAGAAATATGCCAATTCGTTGGGAAGGAATTTCGATTCACCAGATGTTACTTTAAGGATTGTAGCCCGGGAACAACGGCAGGAAAGGACACTGGGACCGGAAGAGCCAATGAGCAGGACACTAGATGCATATTTTCCTGGGGGACAGACTGTGGAAGAGGCTCTGCTTATCGATGTGCCAGTAAAGAGGACGCCAAAACCAAGTCCTCAACCGCAGAGGATATATTACGACGAAATTCGACCTACGGAAAATGGATCGGACTACTTCCCTCCTATGCCACCTGCGGTACCCTCACCACATCTTCCACATAGCGTCCCTGTTGGCGTCAATGGTCAGAATGGTCACCATCCTCTGACCGCACACTCAATGTCAGTCCTCACAACTGGACATGTCCCGGCACTTCCTTCACCTGGTGGCTCCTCAAGGAGGCATCACAGCAATAGACCTAGGATAGGTCGGCAGCACACATCATCTCCTACTGTTATCGGCGGCATGACACAGCAGCCTGCGGTAAATAACGGTACGCACGCTTTACTTCGGGGTTCACGTTCAAGAGCTCACTCAAGTGCATCAGAAAAATCCAATGCACCCCCCGCTGCACCTCCCCTCCCCACTCCGCCTGCCCCTCAGCCCAATGATCTCGCCTCCCAAATCCAGCGCGTTGCCACTCCTCCCCCTCGTGTCTCTTCTCCTCGTCCCCAAAGCAACCATCCCAAGAGATCTAAGAAGGCAAAGCCTGAACATCCATCCCTACCTGCGGGCATGTTGAACGGAGGCGTTCCACCGATCAACGTCCTCATCGTTGAAGACAACATCATCAATTTGAAGCTCCTAGAAGCTTTCATGAAACGTCTGAAAGTCCGCTGGCAAACGGCCATGAACGGTCGTGAAGCTGTAAACAAGTGGCGAGCTGGAGGGTTCCATCTCGTGCTGATGGATATTCAATTGCCGATTATGAGTGGATTGGAAGCTACGAAGGAGATCAGACGATTGGAGCGATTGAACTCGATAGGTGTTTTCAGCAGTAGTGCAAGTTCTTCTGCGCCGGAGACCTCAGCGGATGAGCCTGAGGGAGAGGATAAACTGCCAAGTACGGTGCTGTTCAAAAGTCCGGTCATTATCGTGGCTCTTACTGCGTCGTCGTTGCAATCGGATCGTCATGAGGCGTTGGCGGCGGGTTGTAACGATTTCTTGACCAAGGTATGTCCATTTCTCTTGATATGCTTCATATTCTGATCTCGTCTCCTCCTCCCTCGTCTATACCAAAGTAACACGTGCTTTCGACGGAACTGAGCTAACCTTCACCAGCCCGTCAACTTCGTCTGGCTCGAACGCAAAGTCATGGAATGGGGCTGCATGCAAGCACTCATCGACTTCGACGGCTGGCGCAAATGGAAAGACTTCTCGCAACAAGCCGACACGGAAGATAAAGGTGGATCCAAGAGCGCCAAGCTCTCGGCTGCGAATAAGAAGAAGAAGAATAGGAGTAGTCTGGGTGCTAATCCGGGGGGAAGTACGAGTCGCTTGGCTATCCAGGAGGAGGTTGCGGAGGGTGAGGAGGGGAAGTAATGATGTGTTGAATAAGATGACAGGTTGGGGAGAGGGGGGAGAGTGAGAGGGGAGGTCGGAAGTGCGATAATGAAAGGAAGAAGGGAGGAGGGGGGGCAAGTGAGACGATTGAGTGATACCTACTACGTAATGCTACGATACATTGTATTTGTTTTGTTTTGTTCTGTTTCTTGTCTTGTTGTTATTTGCTTTTGCTTTGATTGAGGGCGGTTTAGCGAGCATACACATACATACCTAGTTTTCCGTACAAGCATGGGTCAGGCATGGACATGATACAGAATCAATCATAAGTACATACACATAACTTGCAAGAAGCAAAACATTGCACAATGTCTTCTTCTGCTTCGCATACGTCTCCTCATCTAAGTCTTTTGCTCCGTCCACATATCACCATCTGGTCTCGCTGAGATGCGGCTTGTGGAGGGACTTACGGAGGGGGTGTGGTTTTGGAATGAGACAGGCACGAATGAAGTAAAATGACCCTTTGGCGATCAGCGGGATATCGACATCTCAGTTTCAGTGGTGATATTTCCGATTCGTCTCTCTCTGGAAACTTTTGTCCTTCAAACTTACTTCATCCTGGTATTGGACGTAACAGCGGCGGCCATCCAAACTGCAATGACTGGAAAATGATGCAGCATCTGCTGATTGTTGTCTGATTGATTGGATGTGATTGGGTACTCAATATGCATGCGCCCTCAGCCTCAGCCTCAGCCTCGTTTTCAAATTCAGCTCGTAGCTGATCCTACCTGGAGCAAAATCTACTTCATCTAACGAACTCAGCATGATTTTACCTACAACAGCTTGAGGTCGATATCACCGTAAAAGGCATACGCTGTCTCTACCTCTTGAACACTGAGGCATGAATACTTCAGCCTACTTCTCCTGTCGAGAAAGGCTGTCGTGCGAAAAAGGGTCCTCTTTCTGTGACGGGCAACATCATTGGCATCTTGACATTTGCTGGCGCTTTGTTTATAAGCATCCAAGTCTATGCCAACTCTATGAGGAATGCGGACCGGAATCTGTTGGAACTGTATGCCACCTTGGAATCGCGATACCAGGAAGTTGAGCACCTCATGCGGAACCTCGAAGCGCAGGATCGTCATAGCACTGAAGAAAGTCTGTGGCGAAGACTAGGTCTGGCTTTCGATCAAGTCCGAGGGCCTCTAATAGCAATCGTAGAACTGATTCAAGAGCTCCAACCACAAAATTATGATGGAGGAAAGAAGCTCTGGTTTCGTGCGAAATTCATACAGCGGGAGCAGATGGTCAAGGATGGCTTGTCGAAGATCGATAGCGCGGTGGGGACATTACGAGAACTTTCAAATGATGTTTTCTCTGGGCAGGTATCCAAATCGACCTTCATTGGTTCTGCATTAACCGTACTGAAAGTAACGCCGTGGGTCCGGATCTGACCGACCATGATACTGCATTCAAGAGTAGCGTGATGGAACAACTGGCGGAG
Source organism: Cadophora luteo-olivacea (assembly GCA_026120085.1). NCBI lineage: Eukaryota > Fungi > Ascomycota > Leotiomycetes > Helotiales > Ploettnerulaceae > Cadophora > Cadophora luteo-olivacea. Next base: position 56,706 of record JALRMC010000009.1, read on the forward strand.
TTGAAAGGAGAGCTACGAAGGTTGTAGTGAGTCTGTGAACATATATTTTGGATTGAGGAAGACAGCGGGGTTCGTAACTGACGACAACAGTCCTATACGAGGTTCTGGAGAAGTCACTCACGGCGATAATGCTTTGCCAGACTATATGGAGGATCACAGCCAGACGGGAAGCTCGCAGTATGAACCATTCAACTTTCAATCCAGGCATCGTTCTGACAATACATTTAGTATTCCGCCCGATAATGCAGGCTTCGGATCTACCCTCAGTGGCGAAGTCTTGCAGGACCTGGTCGAGGTCAGGAACGAGCTGAAGAATATGAAGGAGGCGAATGCGAAAGCAATCCGTGAAATTCAAGACATGCTCAAGCAAGCCTTGAAGAAGAATTCAGGAGACACGAAAGGCATGAGTCGTGAACATGGCCCACGCAGTCTTCAAAGAGATGAGTGAGAAGGGACTAAGCTAGCACTATCGGGACGCTAGCTAGTCAGAGACGTAGATGTAAACAATCAAACGAAACCTAATACTCAACTCCTAAGTTAATGACCGGTGAATGTCTCCCCGATCACGCAACTCACTCGGAAAGTAAACAAAGATGCGATATGCAACAAAAGACACCTGATACTTCTAGCGAGGATTTTGGCTGCGCAAATCCATGATTGAACAAAGAATTTGGTACTCGGCTAATTACAATTCTTCACCTCGCTTACATCTGGAATATCAACAAGCATTCGAGAAGGCAGTAATTCCTTTCCCCACATCTGCTTATTTATGTACAGCCAACACCCACTTATTAACAATTATATACCATTGGCTTCTTCCACCTGTCTGGTCTGCTATCTACAAATAGATATAGCAGAACGGCCCACCAAGCGAACTCATCGCATCCCGAATTTTCAACTCCGGCGCCAAAGGACCCATCCCCAACAGATCATCAAGCGTAGTTTCGCGCGAAGGTGGGTTATTGAAAACCGTAAGCGTGCCATCCAAATCCGTCAAACTCCCAGGCAGATTCAAATTTTGATGAATCCAGTACGTGCGATCCACCATTGCATGGTGCAGATAAAAGACAGGATCACCAGGGGATTGGTAGAAATCCGAGCCGGGATCGCCACCGATTGTGTAGTGCCCTGCGGAGTGGATGCCGAGGTTGCCGTTTGCGAAGTCGCCGTTGATATTGTCTTGGAAGGCTTTGACGCCGCGGGTAGTGATGAGAGTTGTGATTTGGGGAGTGGTGGTCCAGGTTGAGGATGCGTAGGGGGAGATGTCGCGTTTGAGGCAGCGGGGGTTGTAGGCGAAGAAGCCGTTGGGGTTGGCGACGACGCCGTCCATTGTTGGTTGCATTGGGCCCATGTTGTTTGCCATGCTGCAAGTTTGTCAGTATTGAGTTTGTATAGTTCGCGCAGACTCCGGTGGAGTGGCATACTTCTTGAAAGGCCCGGACTTCATGCAACCGCCACCTTTGCCAGATGGAACCCAAATCGCTCCTCTTCCTGCAACAGATCCATTGTGTGCGACGAAAGATCCATCACTTCCCAATGATGTGTCTGAGCCGTCGAATACTGGCGACTTGGCGGGATCATGAGCCCATGTGCCCCAATTCCAGTACTGTTCTTGTCAGGTGAGTCCGATATTATTGGAGTACTGAATTAGCTTACCGGCTGAGCACCTTTGTAACCACACTCGTTCTTCAAAGCTTGCTCATAAACGAAGGTGAAGTATCTATGCCATGTCAAGAAGTTCCCAGTGCCGTGGATCGATCGACTGTAATTGGCGTGAACGACAATGAAGTCGTCAAATCGGGACTTGGCTCCTGGGTAGAGAGTGTGGTCTACTTTCGACGGCTTGGCCATCAAGCACTGAACGGAACTGATGTAGGCCTTGCGCTCTGAGGCGAACATGTGAGCCCTAGCATAGTCAATATCTTGATACTTTCATGATGCATGAGGGGAGTTTAGCCTACCAGTCCCTTCTGATGCTGACATTGAATAGCGAGCAGCCACCTCTCTTGGCCTTGGACTTGACAGCCGTCTCCTCGAACTCAGTCAGGTTCGCCAGACCAGCAAGAGCTAGCCTCGCAATGTCATCCTCTGGAGTAAAGTTCTCGATCTCCTCATATGCATTTGCAGTCTCCTGCCTGGGAGCAATAGTAACCGCCGAAACAGCGGTCGCCGCTACCAAAAGGTCGAGGAAACGCATCTTGCTTGGATTGAGGGATGCGAGAATGTCGAGAAAGTTTCCTGGAGCCGGGATAGAGAAGAAAATTCTCAGTCGGTTTCAGGTTAAATGACTTTTGCGACGAAGAGAAGCAGGATGAGGAAGGGGTGGCTTGAGGATGGACAATCTCAAGCCGGATGTGGCCTTCGCCCTTAATATAAGGAGCTCTAAATGCATTTTCCACGTGGTTACTAGGTTGAAAACATGGTAAGTGCATCAATTACTTGGTACATGCCGTAAATAATGTGCATTCACCGTCTGTGCGGCTTCTAGATAATTCCGCAAAAACAGGGTACTCTGGCGAATCATCGTCCGATTTCACAGTACATTAGTACCCAGACAAGTAAGGCTCTTACACAGTGCACAGGCGGCGAATGTACATTATTTACCCATGGTACGAAGTAGCATGCATTGACAGGTTTGAGCCGCCAATAGTTTTTGGCAGATTGGGAGAGCCTAGAGAGGGGCTCGGAGATGCCAACCGTGAAGAGTTGTAGTTTGTGCTTGGCTGCATTGGAATGTTATCGAAGGATCAGTATCCTGTGAGCCCGGTTGCGAGGTTGAGATATGCGGGATTCCATTTTCATTGGATCATGCGACTTCTCTTGTCGTCTTTCTAGACCTTCAAACTGATGGCAAGAACTGATCGAGGAAATGAATAATTTCTAGATTAGGAAGACATAAGACATCGCTTGTTCTGGACACTGAGCTAAAACGATAATTGGGTAGAACAATCATCCGATTCACACAATTCTTTGTTCCTTGGCTATATGCAGCAAGGAAGAAGCTCGAAATTGATCTGACATCCTGGATGAAGTCGAGATAGGAAACACTTGGCTCGCTAAATTATTCCACCAACATGGCAGCTCCCACTCTTCTTGCGCCACCCGCGCGCTGCCTGCCCGATTCCATCCCAGGAGAAATCCCAGAACCAAGGTCCGGACCGCTTTCGCCACTCTGATATAACCAACGGCTGTCAGTTCCTCACAGTCCAGTCTTTTTGGTCCAAGATGAAATGCTTCGCTTATAATCCTCGACAAATCTTAGTCGAGCTGACCTCCTAACATCATCTTCCATTGTAAAGACTTGGAACCGAAGTTACTCATTCTTTCTGCCTTCTGTTTAACTTACATCGGCAACAACTTTCCCGGACTCCGGACGGCGGATGTTGATCTCTTCCTTTGACATCCACAATTTCGACTGGGGGCGGATCCTAAAGCTTGGCTCGTGGGTCCGGGCTGTCTTCCCCAAATGGCTCATTTGCCAAGTCGTGAAGCTATCGACCAAACTCACTTTTGCGAATCCTGGAGTACCGAGACAGCGAATCGGGATGTGGAGCCAAGATGCTGTGCCGTTTTGTACTCTAATGCTGCATACAATCGCAACCGAGGAGGGCCGATGGCCGAAAACTTGAAAGACGATGCTCGTATTTTCGTACTTAATTGATGATACAGAAGATACACAAATATATGATGAACATGAGCTGGACTAGTCTGCAATAGAGGGGAAAGATAATGATGTCCCATGAACTTGAAGATTCTCGAATCACTTTTGGGGAGGCCGCGCATCTCCGTAAACATGATAGTACTTCGTCCTATCTTCCCGAAGCTATCCTGCATTTCACGCCACTAGGTGAACTCACGGAATCCTTGACGAGGACCCTTGAAGCCACAGCCGATCTTGGTGTCTAGTCTACGGCTGTCATATTGCAACTGGCTGGCTAAGGGTCTCTTCGTAACATGAGATGGAAGTGTTCACTTGCTTGACGGAGAATTACCCATCAGATCGAACTTGATAATCCCCCAAAATATCTCTACAGCTTCAGCAATTGGTATGGAACTCCAGATGTGGTCTTGCATTTCCCCTATCACATGTTGGGTGAAGCAAAAGTAAATATCCTCCGATGCGCCAAGTGAGCGAAGTCCTTGAACTCTCGAAACCCAACCCATGGCCCCGGTTCATCCAGAGGCGAAGCTGCAGAAGAAAAGCAGGAACAGAAGGAGGATTCGAACGCCGTTGGGAACGGATCTACCCCACTTCGCTGTGACAAGTAACGTCGTCTATTCCTTGCAGCAGTTGCAGAAGCACCATGTCTTCGTCATAGACCTGGTGAAACCTGAACAACAGGAGGATGGCGGACGATACTGCTTCTAGGAAGAAGCACAGCTTCATGCTGTCAAACAGACACTGTATGTACTCGAATTCGAGAGAAGTGATGATCTGCAACAGGTCTCGAATCTTCTTGGACAACTCGGACCAATCAAACAAATCAACTTACCTGGGAATCCTACTGCTTCTAACTGCACGCGAACCTTGACCTCCTGTGCTTTATCTACGAAGTCCACCTGGGGGAGACCTCAGTGGAGTTAAAGAGCCTGTCCCCACCTACCCGCTTCTCAAGTCTTGTTGGATTTGATCTGCTCTTTCGAACTTACGGATCAGCCCCATCAGCAACAGAGGTGGAACTGTGTATCGATCGAAACTTTATCTGGACAGGAACAATCGGATACAACCATCGATGTCGTCGACGATCAGTCGTGCTACTGCGGCTGCTACTGGAGGGGCAGCTTTGAGACCGTCCCTCAGTCCAGAGGAGTTCGCAGCCAGAGCAGCAGAGTCGAATCTTCCGTTCATTCTGGGAATGATTATACCTTTCTTCGTTCTTGCCTTTCTTGCGGTATCATTAAGAACATATGTTCGGCTGAGGATTGTGAGGGTCATGGGTGTGGATGATTATATCATGATCGCTGCTATGTAAGTATTGGAGCCCAAGTTCCACGAATCGTCATGTCTTGCTTTCATGATAATGTGTTTTGTTCTCGATGAATGATCATATTTCTCTGGCGATTACTGACTTCAAACTACTCAGGGTGAGTTTCTGCCATTCTTTTAGGTTATGAACACAGAGCTTTATGAGAAATCATGAACGTTTGGAGAGGGATCTACACCCCCAAATATGCCATGTCGCTTTTTGGAGAAATGTTGTACCCTTCTTAGATTCCAGCACCAAACCCACTATGTTATTCTGGGCAGAAAATATACCTAATACGTCTCTAGGCTTGCTCATGCGTGGCAATGGCCATTTTCAGTTGGCAATCGCAGCACTCTTTAGGTCGGCATGCCAACACCATCTCAGCTCCGCACATGATCACTCACCGAAAAGGAAATCTGATATACTCAACTGTTGGAGCAGTACTAGGTCTTCATTTAGTGAAGATCAGTATCTGCTTCTTGCTGATGCGATTTGTGAACGGGAGAGGTTACAAGATTGCGTTGTGGTCAATCGTTGGTAAGTCTGAAATCTATATCAAAAGTTTCTGGGGAACGCCAGGATGGAGTTGACGATGAACAGCATTCTTAATCGCTTTCACTATTGCCTGTTGGGGAACTTTGATCTTTTGGTGTCTTCCAGTCAAAGCGTTCTGGGACGTCTCGCTCCGTCGTCTGCCAACAACACACTGCTATCCTCAGATCCACTTCACGAATATTTCGCTTATGAATACGAGTTTCAATATGTTTACGGACGTCCTTCTGGCTACTCTTCCCGTCCACATTATTTGGAATCTGCAGATCAATAAGCGTCAGAAGCTCTCACTTATTGGGGTTCTTTCTCTGGGATACGCCGCGGTAGGCTTGGGTGTGGTGAAAGCAATAAAACAAGTCGAGTTGCCGAAAGATAAAGATGCTACCTGGTCAGTCTCAACAATTCATTATTTCCTCGCAACTATTGTATTATGAAGCAAGTAAGTACTGACAGCGTGATCCAAACAGGACTCAAGGTGTCCAAATGTGGGGATATGTACAACTCAACGTCTCTATAATAGCTTCCTGTATGCCCGCACTCCGACCCTTATTCTCCTGGCTCTCCGACGCAGTTTCCTCAGGTCATCGGACACGAGGACCTACAGGCTCTCACGGGAACACACGATCTGGGTACTTCCGCCAATATGACTCTAGCGGTAACGGACACAAAAGCGCAGGTGGAAGTGCGATGCGTAGTTTTGGCGGAAGAGATACAGGTTCCGATGTACCATTACGTGACCTGGAAGCCAACAAAGGTGTTGGTGGAAGCGCGTTCGTGAGCGCAAATGGCAGCCAGAGGAGTGAGGGCGATAAAAGCTGGATTGATACCACTGGGGATAGCGGAAGTGAGAAGGAGATCCTGCCGGTGGACCAGCATGGGAGCAGAGGGATTGTCAGAACGACTGCGTTCACGGTGAAGACTGATAGCGTAAGAGACTGAACGGGCTTATCATTTGAGATATCCTTTGATATCGCTAGACCAAATAAGACAGCCCATCAAGATGAAGAGGGACTTGATTGGATTATTCCAGCCGTCGTCAAGAAGCAAACGACAGCAAAGTTCACGGTCATGTTACCCGCAGTACTTCATGTCGGCAAGCTCCGTACTTAGATGTGTATAGATAGAGGAAGCAATGGACACCGACAGTCAAATACTCATGCAGACTCCACTGCTACATTGTCCGGAACGTTTGATTGCCGTAATTTCAAAATGATGCGGATAACAGAGCCAAATAGCCGAGGCGTACTTGGGTGACAACAAAAAACAATGTCGTCAAGGTATCCCAGTAGTGATGCCAACTCCGTCTCCGCGCATTTCTCCGATCCCAGCTATCCTCCCCAGAGAGGGCGTGTAGATATGTTTCCCCGACCAATTCGTGTACGGCATCTTTATCCCTCACCAGGAACAACAATTCTGAATCATTACTCATCGCAGTTCGGTCGCCCACTTTCATCGGACCTGGACGGAGCCTGACATAGCCATTCAAGGTAACGTAGAGACACCGATTAACCGCATATCGCAACCATCTAGCCATAAATACTCCTGACTTCTTATAGAGTGCTTCAAGTTCCTCCTCATCCTCTCCTCTCGGATATAACGAAGTCTTGACTCGAGCTTTGGTTGCCTGTAAGTCGTCCAGCCAGCTTGGTGACGGCTTCGAATCCGACGCAGGAAAAGGCTCTGCTATAATACTCGGCGATATAATTGTTTCCCCACCATTCTCCTCCAAGATACCGTCAAGTATTGCCAAATGTATGACTTGATTGTGAGAGGTGCTTCTGATAAGTCGTCCAGCCTCCGAGGTATAGCATATCCCCCGTGACTGAATTAGTCATGTTGTAATATTGGGCAGAGCACCACCGAAGAAGGCCAAGGACTGCATTGCAACGTCTGTGGAAAGGAAGACGCGTACAATATTTTAACGGCAATCTCGATCGGAAGGTCTGGGAACTGAGTGGGACGTGTTGCGGTTGACATGCTTCTAGTTTTGGACGTCGCTTTGTCTATGTAAGTTAGCAAATGATGCAGCTGGGACGAAGCTGTAGTTTGGATATCGTGATCGCCTCACTCCTGCATCGTCTTGGCAATCCAAAAGAGAATGCACACGATCTCAGAACATCAGAACATACACCTGCAAGGCGATGAACTAAGGATCAAAACGCGAAACTTTTCAATTAGTCTAGAAGCAAATCTAGACATGTCCCTTATGTATCTATAGTCTAATACAGCCTCTCAGCAGCAACACACAACAGTCTATCAAACCAGCGACTTCACTTCACCATCCTTGATCTTGCCAGCCTCGACCAATCGCTTGACCTCGCCGGACCAGACACCCTTGATCTCATCAGCGATCTTAAGACCGTTGAGCTTGCCAGCCAAAGCAGCAGTCTCATCGGGATCAAGCTTGCCCTGAACAAGTTCGACATCGTTCAAGACCGCATCGATAGCTGAAGCAGGAGCATCGCCGGAGACGAAGTAGTTAGCATCCTTGACACTGCCCTTCATGACCCGTCTATTCTTCTTGACAGCGGCCTTGGCGGCTTCCTTAGCCTTCTTCCCTTGCTCACGGTCGATCTTAGCCTTCTCCTCTGCCTCCTTCGCAGCTTTAGCCTCAGCTTCTTTGGCTGCTTTGGCTTCTTCGGCGGCCTTCTTCTCAGCGGCTTCCTTCTCGTTCTTCTTCTTGTTCTTGTTGGCATTGGCGGCTTGACGGAACTTCTTGATTCGCTCATCTCCTGCCATGACCTGATCGACCAACTGACGAAGACGTGCAACATCCTCGTTCTTCTTCTTCTTGCGGGCGTTGTTGTTCTTTCGCTCCATGTGACGCTTTTGATCACGGTTCTCGTTGTCATCAGGGACATCCTCATCCTGGTACTCGAATGAACGCCATGAGTCGAAGTTGTAAAAGAAGTTGTAAAAGTTTTCGACCTCCTCTTGGGTACTGTTCTCGTCTCCAAGCTTAGGAACTGGCTGGATACGAGAGAAGCGACCCTCCGCTTTGAATACGCTGCCCCAAAGCTTGTAGTACTTGCCGTCCTTGGCTTGTTTCTTAGAGGGGGGTTCGACATCAGCACGTTCGTCAACAGAGTCAAACTGGCGTCGCTTGACGGGATCAAGTAGGACCTCGGTAGCCTTTTGGATACACTTGAAGAAGCTGTCATCCTCAGTGCTTCCTGCGGCAGCCTTCTTGTCAGGGTGATGCTTCAGGACCTTCTTTCGGTGAGCACGCTTGATTTGTTCCTCGGTCGCCTTGTAGCGATACTTGGATAGACCAAGAACTGCATAGTGGTCTTGGCTCTGTGGAAAGGTCAGAAAAAGTATTGTGAGTAGGCTGTGTCAACCTACCTTCCAATCCTTGGCATCACGAAGGAGCATGGATGGATCCTCTGGCTCGCTGATCTCGCCTGAATCATCGTCTTCAACCTTCTTGACATTTTCTTGGGCTTGAATGCGATCATCTTCAGAGAAGGTGCGCTTGTGGCGTGCTCGGCGGGCATGGGCGAGGAAGTGAGGTCCAACAGGCTCAATGCTGCGCTGTGTTGCTGCTGAGAGGCTTCCAATAGCTTTAAAGTCCTTCTCTGCTGTCCATCCCTGTGGAAGGATGGGCAGAGGAAGGATAATCTGGGTATGGGTCGCCATTTTCGTCGTAGTATTTATCATGAACAGCCAATAGTTGCTCGTATTTGCGACGTTCGAAGTGAATCTGGTTCGGACAAAATTGAATGTAGCGTCCCCACACAATATTCCCTGTACGAATTTCTTGATCGCCCTCTTTGAAGATTCTCTCTAACTTGTCTAGTGCCTCCGTGGTAGCAGGATAGAAAGGCCCTGGTGGATAGCCGTCGGAGCTGAGATACAAGGTTACTCTTGCGACAGAGTTCAAGTCTTCGGTAAAATCTGGAGCGGAAACCGAGTGCTAGATGAATTAATCACAACATCCTCCGAGCTGCAATTGCAAGGCACGGTTGAACTCACATTCGATCTGCCACGGGCGGTCTCTCGATTATAGAAAGTAGTGAGCGTGTTAAGGCTAGACCTTACAAACCAAAACCAGAGTACCGGCGACCAAAGTTGTGCTTTGGTTCTGAAAAATGCGTATTCGGAATTCCGTCCGTTGGTTCTGCAATGACTTCTCAAGCTACCGGTAAGAGTCTCCAAGTCTTTATGATCCTTCTCGCTGAGGAGCTTCTCTATCTGCTGTGTGCCTTCTGGTCTGCTGTCTAGTCCGATCAAGATCTGAATGGCTTGGACGAAGTGTAGGTCGTGTAAGTCAACGCTAACGTCGTGGTGTTTTGCGGCGTTCTTGAAAGTCTGAAGTTCGTCGGGCTTCTTGCCAATATTTCGTAGCGTCTTCAGTATCAGAGAATGGAACTCGATGAGTTTGATATCTCTCTGCCAGAGATTGAGGTCGTCGTTGCGGATGCAATTTGCGATGGGAACGAGTTCTTGAAGGACTGCCAGAAAAAAATGTTAGCTGGCAGGGGAAGAGGCTGAACTATGCTGTATTTGGCTAGATACGACACGTGATATCGAACGGCCACCTCGAAAATCAAGATCATCCATGAAGTGCACCAAGCACAGAACCATACCAGAGGCATAGGTACTTAGGAACGACAAAATAACCAGAGAAACTACGGTGTAAATACAGACAAGACTTTGTGAGGGTGCGCTATGAAGAGAGAGGGATGAATTGAGATGGACTGACCATTTGCATAGGGGCCTTCAAACTGAACTACTGGAACAGCCTCGCTCAAAGACTTATTCTTCTTCTTTCTCTGTCTCTTCTTCTTTGACTTGCTGCTGTCGCCCGCGTTTGCGTCCTGCTCTTGGTCGATAGCTGGAGGATCGTTTTGCTGGGGCGTTTCAGATTGCCCTACAGACAGTTCAGACAAGTGAGTATTCAATGGCTCCATATTGTTCGCGTCTTTTTCTGCGTCTTTAGGCATGGCTGGAACATCTGCAGAATTCTTGGGAGGAGAAGTTTTGATGCCTTGAGAGATTTGGGTTTTAAGCTCAGAAGCTAGTGTTTCTCCGGTCCCAATTTCATCATTGGACTGGTGCCGATTTATAGTGTCAGGCAATGAAGTCGTAGTTCTTTCGATGGCAGGTACAATGTCCTCATTGCCATATGGCTTACGCCCGCTTGATTTGTTGTTTGTATGTCCAGGAATCGCAGTATTGGCCCCTGGCGTCTTGGGGTTCACTTCAACTTGCTGGGTAACAGTGTCGGGCTTCGAGACATCCTCCTTGACCACTGGGATGACATTTTCAGTAGGCGATCGAGTAGGCTCGGCTCTGTTGTTTTTAGCATCCCCAGATATCCCACTTGCACTCTCCTTGGTATCAGGTTGCAGAGGATAATTCCGATTGCCCTGGTCGGACGCCACGATACTCGTGTTGATGGAAGGAATGTCGTCCTTATTGGTCGCTAGTATGGGCTTGATCGCATCATTACTCGCCTCTCGCGATATTGAAGCTGTGGCTCCATTGGTCTCGTGCTTCAAAATCTTGTGCTGAATGGTATTGTCGGACGCTGAGGCAGTCACCTCAGGCTTAGGAGCTTTACCTCTACCCCTTTTCTTACCCAATGTACCCGATATATCTTTCTTGTTGTTGCTGGTATCGAGCATTGGATCTACGGATTGGCTGCTCTTGGTAGCCGTCTCGTTTACCGCCGTAGCCACCTGATGCGCAGGAGCTTTGTCCTCGGGTCCATCCTTGCCCTTCGGTAGTTTGTGTGTCGCTGCTATCTTGCTCGTTGTCGAGCTTGATGTTGTTTTGGCGGGCTTACTGCTCTGAGCAATAATCTCAGGTTGCTGGGTAGTCCTGTTGATCGGAAGCAGAGCATTTTTGCTATTAGACGGCTTCGTCTGAACTGTTTTGCCTTTCAACATTTCGGCATAAGATATTGGCTTTACGAGTGCAATTGGTTTAGTAAGACTGTTGGGCATTGAGGTACCGATCGCTGAACCACTCGTCATATTATCTGAATGTCTAGTGTCGGTTGTTTTGTTCCTTGTGGTGGCATCAGTTGGCTTTGCAGTTTTCACGGCACTCGGACCACTCGACGGCACTGAGTCAGCCGATTGAGTCGCTGGACCTTCGGTCCAATTTCTTAGTCCCTTATTGTTTGGTGCCTTCTTGTTCCTGCTTGGGTCAGATACTGGCTTTGCACCTTCAATGGTCTTGGGGGGATTTGTGGGTGCCGAGCGGGTGACCTTGCTTTGGCGAATTTCACCCGTAACGCTCACATGTGCAGGATTGACTGCTTTCTTGTCTTCCATAGCTTCAGGCAATGATTCCGATGCTACGTTGGTCTCGGGCTTGACATTGAGCGTCGATCCGGCGATGATGCTGCTCGGGATGTCATGTTGGTTGTCTGGTAGTTCAGTAACGACTGACCTGTTCCCTATGTCTGCTTCGGTATTTGTGCTCGTCACATTCTTAGACTTGAGCTCCAGATCCCCATTTCGTATGACAGTGTCATCAGTGGTGGGATTCGTCTGCACTACCGGGACAACGTCCTTCTCAAGCGATGCCCCAGCATTCATCGGACCATGCTCGATTTTGGAATTCAGCATTCTAGTTTCTGCTCCACTGCTCGCTGGCTTCCCATATGTCCCTACCTTCGACATGTCTCTGCCATCTGCACTCGTCTGCACAGATGATGAGGCTGAAGCCTTCCATTGAGGCTTCCAACCCTTCGGTATTCGATATTTTTGAAGGTCCCACGTCTGTATAAGCTTGCTAGGCGGGTACGCAGCCGGTGGATATGCCGATGGTGGATATGTAGCTGCATGATCCTCTTCATGACCTTCAGATCCAAAGGCTCGTTTGGGAATTCTTGCTTCTGTACTGTCAAAGTCGATGTGGCTGTTCCACGACTTGTGCTGCTCCCATGCTTCTGGCTCTTTCATGTACATAGAGGCCTGGTCTGACAACATCCAAGATCGTCGACTTGCCTTTCCATGGCCGATGGTGTAGCATCGAGGTGGAGGTCGTTTCCTCCGGCCACGAACTGAGAAAAACGCCGGTTCTGGCTTCGATGTTGATCCGCTCGTGGATGGATTATAACGCCCGGCCTTGGATGGATATCCTGGGCTTTGCGAAGCAGCCTCCTCGTTGTTGCCCATCTTTTCCTATTGTCTTGCGCTTTCCTTCAAACTTAAGTTATACACGGGCGTAATGATAAGATACAAAATGCTGATAATGAAACAAGGAAACAGATCAAAATTTCCAAGAAGATGGCATCAGCAGCATACAGGCACCTTCTCCGTTCGGCGCGGTTAGCGTTCCAAGGTTCGTTCCTTCCTTCTCGAATCCGTCCCCTAACATCACTAAGTCGAGTTCAGGCGACACACACCTCCTCCACGCCGCCCGCAGCGAAGCGCGCAATGGCTTCCGAAAGAATGCATCAATGAGCCTCGACGACCCGGCCTTAGCACCAGCAATCGCACACGCCGAGGAAGTGGCAAAGATCCTGAGGGAGAACGTGGTGCAGGGGAAGTTGGAGGGTGATGATAGGTATAGTAAGTATTCTATGCTTGATGGTTGGAATGTTTATGCTAATGGTCTTCAGAGCTTCGCATTCATGAGCATACCGAACGAGGCGATAACGATACCGTCAAAATGCCGAACGGACAGAAGGTTGTGATCGATGGAAAGAAGTGCTCTGATCTTTAGATATCCACTGGGGGAGCAAAGTGTATTATAGGCATTGCAATGGTTGCATTGGGATGTATCAAAATCAAGTTGTATTGATGGAAGCAGGGTGTTTGTATGAAAGTGGTTAGAATGTAGTATAACAATGGATGGGCTCATCGGAGCCTCGCTGCTCTTCAACTATATCCACAAAGGTATTAGAAAAGGGTTTGATCACCTGTTTATTCTAATTATAATTTTCAGCAACAAATGTTCGCGTGCATATAGACATATTCTTCTGCTTGCAATCGACAAATAGAAGATATCAATGTCACTATTGAATCCCGGAATCTAACCATGCACTTGACCAGAATCAACTTTACCTGTTTTTCAATGCCGCAATTGAGGAACTTAAATGTGGGAAACGGTAATCCGTAGCCTTTGAGGCCCGTTCTGCATTCATATTTGAATCATCACCTAGCAAGCATATATTAACATAACACCTTCCCTCCAGAACGCCAATCCAATGCAGTTTTATCATCCTATTGATTCCCAGCCAAACTTGCATATTGGACGTCGCTAGCGCCAGGTGGAGCAGCAACAGCAGACATGTTCGCTAGATCATCTTTCTCTGGAGCAGCAATTGCCTGTTGTTGACCTCTCGCAGCACCGGCTCTTCCAGAACCTGCAAACGCATTGCGACCTTCTCTACCAGTTGCTATACGTTCGTCCTTATCCATAGTCCCAATAGGTCTCGGTCTCCCCCATTGTACACGCAGAGGACATCCTGCAATCACAGCCCTTCCCTGCAAAGCCTCCGCTGCAGCTTCCGCGCCTTCTCGTGTGTTGTAGTTGATAAATGCACAATGCGACATATGTGAGCAGACCAAAGACCGAATCTTTCCGTATGGCGAGAAGAAGTCCCGGATCTTATGTTCTGGCAGATCGTCCTCCACGCCTGTGACGAACAACGAGGTGATAGACTGATCGGCTGGGGGCTGGATATCCTGTGCTGTAGGTGGTAATTGCGCGGCGCTCGGGAACGTTCTGCCTCCTCTAGCACCGCCTCTCCCTCCACGTACCGCACCACGAGAGCTTGCCCCTCCCCTACTATCCCGTGTTCGGATAGGTCCTGGGCCATTGGTAGTCAATGCAGTTGAAGTCGCACTTCCCTCGCCCTCTTCACCCTCCGCAGGACCAATCCTCCTCTGCTTCTTGAAGTATGGTTCTGAATTTGCCAATCTCCTCAGGAGTTCCCTAGCCTTCTCATCTGTCTTCTCATATGCCTCAACACCTCCTCTGCCCTCCTCAATCTCTTTCTCGTGCTCTTGGGCGTAGTATTCTCTGTTGACCGCGCTCTGTGGACCTGGCGCTACCATCTTGAGCGCCGCATCACGGACGACGATTGGGAGACCGAAGGAGAGATCGAGCATGCAGCATTGGCAGCAGTTCTTCAGTCGGGCGCATGTGAGGCAGATGTTGGTACGCTTGCTTCGCGCTGTTCGGTCTGCTTTCCATTTGAAGACCGTAAAGGGGCGCGTGCAGATCTTGCATTCTTCTCCATAATCTTGCTTGATCATCTGGACGTAGGGGTTCTCGGGGAGGCAGTTCTCGCAGACTGAGGGGAAGTCGGTAGTTTCCCAGCCCGAGCGGTTCAAGTCTTGCTTGATTTGAGGAGGCATTTTGGTTACTCTTGCGTGTTTTCTTGATAGTAGTGCTGGAAGGTGAAGAGGCCTCAAGTGTAGTTGTGCGCAGCTCTTGAGGGTGGCGACGTGGTGATGTGGTAATGAGGCTGAGGAAGGCCGATATCAAAAATTCTGGTAATCAGCCTTCAGCTTTATCGCTGGCACTCGTGACCAACAGCACGTGATCTAGCTTGTAGCGAAGTTAAAGCAGCAGCATAATTGAAATTTGCTTTGCACAAGCAAGTGCCGAGAAATTGATCTCAACCTGCGAGAGACAAAAAAAGGGAGAAAGGAAAAGTGATTCGCTAGGGCAGTTTTTAAGTAGGCTCAACTTGTGGTACTGAAGAACCTTGGAAGTCAAGTCGAAGTAATATGTTGGCGATATTGACATCTGATGCATTCGGCGCCGCTTTTCTTCCACTACGCGGCTGGGTTGCCACC
This sequence comes from Cadophora luteo-olivacea, assembly GCA_026120085.1. Lineage (NCBI taxonomy): Eukaryota > Fungi > Ascomycota > Leotiomycetes > Helotiales > Ploettnerulaceae > Cadophora > Cadophora luteo-olivacea. Next base: position 71,992 of record JALRMC010000009.1, read on the forward strand.
ACCAGGGCAAAGGCACCAGGGGCATTAAGGTTAGTGGAGACTGCAACCCGAATACGTGAGATTAGCGTAGACCCCTTTCAGCAATAATTTCTAGACACCGCCCGCTTGACTTGACTTCCTCACATGCGAATATAAACAACTCCTTTCCCATAACACCTCTTCTTTCCTTTGACATACGTCTCAATCAATTCAACATCGAACCACCCTCCTTTCTTGTTAATACCGTCTCCACTCTTTCACAATGGCTCCCTCAAAACTCGAGACCGAGGATCATACTCGCGATGCCGCCTTCAACAAGGCCATGCACAAGGACTCGTCTGCTGCGAAGGGAGGATTCAGTGCCATGATGAAGAAGGACAAGGCCGCGCAAAAGGCAGCTGTCGACGAGTACTTCAAGCATTGGGACGACAAGGCCGCGAAGGACGAAACCCCTGAGATCAGAGAGGTACATGGCGCATTCCGATGTTCCCAACAAGTATTTGCTAAGACCCATTGTCCAGGCTAGAAAAGCAGAATACGCTACCCTCACAAGACAGTATGTTCTTCGCACCCTCACCAATCTATTTTGCGTCTGCTAAACAGTCCCAGTTACTACAATCTCGGAACGGATCTCTACGAGTACGGATGGGGCCAATCATTCCACTTCTGCCGGTTCGCATACGGTGAACCATTCTACCAAGCAATTGCCCGCCACGAACATTACCTTGCGGCCAAGATCGGTATCAAGGATGGAGACAAAGTTCTTGATGTTGGATGTGGTGTTGGTGGCCCAGCGAGAGAAATTGCCAAGTTCACCGGCGCACACATCACTGGATTGAACAACAACGATTACCAGATCGAACGTGCCACGAGATATGCGCAGAAGGAGGGTCTTTCTCACCAATTGGACTTCGTGAAGGGTGACTTTATGGTATATTCCATTCTTGCTCAAATTGTCTTTGGCTCCTGCTAACTCGACGTAGCAAATGTCCTTCCCCGAAAACTCCTTCGACTGCGTCTACGCCATCGAGGCCACCGTCCACGCCCCTTCTCTTGAGGGCGTTTACAGCCAGATTTTCAAGGTTCTCAAGCCCGGTGGTGTATTTGGTGTTTACGAATGGCTCATGACCGACAAATATGATAACGATAACGAGCACCACCGTGAAATCCGTCTCGGTATCGAGATTGGTGACGGCATTTCAAACATGGTGAAGATCTCCGAGGGTCTTGCTGCAATCAAGGCTGCCGGGTTCGAGTTGGAGCTCCACGAGGATTTGGCCAAGAGACCAGATGCCACCCCATGGTATTACCCTCTTGCAGGAGACTTTAGCATGATGGGATCAATCTGGGATTTCCCAACAATTGCACGAATGACCAAGTGGGGAAGAGGTATCACTCACAGATTCGTCGGTGCTTTGGAGATGATTGGTATTGCACCAGGTGGAACTCAGAAGACTGCCAACAGTTTGGCTCTTGCTGCTGACTGTTTGGTTGCTGGTGGAAAGGAGGACCTTTTCACACCCATGTACTTGATGGTCGCCAGAAAGCCATTGAAGTAGATGTTGTGCGGTGATTTTGAGAGATGTGAGGATGATATATGATGGAGCAATCGCTTCCGTTGTACCAGTACGTTTTCATGTACCATAGCCTCGAGTAAGGCGATTCTTTTCATTAGATGTTCATATTGAATCGAAGCATTTTCTACGGGGACTGGATGGAGGATATTAAATTAATAGCATAATAAGAGCGAATGAAACAAAAACAGATCTAAAATCCTCCATCTGACTTTATCTCTTTTCACTGCATATTGGCGTCGATATCATTGGTATGTGGTCGAGCGACCACGCCACTTCCCTTAGGTCATTTGCTTCATGAATCCGCCCCATTGACCACATCGATTCCCATACAAGAAACCTTGCACCCCTCTCACTCCCTCCACAGTATCCCAATTCATCGCTCTCGCAGATTTGCAATATTCTGTTGCACATCGCAAAGAGCATTATCCTAATTGGGCACCCTTTGCATTCAGCCATATCCGCGTCCTCGCATATCTCGTTCCACGAGCACCACAATCACCACCAGCAACCCCTCGAACCCAGCACAATATGTTCGAAAATCAAGTTTATCACAGCTCCAAAGTAAGAACTGCGGTTTTTGTTGCACGTCGCAATCCATCATTTGCAGAAAAGGGTAATCCTTCAGGTTCTCTTTACGGGTTCCAAGATCTTGTGCTTTAGCTTTGGCGTTATGTTGGCTTGCGTTGGTTTCGGTTCTGGTTTTGGCTGAGATGCCGGACTGGACTGTATTCGGATGCCGAGCCAGGGTGTTGTTGACCGAACCGAGCGAAGCGAGGTGAGTGGCTGGTCAATAGATGAGCGTTGACTTGACCAGTGATCACGAATCCTCATCAACAGCAGTAGCAGTACTTACACTCCATCTATCTCCATCTGCGCGCTGACCATATCTCCGAGATATGAATCTCTCCGCTTCTCGGTAATCGAGAGCCAAACACTCGTATCAATTGTAACGAGGGGAAGACCCAGTTGAACGCCCTCGTTACACAAGATACCGGATGAGGATGTCGAGCCAGTTGTCTTGGCTTCGTTGCATTTTCCTAAATGGGAACGAAAACGAACTTTTTGTAGCTTCTCCAAAGTGTATAAAGCACAAGCACACAGCAACCACCCTCTTCTACGTTTAACATCCATACTGTATGATCTATCTTCTTCCATCTTACATCCACCCCTGCCTCTGAAAAGAAAATCGCAACCGCCGCATCTTCCAAGCTTCCCCTCCCTCTCGCTTGTGCTTCTCACACCCTCCCCCCATCCCGAAACGGATAATGAACAACACCCACCTGCATAAGACAGCCCTGACCCCGCAGGTAAATCTACCCTGCAGCGGCGCGGCTCGCATGTGGTCAGTGCCATGTCGGCATTTGACACCCAGTCCACGTTGACTCTAAGAGGCTTAAGTGCATGGTCCTCCGGTCTGATTGTCCAGCGCACATTTGTAACATATATTTTCTGTGTTTCCTGAACTTTCACAGCTGATCAAGTCAGCCTCTCCTTGGATTGCTTTAACTATTGGGCCCGATAATTTTCAGTAAGCAGTAAGAGTAGCAAATGTCACAAAATCGCGCTAGATAATCAAGCCGGCAGGTACACTGTAGGTTATGCCAATGTAGGTGATCTTGTTAGGTGAGTCGGCGGGGCTCGCTTTGGGGTACAGTCGGTCTTGAAGGAGCACGGCGATGGGTAGCCAGGAAGAGTGGGCTGGATAGCCTGGATAGGCGGGTGGGATTTACGGACGAGGGATGGACGAGGAAGATCGGACGCTTTGGGCTGAGGTACTTGAGTTTTCTGAACCTGCGAAGTCATGTCGATGATTTGAAGAAGCAGGTTTTGAAGGTCTGAAGTTATATCAAGACAGGATACTGAGGCGAGGGAAGGCGACGCTTCTTGCCTCGATGCTGGCAAGTTAAGTCACGACTTATTATAGTGAGGGAAGGTGGATGAAATATTGCATTTTCTTGTTTGCGTAAACTTTGCGCAGCTATGATACATATTGCAAGCAATATTTTGTAGAGATACCCCCTGGTTCACCCACCTGGTATTCAAAGAGTGCTTGCGTCAAGTACTGAATCAAAATGCGCCCTTGAAAACTCGTGCGTGTCATGAAATGCCAAGGTTTGATGATGCAAGTATTTCCATGAGATGATGCCTGGTCAGTATCTGTTGTCATGAAACAGTTGTGACATTTTGATAACAGAGTGGGAATTGAGTATGGCTGGAGGGGTGGAGGAGTGGAGCATTGGAGAGTGATGTCCCTTCCGAGGAAAAGAACCAAGACAGTTCAGTCCTGGTCGCTGCTGTACTCATAATCTGCATCTGCGTCCTGGTCATCGTTGTTATCAACGTTGAAGAACTCTGCATCATCGAATGTGGTCTCCTCAACATCCTCATCATCAATTTCTTCCTTGAGTTTCATGTCAACCTCAGATTCCCAAGCCTGCGCTAGCTTATCGACAATGGCCAAGAGGTCGTTCTGGAGCTTGACTTTAGAAGGGGACACGACTCTCCTAGAGCTGCTTCTGCTACCATTGGCGCTGTTCTGGTCGAAGAATAGTTGGATGTTTTCTCGGATCTGATCAAGTACCACCTTGTGATTTCTGTCGAAATTAGGGGAGAGGCCCTCCAACATAGTATCTAGTGCATCACTGACGGCTTTGAACCCCGTTTGATACATCTGGAGGCCATGGTTTCTCACTGTTTTCTTGTGAAGGGCTTTGTTTCTGGCGTAATGGCCGGTTCCTCCTTCAGATCCACATTTGTCATATGTAGGAATCAAGAATTTCTTGACAGCTGGAGTGGCAGTCTTATGTGCCTTTCTGATAGCCTTGGTGACACCCTCGAAAGTAGTTGCGGTCTGACTTTTCAGTAACGTTTGAGTTCTCATAATGTGATCTTTGAGAACCACTAAGCCGTCTGCTACATCGGAGCAGAAGTTTGCGTCCGAGACTTTCTCTGCGAAATCAGCGATGAGTTTTTGACCGTCAGCTACATAGGCGTTTCTCTCGGTGGGAAAAGCCCGGGTGAAAGTTTTGTCCCAGGAAGGAACAAGAGGAGTCGTGAGTTCATGGACACTATATACGATTAGCAAATTTGGGAGCGACAGGACCTATAACTATACTTACAGAAGCGCATTCCACTTGTGATCTCTCTTGCGGGAGTCCTTCCAGTCTCCATGGTTGCGATTGATTGATCTATGAGTGGACCAATGCATGCCATTAGCCCAACCCTCCACTACATCCTTGGCTTTCGCAATGGCGATCGTCGCAGCCGGTGGCATCTTGGAGTAGAGGCCCGTTCGAACTAGTTGCTTGAAATTTGCAGCAGCGCTCAACTTGAGCTGGGTGAATTGCTGAGCCAGCGTCAGGAATCTCCACGGTTTTGAAAGGAAATCTCAAGTAGGGCACTTACTTTATCCAGCACCTTCAAGTCTCTGTCCATTAGTGGCTCCCACTGCTCTCGGAGGTAAACAGGCATCTTGAAATCGGCATGCTTGTCCTTGATCCAAGGCATCATGGCGTCCAGACTTGCTTCGACATCCTCCAGAAATGATTGTGCATACGATTCTCGAGTGGAGAATGTTGTACTGACAAGCCAATCCCTAAGTCTACTAATCTGGGTATCTTGTCGGTTGGGAAATCCTGGGTGTAACAAAGATGGTTCCATCCTCAAATACTGTAGGTGAACGGTTGCGGCAACACAGAATACTTCTAAGGGACCAGAAGATCCACGTCCCATCTCAGCCAAGGTGTCACTGTAGTCTCTTCGGATCGCTGTAGTAGCTACCTTATTGCGATTCTGAATACAAGCGACTCGAATCCGGGATCTAGCGTGGAACAGAGCCTTGCGGATGTAGCCAACTCTTCTTCCAAGAGAGGCGAGGTCCTCTGTTCCCTTATGGAAAGTCTTTCGTGCATCCACTAGGAGCTCTTGAACCTCTTCAAGCTCCTTTCGAGCCGCTAATTGGCCATCTGTTGCTTGGGTGACATTTGATACTGGCATCAAGTCAGTATAGAGCAAGGTCACATGATTGATAGAGTCTTACCCAAGTCAGTATCATCTACTGGACGCTTCGGATTGCGTCCAGCAGGAGGGGAGACATTTTTAATGATTCCCAGCTGTGCTTTCAGCTTCTTGGATTGGTTCGAGAATTCTTTGACACGCTTTCGATTAGCTATGTCAACAGTCTTGGCGGCTGCTTCCTCCTTTAAGCGAGCTTTGAGACTGATGACCAAGTCAAGGACTTTCTGATGATCCGTAGCGCATGCAACTTTCAGAGCTGGGTGGCTGTTCAAGTATTCCATGATGTCAAACTCTCTATCAGTCTGTGAGAGAATAAAGCACAATGATTCGGCATTGTAAAGACCATCCAGCTGCAAGTTACGCTTGGTAACCTTCTCCAGAAGATCATGTGCCTAATCCATATTAGCACATCCCAGTATCAAGAACAGAAACGAATTCCTACGTTTTTCTCACTAATGCCTCTCTTAGCTTCAGCTAAAATGCATGTGACTGACAGCTCCTTCTGGTAGTGCTCAGCAACAGCTGATCTGGCGGCGTTGTTATCAAGGTTTCCAGGGAGATCGACTAGAGTGATACCATGTTCAAGGAATTCAGACTTGACGAAAACTCTAACGAGTTTCACCAATGGCCACTGTGCGGAAGTGCCGTCATTATCACCACTATCGATGTGATTCTTGACCGTCTTGGAAAATTGCACCTTCGTTGCACATTTCACCTTGACGACCTTTCCGAGGAGATTGTGGACAGCAGTATCCGAGAGGAGTTGCTCGACCGATGACGCGCGCAGTTGCTCCATGCTTTTGACTCGTGGGTACACGCATTTGAGCTTATCGAACGTCTCCTTGATTCTCTCGCGGCGCTCTATGTCGCTCTCCCCATCTGAGTCATCGTCGCTAGCTGCTGGAGTTTCTAAGTCTTCAAAAAATCGCTCAAGCTCGACGCGCCACTCATCCCGTGTGATATAGACGATATCTGACTGGAACAAGGCGTCCTTCTCGTTGCTTGGATTGTATGCGATCTCGACAACAACCGCTGTGCAGGCTCGCTCTGCCGACGACGGGAGCAGGTTTCGATATCCAATTAAGGCATTGATCAATGTTGTCTTACCCGCTCCGGTAATCCCGAGGAAGCCAACTAGGATTTGGAAGGTCTTCTTGCGGCTCAGAACGGTATCTGTGCCGAGCGTTAGCCTGTAGCCATTCTTTTCGGGAAGCATTGATGAAAGTGGCAATATTTGCACAAGGCATGTGAAGAGACTTACCGATTCTGTTGATGCGGGACTGACATGATGGATTCAAAAATAAATGGGCCTTCATAGCATTCGACAGAGCTTTCAAAGCTTCTTCGCCATCCTTAGCAGCTTTCTCCTTGGTGAGAACACGCTTAAGGTTGTTTTCGTTGACCTGTCTCCAGCCAGGATTTTGGACGAAAGAGTTCTGGTTAGGTCTGGCATATTGTGAGGTAGAGTTACGAGGAGCTTGGTCATTATCTTGGTCGATGTCCATCTGGTCGCTCGGACTAGGAACCCTGAGAGGGGAACCATCCTCTGCTTTGACGAATAGATCAGACATATCGTTTTGCGAAAGACGGAGAGCTTGGACCTAAGTTCAGGGTGAACAGATCGAAGTATGTGTATGTATACGTTAATTAAAGCTCATTTCAACATTGTGTCAGGGACAAACCCCCATGAAGCCGAGAGAGGGTTCCACGTACCTCTCGAGAAGTCTCGAGTATGGGCCTCGAAGATGAGTCCTATTCAGGGAATGTTGAAGCTGACTACAGCTTAACATGAAAGTGAGGGAGTATCGAAAGAGGCGTGGAAGAAGATGGAAGGTGAGCAGGAGAGGGCCAGGTATTGAGCGAAACAGGTAATCGAATGCGTAGTGGCCTCGTAAGCACGTAGCAATCATGCGTGATCGTTGAGTCAAGCTGTGCTGAGATGTCGCAGTTCTGATGTTGCAATCAACGTTGTTGAGAAATATGTTGTTGAAGGAATCAGAAACTCTGCAGGAAGAAGTGGGGAGAGGGTCTATTTGTAGTTGTGTTCAGGCAGCCTCCGCGGGGGAAAATAGCGCAAGGCTGATAGTCAATTGAGCAAAATCAGGTGAATGGAGAAAGAGAACTGGAAATGTTGCGAGATCAGGCAGGCACGCAGTAGCGCTCATCTCACATTTGTTTATCTCCTCTCAGGCGAGCCGAGGACGCTAACACCAGGATAGACGACGCCATAACCCGACCCTCGCATTTCAAACATGGAGCATACTAAACGAAGAAGCATAAGAAATTGATCAGCAAGCAATGGATCAACAGATCATGAATAACTTCAATGTCTGAAGCAAATCTATGACATGGATGCAAGCAAGAAATGATTGTTTACATCAGCCCCTGAGATAAGCGAGGGAATCCCAAACAAGGAATCAGGAGTACAATGTGTTGAATTTTAAGAAAAGTCGCACGCTCTTGAACAACACAAACCCAAAGAAATATGGATGCTCTGACTACAGAGACTTCTTGGAAATAACTCAAGCCGCGCACTAATCGTTTCAAGAATTTGAATTCATCTCAAGTTCGGCAAAGGCAGATAGATCTATTTCCACCCAGCAACGCAAATGGCAGTTGAAGCCAGCACCTGTATCTAATAACGCCCTTCCCCCCAGAAGCAGAATCCTCTGGAGAACCAAACCAAAATCGAAGCGCTCACTCATTATTTGTCCGCCCAACTCCATGCATTTTCGATGTTGAATTTCACGAATTTTGCCTCCATGTCGCATAAGGTTGCTCATTACTCTAGTGCGTCGTTTCGAGAGGCGGTGCATTATGTTGGATTTGGGGCTGCGGCGCCAGTAATGCCGCCTTCTTCGTCGACTGGTTCGACGGGCCCGCAAGTGCAGAATAGGTTCATGTCGCCGAAGGCTGGGATACGTTAGCGCTGGAAGGCTGAAATGGAAGGGAGACAAGATACCGTCATCTAATCTAGTCACGCTGGGCCAGAACTTCTTCTCCTTGAGCCATGGAAGGGGGTAGGCTGCTTGCTCGCGGGTGTATGGGCGGTCCCACTCTCCGACAATCAAGTCCTTCTGGGAATGTGGTGCCATCTTCAGGACATTGACTTCCTTTTGCACCTTGCCGTCTTCAACGGCTTTGATTTCTGCGCGAATTGAGATCAAGGCGTCAATGAATCTATCTAGCTCGTCCTTGCCTTCTGATTCAGTGGGCTCGATCATCAGAGTGTTGGCTACTGGCCAGCTCATAGTTGGGGCGTGGAAGCCGTAATCTTGGAGACGCTTGGCGATGTCAATGGCTTCGATGCCACAAGTCTCCTTGAAGCCGCGAACGTCGAGAATGAATTCGTGAGCGCATCGGGAGTTCTCGTTGGTGTAGAGAATTGGGTAGTATGGTCGAAGACGGGACATGATGTAGTTGGCATTCAGCAGAGTAATCTTGGTGGCATGGGTCAAGCCACGTCCACCCATCATCTTAACATATGCCCAACTGATAGGAAGAATGCTAGCACTTCCCCATGGTGCACCGCTGACAGGGGCGATGGCGTTCTCTCCACCAGTCTTAACCAAAGGATGGCCTGGCAGGAAAGGAGCTAGATGAGACTTGACACCGATTGGCCCAACGCCTGGGCCACCGCCACCGTGAGGAATACAGAAAGTCTTGTGTAAGTTGAGATGGCAGACATCGGCGCCAATTTCACCAGGTGAGCAGAGACCAATTTGAGCGTTCATGTTTGCGCCATCCATGTATACTTGACCACCGTGTTGGTGGACAAGGTCGCATGCAGCCTTGACTTGAGGCTCGAAGACACCGAAAGTGCTGGGGTATGTGATCATGATTGCACCAAGCTCTTCGCTATACTTCTCACATTTGGCCTTCAGATCCTCCATATCGAGATTTCCAGTCTTAGTGTCACACTTAATAGTAACGACTCTCATTCCTGCCATAGCCGCAGAAGCAGGGTTGGTTCCGTGAGCAGAAACGGGAATCAGGCAGATGTCACGCTTCTTCCCTGGCTGCTGCTCTTGGAACTTGCGAATGACACGGAGTCCAGTGAATTCGCCCTGTGCACCAGAGTTGGGTTGCAGAGATACTGCATCGAACCCAGTGATTGTAGCCAAGTCGGCCTCTAGTTCATCAATCATGACCTTGTAGCCGGTAGCTTGATCGGCTGGCACGAATGGGTGTATGGAGGCAAACTCAGGCCAAGTGACGGGTGCCATCTCGGTTGTGGCGTTGAGCTTCATAGTACATGAACCGAGGGGGATCATGGAGTGAGTCAGGGAAAGATCCTTGGATTGGAGGTGGTGGATGTACCGGAGAAGCTCGGTCTCGGAATGGTGAATGTTGAAGACTGGGTGGGTAAGGTACTCGGATGTTCGCTTCAATGCTGCTGGGATTGGCAGCGAGCCGCTTCCGGGTAGGGACTTGATGATTTGCTCAATGTTGATCTCGGCATCTGACTTAGCGAAGTTCTTGAAGATTGCAAGGATCTCCTCGAGGTCCTTGGCATCGACAGTCTCGTCAATAGTGATGCCCAGTCTGCTATCGTCAAACTTCCTCAAGTTGATGTTGAAAGCGCTGACTGCATGTTGCAGCACCTCATCAGCCTTGCCTTGGCCGACATTGACAACAACAGTATCGAAAAGGACACTTCCGTCTTCACCCTTGCCTCTAGATCCAGTCTCGAATCCAAGAGACTTGAGGCCAGACTCGACGATTCTGGCGCCGTTGATAGCACGCTCAGCAATATTCTTCAGCCCTTGTGGACCGTGGTAAACAGCGTAGAATGCACTCATATTCGCCAAAAGCGCTTGAGCTGTGCAAACATTGCTTGTGGCTTTCTCACGTCGAATATGCTGTTCTCTGGTCTGCAGAGTAAGTCTCATCGCCTTGTCTCCCAATCTGTCCTTGGAGACACCAATGAGACGACCAGGAATCTTTCGCTTGTACTTCTCTCCAACCGCGAAGAAGGCGGCGTGAGGTCCACCATAGCCGAATGGCACACCAAATCGTTGAGCATTTCCGAATGCAATATCTGCACCAAACTCTCCAGGTGGTGTGAGGACAGTCAAAGCCAACAAGTCCGTAGCAACACTGAATGTGGCTCCCTGCGCGTGGATGATATCGGCCAGACCCTTGAAGTCCTCAACTCCTCCTTCGGTATCTGGGTATTGCACCAAAACGCCAACGAGGTCCTTTCCAAGCTCCTTCACGCGAGCTCCTCCATCTGCGAGAACATCTCCAATCTCAATCTTGATATCGAAACCATCCGCGCGACTTTGAAGTACAGCCTTAGTCTGAGGGTGCACTAAGTGACTGACAAAGAACGTCTTGTTCTTACTCTTCTGTCTTGAAGCTGGCAGGGCGTTCATAGACAGAGTCATTGCCTCAGCAGCAGCCGTAGATTCATCCAGAAGAGAAGCATTGGAGATTGGAAGAGCTGTCAAATCACAAACCAACGTCTGGAAGTTCAACAGTGACTCCAACCGTCCCTGACTGATCTCTGGCTGGTATGGTGTATAACTCGTGTACCATCCTGGCCCCTCCAACACATTCCTCTTGATGACTTCTGGTACTCTTGTGCCCGCATATCCACATCCAATGTAACTTCGCATAATCGTGTTTTTGGAGGCAATAGTTCGAAGTCTAGCCAGTAATTGAGATTCCGTAAACCCTTCCTCTCCTCCAGATTTCGCAGCATCTATTTCGAGATCTTTCGCAGACAAAATATCGCTTGGGAGTACTTGCTTCACGAAATCGTCCAGACTCTTTACCGGCGGATCTAGAGCCTTGAGCATTTGCTCTGTAGTTCCAGGTGTAGGACCGATATGCCTTCTTGCGAAAGTATCGAGGGGCAGGTAGGATCCTCGAGAGACGTTTGCAGATTTCGGGATATTTGAATCATCTTTGGCAGAGCTTGTGTAGAAAGTACGTCTTCCAAGTGGTGTGGAAGCAACAGGAGAACGGGAGCATTGGCGACAGATCCAGGGTCGTGTGAGCTGGACTGATCGTGTTGATGAGCTTCGAGCTTGCGCCACAGCGCGTCCAAATTGTGCCCGAACAGCAAAGCTTGAGGTCGCCATCGTATGAAGACCTCACCGTGCTCGAAAGTTGGAAATAAAGTCGGTGAGGGCAGCAAGACAGCTGTTTATCTGTCTGGGGAGACCTCAATGGCGGGGCTCGGGTGGTTTAGGAGCCAATCGTACTCAACCCCTCATAGCAAATATGATAAGAATAGAAGGGGAATTATGGTGATTTGACGTCTGGATATTCAATTGATTTGAAGAATACTTCTTCCACAAGAAAAAAAGAATCTTTAAATGCAAAGTGAAAGTGGGATTGAATCATGTAAAGTTCAAAAAGTAGTTCTTGTCAAGTACACGCCAAATAAAAATATACGCCACAGCTCTCTAGCGTGCCACCACCCCAGCATAACCCTGGCAAAGTCAGATGTCAAAAGGGCGCCCTCTGGACAAAAATTCCGCATTCAGTCTATCAACATCAACAAGACGAGAACATCCAACCCTCACCAGCTTCAAACCCCACAAAAATGTTCGGAGGACGTGAGTTATTTCCAAATGATAGCACAGGATGTTTGTTAATAGTTCTGCAGCACCACCCCCAATGAGCGCGGCCGACTTGAAGGCTTCTGAGGCCGAGGCGACCTTGACTATCCAGAAAGTCATTGTTGGAGCTGTTATGCTGTACTTGTGTATGTGTTGAGAGTTTTGTAACATCTGTTGATGCTGGGAGATTGTTGCTGACCCATGACGGTACAGCGCCGTTTGCGATCGATGTTGTCACGAAGCTTGTGTAAGGGGGAAGATCAACCGCCACAGAGTTGTACGACTACGGGGAATGTATATTATGGTCGGAGAAGGATTGCATCTTGGAGCATAGCATCATAGAGGGATAATGACAGGCTGAATGATATTGGCCGGGCACGACACTTGTATAACATGGAGAATGAATACCTCTCTTCCGCCAAGCTTCTCAGACTGCAAGCAGATTCTGTGCTCATCCATCCAGTGGTTAAATCTTGATATACAGGTTTCCGAAGTATGGCAGGACTCTGATCTTTTCGTTCCTATCTCGAGACCCGACTTCCTCACGGACTTTTTCCCCCGGGCATTTTGTCAAGTTGGACTCTGCCTTCCCCAGTTCTCAAGCAATAGCTCCATATGGTGTATACTGCCTACGTCTACACCGACGGCTACTCTACCGGCAGTCATCTTAAACATCTTACGTTTCTCCACCCAGTGGAGCGGTTTCCGTTACATGTAGGGCGTCTGCTATAAGTCTCCTGACGGTCGGATGTGGAAAGAAGGCGCATGATATCTCTTCAGTCGCTTAGACTCGGCATCTCACACGCAATTGGGAATTGGTACTTACTGCGTGCTATATAAGATCTGGAGCGTATGTTCGAGTTTCTTCAATAATGGGGAAGAAAATATACTGCGATAAGCTCTACTGTGGAAGCAGAGCTCTTAGAGAACCAACTGGAGCCTACTGACTCTTGCATTTCATAACGGCATATCCGGGACGGATGATCAGAAATATGCCCAAAGAAATCTTTTCTACCAGCCGTCATGGGCGAACATGGAGACTTTCTGCAATTCCACAAGTGACAACGAGCAAGGAAAGGATAGTGTGTAGCCATCTCCTCACAGGTTAAGCGAACGGAGATGAATTTCCTCAAAGAGGGAATAGCTTGGGCCAGTGGAACTACAAGAGAAGACCATGTGGAATTTGTAAATCATTAGGAAGTGTCTGGAGAAGTGCTTCATAGGCGGCAACTTTCCTCTTGTGGAAGCCATCAAAGCTTGTTGGTTTTTGTTCGACAGACGATATAGCCTCTTGGATTGATTCTACCGAGCGGCCATCCGATTGTGGATGACAATGAATTGGAAATTTCGATCATCGGCCATATAGGTTGGACGACTTCCTTCAATCAAGCTCGTTAACGAAGTTCCTGCATGAAAGCCCTTGATGATTTCGTAATGAAGCTCTTTTCCCAAACTGTCTATCTTCTTGTTATCACTTCTACAATCATACCACAGCTGACACCTATTGGTGCATCATTTAGCAGAGAAGTCCACGGGTCAACGTTCCAACCTCGATTGCTGACTCCCTCACAACGGCCCTTCCCTAATTTCTTCTAATTTCTTAATCTGCTTGCCATTCTCATCGAAATTACTCTTCTTCAGCCAGCCCTCAAGCCCCTTCTTGATGCTCCCCTTGCCCTCACGGAACCATTCGTCATCCAAGCAACTGTACCACTGCTGAAAGTCAGCTTTCAAGTTCACGAATACTGTTCCGCAAGTCCTTCACATCTCACACAAAGCCCAAATACGAGCACAGCGCCTCGGAAACATGAAAAGAAAAGTCGATAAAACACTCACAGCAGTATCCCTCCTCCTCCCCTTGACAACCAAGTGTTTCCTAAACACTCCCTCAAACACAAACCCCAGCCGACTTGCCGCTCTCTTACTCGGCTCATTCCAATCATTACACTTCCATTCGACTCTGAGGTACCCCAACTCCTCAAATGCATACTTCATAAGCAGGTAATTCGCTTCCGTGGCTGCAGGCGTGCGTTGCAGCATGGTGCCGTAGAGAACGTGCCCGATTTCGATGGTGCGGTGTAAGGGGACGATGTTCATGAGTGTGATGATACCAACTGGTACTTCTGTTGCTTCTGATTCCGAAGAAGTGGAAGCAGAAGTAGACATGATGGTATAAGGGAAGAAGACCGTGCTTGTGAGCAGAGATTCGATGTGGGCGGAGAATGGTTCCAGAGCGTGGAACGGACCGGCGGGTAGGTAGGTGTATAATTGATCATTTCCGGGACCACATAATGATTTATAGAGGCTTGGAATATGGGCTTTGGTAAGTGGCATAAGGGAGACAGAGTGTTGACCGGCGAGGATTCTGTTCGGATCTGGTGGGAGGGCTGGAGGACCAGAGACGAGGTCTCCTCTGGGCTCGAAGTTGGACATTGTGAGTAGATTAGGTTCAATTGACTGGATCTTAGATGACAGAATTCTAGGAGTTCTCAACCTTGAACACGGATTTCTTTATAACTAGCAAGTGTGAGTCACTCATTCGATTCGGCGCGAAGAAGTTGATAGCTTACGTGACGGCCTACGAGCAAGTGGTAAAGGAATGTGAGCAGCTCGGTGGGATTGAAGTTCTCAAATTCTTTACTGGGGGTGTTTTTCGAATAATGTTGAAGCCTGTACATCCCAAAACAAATTCAAGTGACCGAATTCAGACATTCACGTGATAGAGAGCGAAATTCGGAACTCTAACGGATAGAGGTCGATGCAAATAGTCTAGTACAATTTTATAATATACATAATTTCATGCATCCTGCTGTTATGTCGCTAAACGAATCGAAGGCTTCTGGCCCGGGTATCATTCTTCGCCGTCTCCTTAGCTTTTGGTGCCGCAGGACCTCCTTGTTCCTTCTGCCAGTCCAGAAACTCCTTGTGAATAGACTCGAGCTCTCCTTTCAGGTGGGATAATTGAGTGTTGTAATCCTCCAATACCTGCATAATAATTAGAAAGTGTAGTGGACGCACAATGGAGAAACCTACCTTCTTCGCCTGCCTACTCGTATCCTCATCCAGCACATCCGGGGTTTCAGTACCCGCCTTTTCGATATCAGTTCGCAGTGTTCGTGCTCGATCTTGAACGATAAGCATTCTAGCCCAAATTTCCTCTCCTCTCGCGCCCAAGCCCGGATCAGTGACATTCTTCTCCAAGGCCAACAACTTCGTCCGCAGATCCTCCTCATCACCAGCCATTGCGTAACCTCTGTTTCTGAGCACCTGGACCTTGGTAGCCAGCGCCAAACAACGTTGCTTCAAGACCACGTGCTTTCTCCTCGCGTCTATCGTCCTGATACTCGTCTTGGTCTCGTGGTCTTGCATCATCTTTGTCAACGATGCATTGATTTCGTGCAGTCGAGTGTTGAAATTCGATAGATTTCGTTGCTGAAGCTTGATTCGTTCTCCCATCTGATTGAACCCAACACAAAGAACCGGAATATAACCAGGACCAGGCTTTTTGGACAGGGCTTCCTCCCAGGCTTTTGGATCCTCATTAGGGCTGGGTCGGTAATAAGGTGCCATATTGTCATCGACTTTGTTGTAAAAGTAATGCTTGAAAACACAGTTTGGATTGCCCGAGTCCCATTTCTCGAGTACAGTCTGCATTTGATCTGGAATGCTCTTTTCACCTGTGACAACATTAGGCTCGGACTCGGAAATGAATTGGCTATACATACGAGGATTTACAGCATTGTTGGCTGCTTGCCATAATGATGCACCTTGGCCCAGTTGAGGAATGTTCTGTTGCGAGGACTGGCCGAAGAGACCATTCTGCTGAGGCTGGTTGTTCTGACTCTGACCCAAGCCACCAAATAGACCGCTTTGTTGCTGCTGCTGTTGATTATTTTGGCTCTGACCCAACCCACCACCGAAGAGGCTCCCAGATTGTTGTTGTTGTTGTTGAGTATTTTGATTCTGGCCTAGTCCACCACCAAAAAGACCTCCCGACTGCTGCTGAGTATTCTGCGATTGACCAAAAAGACCACCAGTCTGCTGAGGTTGGTTGGGTGCGCCACTACCAAACAATCCTCCGCCTTGTTGTTGTTGATTCTGTGTACTCTGTCCCAAGTTCCCAAATAGTCCTCCAGTGCTTTGATTTTGATTCTGCTGCGTACTTTGACCCAAGTTTCCAAACAAACCTCCGCCGCCTTGCTGTTGCTGATTCTGTTGATTATTCGTTCCCGTGGAGCCAAAGAGTCCACCACTAGGTTGCTGCGTATTTGTGTTGATTGAGGACCCAAACAATCCGCCGCTCGCTGGCTTGGTAGCTCCGAACATGTTGATATGCCTGGAAGAGAGTTATTTACTTGCAGGCCTATCGAGTGTCGAATATATGCAGTGATGCTGTGGTAGATCCTTGAGGTCGCGACGGATCTAGCTCGACAGCTTGGTAGCAAGGCGCGTGAAATATGAAAGAGCGCGGAGGCTCGAGAACGAAGGGGATTTTGCTGTTCTCGCGATGCAGAATATTGGTGGAGCTCGAGAAGCGGCGGAACCAGAGTCGCTGCAAGTGCGAGCTTTACTGGATTGCTGTAGGTCAATGAGGTCGAGCTTCCTTCCAGCTGGAGATTTTCTCGCGACTTGAAGCTCGCGACCAGGGTTGCGTCACGTGCAACAACTTTGAAGCTCGCTAGCCCGTGAGATCGATGGACCTCCTCCAAAGTCCAGAGCTACCAATTGAGTCTTCCACAACGCTCCCGTTCCCCAGAAATACCGTCAAGATGTCGGGAAGACCAGCCAGGTACTACTCATCATTCCAATTCCCCTTGTCTTCTCGAAACGTAGCTGAACAATTGCAATTGCAGATTCAATCAAACCACCCTCATCGATACAACACCTCTGCCCGCAGACATCCCACCAGTCACGGAAATCGGAAGCAGTTCAGCGCCGCTCCTATCTGCTAGTTTCTTTATTGGAGCAAGATGCAAAGCTTACAATGACGATTTCATGCAATGCAAGACCGAGAGCGGGGGAAAGGGCGAGATAGACTGCTTGAAGGAGGGCAGAAGGGTCACAAGATGCGCAAAGAGCGTGTAAGTGCTGCTCATTCTCGATATAGAGGTTATAGCAACATTTCCTGTGAAAGTGGCAGAGCTCACCTTCCTGGAGTGGTGCTGGGTCGACTGCCATGCAGCTCTATTCAGGACGTTAGGGCATTTAAAGGAGTGGATCGCCGGATTTGGGGGAATAGAGCAAACAGAGGGCTAATAACGGGTTTTGACAGAATTGAGGATGTGAACAAGCACTGCCTGGCGGAATTCAGGAAGCACTGGACCTGCTTGGATAACAACAACCAGCAGCTCTGGCAGTGCCGACCTGCGGAATGGAAGCTCAACAAATGTGTTTTCGACAATCTGGTAAGGAATATCTCCGTCCGATTGCTAGATTATGATGCCAAAATGTATGCAGCTCGATTGCTGACGTGTTTTGAATCTAGAAAATCGAGAAGGTCATTCCCGATACCCCAAAAGGCGAAACTCCTGTACATCTCAAAACACGACAGATCTATTCGCACCATGGACCATAGAAGTTGTCTGGGCGTATTGGAGTGGATGAGTATGGGATTGTATCTGTACATAAGGTGTTGAAGAATCGACCAGCCGTTGGAGCTGTATCTCTGAATTAGAGCATTTTGTTTGAATCTGCTCGACCACAGATTGCTATTAAGCTACCTCGAATTCCAACTGATGAAGTTGTAGGCCAAGTGGACTTGCTAACTCATATTTTTCAACTACGCTTCTGGTTAGACAGCGTCTCAGCGCAATACTAGTCCCCAGATGCATGCTGCGCCCAGCGGATATGGAGCCACAATCAAATTTTTACACTGAGAGAATGCAATGATCAGCATCCGCTGCGGTTGAGGAGGTTTTCAAGAAATTGGCATCTTTACCTGCGTACGACAAGTTTCTCCTATCGTCAGTTCCGGAGACCTTATCGAGCATTGCTGGGAGCTGTTGTCATTTACCCTGGATTTCGTACCAGAAACAAGCGAGGGTAGACCAGATGTTCATTTTTCCTTTCTGCTGCCAACGCCCTCTACCAATTTATACAACCTGTTTCCAACTAAGACTTCAAATCTAGTACATCTTTTACCAAAACAACGCCCTCGGTCCGTAAAGACCGATTCGCCGCAATACCTGTCAATATACTCCTCGCGCCATCAATATGATCCGCAGCTCTCCCAAATCGATCTTCTCCAACATCGCCTCCGAACAAATCGTTCAGTAGCACTGGATCACCACCGCCATGTCCTCCTTCACCGGACTGAATCTCAATCTCTCTTGGCTTCTCAAATAATGGTCTCAGCGTAACCGTACACTTCTCCAGAGCACCCTCAGCACCCTGCTCACCACCACTGTTCACATAACTCTGCTCTACAACATCCAGCTCCAGCCTCCCTTTTGTCCCGTTGAACACCACTCTGAAACCCTCCCAAGGCGCATACGCGGTCAAACTGTACGTCAGGATTGCGCCACTCGCATACTTCACCAGTACACCCATCGTATCCTCGATACTAATCCCATCGCCAAAAACACTCTGATCGCGATAGTACGAATCTTCATGTTCGGCATCGAGATACATCTTCTTCAACTGCTCGTGATCCTCCATATGCAACGCAAATGGATCCTTCTTAGCGGCTTCGCTTCCATGAGCGCGAGTGTAGAATTCCGTGACGCCTCGTTGCTCGGCGTTCTCTCGTCCGTAGAACATGAGGCCTCCTTGAGCCATGACGCTTACAGGCGAGGAGCGTAGCCAGAAATTGATCAGGTCGAAATGGTGAGTTGACTTATGGACGAGGAGACCGCCGGCGTTGCGCTTGTCACGGTGCCAGCGACGGAAGTAGTCAGCTCCGTGGCTGGTATTGAGCGCCCATTCGAAATGGATGGAGTTTACTTTTCCGATCACTCCTTCGCCTGGTTCTATCTGTCAGGAGCTGTTTTCATTATGTATGTGGGTGGTTTGAGAACTTACCTAATAGTTCGTAGACTCTCGTGTTGTGTGGAGCATAACGGTAGTTGAACGTCACTCTGACTTTCTTCCCTGTCCTCTTTACAGCATCAATGATAGCCTGACATCTTGTCTCGTCAATGGTCATGGGTTTCTGTTCCGCCTGTCAGTACAGAATACTCTCGGACAGTCCTCATTTGGAACTGAAGCTACTGACCTCAGTAATCACATTACATCCCAGCTCCAATGCTTTGATGATATAGATATCATGTGTCCTATCCATAGTCGTAACAATAACCTCATCCGGTTTCGTCTCCTTAATCATCTTCTCAAACTCATGAGCCTTGTAAGTCGGCAACGGCGCAGAAGGGTATTTCAGCGCCACAAGATTGTCATTTGCAACATTCATGCGAGTCTGGTTGGTATCACAGAGACCGACTATGACAGAAGTAGCCTTGAAGTCCTTTGCCAGTGCAGAGTAGAAGAAGCTACTCCGACCTCCCGTACCAATAAGTGCATACTTTTTCATGTTGATGAATTTCCGGAGTCTCCAGAAACGCTTTTTGAGATGATTAGATGTTCAGAAACTCAGCAAAGGATCTCAAACAGAGAAAATCTATTTCTACCCAAAAATTGGAAATACAATGACGTTTATAAAAAGCTCACATCGCTCAACTATCCTCCGACAATCTGGTCGAGGGGTCACTCCACGTGAGAATTTGCCCCACCAAGCAACCCCACACTCGGGATTCCGCCCGAATAGCAACCGCATCTGCTGCTCGACCAAGCTCTCTTCTCCCAAATTCCAAGCAAGAGGAAGCTCCTCTGCCCAGCTTTCCATTCAGGCAAAATTGCATTTTTCCAGCAACCAGAAGCTGCGGATCGACGTTGGGCGGGGTTAAGCATTGCCTCCACAACCTTATGCCAGCCCACTCTTGCTCTTGGGACGATGTTTGGTGGCTGACAACCTCGCGAGAGATTGTCCCGAGTGCGTGAGGCCAAGAGGAGGTGACAGCGCCTGCCCTTCTTTATAGGATCGTCGTGCTCGCTGACTCGTCCTCTGACAATTCTGGGATGTGGGATGTGGGATCAGCGGGGTTACAGATGTATGACTACGCATGTATGGTCCCTTCGCTTGTTTAATTGTCTAGCGCTTTTTGAGGACATTGCTGTTTCTGTGTCTCGAGCCCTGTCCTTCTATATCAAGTATCCAATTAAATCTATGGATCTCTAAAAGCAGTGGCTTTCAATTGGTTTCATTTCTTATGAGCTCTGAGGATCTGTAAAGCCAGCAATTGTATCATCGACAACGCTAGACAATTAAACCGGGAGGGGGACCATAGTTAGAATGTAGACCCCGAAGTGTTTGTCGATGCTACGCTGTTGCGGTTTTTGTGGGCTAGGGGGTTTGCCGTGCGAATTTAGCCTTTACCCCAGACCCCATAATTGCCTTTCTCCAAATTCAGGATGGATGGTTACAGCTGAGTGGGCGAATAGCGACTGGAGAAGGAAGTCCTCATCTATCTTTACTAGCCAGAAACCAACATTTGGAAGAGGAAAGCGTCGGTGATCCAGCCGGATGGCATGTCGGTCAGATTCTGGGCAGATGCATAAATAAATATCCATCCCATCTGCAGGAAGCTCTCTCTATGATATTGTCCATCTCTATTCATTTATCCAGGATATCAGTTGATATCGGACTGGTCAACATTTGAATTCAAACTTAGCAATGTCTTCATCTAAGCCTCAAGTCCAGGCAATGGAAGCGAAGGACGTCATCTCAGCTCACGTTGAGAGCAATACAGAGCCAGTAGTTGCAAGAGAAGACCCAGTCGACCTCCTAGCCCACGATACAAATGTTTACTTTACTGTTGAAGAAGAGAAGCGTGTCCTTCGCAAGATCGACAAACGGGTGCTTCCTTTGATGCTTGGAGCTTATGTGAGTAGACCTTAATCAAGAAAACATACTGTCCGCTTCTTACTTGACATCCATCACCTTGCTATACATGATGGACAACCATTCCTGGTCATCACTGATGTACTGACCGTCTTCTTTACCGGTAGTTCCTCCAACAGCTTGACAAATCCTCCCTGTCCTACACATCCGTCTTCAACATTCAAAAAGATGCTGGTCTCCATGGTCGTCAATACTCTTGGCTCGGTTCAATCCTCTACATCGCCCAATTGGTGATGCAACCTCTGGGAGCATTACTCCTCGTCAAGTTGCCAACTGGAAAGTTGATCTCAACAGCCATATTCCTTTGGGGCGTAACTATGTGCGGCATGGCTGCCTGCAACAGTTTCAAGACACTCCTTGCTACGCGCTTCTTGCTTGGTAGTTTTGAGAGTTTGATTGGTGCGTGACACTGGTGGAAATGGTTGGAGGCGGATATTGATATGTACAGGCCCATCGCTTGTCGCTGTGACCCAGATGTGGTGGCGTCGCTCAGAACAAACAAATCGTACCTCAGCATGGAACGCCATGAATGGCATCACCTCAGTAGTATGTAGTATGCACCGTTGGATAGTGTAGACTATGCTAATACCAAGAAGTTCGGATCCCTCAGCACTTACGGACTCGGACACATCAAATCCGACAAACTCCACTCCTACCAAGTAAGTCAGCTCGCTCTCTTTAAAGTGAAGTGCGAGGACTCACTGAGAACTACAGATTATCTTCCTCTATTGTGGGGGCCTGACGCTCGTCTTCTCCGTCCTCGCCTTCTGGCTCTTCCCCGACTCGCCTATGGAAGCCAAGTTCTGGAAGGAAGGCGAGCGAGACATCGCAATTGAGCGTCTCCGCGCCAATCAAATGGGTATTATATCACGAAAATGGCGTTGGGATCACGTCGTCGAAGCATTACTCGATCCGAAATCTTGGTGTTGGTTCTTTCTCGTGATGGCAATTTCGTAAGTCCCCAAAACAGGCACAGGACATGAGTCACATGACGTTTCATACTCTTCAAAAAGGATCGAAAAACTGACACCATCCAGCATTCCATCAGGAGGAATTGGCACTTTCGGCCCTCTGATAGTGCAATCCTTTGGCTTCGACAAATTCCACACAATCCTCTTCAACATCCCCTTCGGCGTCGTCAACATAATCGCCATCCTCTGTGGCGGCTGGCTCGCCACGCGGATCAAGAGCAAAGGCGCCGTGATCGCCATCCTCGCTCTACCCTGCATCACAGGCGCATCTATCCTGCTGGCCTTACCCCGTGGTAAAGGCAGTAAAGGCCCATTACTGGTAGCGTATTATCTGACTTCGTTCCTGGCGGGCATCACACCATTGATATACTCGTGGCATATCCAGAATACCGCGGGCGACACGAAGAGGAAAGTAACGACGGCGTTGGTGTTCATTGGAATGTGTGCAGGCAATATCATTGGACCGCTTCTATATTCTGCGGAAGATAAGCCATATTATCGTACAGGTCTCATCTCGAATCTTGCTATGTTTTGCTTTGTCGAGTTTCTAGTTGGGTAAGCACTTTGATCTTTCCTTTTTCCCTTTCCATTTCATTTTCACTTCAAAACTAGACGTCGTTCTGACACTAAACTCAGCTTCATCATCCTCTACCTCAAATTCCTGAATGCTCGACACAGCCGCATGCGTTCCGCGATTGGAAAATCAGCTCACGTCCTCGACGAGTCCATGATGCGGAAGACAGATCTGCAGAATTTGGGCAAGGGTGTTGGACAGCAGAACACACCTCGCGAGGAGGACAATGCGTTTGCTGATATGACGGATTTGAAGAACGAGGACTTCATTTATGTCTACTGAGGAGTGCAGTATATGCGAAATATACCTGGGCAATATTGCAAATACATCTAGGCAAGATTGCAATTAAGGGAGTTTAGTAGTTTGAGATCAGCCCAGATTTTGTTGATACTTAAGCGAAAAACAATCAGGGCGATTTGAAACGACTGTTGAAGTGCACATAAGGTCGTTTAGTAGAAAAATGAGGGCAGATTGGGAACTTTGATCCAAGTTCGCTTTAATCTTTGCATTCTAATAGTCTAGGATAATAGAGAGCGAACACTTTTTCTGACACCAATCTTGTAGACGTCCTGAACGATGTAGTCTTCCCTGTAGCACAATATCCGAAGGCTCTCATCAGTACATCGGTCGATTAATCGACATCTTGAGCCAGGTCCAGGCTCAGAAACCTAGTTGCTCATAATTCACACCTATTCGTGACATCTAATAATAGGGTTTGACCACCGCACTTTAGCGACCAGTCTGAAGAACAGCAAACTCCACTTCATCACATGGGATGACAGGACTCGTGTACGGCGCACCTCGCTGATCCATCTGCCATTTGTCAGTTGCGACTCACAACTAAATACGGATGGATAAAATACCGAATCATGAGCAGGGGTGAAGAAGATGATTGAACCGCTCTGCGTGCGAACAGAACGGAACGAGCCTCGGAATCGATCATAGTACAGATGCTTGGACGGTGGCCAGCGGTCCCATCTGGCTGGGAAGTGCCCATACCACTAGATTATAGTATGATTAATAGAAATTCAAAGCCAAGGAAAAGGTTTGATCACGCATTCGGATCGTACACAGCCCGGTAAGGTGAGAATAATTCACAGACAGACTTACCGGCTTGTTGTCCACCCGCTTGGGAGGGGCTTCAGCTGCAAGTTTCTGCGCTTCATTACTAGCAATGATCCATCTCGCCCAACCTCGCTGAGTCGCAAGATGAGCATCTTTCAGCACAACGATCGGGTCGAGCAACAGCCGAGTACTTTTAAAAGCTTTCTTTCGGAGACTTTCCAGATGATTTCTGTCCTTAGATCTTTCGCGAATGTTATGTCTGTGCTTGATAGCACCGCTATATTCTTTGGAATTCGGTGGGCTCGTAGTGAAGTTATCGGTATGAACACGACCCAGCTGTGCATGGTATATATCCATAATATCGAGGCCGTAGTGCTCTTCGCCCGGCATGTCGAGCCGCATAATGAAGCCCTTTGGTCGAAAGAACTTTACATCTTCTTCTGCGCAGATATCGAGGACTTCCTCAATCGCATAAGCAATGTTTCGTTTGGCAAGCGGCTCAGCCAGCTTCGCGCAAAATATCGCCCAGTCTTCCTTGGATATTCCAAATGGTGCCAGTTCCTTCGGGTAGGGAAAACCTCTGTTCAAGCTATCGGTGTTCTTCGCCATTATCTGGATTCCCCGAGGGAAAGCTTGTGCAGGAGTGTGAGGTACGGTACTGAGGTCAGACTTGGAGACTTTCCGCGACGCAGTTCCATCATTAGTCGGAATAACATCACAGTCTGCAAGATCGTGTTCGTGAACACAAGTGCAGTCTTTCTTGCTTTTCGACTTTGATGATGAAGATGCTCTGAATTTTTCCTTCTTTTCAATGGACTTCTCTACCTTCTCGATTTGTTTCTTCGATTTCTCCTCACCTACGACAGCTTAGCTGGCTGTGTGTCATGAACCAGAAGCGCCTTCGAACTTACGAGCTTTGAGCTTTTTAGCATCCGAGGAGAATAGCCAGTGGTCCGAATCCATACGCTCGTCAGCAACTGGGGCAGCTGTCCGCGATTTCTTGTCCTTCTTGTCCTTTTTACTTCCCTTCGGCATCTTCTCCTTCGATTCCTTGCCTTTCTTGTCCTTCTTCAGATCTTGAACGAATAATTCATGGTCATCATCACTGCTATCTTCGACGAGCTTTGACTTTGATTTCTTCACCTTGCTCATCATCTTCGACTTCGATGAAGCTTTCGACTTCTTTGCAGCCAAAGCAGACTTCTTGGCATCTTTTGTAGGTAATTTTGCCTCCTCTTTTCCAGCCTTCTGCGGGGTTCCAACCTTGTCTGAAGTTGTGACCAGTGTTGAGGACTTTGAGCCATCTGCAGGTTGTTCATGATCCGCGTCAAGGCACCCCTCGATCTCGCTTGTATCTCTATGCTTTCCATATGTTTCCGTTGGTCTTTGGAGTGGCGTCGACGGATCATGGCCAGTATCCGCACACACTTCTGCTTCATTGGGACTTTCGGGTTGCTTTGACTTCTTCAGACGCTCCGATGACGACAAGAGATCGTGATCAATATCTGGACATGCTTCCTCCGTCTTGTTCGAACCTTGGGATTTACTAGACTTCGAAGTCACCTTTGAGGTTGAATGTTCCGACAACTTCGGAGGTTTGTCGTCAGCATTGGGCCATGCGGCTCCTGTCTTACCGGAACCTACAGACTTCCCCGACTTATGCGAAGGCTTTGGTTTCCTGGCCTTTTTTATATTCCCACTTGAAGATCGCTCGTGATCAGTGTCAGAATAGGCTTCAACTGTGTTGCTGGATCCATGGGACTTTCTTGATTTCGTGGCCGTTCTGGATTTCTTAGCAGCTGAGGGGCTCAATGTTGCAGAGAAACCATGGCTCGTGTCCAGTCCACTCCGATGTGACTTCTGAGACATGTCAAGTATTCTAGCTACCTCTGTTTGAGACTCATTCGACTCGCCGTCTGGATGCTGCTTATGATCCGTATCATGACAACTGCCGTCTGTTTTGTTTGATTCGCGGGACCGCCTTGACTTCGACGTTGTCTTGGACTCCTTCGCATCTGCCGGCTTCAAAGTTGCGGATGAGTCATGGCTTGTATCTCGTCCGCTGCGGGTCGACTTCTGCGACTTGTCTAACTTCGTAGATGCTCTAGACTTTTTGGGCTGTGTCGAATTGGGTTTCAATGGACTAGCATGGCCTTGATCACGGTCGGTGGACGGACAGGCTTCCTCAACAATGTCGCTCTTCTTGGACTTCCCCATGTCTGAATCTGCAATAGTATGGATCTCGTTGATCAACAAGGCTACCCGAGGAAGATGGAATTTCTGACGTCTCAAGGAGGATGCCTTCGAAGCAGTGGCCTTAGCCTTGCTCTGTCTGTGTTGATGCTGGAGGCGGTAGGAGCTTTTCGGCTTAATTTGCCCGTCAGAGAACGAGAAAAGAGATGTGCAGTGGTTAGGTTATAAATAATGGTTAGGAAACGTTGTGAGGCTGAAGAGCAGAAGTTGCAAATTTGGAAATCCAAACCTCAACTGGGCACTACTGACGAGTCGTGCCTTCCCCTTCCCAACCAGCAGGCACGCTCCAAGCCACACAACAAGTATGAGAGAAATTCCATTGGTATCTCTAAAATCAGCAATACAGTTTTCCATGTCGTCCAAACTCCAACGCTGCAAATCAATTCATTGTACACTTAACGTCTTCCACGCCCTCCGCGTCCCCGACTTCTGCTTCTGCTTCGATCATCATAACTGCTGTAGCTGCTATAACTTGGGCTTCTTCTCCTCCTGCCACCATTCCGGGCCGGGCTTGTTCTACGCCCACCACCTCCTCCGCCACGTCCTCTTCTCGGTGGAGAGCGTGAGCGCGAAGAAAGGGATCTAGACCGAGTGCGATGGCGTCTTGGAGAGCGCGAGCGCGAACGAGATCTTGGTCGGTATGTATCGGTATTTCTTTCGGATCTACCGTAGGGAGGAAGGGGCGAGCGACGTCTAACTGGTGGTGGAGGTCGGACGTTAGGAGCTGCATTGAAAGATGCTCGAGGGTCGAGGTTTACGCCACGTCTTGCGAGAGGCGGGGAGGGAGAGAATTTGCGACGTGGGAGGACGATGGAAACATTGATGACGGCTCCATCAATTTGAGATTCGTGCATGTGGGCAATTGCAGCTTCAGCGTCGGTTTCGGAGGTATAAAGGATGTAGGCTGTTCCACGATTGGTGTTGACTGTAAATTAGCTTTGAAAAGTAATAGCAGAAAGGGGGACTTACAAGATCTGTTCATCGGCATGTCCAAATCGCGAATTTGTCCATATTGACCAAATATCTCTCGGAGGTGGGCTTCGTTGACATTCTTCGTGAGCTTTTCGATGACAACCTGAAAGTGTTAGTAACGACCAATTATGGTGTACTATAACATACCTTTGTGCTTCTGACGGGACTTGGACTTCTGCCACGACTGACACTGCGACTCTCACTTCTGTATCTGCCATTGCGACGTGGGCTCCTGCTGATGGACCTAGGTGTGATTGAGCGACGAGGTCTGGATAGAGACCGCGAGTCTCCTCGGCCTTTGGAGACGTCGGAGTATGGTGAGCGAGTGCGCACACGGCCTCGGGGCGATTCTGAGGCCATCGTTGTGTTGGTGATGAAGCAATATCGAGAGCCTTGATGCGCGTCGCAAGACGCGAGGCTGTCAACGGAACTTTTTAGGGTGATCACGTGACTGACAGTGCTTCCCGTTTACAAGTTCTGCATGTAGGTCGGAACACAGCGATAAAGTGATAGTGGCCTGCGGTACTATTCCTAGTAGCAGAATTTACTAGCATAGCTTTCTTGGCCGTCAATCAGGGTTCAAAGTTGGTGGGCTGCTCCCAGCTGAGAAATAGAGGGCTCCAACTAAGAAGCATTGAGCAAAGAGCCGAATAACAAAGAGCCATGAAACAACCAGCCATGCCATAAACCAGGAACTCCACCAGAAGAGCTTCAAGAGAGGATGAGCGTGGACAAAGATATGGCAAGTTCTTCTTGCTGGCCTGCTTCACCATTACACAAAGCCAAAGCTCTATCATGTTTCACAATTTATCAAATTTAGATACGAATGGGCAGGTAGTATCTCTTGTAATCTACCAAAGATAGAGCAAAGAAAGAGTGAAGTCCCCTCCACCTTGTATTGGTGTTATTACAGTTTGGCTAAGCACTCGCCAATGTGTGCCTACCACCAACAACATAGCGGAGCGCCAAAAGTAGAGGGATCTCCATCCACCACAAGCTACTGAGGGAATTACAAATGCCAAAATGCATTAATGCTACCTTTGATTTTCTAACCTGCTATACATACCGCAGCCCTTGATAGAGTTCTGAACTGATATTAAGCCTGGATACAGTATCAAAAAAGTGAAAGATCAAGTTGCAAAGGCTTCACATACAAAAGAGAGAAGCACAAAATAGAAGGCCAGGCATATAATGCCCTCGGACGGAATCGAACCGGCAACCTCGTCATTACTAGTGACGCGCTCTACCATTGAGCTACGAGGGCTCTACTTAAGCAAGTTGTTGACGAAAAAGCTCTTATATCTAAATATATAAGCAATAGTGTTTTGTGGGTGCTTGGAATTAGCCGGTCTCACACCGCCACTTTTGGATCCACAGTCCACCACACTACGTCCACTAGGTTGAAATAAAGCCACAATTGCTGTGGCCAGAGTCTTGTGGTCAGCTACAGAAGAATAATTGATCGCAGACTTCGATATTGGCGTAGAATTGTGATTCTACTCGAGTTTGATTTGCCTTAGCTTGCAACATCTTCTGAGTACTTTTTCTTAGCGAACCAATCACGTAGCAGAGTAGCGGATAGCTCAATATTTGTTGTACCCTAGTCCTTCCACCGCAGCCAAGCTGCCACAGAAAACCAATCAGCGCCACAGTCTCCCAGCTCACCAGGACGTCTATGTTTACAAAGCTCTGCCTGAATCTATGTCTAGAAAGATCATATCGCTGGCAAGGATCATTTGAGTAGCAAAGAGCGGTGCCATGTTGAATGAAATGCAGAATCGTTAGAGCCCATAATCTGGGCTGAACCAATGGTAAGGTGGTCCAGGATGTTGCATTGTCATTACCTTCTTAACACGCAATCTTCCATGAACCGGATAGCCTGAAGTCAAAGCTATGAGCGCGTTTGGAAAGCTCTCAGAACACGAATATGTAGCTGTTTCCTGAGTTTCTCCACTTTGTACAGCCGCTGGTTCTGTAAGAGCTACTGGCATATAATTTGGGTTTGGACGGCCTCCTCCCGGGGGCAGCCAGCGCCAAACCCTGTCACAGTACTCAAAAAAGATAACATATACGTGATGAGACCGAGGCACTAACCCTCTTCCGAATAATCAATTATGCAGCTGCAAGTTGTGTAGGGATTTCCACTGGATCAGCAGTACGTCAGGATTATGAGGATATGAAATTTAGCAGGAGCCGGTAAACTTGTTTTGGGTGCAAATTGGCCACTAGACAACTCAATGGCGTTGTTGGATGTCCGGCCAGCTGCATGGAAGATCATTGTCCTGATGGCAGAATTGTTATTCTGTTGCTGAGACGAATTTAGCGAGCCCCTTTCTCGCTTAGCTACAACAGTAAACACCTGGGTAAACCTTAGCTTCCCTCATCCTCGATGAAGTTTTGGAGTCTCCAAACAAGCAGTCTAGCCAATCTTTTAAATGTTACAAGTTCTGCCAGAGACATACATGACGCTGTCGACATCCTAAGTCTACCTAGTGAGTGGCTACTCTCTCCAATGCCCTTCGCTTATGAGACTTTAGTTACAGGATTATCCAGCGCGTTGAAAAGCTGCATTCCAGGTCATAAGAGATCAGGAAGCCTCAAAACAGCTTTCCAGAACGGTCCGGCTGTTGAAGGTATCATTCGACAGAAAATTAGCCGAGAGTCTTAATCGGCAGCAAGAGCATGTCAACCTGGGAGGTGCAAGTCTGGAGACTAGTATAAATACTCCTAGCTCCCACCCTTTCCCCATTCCCTTTCTTCTTCTTTCAACAAACTGTATTTTGCAAATCAGATTCTACTATCGGCCAAACTCATCAAAGAATCCGCATCATACACAAGGCGTGAATTGAAGCACCGCATGCAGTGCCGAGAGATCATTAAATACAAGACCAAACAAGCTCTATCACCATGTCAAAGTATGATCTTACCCATGCCCCGTAGAGTTCTGGACTCACTAACAGTACATAGCATGCCCCATGCCCTCTATCTCGGCACATTCCTCGGCCACGACAACAAGACACACGAGGCATGGGCTTACTTCGAAGCAATTGACGATGGCCTCCGCATCCGTCTCGTACAATCACCCGGAGGAGATTCATTCCCCCTCAACATAGTCCACGGACTTAAAGTGCTGGAAATCATCGACTACCGACCCTCTTCGGTTCTGGGCTGGGTACGTTTCCTGAAGGACGATACCGGCAAGCTCAAGACATGGAAGCGAGGAACCCTCAAGCAGGAAGAAAGGCCCCCTTGAACTCCCTAAAGGGAATATGGCTCAAGACAAAAGACAATCCACGCAGTGGTCTCCCTACAGTCTTTGGGGAGGTTATAAGTGAGAAAGTTGAAGATGTTATGGAACAATATGAGGAGGTGAAGTACATCGAGGGTACACATAGCATGGAGTCACAGGACCACATTTTCCGCAAGGCCTTCCAGAATTTCGGCTCTCATGCATCCAAAAGTCCTTTCAAAATCAAAGCATGCCGTCGTTTGAGTTCGACGTGTTTAGCACATATTCTCAAGCTGTGACACGGAACATTCTTAGTGTTCAGGTTAACTAGAGTCCAATGGCATGTTTTTAAAGAGATATTTCCATTTCCAAGTAGAACGCATATGCATAATATGTACAGGTTGTGAAAATGCGAGATAGGACCACCCCAGCCCACGCAAGCCATATTCTCGCGAAAGGAACTTCTTGAGTGCTATGACGTGAATTTTGAGAAAATGAGAATGGCGAGGCATGAAAAAAATGTAGTGCAGGTAACGCTTCATAGCTTTGCCCATGGTTCCAAGCAATGCCCCCCTTCCTTTGGCAGCTTCCCTCCCTCCACACCCACAATCCATGAAACCAGTAGGTGCTGTTGCGGTGAACAGAACGAGCAAGACATCAATGATGTCGATAGCATATGCTATCCCTCCATGTGTAGGTGGAAAATCTGTCGCAACGCTTTTGAGAAAGACAAGAGAAAGGAAAGAATACTAGAGCTTTCCTGTAGGTCCGTAGTATGCCGTGAAAACGTGTGACTTCCGGCCCATGCCCATCCACCACCGAAGGACTAACAATCCTGTAGATGACGGTATGCTAAAAGCGTACCGAGCGAAGACCCCAATAACAAACTAATGAATTTCATGCCATGTTCTTCTTCTCCTCTCGCATGGCAGCCGGGATCCTATTCCGCTTTTCTGCCGTGAATCCAGTGTATCGTTCCGGCTCCCCAATAGTGTAATCCTCGCCTTCCTTTGGCTCCCAATAACCAAGTTGGATCATGGCCTTACGATGGAATTCGTGGGTCCATTGAGATCCTATGGTTACCACCTTGCAGAGAGGCTTTTCAAGTTGCCTTGCGCCGCGACGACGTACTGAAGGAGTAGTGGCTGGACGAGGAACACGCGGGATGGCTTGAATTTGGGCTTCCTCGGTATCCTCCATTTTAGCTGCCTTACGCTTCAACGCTTTCTTCTCGGCCATGGCATTGCGCTCCTCGACGTTGGTGCCTGAAGGACTCTAGATCAGACATTAAGCCGCCCAATAACAGTGACTTACACGCTGTGGCACCCTCAATGAGACGTGGATACCGCCGTGAAGGGAGTCAGTTCAGTTCAGTCAGTAAGCAAAGTAATTGAGTGAATGCGAGAAAATTTCTTAGTATCATTTTTCGTCTGTTAAGAGCTCTCTAATTCTTTCCATAGCCAGCAAAAATGCCCAAGCCACTCCAGTGAACACACTCCCAAGGCTCCAATGCAATCACTGATGCCACCCAGCCAGCCAAATACACCAGCCAGTAAACGCCAACCCGGGGTATCATGCGAAGCCTGAACAAAGGCTCGCGCCAAGCAAGCGCCATGCCAATCTATGCCATGCCATGCCAGGCCCAACCCAATTTTCAGTATGTTCCCTCTCGTGCCCTAGAAAATGGCTCAAAATGCAAAGTAAAAGCAAATGTTGATGCCGTCGGCATATGAATGTTTTTGCAGGTGAAATGTGTGTCGTCAAAATGTATTGTACAGAGGAATGGGGTAGAACGCCTACTCCACGTTGTTGTTGCCGTTGAAAAGGAAGGCAAGTTGTCGAATGTCAAGACGACCCATGCTCTTGGAAGCATTCTCATCGAGAGCACTCTCAACTAGATTCCGCTTTTGGTTTTGAAGTTCGATGATACGGTCCTCCACTGTACCCTCGATCAAAATGCGGTGGACCTCGACCTTGTTTTGTTGACCAATGCGATGGGCTCGATCGACAGCTTGCATCTCGATGTATGGGTTCCAGAAAGGATCCAAGATGATGACTTGAGATGCAGCAACCAAGTTGAGACCTGCGTTGCCAGCTTTCAAGGAGATGAGCATGATGTTATCTGCAGAAATTAGTATTTTCAGAATTCAAAAGTTCAAAAGATGGACTTACGTTCTTTCGAGTCCGTGAATTTGTTGATTGCATCGTTTCGTAAATCTGCAGACATGGTCCCATCGTAGCGAAGGCACTTCCACTTCTTTTGGTCGATCGGGACTTGGAGCAAGTCAAGGAGAGAAACGAATTGACTGAAGATAATTGTCTTCTTGCGCTCTCGTGGGTCTTCGACATCGAGGAATGTCTCGAGGAGCTGCATACACTTCGTAACCTTTGCGGATGGTTGCCAGTTCTTACGAAGATACTTCATATATCGACGTCGTCCATCAACCGTCCTCGTTGCCTCCTTCTTAAGCATGGCAATCGAAACATGAACCTTCTTTTCGGGCTTCTTACCCTTGGACTTGTCCTTTCGCTTGTTCTTGTCCTTGGATTTGTTCTTGGGTTTGCTCTTAGACTTGCCCTTGCTCTTATCCTTGACCCTCTTGTTCTTTGATTCGATTGAGTCAGCGTGCGCCTCGTCATCATCATCATCATCATCTTCCTCCGCTTCATCTTCAGTATCTTCGATGTCGTCTGGGACAACGAAACCTCTCAAGTCTCCCCCATCGTCAATCTCTGAATCCGATGCGGAGTCTGAGTCCGTCTCTGACTCTGTCTCGGAATTGTCCTCACTATCACTGTTTTCGCTTGCCGTCTCCTCATCACCACCCTCGGGTGCATGAACCTGCTTGAATACACTGTAGTCAATGACCTTGTCCATCGACAATGGCCCACGACAAGTCGGACATTTCAGGTGGTTATCGCCCTCGCCACCTTCGGCAACATTTTGTTGAGCGGCTTGATCAGAAATCCGAGTCATGCATTCAGAGCAGGTGTCATGACCGCAAGGGGTGATGAGCTTAGGATTAACAAACACATCGTAACAGACCGGGCATTCGAAAGCGCCGTCCGCGCCTAGGATCCGGTTGACAACCTCTGGAACCAAGCCTTTCGCCAAGTCCGTCATAACCTCAGCATTCTCTACATCGGGTGGTGGTTGGTCGAAGTCGTGGATGAGATGTGGATGGCAACAGGCTTGTCGAAGGCGAAGAAGCAAAACCAAGACGTTGGTGTAGTTTTTGCCGACCGTCCCAGCTTTCATGTACTTGTTGAACTGGAGTGCAGTCTTGGTCTCAAGTGCTGTATAGAATGCTTTCTCATCATCATCGAATACGACATGTTGGACTTCTTCTGTCTTTTCGGGAAGGGTGATGATTGGCTTTCCATCGATCATGGATTTCTTGGTTCTTCGTAGCAGGATGGCTTTGAGAAGCACTTGTAGCCTCCGCATAGCGGCATCGGTATCTCTTCTTCTCGATCTGGAGGGGTCCGGCTTGGTCAAACAGCCAAAGCTGTCTTGAAATCTCTTCCATTCGTTGTAGGGTTTGATTCGAAGGAAGTGGATAAGGGAATACAGCTCACCGACATTATTCATCATCGGAGTTCCAGTAAGGCAGAAGCGATGAATAGCCTGGAGTGTACAGCATGCTCTGGCAGCGCCAGTGGACTTGTTTTTGATGCATTGAGCCTCATCGAGGATGATTCGATACCAGGTACTCTTTGGACCAAGTATCGGGAATTTCTTTTTCATTTCGCCTTGGTCGAATTGAGAGACGCCATCAAGCTTCATCTTGTCGTAGAACTTCTGGAGACGCTTGTATTCAGCACCTAGTGTCCCATAGGTTGTGAAGACGACATCAAAGAGTCGAAGTTCATCCCAGCCCAACTTTCTTCCCTGTCCGTGGACCATATGAGTACTGAGTCTGTATGCAGGCAGGGTCTTATTTCTGAGTTCTCGGTCCCACTGGCGAACGAGTGCGACTGGTCCGACAACCAGGGTGGTCTTGCGAGCGCGATCCGCCGATGGTCGAGAGTGAATAAGTGCAAGAGCTGAAATGGTTTTGCCCAAGCCCATGTCGTCTGCAAGGATGCCACCTTTGTTGGTCCCCGTTTCCATTGCCTTCATCCACGTCAAGGCGATCTTCTGGTGCTCATACTAGATCGGTTAGTGGTGTCTATACGCGCCAACGATGACAGAACTTACCAAGGGGTACACAAGAGCGTCTGGGGTCCCTCCTCTATCCTCTGGGGCAATATCGATATCTGGTTGGATGTTCTCGAGCAAGGCCTGAATCTCTTCGGCATTTTTGCGAGGGTCGTTCAACACATAACCGAGCTGATCCATTCTATTTCGATCGAGATTAAGGTAATCTGACAGTTCTTCAAAGTTGTCACCATTCGCTCGCGCAATGAGTTCTCGCAGAGGGTCTGGATTTGGATTTGGCATGTGGGGAGGACCATAGCCAGTAAATATAGGCACGTCGTCCATTGAAAAATCACCAGTGAGATCGATCTTTTGACCTTGTTGCATGGCCTGTGGGTAGACAAAGTCGCCGTTCATGCTTAGCTGTTGTGCACCATTCATCCATTCGTGCTTTACTTGACCGCCAAACAAGGCGTTCTGCAATGCATCATTTGATCCTCCGGAACTTCTGGATGATCCTGACGCGTAGCCAGGTCTTTCGATCTTGGTTTGTGCATGGCGACCATTGTCGCGGAAAGCCGATGCAGGAATGATCTCGATGTCTGAATCGGATGCATTAGAGGAATCGTCCTGAAAGCTACCAGGCATAGGCCGTGATGATTGCTCCCGCTTGAAAGGATTCTGGGTATTGGAAGAAGAAGCGAAGGAGTTGTATGGAGCATAATCTTGTCTTTCATGCATAACGCCCGAATTCATTGACCGGGGCTCTGCTTTGATGGAAGAGCTGCCATATGACTGAGATGGAGGTCCCCAGGGAAGCTTTCTACTAGCAGCCACTCCATTCTGGGATTGGCTAGAGGGACCGGTTGAGTAAGGGTTTGTTGAGGCGAATGACTGCTGATGGGCACCAGACATTCGATCGAAAGCTGTTCGAGTAGGAGGCTGCATGGAACTCGACGGGGCGCCCATCTGAGGGGCAGAGAAGCTATTCTGGATGCTTCGCGCAAGCTCCTCATCCATTCTTTCCCGCGCCAGTCTTGAAACCTCATCTTGTTGCTGTTGAAAGAATTCCCTATCAAATGCATCGAACTTGTCGTCACTAAAGGGAAAGCCGGGTCAGCCTCGATACAAACAGGTCAAGACAATATCAAAAAATCTCGAGTCAAGAGGTATTGAATGTGTGGACAAACAAAGCGAGGTCATAAAAACCATCACCGAGCACAGGGTATCCATACCCTGAACTACTTGTAGATGGCGTAGGAGGACCAGTGTTGAAAGGACTCTCTGATGTTCGTCTGGATTTATTATCGTAAGAAGGAACGGCAAGTTGACCGTCAAGGTGCGTGCTATGGGATCGCTTTCGGGTAGGTAAATTCATCTTTGAAGGGCTGACAAGATCTCCAAGGTAGTCAACGGTGCCAGGCGTAGAAGCCATCGAAGGTGCTGAGGACCGCGGGTGCCACTGCTCTGAAGCTACCATTTGTTAGCGAAGGCAAGGCTCTGGGTGAACGAGGTCGGGAAGTGGGAGAATAGAGTAAAGAAAGCTGCGGCTGCGCGCAGGTTCAAAGTATGACCAACATACCTAGGTAGCCGTTCATTGCTACTGTTGCGCGATCTTCTGGAGCGCTGTTTGTCGGGTTGCTTCCTTGAGACGAAGAGAAGGATTGGGAGGAAGGCTTTGAAGGAGAACCACTGGAGCTTTGGGCGGCGCGTTTGAGTCGATTCAATTTGCGTTCTAAAGAGTGAATCTCATCGCGAACTTCTTGCTCGGCAGCCTCGCGATCTTGTACATTATCGTCGATTGATTGTAGGAGGACTTTCTGGAAGAGAATCTCCTCTTTTAAATCTCGCATTTCCTGAGTCACCTGGGAAGAGGCCGCCTGCGACATGATGGGCAAACTTGCAGACGCCCGGCTGCTGGTTGTGCGTGCAGGTCTATTGAATTGAGTGGAGTGGCGACTTGAAGGCGAGGCTGGCTGTGGTGTAGTGTTGGTTGGTGACGAGATTACCCGTGGAAGTGGCAGTGGCAGGACAAGACAAGGCAGGGCAATAGGCGCAGGCAGTACCAGTACTGTACAGTGAGTGGAAGGAGTTGTGTTGGCGTTGCGCAGAAACGGGAGTGGAAGTGGAAGTTGGTGGTACAAGACTGAAAGGTAAGGTAAGGTGAGGAAAAGAGAGGACGGCCTCGTTTGACCAGAAAGGACCCGATCACAGAGAAGATCGAATGGCGTTGGTGTTGTCTCCCAGGGCAGTCTTTGTCTTCTTCGTCGAGGCACCAACCGACCGGGATCGAATTAAATTCGTTTTCTGAGCCGCGTCAAAACCAAAGTCAAAGGTGACCGCGATCTGCCAAGCTACGACGATAAGCCGTTATCAGCTCGAATGGGGCAAGCGTGATAATGGTCACATGATCGTGCTCATTACCTAGCTAAGGTAACCTGACGGGACGGAACACACAATGGAAGGTGGGCATGCAGATCTCAAACTGAAGAGGACCTTCTTTCTTGATATGAAGAAGCATCTCCAACCATATATCAATCTACTGAACTCATTTCGAAACTCAGATGTTGACAGCACAAGATGATTAATCCTATCTAATGAATCACCCCAAGGGTGTGGCCTACAATGTATCTCATGTTGGAGCCAGAGAAGCCGTTGGGTGACCTGGACCCTGAATTGCGGCCTTCTCCTCCACCAACACGGGTACAGAGTTAGCACTCGTACACATCAGCAAATAGATTAGTTGGACATGCACGATTCCTTTACCGCTCGCATACAGATGCTGATACGACTGGCCGTGGTCGCCGCTTAGATGTCCTTCGGTTGGAATCACCTTGACTCTGTAAGCAATGTACTCAAGTTCATAAGCCAAGCCCCCGTTGTCTGTTATGCACATCCTCGGCTACGCAGAACCGATTGAAGTCTGATACTTTGCTTTTCGTTATCCTCTGGGGCAGACCCTCCGTCTTGAAGCTAGTGATGAGGTTACCATGGTTGCACCTTTTTGCGAATGTTCCAGTCGCGCTTAATCGTGTAGGAACTTACCTTCCTCTTGATACTACTTGTTATTGGGCCTTCAAATCTGCATTCATTTGGCCGATTCCCACCTTATACTAGCATATCTTCATTCATTGGGTCCTAACAGCACCGTCTCTCACCGGTCGTGTCACTTATATCTCTACCTCTGTCCCTACGATAGCCTTGTGGACCGTCACATGACAAGTTTCGAGGTTACAAAGAGGACCTACAGCCACCAGGAGACAGAACGAACTGAGATTTGGCAACACTGGCTGACTAGATCCTGATTCCTTATCTTGCTATCTCTGGTGGTTATAGGTTTTACTCAGATATTATCGAGGCGGATCCATTCACAGTTTAAAAGTGGTAAAGAGAGTGGTCGTCATCAACCATAAATCTCAATTCTACTTCTAGCCAACTTATGTCTCCGACGGTTCTGCCTTACCGATTACCTTTGCATAGCAATATCCTACTCGCTACTCCTGCCTCCTTCAGCTTCAGTCGCTATGGTCTCACAATCCATTCACACGATTTCTTGCCCGAAGTCTTCCTCTCAGAAGCACTCCCCCAGACCTTCGTCAACAAAATCTACTGTAGGACGCAACCGACCTCTCAAGTCCTTCAAGAAGTTTCCGCTGTTACCGACAGAGCTGAGGCTCAAAATATGGCCGCTGATGTTCCCGATCGGCAATTCCATCGATCTCGATTTCATCAAGTATTTCCTTAGATGGGATACCCGGCACAATCGAGTACCTGCCCCTCCAATCACACTTTTCATAAACGCCGAAAGTCGCCGCGAAATTTTGGGACAGTACTGGGTAGTTCGAGACCTCGATATGTACCGATACATCCATCTGAGAAAGAAGTCCCCTCCCACCATCCTCTATGTCAATCCGAAGATCAATCGGATATTTATCACAGAAGAGCGAGCGCAAGGATCCTATGAGGCGGACCAGTGGGTTGACACGATCAACATTCGTGCTCCAGGACTGCTCCGAGCAATCGAACGACTCGAGGTTCGTGGGGCTCACTGGACCTACCACGAAAGGAGAATGCTCTGCCTTCAGCGCCTGAACGACATCCCGAGAGACCGTCATTGTCGACTCTACAACGGACGGGCGACTCGTAAACAAATGCAATTCCTGCGCTATGGCCGACTATTCTACTTTACAGAATTGAAGGAACTGGTGTTTGAGCTCGGGAGATGGGACTGCAAAGCCGAAGATATTCCCATGGCACTCGTTCCCAGCACAAGTGCCCAACCTAGCATACGACCTGGGGGCAAGGAGGAGCTCGAGAGAAAATTCACGAGGTTTTTGAACTTCCACAAAGACCTGTTCTCAAGTGGGGAGGCGCCGAAGGTTGATTTGCAAAGCTTCGATGGTCCGAAGCCAGATCTGCAGGATCGATTCCAGCACATGAAACTCTTAATCAAAACACGTCAAAGTGAGTTGAAGAAACGGATGTGGGCAGCTATTGCGGAGATGCTA
Organism: Cadophora luteo-olivacea; assembly: GCA_026120085.1. Classification (NCBI taxonomy): domain Eukaryota; kingdom Fungi; phylum Ascomycota; class Leotiomycetes; order Helotiales; family Ploettnerulaceae; genus Cadophora; species Cadophora luteo-olivacea. Next base: position 110,803 of record JALRMC010000009.1, read on the forward strand.
TCATGACTGGCTTTGCCTTCTAGTTATGACCCATAATCATGATTGTTGGGGTCGAGCATCTGATGACTCTATCAGCAACGACGTCGATATGAGCACTCCGTGGTCTATGACATACCATTTAGAATCCAATAAGCCGAAACAATCATGTCGAACAGGAAAACGTTTTCACAGTCAAGATCGGATTTATTTTTATTTTCCGTAGGTTATTGTGACTGCCATGCTCATTGTCTTACCCATGTTCGGGAACATAAAAGGAACCCAATTCCTCCCTCCACAACCATTAACATCTTCGGCAATCAGTATATAAGTCGTCCTATATGGCGTCTCTCAGTTTCATAGATACCATTCTCCCTCTATCCATACCAAGGTAAGCATTGCCCGCATCGCACCGCACACCTTGCTCACCTCCATCCCCTCTAACATCCCCTTTAGACCCTCATCCTTCACCGACCTCATCTCCTTCCTCAAAACGTCCAACTCTCCCTCCCCAAAGCCTACAACATTCCATCCTTTTGCTAACCTCCCAATCGAACTCCGCCTCCTCATCTGGCGCCTCGCCTTCCCCCGTAACCGCTCCATCCACCTCAACATCCTAACCTGCACCCACCCCTCCCGCAGCGCCGAGGCATTGACATTCACCGCCCCCATCACACACTCCATAAATCGCGAGAGCCGAGCCGAAACACTGCGCTCCTACACCTGCCAATCCCATCTCTCCATGCCAATCACCCACATCAACAAAAGTGCTGTATGGGACAGAGAACCTTGGCACATCTTCTTCAACCCCCATCTCGATTACGTCCGCATCTTATCCTCCCACCTTCCCTACCGCGTCCCGTACTCTTCCTGGCCACAGTGGAAACTCCAGTTTATGTCTAGCATCGAAACTCTGCATATTGAATTCAGAGAATGGCATGTCGTATCCTCCTCACGCAAACGACAGAATCAAGAATTCCTGGAGCAGATCAAGCACTCGATGAGGTTCGAGTGTAAGCCGGATTATATGGGGTTGGCGAAGTTGTGTGTTTTTAGGGGGTTGAGGGAGGTGGTGTTGAGTTTGCCGGGTGGGGTGGAGGTGGAGCTGGATAGAATGGAGGAGGGAGGGGACGAAGTGAAGGAGTTGGTGCGGTTAGTTGAGGGCTTTCTAGGGAGGGATTGTGGGTGTTGCGTGAGGAGGACGGAGGTGAAGGTCTCAATGGTCTTTGGGAACTGGAGGGTGGATGATTTTGAGATGGAGCGCTTGGCCTGAGTATTGTTGAGATTGTAAGCGTTTCTCTTGGATATTGTTGACAGAGAGGCGTAGCTTACATATATCCAATTTCCAACGAAGTCAGCATAATCAAACTTCAAAGTGCTGCAATGATTGTGCACTGCCGTTTCATAATGGATATGTTACTCCGGTATGATTCAAAGTCTAAAGAGTTTGGTCAATCGTGGATCCGGTGATCCCCACTTCATTTCAGCGACTGCCCACTTTCAACAAGCGAGCTTGAAGTAAATAATCGAAACCCGTTACCACAGAAATGGAAAGCCGGGCAGTCCTCAAGACATTCAAGTATCAGCGAGCGGGGGATATCAGTGCCAAGATTTTCTCTGTTTTACGGTCGACGAAGCACTACCATAACATAAAAAGGGAGAAATAACCACTTTTCTGCTTCCTCGTACCCTGGACCCTAGAGGGCGGACCACGACGCAGTGAATCAGCACACAGATTCGAGGTTCTTCTGCTTGGCATTCATGCGAGAGAGGACAGTAACCTTTCCAGTACTTTTCTAGACATCTATCAGGCGGGTTCAGATCCACCACAGCTTTCAAACATCTTTCGAATCCACTTTCGGGGCGGTATTTCCTGTTCAAGTGCAGGCAGGGAACATTTAGAGAGGATGAAAGAAAGAGGAAGCGATCTGACTTTTACATTCATTCATCTTAAAGAATAGAAGAATGATCATCATCGTAGCTATATATCATGAATCAAAAGTGCGAAGTCCTGAAATATACCTGTGTTGCTGACAGCTTCCGCACGGAATGGCTGTTGCAGAGCGACGGCATGGAGCAGAGATGTGCTCACAACCAAGTCATATACGCTCAAATTTGCACTCCTCAAGGTTTAAAGAACACAGTTCCTAATCTTGACCTTCTTCGATCAGAATATCGATTCATGCCCTAACATTTGAAGACATTCTGAGATCGCCGGTACATGAGCCTGCGTACCTGGCGCTGTCGAGCCCATGCTGAAAACGGCTAGTTCCCGCATCCGTCCTTCCCGTACCTCACCAAACCTAAATGGAATCTCCAACGTCTCTTTGTACAATATCTGATCTCTCATCATAAACAACTCCTCCTCGACCTGCAATTTTGCAAAAGTGGATGGTACAACTGCTGTTAGCTTCGGCGAGGATCTCTATCGAACACATCTAAGGCCACACGAGCACAGCGAGCAGCTGGGCTTCCTATCATCACTTACGCACTTTACCAGTTGTGCTTCCTCAAAACAACGTGACTGCAAACGGAGCCAAACGTACCTATCTCACGAGTTCGCTGCTGTTCGTCTCGAACTCGCATCTCATTGTGCTTTCACGACCTCTTTGACTTCTCCATCAGACCCAATCATAAATTCTCACCAGCCTCTGCCGAACCATTTGCACCATCCAGTCCAGACCATATTCGCGACGCCGATATGGTGTACACCATGAAGGTTTTTATTGACGGTGGCTGTAGAGGGAACGGTCAACCAGGAGCTATTGGTGCAGCAGCAGCTGTTTTCGAGTAAGGGCCCTCCTAATTTGCATGTCAAGTGCCTCCCAGTTATACTCAAGCGATTCCCCCATACAGCATTTCTACTCCCATATATAAAACACCTCTTCCATGCTTTTCGTTCAAATACTAACTCATATCCAGAAAGAGGAAGATATGGGGGCCAACAAACTTGGACCCGCTACCTCCCCGACTCCCCGACCCCCACCAACCAGCGCGCCGAAATTACTGCCGTTATCATCGCGCTCGAGCAGGCCCTCGAGAAGTATTACGCCCTTGACAGCAATCCGTATTTGGACGTCAAGATCTATACCGACTCGAGGTATGTCATTGGATGCATGACCGAATGGATCCACAAGCGGCTTCGCAATGACTGGACCAATGCCGCTGGGTACGAGGTCGCGAATCGTGATCTGATTCAGGAAGCTTCGGATCTGGATGATCGGTTAAGGGAGGAGGGGGATGTTTCGTGCATTTGGATCCCGAGGGGTGATAATCAGGATGCGGATGACGCTTGTAATGAGAGGATGGATCAGGGATATTGAGGTGTTGATCAGAGGACAGTGTCTTAAGCTCAAGCGCTACGTAGGGTTTTGTGAGTATTCTTCCATTTGTTCACAATTTTATGACGGTAGTGCTTTTTCCGGGAAGGCGCGGGGGTTATTAATCCTTTGTTGTGTTATTTCGAAGATTTCCTCTCCTTCAAAGCCTGTTTTGAATGCACTTTTCATCGATTTGAAGCATGCCGTACAGAGATCTGCGATGTATGGAGTTTCTTGATTGATTCTATGCAACTCAACGTGGTACTAGGATGCACCGAAGCAACGAGAAAATGTCCCAGATGAAACACGTCGCTGTTCATACAAGCTTGAAGCTATTCTCACGCAGCTCAAGACAGGACCCGGCATTTTCCCTCATATCCAACACTCCAATCCGCTCCCAGGATCCTTCGAGCTCCGCACTGGGCTCCACGATCAGCATATGGAGAACTCTATAGGAGTTTCCGCATCCCCCTTTCTCCTCGGCAGATCCGACAAGCAAACAAGAGATGTCCCGACCAAGCCCCATAGTCGACTCGTTCTTACAATCCTCCTTGAAGACTTGACTTGTGACTATCACGAAGTCATCGATTTCCTCTTGGAGCAATATGGCAGCGGTATGAGTGTCCTCATCTTCGCTCACAAGAGGGGCGAGGATTGCATCCAAGCAGCGGCATCTGACAAGAATCGTTCCACTCTGGCTCCGAGAATTTGCAGGCGATAAATTCTCAGGAGGATCCGCGCCTAGGAACTTGAATTTCTCGTCGACACAAAACGATGCATTTTCACTGGCTGGAAAGAATATTTTGTTTGGTTCGGCGAGCACCAAGCTGGCCCATGACCAAGTGGGTGCGACAGCTCTGCTCTGTCTCTCTGTCGCCACGTCATGAACATTTTGTTTGTCAAAGTGCGTCACATGCCACAGAAGTCCTCTTGCCATATCATCGCTCCACAGGCCTTTAACATACGAGCAACAGAGCTTCTGCCAGAATGCCTCAGCAACGCCAGCCAATGCTTCTAGTCTATCGCTCTGATAAGTCAACCTCAGCTTTGAGAAGACCTCCACCACTCCATACCATGAAGCGAAAGATATATCATCGAAGTTGCGCGTCGGATTTGATTCGAAGTGATCCAAACCAGTACATTCGCAACGCAGTCCTGCCCGACATTCCATTACAAGCTCAGCTCGATGGAAGTGTAAAGTCCTCGGCGCCAAGTGGCGCTCCTGAAAGACCCAGGCCCTTGAGAGGAGCTGAGCTCCAAGCATATTCCATGGGGTGGAGTTCGTATTCTGGCTTGGTGTTGAATACAGTCTATGTACTCGACTTAGCGACGGTCTAACCATGACAGAGGATCTATCATCGGACTGAGAGCCATCAAGTGATGGACCACTTATTGAAACCGAATGACATACTCCATCTCGAGCAGAGAGGAATGTCTCTGAGCTGTCTCCCGAAGCCGTAGCCGCAATGTTGAGGTACGAGTTCGAATAGACAGAAGCCATCAGTGCAGATTCGTGTCTCCAATCAGCCTGGGAATCTTGGATTATGCAGAGAGAATCGATCCAGATATAGCGTAGTCCCAGTTGGCGAGCGACCGAGATAGCATCCTTGAATGTTTGTGGAAGGTCCTCGAAAGGGATGCATCGCTTGAATGACAGGATATTAGTCGATAAAGTCCTCAGGAATTCTTTGACTCCCCAGCAGTGGGAGAGCGTGGCATACGAAGGGATAGTCGGTAAGCACATCAATTCCGTTGTTTCAACTAGGATGACTGACAGATCCAGACGAGGAGCAATGTCTAGCAGTCGCGTTGGTAGACGCCCACTAGCTTTGAATGCGCACACCTCATGGGTCTCCAGACAATGCTTGATCCATGACAGAATCAGACTGCTATGTGAGTATGATGATACCGTCGACGCAATATTCTGGGAAGTGCCGAATATATCGCTTGGAGCCTGGGTGTCTGTTGCCAATCAGCATCGATTCCCAGTCTGAGTCCGAAAGCCACTGTGCTCACCTGCTTGCATGAAGAACTGGGCCCGAGAAGTCTTATCTGAAGATCCATTTGCACTGAAAATTTCTACTTCTAGCGGCAAGTTTTTCTGTACGATGAGAGAGCCGCTCCTGCTTCTCAGACCTATCAAGTCATGTTGAAGTATTCCACGGCTCAGCGTTTCCAAGCCTTGCCAGATGATTGAACAGAGATCACAGTTCTTGCCAGATCTCTCTATGTCAGACACTTTGATTGGAAGCCGACTTTCGAGGAGCATGTTCTCCGTAACATTGAATTGCCATGGCGTGGTTGGCAAGTGGTTCGGCATGAGGCCAAGGCAGATCGGACATGTGGGGCTGGGCATTGGCGTGCCCATCTTGCTCACCGAAGCCTGATTGAAGGCAACAACTGAAGCCAAGCTGCCTCACAAAATCGAAATTGCTGAAATATTCTCCACTTCTCGACTTCGATAATTTCAAGAGAATGTTTTTTGTTTGGAGAACTATTTCGACGAAGGATTGCATAGGGATTTTGTGGTATTTTATCTGCCTTGTCGTCGCACACAATTCGGGCGCGCCAATCGCCAGCCTTGGGCATCAACGCATCAGGTGCTACCCTCACGCAGGATCTGGGAACAGATTTGACTCAGAAATGTTGAATCAGGCTGAGCATCAAATTCAAAGAATAAGTTGGTATAACTTTTCTTTTCTTGTCGTCAATCTTTCAATTTTGATAGTATTTACATGACCGAAAACTTGCTGACCAGCGCAAATTCATCAAGGAAGACCCAGCCTCAGACGACATTGGTTCGCAGGAGCATTCGAAGGAAAGAAGCAACACTTTCATTTGCCCGAATGATCCAGACATTAAGTAAGTATACGATTTCTCGACAGAAACATACGAGCTACAGTCTCTGTATAGTAGAGGACAACGAAGGAAAGGCAGTCGCAAGCATGGTCAACTAACAACGAGGCAGTACTCCAACCCGCCCGACATACCCAACAGACCAAGGCGACGACGCTCGATCAGTAGGGATATACCAAAATTATGACCAGAAATACAGATCGAGGACACGGAGACACCTCAGCTCTGCTATTCGAGAGAGCTCATCGTTTGAAGATGCGCCACCAGCAGTCTATAAGGCCGTCATGCTCTCGAGAAGAATGGCCGAGGTGGTTGAAAGAGCTTGCATGCCCATTCTCCCTAGTCGAAAAGTTCGTCCGGCGAATTATCCAACCTTCCCTAAAGAATGCATTGCTATGCACTTCAAACATAGGTTCCGCGCTTGCAGACTGACGAAGTCGGTCGTCAGGATTGCTAACTCTCTAGGTTGGCAAAGACTTGCCCGCTAGTAGCGAGCTAATGATCTTCGTAGATATCCATCTAGTCGATGTTAGCAGACCTGATATTGGAATATAGAGCTTGCACCTACACCGTTTCTTGCATTCTTTCTCGCCGCAGCATTCCGAACTGTTCACGATGCTGGCGGTTTTGCGTTTTTCGCATGGAGTACCAGACTCGGCAGAAAGCTTGCAAAGGAGTAATTGGCAGGTGGTATGGCCACAAGTCCATCGAGTCCACTGATTCAGACACATAGCGCCGGATTTACCAGTTTTCTCTGTCTCTGGGACACTAGGTACACTTCCTGCGCTTGACTCCCGACTCAGATCAAAGTACGTGAGCTATCACAGCTTGGAAACGGTACGCGCTATGCAAGCTTCCGAGATGGCGTTGAAGCGTTCGAGGGGCTATCAGCTTCGATTTTAGTCGAGTCACTGAAGGCTTGAAGCTGTGCTATGCTTAATGTAAGATATTATGACCAGTCCTGCTGATGGGCATCGGTAAAGCTATCCAGGTTGATGCTGGAACGGTTGCTGAAAGCGAAGCAGATATTCGGAAAACATCATTGCGTTTTTTCGGGGTGCATACTTCACCATGGGTTTCCGGGGGTATGAGGATGGGAATGGTAATGTGGAAAGAACAATTTCTATGCAGCTGCTTTTGGAGATTGCTGCTGCTGCCACGCTGGTGCACGAATGAAGCCAAAAACCAGGACATTGATAACTATTCTGCTAACTCTATTTCTAACTCATGCAGAACAGGTCCTTTCGGATGTTACATTAACAATATTCGGAGCAAGAGATTGTTTTGTTCGCTTGTCCCCATTCCCCCTAAAATTCTCGCTTAGCTATGTCCCATCCTCATCACCATATTCCACATCCCCATGAATATGGCGCAAGGGCCGGTCAACATCGGAAAACCTGGCTGTCTGTGCTTTAAATACTACTGTTTGCTTGTTTTCACCTGTTCCCAACTAATATTACGACTTGAATCTCATTTTTTCAACACTTCATCAGAATCTCAGTACTGGGCATCGCGAGAACGCCCAGCTGCGCCACACTTGAGAACATTGCGGGTCCGCAGCACAGGGACAATTCGAAGGAGAAATGGCAGACATAACCTCGATTCCTGGACAACCTTCTCTCAGTGACCCCTCTATATACAGATCCGATCCCAACTCGTTCGAGTATACTATGGAGAATATTGGGCACGACGATTGGGATCCATTTCCGCAGCTCTCGAGCTCATCACATGCAGAAAGTCACTTGGATCAGCAACGAGCCACACCTGGTCCGCCCTCGAAGCATGACGAACTGATCTCCGACTCCCTATCCCAACTGCCCCGTCCTTCGATTCCCCGCATCAACCATCCCAACAGTTCGGACGAAACATCTACACAAAACATCTCGACACATACGAATCTACGAAGCCAGATATTCACAGCTAATTCAGCATCCGAGGAGCAAAGCGACAGATCGACTAGCACATCGCGACTGCCCCAACGTCCCAACTCAATCTCCGCTCGAAATGCGCCCTCTGAAGCTACAGCATCGAGGAACCCAAACTCGTTGGCAGTTCAGGTAGATTCAGTGCCACGCACTAGCCAGATGGCAACGATACGAGATGGACCTGGTACTTCGAGAGATCCGGAAGCCCTGCGGGACCTTGCACTATTGGGGAATAATCATTCGACGCCTGACGACAACCTTGATCCTCGTCTGCGATTAGAAGCTACGGTGAACGAGCAGTTCATTCAGGTACGACGTTCCTCAACAACCAGCCGATCATTCCGACCTCCACGATAGTCTCGTGGTTGGTTTGCTATCAGAGTCATGCTTTGAAGTACTGATCGATCGCAACCTCTCTTGGTCCAATAGTGCTTCAGCACATAATAGCTACTAGGACATCAGCACCCGAGACGATTACTGACTGTGAGCTTGATAGCAGACTCCACCGAGCTTCCGCCAACCAGAAAATCCCTCTCGCTCATCACGACAGCTGGCACTTCTTACTGGCGATGATCCATCAAAAAACAACGAGGGACGAAGAAGGCAGTTAGCACCCTGGGGAACGTCTCCCACAATCCCCGTTGGCACCCCTTCTATAGGTGGCTCTGCAATACGCCGTGGATCTGTACAGTCTGCGAATTCTGCAGGCTCTACGATAGCGACGAAATGCATTCTACATGACAAAAAGTTGGCCATCGAGTTGATCACCCATGTCGACGAAAGGATCGAAAAGGGTATTGATCTTCTATTCTTCATCGACTTGAAAGACATGATCATGGCCTTCTATAGGAAATATGCGCAGAGGCCATTTGATGCCGACGAACATTCGTTGAGGAGGTCACTGATGGAGCAGTTGCGACTTTGTAACATTGACAGTGTCGCTGCCGCTTCAGCACTCGTTGATACTGCCGATAGTCTATACTTCGAGGCTGGATGGAGACTGAAGCCTCCTAATCCAGGAACTTGGGGTGCTGGAATTCCGATCCTAGAACCCGAGTCGTCGCTATCATCACGACCACGACCACCAGCACGACGCAGTAGCTATCTCAGCACTCCTCCCAGGAAACGGAAACAAGATCAATCTACCTCTCCGACGTCCCAGCCCAGCAAACGAGCGAATTCGGCACTACAAAGTTTCAGCTCTGCAGTATCAGAAAGTCGAACTTCCGTCTCTCGGAACTTGTCTGAATATGTGTGGTGCGAGCTCTGCGAAAAGTCCTACAATCGCTACATGCGAGACTATGACATGCACTTTCCTCATTTTTTCTGGGTCTGCATCGCCGACCGCTGCGAATTTTACGCGAACCGGCTGGATGGCATTACAGGTCAACATTGGACCCGTAAGGATCACGAAGAGTTTTTACGGGGTCGCGACAGAAGGGAACTTGAGGAACGGCAGCGGCGAAATAAGTTCGTGATTCCCGATGCCGGACACCAGAATTGTGTCTACTGTGATGAGGACTTCGACGATACCAAGAACTACGTCTACCGACGGGATCATCATGCTAGACACGTACGCGATGAGGATCAAGACGCTCTAGGTCAGTGCTGTCCTGATTGCCTCGAAGCTGTACACCTATAGAATTGCTCAATGTCAATATCTTTGACGAATAATGAGAATCAGCATAGTCACTTCGGATGCATGATATCAAAATAGAAGGCAAGCTGACCTCTTTCTCATTCTAGGTGATCGATACAAGCATCGCTGTCCTGACCCGGACAATTGTGGCAAGAAGGACATATACTGGAAGAAAAGCCAGTATGTCTTACAGAATCGTATGCCGTTCGACGAATACGAACGGCAGTCGGGGCTGGGCGATATATTTACCCAATCGGACGGGCATGAGTTGGCAGATGAGGACAATGATCAAAGCATCAACGACATTGCTTCTCAAGCCAACCATGGCATGGAAAATAATAGACGGGAACGATATCTTCGAAGTACAGGCTCAGCAGGCATCAGAAGAGCGGGCGCACCTGGAAGCAACCTCAGCTCGAGCGGTCGGCCGCTTCAACGGCCTCAACTACACTCCAAGACTCTCGAAGATCTAGATTCAGTTCCTGACTTGGCCAGAACCGTTGGTGGATTCATAAGCGACCCCGATGCTCATTGGATTCGGCCAAGGACTGAAGAGGACCTACGCTCCCATTTGGAGGAGATAACAGGAGGTAGCGAAACTGTCCCGGTTCCATCCGCTCCTCTAGAGCTAGATTTCCAGGAGGATATGGTCTGATGGCGGACGGTCGTGAACACGTACAGGCCTGCTCAGTGTAGATCATGAAATAAAATTTTAAAGCCACAAGCACCTAATCTCTACATATTTGTCAATTCTTTCATCACGCTTGAATCTGCGACAGGCTTGAGGCTGCATAACGCACTCGCCTAAAATACAGAACGACAGTTGAGGCTAAATTTTCAACAGCAGATTTCGACTTTCTGAACCTACTTCAGAGAGCAAATTACTCAAGCTCAGGTGGCAGTTTCGAACGCTTGCCTCGTTCTCGCTCATGCTTGCCCCAAGACGAAGCTGCACAAGAGAGATGTCATTGGACCTCAGTGAGTAGAATTTCCGTGCGCAATTCAAAAACCCGCTTGGGAGATGCGGTCCATTTGCAAGGTGTTGATCAACACATGTGTACTACGCTTGTGCATCAATGAATCAAGTGAGGTCTACAGTTAGACCTGTACCTGGGAAGCATACAAGAACACGGAGCAGGCATGCCGTGTGTTCCTTACCGTTCTTCATCACTAACACGTCCACATATCCTTGTAGGGCTCCACTCATTGGACACCAACATACATTACTTGACTAGCGAACAATTATCGTCTAAATGACGTAGGCATCACCTGTGAGTATTAAAGAATTGTATAGGTTGCTTATTTGCAATGATAAACTGAAGATCTCCACAAGTTCTGAGGCCTCGAGTCCCTCAAGAACTAAACAATCACAAACTCCTCGTTGGTAGGGTACGGGTACCTAGGCTGCTCTGGCATCTGCATGATTGCCTCTCCGTCCATATAACCATGGGCATAACACTCCCCAATCAAACTGTAAAGATTGCCTTCCAACCTGATCCTTCTCGGAATGACAGGAACGCTACAGCCGAATAGAACAACTCCTAAGTCCTGGCTCCTGGTCGAAGATGGACATAGTCCCTGAATTGTTCGCATTTCAGGTCCAAATGTCTTCGTGGTGAAAAAACTCCTCTCCCGAAGCATATGCTGCATTCTTTCAATGACTGTACGCATTTTCAAACTGGTTTCTGGTGCTATCCTAAGCCCTTCCAAATCCAAGTCCCCGTGCCTGTCAGTAAATTGTAAGCACTCATGAATTGCTCTACCGCACCAATGTGGTGCAGGAAGCCTATCAGGTTCGCGATCGGAGACCAAGATTCGCCATAGCTCTACGGGATCATGTCTAGAGCGTTGCTGATCATATGATTGTAGTCCACATATCCCAAGACTTTAGTCCTGGCTATCGAGGAAAAAGACGAAGTTCTTTCACCTCGTGTCCGAGCAACTTGCTTGAATTTGTTTAACTCATCTATTTACTCCCTACCTCGGTCCATCAGATGATTTACTTTGCAAGACATATGAAAATCTAGAGATAGCAATCACGCTTCGCAATGATTATTGTTTGTTGGACTGTGTCAGCTGAATAGAAAGCAATGCGAGACCAATCACTGTCAGGAACGTACAAGTGTGGCAGTAAATTTTATACAGACAACAGAGGGTGTGTATTCCTTCATCTACAAAGGTCCCTCGATTCCATTGAAGATTCTACTACTTAACAACCCCAAACATTGGCAGTGTACCAACAATGGTTTCCCTGGCGTCGCTTCACAGTGCCAAACGATCCCGCGAATGTGCCATGTGTATAATGAACCACTTGCTTCTCGTCAAAATACGCAGTATATCCTCCAATACAATGCAAGCCGATGCGATTGCACCCGGGAACTGGCCCTTTCCTGTTCGTCAACGAGCAAACTTGTTTGCCGTTATCTGTCAGTCCAGCATTTGTGGTGTAATAGTCTCCGTTTGAACAATGTCCAGCAGCTGAGTTCCCGTCAGTAAGAGGCTACCTCGTACAGCTGCATAAACACTTACTGGTTCCAGGGCAGGTGTAGTCAATGGAGAATTGAACGCATGATAAAGCTGGGCTAGCAAGCAACAGCACTGGAATTAATTTTTGGACGGTCGGATAAAGGTGCATGATTGATGTATCAGTGGTTAAGAATCGCTCAGTGGATGTTGATATGAGGATGAAAGAAAAGTCTTCTCTGCCTGGGATATTCAACGGTAATATCATCGAGTGTTACAGGAACGGGAAAGAGCTATTTAAGTGTTTTCGGACTTTTTAGATGGAAACCTCCCAGCTCCCAAAATGTCAATAGGAATGGATTCCACCATGACTGTCAATTGCTTTGACTTGCATGTCTGGTATAGAAAAGATGAGAAGAGGATTCGAAGGTGCTATCATGATTGGAAGCTCTTAATGAACGGCCAAAAGTGGTGTTGCGACAATGTATCTGGGCAATGTCATCAACAGTAACTTGCTTCTTTTGTACTCGTCTGCGTTGATTTATTGACTTAGCCGCAGATTTCCAAGCATCCGAATTAAAAGAAGCTGAGAAGCCCCCCTTGGCGGCTCGTGAACAGATCTTAACCGCCTTGGATATCAACAGGCTATGCACGGATAATTCGGTGCCTCTCGTGAAACATAAAGAGACGTCTAACAGGCTGTTGAAGAACATAAAATATCGGTCTTGGGAAGGCTTTACTTGTACCACCAGTTATCGCCAATGCTCGATGACTTGTGACCAAGGTGAGCACAGACTTGGCCCAACGGGCCTTTTTTACACGTCTAGTGGACGCAATCACAGTCCGTCTCATCAACAGTCTACCGAGAAACAGTTCAAATCGCAGCAGTAATATGATTAGTGTCAAATTGTATGGTGACTTAGAGTGACCGCAGAAGCTGAAATGACGGCAGCATCATATGTCAAACCGCGATCACATGATCGTAAGGACGAGTAAGTGAGCCGTAATCTAGCTCAGTATACTCCTTTCTAGTTGACACAACTACCTATAATCGAACAGAATCCAAATCATGCTTCAAAGCAATTTTGAAGGTGATTTACAGGCACTGAGGAGGTGGCCGGCAGTTCATATATATAACCCGATACGCTCGACCATTGACCCGAGTGTAGTTGGGATTTCTGGACAAAAAGAGCAAAACGAACATGTCGTCCACCAAAACTCATCACAAGTTGGCCGATTTCACAGGAGAAGGTTTCTCGTTGGGATTCAAAGCATTCCAAGGCCGAGGTATTGCTATTCTAGATGATAGAACAGAGTTTCAGAGGTTGCCACGCGCTTCTGGGTCCTGGTGGCCAGTCTTGAAGCTCAAAGTAATATTCACCCGATCGTCTCACTCCCGAGCTCGACCTCGGATGTGTCGAAATTCTAATAATGGCTGACGACAGCCTCGCTCATGACACCATCGGCAATAAAGGCCAAGAACCGATTAATTGACCCCGCCCTGAACTACGTTTTCAAAGGCCATATCACCAAAGATAATATCGGCCACAACTGTTCGATTTCTCTCCCAGTTGATAAATCTCGGCAATCTGGACTAAGGCCTTGAATCTGACAAAGTTACAAAGCCACAAAATCCCTGTTACGGTGTTCGTCGAAGAACATGTTGATGAATAACAACCCAATGATCTATATCACATAACTCATTCGCAATGGTTTCTGTACAGGAAGACAATGATTGAGCTCAACAAATTCCAGGAACGTCTCAACTCCCACTCAAGTGCCGATTTTCCCTATGTATTCACCAGCCAGGCATTGTCCGACACGCCTGTAGCTTTCCTTGACGTTCTCAAATGGGCACCTCTTTTTGATCGGTAGTGGGAGAATTCAAAGAAGTAACCCCTCTTTCATCCTACTGAGTGTTGTCTTTCCAAGCGCGAGAAGAACCGCCAAAAGCTATCTGAAGACGAAGTGTGGATTACCTTTGCGCATTACGGCAGCCTTGACTCCAGGGCGGAATCCATGATCTTATGCTTGCCGCGTAGGGTACTGTTTGGAGTAAAGCATCGGAAATGCGATGGTATATGTACCTCAATGCGCGATCGCCAAAGATTATCTCCATAAGCCAAAACCCAACTTACATGAACTCAATAGTGAATCTGTGCTGAAACATGCCGTAGATGATGTCCTTGTGTTGATCATTCGAATTCACGCTACGTCTTATCACACCTCACTTTAACGGCCGCAAAGCAATTCGCAACCTTCCTCCTGAGCCTCTCATCCACTCATTCCTCTCTTCAGGATGCCCTTTCCATTGCCCGTTAAGTCACCAACAACACAGCCTACTGGTATAAATGCGGCCCTCTCATCCACTTCTCAAAGAACTCGACAGCTGAACGAATCATTCGACACACACTAGAGGAGTTCCTATTCCATTTCTAACCACGCCACTCCCGCACTCATCTTTTACCATGCTCATCTAAGAACGACAAAGTATACTCCGCATCTTCACCACAATCCGCCAAAATCATCCTACCTTTTCTCCTACCTTTTCTCCTACCTTTCCAAAACGTCGGCATGTCTCGCTCCCCCGCTAATTAAGCGACAGCCCCTGAAAAAACAACAACAAAACCCCACTTGACAACAATTACCCCGCTCGCCCTTCCCCTCTCCTAAGCCCACCGTCCTCCAAGCACCCACAATCCATAACACACAGCTTTACCTCCGTCGCTCTACACACCGGGTACTTCAATTCTCAACTCCCATGTCATCACCTCACCCAACCACAACAGCCGAGAAACCAAACCAGCCAAACAGACACCCACCAAGCACAATGAATGAAGACGTCGTCATCATCTGGCGTCGGTGTCGAGTCCCAAGTCTGAGAGAAGAGGTAGACTTTATATCTGGCCTCTGTCCTCGGGTAGTGTGAGTCCAGTCGTCGTGTATTCCTCAAGCTCATACCAATTCTTTGATAAAAAGTGAAATATGATTCACCCGCAAGGATGTCCATGTTGTGATGAGTGAAGCATACCAATGGAGGAGATTGGTTTACGGAAGGCTTAGATAGTGCAATAGTGAAGTACAGCATGCATGCTTCCTACCGCAATTCGGTACCTAATTCTCCTCTTGCCCTTGGCAAATTTACAATCACCTGTCACCTGCGCTTCTCAAATCACTTCGTCGCAATTTCACTCAAGCAGAATCGAAGAATGTCATGCATCATGGAAGGATATCTCATTCATTCACCCCTTCCACTCTGTACCCTGGCTATCTCCATTCTCTCAACCATCGCTTCATTTTCGATCACCATCCAATCCCACCAATCCAGCAATAGCCAGAATATCTATATCCAGATGTCGCTTCCATCCAGTCTTCCATTCATCCCAATTCCGCTGCAAGCAATCTATTCAGTCATTCCAAACCTCAAGATGCGCTGTGCTCAACAGCAGATCACCCGCCCAACTCAGGGTATTTTTATCTATCCATCCAGTCCATGCAAGCACCACATCGCCAGTCCATGCAATGAACGATCCCCATTGATATCCATAAAGAAGAAGAAAAGGGAACTCCTCCGTGACGAAAGAAACATTCATCCGAGACCAGACGACTTGAAATCAAAGACGGAGAAAAGCAAAAGGGGTAGTCCAGGCCCGGGCTCGGTCCGGTCCAGCCTAGACTCCATAAACTCCGTGAACGATGCATAACGAATGAGGTAATATCAACACCAGCACTTGGTGTGTTTCGCTTAGACAAAGGCGGCGTCGTGCGTCCAATGTATTGTAATGCGAGGCCGTGATATTCGTAAATGATATAGTGGGTGTGTCGAGTTGATCAGGATATGGGCGAAGGTGAAGTTGCTGGACCAGCCAGCAAGTGATATAATGACCATGCCAGCTGGTCAGCTGCATCCTTCTTGTCGAAGCCCAAACACCATGGCAAGCACATCACACCCTTTTCTCTGCCGGACTAGGCTTAGCACCGGGATAAGGTTTGTTGAGCATCATCTCCAACTGTCTCTCGTTCTCCTTTCTGACCGCGGAGCTACCAGCGACGATGTATCCATCTGCCTCCTCCAATTCGAATGGAGTGATAGGTCCCGGACTACCCAGCGGTTGCAATCGTGGACTGCTTGGCTCCTTCGAAATTCTACCATCCTTCATGGTTGGAGCGGCGGCTCTGGCCTGGGCTATCATGTCTCTTTGGTATTGTTGTAACTTGCGCTTGATATCCGACGACTTTCGCTCATGACTGGGACGTTCCTTCGATCCTCGCTTGCTCGATGTAGTTGGAATAGAGAGGTTGGTGGGAGGAAGTGGAGTTCGGGGGTTTGAGGTGGGGGTGGACACTTCAGTTGCGGCTGGTGATTTATAGTTCGAGGGATGGTATTTGCCCATGGGAATGCGAAGGGTCTCGGGGATCGTGGGGGATAGTTGGCCAAAGGCTGACGGGCTGAGTAGGTGGGTAGGCATCTTGGGAGTTGAGTCCGATGTGGGACTGAAGGTCGGTGACATAGTCATTGGAGATTCGTTTTGGTGAGATCGTCCGTGATGATTTGAAAATGGATGGGAGCGGTATGGCTTTGTAATCTCTTCGTGATTTGGGAAATATCCACTGCACGAAGGTCAGCATAATTCTTATGATGTGTCTTGTTGCATTTTAATAAAGACTCCATCATCCCCTCTCATTATTTCATGCCATGACGGAAGTTCGGGTCCCACGTCAACAGACCCAGTGCCACAGTGCGAGTCAAAGATGAAGTGCGTGACCATCGTGGGCACTCGTCATGCCGGAACAGCCCGAGTCCCTCGACAAACAAAACACGAGTCAAGTGAACCTTGGCCTCCATTTCCCCACGAAACAAACATCAGGGACTGACAACAGAGGGGTGAAATTGAACATACCCAGGTAGATCTCCTCGTGCAGATAGAGGTGTGTATGCGGCAGTACCTCGTGAGGGTAATTCGATAGCAATGGGTTGACTTCTCTTTCTTCCGGGTGTGTCGAGGAGGGGAGAGTGTGAAACAGAGGACGGGCCGTTGACTATTTGAAGAAGAGAAAGATTAGCACAGAAGATTACCCAAACATGCCCCATCCTATCCCATCCTCGATCTTTCCCTCATTCGTTCTGTGCCCTTTCGCTTTGTCTTCCGTTCTCTCTCTGGTGCGGTCCCCAGTGCGTGGGACCCAATGGTGGGAATGGCTGGGGACAACGCTGAAGGGCCCAGTAGGGGACTGGGGCGGTGCGTAGGTGGCATTTCGTGGCGGGGTAGCGCTACGCCATTCCCGTCCACGATGCATTAGAAGCCCACCAAAGCCCACCAGAGCCCACCAGAAGTTCCACTTGGGACTGGGATCAAGTGGCCGGGGGGTTTGCTCCTGTGCGATGAACGAACGATCGAGTTTAAGAAGTCCATGGGCACCGGAGCCTCGGGGAGGACAGACTCGCACAACTCGAGGTAAAGCAGCGAAGACAAGATGTGGAACAAAAGCGTTGTGGAGGTACAACATACCTGGTGTAATAGATCGCGGTGGTCCCATACTCTCACTTCTGCCATTTCCCTTCTCCTTACCATCCGCCGTACTTAATCCTCTAAAGTTCGCCCCAATGGAGTCCTCACTCTTGGTGCTCACGGTGCTGGAATTACTGCTGGATCTCGTAAAGCTTGGACGCGGGCTCCGGTTCGGCGCCTGCTGAGCAGCGGATGCCAGATACGACGCTGGCTTGAATGATCGGCTGGCCATGTTGTGTTGTACGCTGGTGCAAGGTAGGTGATGCTGATTCGAGTAGTAATCGAGCCTTGCCAGAAGGACGATGGTGTGCGAGGAGGAGACGACCGAAGCTCCAAAGAGGATATTTGAGGGGACCGCGTGATCAAAGATGACAGACCGTTGCTTTGGGCGAGCAGAGTGATGATCCGGTCGCTGGGTTGAGGCAGAGTTGTGAGTGGTTGATGTTGGTCGGAAGGATGTGCCGATTATGCTGGGTTGTGGGTAGGCTCGAGTTGCTTGTCGATCGATCCCTACGTACTGTACCCTACGGTCCCTACCAGACTTTCTAATTTTCGGTCTTCTGCTTGAGAACGACTGCCGAAATGCTCTATAGAAAAAGAGTCGGTGTGATTTTGCGGTGGCTTCTTGGTGATGGTTAGAATCGTGAAGTTGTTGTCGCTCCCTTTGTTTGCTGTAGCCGTTCGCTTTCGGAGGTGAGGGTTTGATGCGATGATGTCGTCAAGACCAAAATGACGTCGAACCTGCCCGCTTCCTAATAGAAGCGAGGGAGGACTGTGTTCTGTTTGATGAGGGATCCCTTTCCAAAATATCCTCAAAGAAAGGGATAGGACCTTGAAGGCTTCGCTTGCAATTTGATTTGGTGGATTGATCTGGGTGGTGCCTGAAGAAGTCTCAGACTCGTGGTCTTCATGCTTCGTTCTTTCCCTTTCTTATCCAGAGTACAGCACCAAGAGATTTCGTATCTTGGGGGCGATGCAAAGACACTCGATCTGGTATCAATTGCGAAATTGTTCATTCGTCAGAAATCAGATCGAAATAATATGTTCTCTTTCCTCTGTTTGGTATATTCTTTGAGCGCCCATCACATGCATTCTATATGATTTGCCTTCATACCTCCTTCCAACCACGCACCTTTGCGCAACGTCCACCAAACGCTCTGTCTATCAAAGCCACGTTCCAAGGCTGTGCATATCCATATCTGATATCGCATCATAATCGACGATATCGAGCGCCAGGAAGGAAGTAGTTGCAGATAAGCCAAGCCCAAAGGTCGATTTATTTCCCTACGCATCAATCTGATCCACACTTCTGCAGGGCTTTGCAGGGTCTTGCCAAGTTGTCACGTCAAAAAAGTTGCCTCTATCTTACATTTTCCAAAGTACCTTGCCTTGCGATTCGGGCACGTATGCGTTGTTCTTGTTCTTTGCATTCCTCGTCGTCAAAGATCCACTTGTAATGAACGTCAGCGACGATGAAGTCATACTAAGACAGTCTAAATTTTCCGGTGTATGCTATCCCTTCGCCATTCCTTAGAATGAACCTTGTATTTATTTTTAAATCCAAAAGAAAATACGTTCGTGTTGTTACTTTGGCACACCCGTCAAAGAAAGTCAAGCATCAAGCCTTCAACCCAACGGCTCCTCGGGAAACTCAAATTTGATCCTCCTGTAGATCTCCCTTAACAGGGAGCATGCCCGCTCTCCTTCATCCCTCCAACCATCCAACCGTCCATCCAGGCATCACTCAGCCCTCTCTTCCCGTGGACCCCTCTTTTCCTTCCCCTCCTCTCGTTTCACAATTCAGTATCTCAACACCACCAGAGAGCAGTACCCCACATCCAAAAACATCGCCATGCATTCCACTGTCTCGTATTATTCTCCCAGCACCGTATACCGTACCTCAACTAACCGATCTTCCGACTAACAAGCGAGCTCGAATCTTAGGCCTTGGTACGCTTTCAGATTGTAACCGAACCGAAGTCCTCATTTGATCAGATCGGAAATACGGTCTGAGTCTCTCATCTCTCGGTCGAGAAATCACACATGGTCTGATCTACTGACAGAGCGGAGCGGCACATGAAGAGATATTCATGTGAAATTCCAAACCCCGCGGACCCTTCATATGGCAGTTGTTGATCGACTTGGACACTTGAAACCACATACCACACCACAAAGTGATGGACGGGCTTGGATGTTGATCTTCTAAGGTTGGTGAGTGGTGATTGGAGAGATAAAAGAACTATGGATGGATGAATGATTGATTGGAAGAAAAGCCCGGAGATGGTTCCCGAGGTTGTCTGGTATGCTGTGGTCAGGAGAGGAAGTACAGTAGAAGGTCTTCATGCTCGAGGTTGGACTGGAGGAGAGTCATACAATCATCTCAACCCATTAGATCTCAGTGGCCTTTGCTACTTGGACTGACCATGATTCGCCTGTGTTAATCTGCGGATATGAAGCAGCTTGGCTTATGTACAGAGTCAGAATTGAAAGCCCACTTTGGGGAGGCTTACACCAATTTACAATGTCACAGCAATGGCAGATCAAGTCCAGGATGATACTTTCAAGTCGATGTAGAATTCGTGTCAAAAACTAAAAGCATGCTAAATTACTGATGGAAACGCAAGTAATAAGCATGTAAGACTGGTATCATCGCGCATGGAATAATTGCAAGATGGTATCAATCGAACGAGGATGGATCCCTGACAGAACCCTTCAAAATCATGTAGAACTCTACCTCTCCACACCCAAGCATACTCCTTCCTCCGAGGAAAAACTTCTGTCATCTGATCCCCAAAACAATGCTTTCTCTCATGTAACGTCATCGTGGGTATCAATCATGTATGCAGTGCTCGCTCTCCAATCCACCTGCCATTACCACTCCCCTCCATCCCTCTTTCCACTTCCTCCCCTTCCCCTAATCCTTTCATCTTCCTCATACCTTCGCCCTCCCCGTCCAAAGACTCCTCTGCCCCCTATGCCTAACCCAGAAAATCGCCATCGCCATCGCACTAACCAACCAAAGCAACGCATTCACCAAATCAATCCAAACCGCGTTCTTCATCCTTTTAATCCCAGCATTCCCCTCCGCATCCTCCTTGATATACATGTTTCCAAAGAGGCCGAAGAGCGCGATCCATAGGATGAAGAGGATCAGGTCCCAGACGAAAATGAAGGGGATGCGCGCGGTGAAGGGCGCGAGATAGAGGAGCGCGGTGAAGGCTGAGAGGGAGGCGGTTACTTCGGCGTAGATCTGGAGAGGGAGGAGAGGTTAGTATTTTGTAATTATTGGAGCGCGATTATTCTCTGGTAAGAAAAATGGAGGAAGAGGGTGGGAGGTGACATACCCATTTTCCGTCGCTGTACTTTCCTGCCTTGTTCGCGCGATTCAGATCAACGCCATACAAGCCGCAGACTGCGAGCGCGAAGATGAGTTGGATGAAGCGATAGACGCTGTGCGCGATGTACGCCTTTGTTATTTCGAAACGCATTGTGCCTTCGTTGTGTTGTGAATCGTGCTATGGTTTTTCTGGCGATTGCGCGTAGACTAGAGATATCGCAGGATTTTATCGGTGGTGTTGTCGTCGCGGGAAGTTGAGGAATGCGCGTGCAAATATTCCGAGGTGGCTTGAAGTATTGAATTGTAGTTGAATGGTCTTGTTGGTAACTCGAAGATTATGATGTTGGAATTGATTGAATGTTCTGCCTCTCGAAAGAATCTACTGTGAATACTTCACTTCGTGACGTAGTCGTATGTTGTCTCGTGCGTCGTCGCTGCACTGGCTGGCTAAATCACAATCAAACTCACATCAAACCATCCCATTCATTCCACCTTCCCTCCACCCAGGCTATATACCCAACTACCCCTCCTATATCACTGGCGCCTTCCCTCATCCAAGTTGGCAAGTTCCAATCAAATGACGATCGTCTTCAAGCCATCAGACCATCCCAATGTTGCAGCAGCCAACATCTAGGTGAATCTTGGCACAGGAACCACGCGCAGAAAAATCTCGAAAGCAGGAAAATGAACAGCTCACCCCAGCCTATGACGGCATCGTGGAGATTGGGAATGTGACACCGTGACATCCTGGAGCTGCAGCTTGCAGTGGCCGTGGCGCTTGACCCCTGAAATTACGATAGGCAAGCGAGTGAATCGGTGGTTGTGATTGGAGGGTAAGTGCTGAGAGAATGATGTGCCGAGGGTGACTGGATGGATTGGGAAAACTTGGGATGGGAAGGAGAACTTTAAATTTTTGTTGTGGAATTCTTGAGAGTGGGACAAAGTTTGGCTGGCTAAATCCGTTTCGATGTCTGTGCTACTTTGATGACCTTTTCTGCTGTGTTTGGAGTGTTCACAGCGCGTTGCGAGAGAAGCTCGGGGGGCTTTGTGAAGCGACTTCAGGGCGGCCTCGGGTTGGAAGAGCTTTGTTGACATGCTTACCGAAGGTTACTCCATCTTCACCAGTCAAAAATCATCGCCTATTGAGACGTTATTCACAGATATAGTCTGTAATGATAACCGCTTCTTTGACTTGACGAATCACTTATAACTCCATTGTTTTTTTCATTTGTGGTTCGGTCAAAATTCAAGCTGGATTTTGAGCCGAATCCAGGCTATTTCGATCATTGAGATTGGCGCAACAGTGGACGCCAAAACATGTCCTTCTGGCTAGCCACTCCTGTAAGTTTCTGACCTGGCTCTCGCTAAGTGCTCCGAAGATGCCAACAGCATCGAGGTCACTGGGTACCTAGGTAGGTAGGTAGGCACGAGCATGATGGCCTGAGTGCCTGAGACTTCCAGCCATGTAAAGTCTATTAGTCATCACTACAATTACGAACAACACGAAGTTTGTAGGACGTCTCAAACTTCAACCTGCAAATCACCCGCCATTCAAAATATGTGGACGGCCCACCCAGTCTTGGTGCAAGAGTAGTACTCTGACAATACGGCTCTTGGTCTCGCAATGCCGGAATTTATGTTCTCATTTTGCGTCCGATGATGTTGTGTGTCTTCCTCTGCAGCCTTGTTGTCCTGATTCTTCTTCAACAGCTGGCAGACTTGTGCCGTGTCTGCTGATGCAGTAGGAAAGCTAGTCAGCACTCTCAGCTGGACGCTGCTATTCTGTGATTGGATCTTGTTTGTTGCTGTGGCTGCCTTATCTAAGGGGGCGTTGAGACACCTCCCTCGCCACAGAACCGAAGCCCGTTCTCGATGCAATTTTTCCAGTTGGGAATGTCACATTGCGCTTTCCCGGATGGAGGAACTTGGAGTGAAGAAGCCTTTATTTCATCTTCACACAGATCGGCAATCGATACAAGTAGAGATGGCCCTTTAACATACACTGTTCGACCGCCAAAATGCAACACGCTGTACATTAACGTCTTTTCTGGTCGATTAGCTATTCCACTTGTGTTTCCCCCAAATCGTCGATGTGATGAAGTTGGTAGAACGCGAGAAGATGAGGGTGTCGATGTGACAAAGTTTATCGCCCGTACCCTGAAATGTTTCAGTATGTCTGTTTTGCTGGATGGGTTGCATCAGAAACTACCGGGATCGCTGGGCTGAGTTTCTCCACCTGATGTGCCGCCCTCTCCCTCTCCCTTTTCTTTCCCGTTGATATCGATGAGTGGCTGTGCGGAGCTGCACACCTGAAAAGATAGCTGAAGAGACATAGTCGAAGTCTTTGGAACGTCTGATGATGCATCTTTGACTCGCATGACTGAGTTTGATTATGTTGAGATGTTTGGTGTTTATCTCTCTTTTGCACTGCTGAAATGATTTACAGCCACTAAGAAGGGGACACTTCCTTATAAAGTCTCGTCATTGCAAGAGCTCTGCGATGCCTCGCACCTGGACTTGAAGTATTTCCTGCGTACACTCGCCCCAGGTCCAAATCGCAATAATTGGATGTGATGTTGATGTTCACAGTGGACAGGTTACTCCAGTGGACTAGACGAGGCGGAGGTTCGCGGCGAGCGAGAGGTGGAACATTGCACTTTACCCGTCTGAGCCAGCAGCATGCCATGCTGAGCCTAAGCCATGAGGCAGTGCGTTCTTGTAGTGGAGAAATACGGCTGCGAATTGACATCCAGGCAAAGTTCCAGTAGCTAAAGAGGACCGAGGAGAGTTTCGTTGGCGAGATGGAAGGGCGGGTTTATCTATTAAATTCTATCTGTCTATTCATCCTATGTATTTTTATTTATTTTTCGAATAGGAACATCGGTGACAGATTGCACACCGGATAGACATTCTGATGCATCCAAAGCGTGGGTCGTCAGAGCGAGTTCTCGCACGAAAGTTGATCCCTGCAAGGGGCGATGGCTTCGAGCGAAGTCTCGCGGGAAGCCCAACAGCATCAGACCGGTGAGAGGATTGGAATGATGAAATAGATTGCTTGTTGATTGGAGGCAGCTACTGCAGGCTGTAGAGTAGGTAGTGGGTTTGGTCGATGCTGATTCTGCACCAGACACAGCTCATCTCCTAAAGCCTATCGCCAGCAAAAAACATCAGAATCACAACATTTTGTTCATCAAGACTGTCGCCCTAATCATAGTTTTGACTGGAAAAAGTCATTGCTCTTTAGTTAGATGGTAGGTTTTACGGAGGTGCCCTTTCGGCGCACGACACTTCGGACTTGTGAGTTTCCAAATTCCATTCCGCCTTGTGCAATATTTTGGTCACATTCAATTCGTTTGCGACGATGGAACACTGAATCAAGGCCACAGGGGAAATGGGTGTGTTTGACAACACCATATGCGGTCCAGGGTTTGTCCTGTCTGATTGCATGTCGACGCTATGTGCTCCAACAAACCTTGAAACTCGCTCCTACCTTGACCTGAGTTGTCCGCCAGGTATTGTCCTTCGACTTTTCCAGATACAAATATCAAACTATCTTCTTCTATGGGCCTGTAACTTTCCAAATGCCAAGGCTTCTCAGCTTGATGGAAAGTGTCTGAGCATCTTGACCATTGAAGTCCAGCACAGGATACTTAGCGGTCACTCGAGTGGTTCTGAAAATATGGCCATTGGTGGCAGCTCTCCAGCACAATGCATGGGCTCGAACTTGCCGACTATAATCTGTCTTGACAAAATTCATGGAGGTGACAGCGGTGATGACGACGAAGATCAACAATCACCTGATGAGAAGGGAGCTCCCAACAAGCCTGGAACCAGGTCGCTAAAAATTCTGCGATTTGCCTGCCACTTCCACAAGCGGTCTCCTTCCAGATACTGTTCAACAGCATGCGACGGAAGATACAAGAAATGCGAGGGTCCTGGATGGGAAAACCTTGCGAGCATCAAGTAAGAACTCTTGCCTTATGGTTGATGGAATTGACCGAAACAGAAACCATATTCAGCGTCGACATTTGGTCACTTCAAATTCTTGTCTGCGCGACCCCAACATTGACTCGGATCGGGATCAGCTGCAGCCAAATCTTGATCAGCAATCTCATCGAGAACAGTCGAACAGTCATGACGTTGTCGATACACGTCAATGGCAATCTATCTGTCGTCTTGTGATAAGTGAAAGGTGCTGCGATATCAGTATCTGGTTTGCGATCTGGCAGATTCTATTTCCTGGAGTCCGGGCACCCGAACACCCGTGTAAGGTCCAGTGGAAGTACGGCGAGGGTGTATGTTAACCTTGTCATAGGGCATGAATCACGAACACACAAATCATCCGATGTGCTCTCTCATTTGCATCAATTGCCCGATCAGACAATCCAGTCTAACCTTTTGAGCGTTCCGCGTAGGACAAATCGGAATCATAGAGAGCTTGATGACTGGACATGCACATCGGCCACACCTTCAATTGTGTCGAATAATTCAAATGCAGACTGGATGAGTACGACGTCGTTGTCGTCTTCTGATGGGAGAGATGAATTGGTGGATGTCGTCACAGGCACTTCCGATCTGTCATGGTTCGGTCTTCATCTTCTGGATAGCTACTGGCAAAATAACTTTCTCTTTCCATCGCCAATAACAACTGAACCTCCCATGGCCCCGAGTATTTGGGTCGAACCGACTATTTTGTTTGATTCCGACGAAGCTGCTCCTCTCGTAGATCCCAGTCAGTTGTAAGATCCACTGCAAAACCACCCGTGACAATTCTGTCTAACGCTTCCCAGATTCACTGGCAGTGGCGAATTCCGCACCGATGAACAGAAGCCTCAAGATTCTGAATATTACGAACAACATTCTTTGCAGACGTGCACGGACACAGTGTCTAGTGTCATCCATCATCCAACCGAATATCTATTAGACTGGGATTGCAGTCTTCAGAGCCAGGACAACGCATCAACCACGTCGCTTACGTTCCCAAATGCACCTACCCAGCAAGTACCTCCAGAGCACGGTACACTCGATTTGGACAGCGAACCTAGAATGGACGATTGCGAAGACGTTGATGACATGAACATGCAGTCTAGTGTTCCGGATGAGACACCTCGTCCTGAATTCGCACTTTCGTGCACAGCGGACCATACAGAATCTCATGAAGCTTTGGAATATAGAATTCTGCGAGCTACCCTAGCGTCTGATCCTGATCTCTTCGCAAGATCGCTATCCTTATTTCAGGCAGAGTGGGAACGCAGAAGAATACCACAGTCACCAGGGGTTGTAAGCTGTGCGACGTCTGGAGATAGTGTCCAAGGAGGAAGTCTCAATGAATCAACGCAAAGTAGTTCAGGTCAGAATGAGGCGGGAAATCAATCGAGGAAGCACAAGCGGGCTGATGAGGACCTCGATGACAATGAAAATGAAAATGGGGAGGATGGCGATGGACAACATCCCAACCCGAAGCGCCCTTATGTCGGCCCAAGGTTCGCCTGCCATTTTCACAAGATGAATCCCTTGGTTTACGACAGAAAAAGCACCGCAGGAGCTAGTGAGCAAATCAAATGGGCAAAATGCGGTGTTTACGGAAGCATTAAACTCAAAGACCTTATAACGTACGTGATGAGACCTCATCCCCTTCCTCCTCAGTCCTTGTCAGGCTATACTGATGGTTTTAGGGACCATCTCCTCAAGGTACACAGAATCTTTGATTGCGCGCAGTGCGGTGCATCTTTCGATGCTATGGAAGCTGCATTTAGCCATGCTCAGTCTTACGCGTGTCCCCGCCTTGGACAACCTCAAATCCAGGGACCTGTTCGAGAAGGTATTAGTATGATGCAAGTGGAAGAGATCAAGAAAATACAAGGTGACCGAAAAAATAAATGTACTGAGCGCCGTGAGCAGGAAAAGTGGATGAAGATATGGAAATTGTTATTTCCGCATAAAGAAGAACCGAAGAGCCCATGTAAGTTGATTTGGAGCCCATGATACCCACACCTTTAACGTTCATCTCAAAGACTTCGGAGAGGATGATGCTTCGATACCTGTGCCCATCAGTACCCCTGAGATCGAGTCCATTCTACGAACCTTCAGAAATTTTGTCCAGGCCGACACAAGAGATGGAGTGATGAAGATTGATCAACAAACGTACGCAAGGTTAGAAGATCGCTTGCGAATGGCTGTGGTGATGACTCGATCACGAGCAGCCTCTGGAGGCATGCCCACGCCAAGCGGCAGCAGCATGGCATCAAGTTCTCCTTTCTCCGGTAATGAGAGATATAGTCATGTGGGAACACCATTTTCTATGAATAGAGACTTGTCGAGGGTCGCTATGGGAGTCGCTTTCCCCTCGTCGCCAAATTCGTCAAATCGACTAAACTTTGGGATCGCTGAGACGTCACCAGATCGGATGTCGATTCCACCACCATCCCCTTGTCACTCTGGAGCTGCAAATCAACGTCGAAGCAGTTCTGAGCCAGAAATTTGGACAAATGTAGCCTTGTTAGGTACCCCTCCCGTCACAGGCTCTCAGCCGTCAAATACATTTACCGGTTTTGCTCAGGAACAAGCCTTACCCTCAGAAAATCCACAATGGCATCAAAATGCATCTCCGCAAACGCCGAATTACACGACAGCAAATGCAAGCAGCCAACAACTATGCGTGCAACACAAGTCAGATGTATCGCAGGTCCCTTCGTTCCTGATGAGTAACCCGCAACCAAGTCCAGATGCAATGGCTCAGCAAATAAGAAGACTTCAAACAGAGCTTCAAGCGTTGAGTCAATTTGTCATACCTGCGCAGGCGGACCCGGCAGCTATGAAAGCCCCAATGCCAGATTCTCAGCATCACTCCATGGTACATGCATCGACTCATGCTAGACCAATTATGAGTAGCGGCGTGAATGCCATGAATAGATTCCGGGTCACAGAAAGGTCATCGTCTCCACTGCCCGCACAGGCGGCATCTACGCCAGCACACTCTGTTACGCCTCAGCAAAACCTTGTGTCCAACAAAAGCGGGAAACGCACTCAGAGACAGCAATCGCGCAATCATATACAGCAACGGCAGTATGAACAGCCACGCACGGCAACCCACCAGCACCACCACCAGTATTATCAGCCTGGTCCGTCAGACCCAATGCACTCGGTCAGCCATGGAACTCTGGACGATAACTTTTATGAAATCACTGCAACTGATGGATACTCGAACCCGAGTAACGAATCAGATTGGAATGATATGTTGTCAATGGGGGGAACATCGGCACAGGGTCAGCAAATTGGCATGTCATCAGACGCGACTCCAGTCGACTATATGAGCAATGAGTATATGGCTAGGTTTCAGGATTCTGATGTCCTCGTTGAGGACAACACAGACATAAATGCTGAGAGAGCTGCGGACGACGCCGGTGGAGCTCAACCCTTTGCAAATTAAGCACGAGGGTTACAGAAACCGAAAATAACACTTCCCTGGGAGGTCATCAGGTATGGTGATATGTTGAAGTTTCTCTCTGTGCCCCACGTCTAGTTTGCATCGTCAGCGTTCTGATATTCTTCAAGCTTCAGGAATCTCATTCAGTACCGACGATTTCTCCCATGCCAATTTCCTTCAAGGCAAGCTGCAATAGCAAATATATCAATCACTCGTGGCCGTCAAAGACTTTCATCGTTTTGGTTATTGTAAAGACGCCAAAAATCTGATCTAAAGGCCAAATGATGTCTTCCCGGCTGTAAATGCATCGCTCAGCTTTCACCTTTGCTGAGTGCGAGATTGAAGAACCTTTCGAGGGCGGATAACATGTTGAAGGGACGGGCATCTACTTCAACTCAATTATTGATCGGGTTGAGATCACTATCTTGTTTACAAAACATGAGTTCCGTGCATGATGAAGACTACAAGATGCTCAGGATTTGCATGCATGGCCTAGCAGCATTTATCGAAATCGGTAGTCAGAAGCTATTTTCTAGGGGTATGATGAGAATGGAATGATATTTCAACCATGGAAATACGTCAAACCCAAAGTTACTCAGAAAGGTGGGTCGGTGAACGCACCAGACAAGAATACAAAATTCTGTTCCAATCTAGATATGTATTGGCCATGCCTAGAGCTTGCTGTAGCTGTCAGATCAGAAAACATAGGATTTGATAGAGATATTGTGCCAAAGGCCTGGAAATCGTAGACTCGACGCAAATCATTCATTGACATATACGAGATCCCTCACTACTCGATTGTCTTGCAATGGCCCCCCGCTTTCCTGTGCCTTGCGATGCTCACGCACGTAACAATAAATGACACCACCCAGAGTATTAAAAGGGAGCCTACCAAACCAATCATCGCATACCTAGTACGCCCCGCAGCCATATACATGACATCTGGTGTATGATCGGTACAATCTTCGACAAAGTCCTGCAAGCTAGGGTTCCACACATAGATACACCCAGTACCCATCTTGAATGGAGTGCTAGTCCCAGTAGATAGGAAGCCGTTCGACCATGCACCCATGAAGAACAGCTCGAGTCCGAGGATCGCCCAGTAGTTATATACTCTTGCTGTCACATAGTTGGCGAGGATGATGTAGATGAGCGCTACCACTGTGACGCCGGCCTGTATTTTGTTAGCAGG
The DNA here is from genome assembly GCA_026120085.1 of Cadophora luteo-olivacea. NCBI lineage: Eukaryota > Fungi > Ascomycota > Leotiomycetes > Helotiales > Ploettnerulaceae > Cadophora > Cadophora luteo-olivacea. Next base: position 140,447 of record JALRMC010000009.1, read on the forward strand.
CTAGATATGAGCACGTGGGAAATGAATACCGTTGCCACAATGATTTGCATTCCATAATCCCAAACACCTTCAACATGGGGGGCTTGCTCTGTGGTGATGAATATTGAAAGGCAGAAGATGGCGAAGGCGAGTAGTAGCTGGATGATGCGAACAGTGATGAAACCTCGAGGCAGAGGAAGGACATGCGCACGCGAGATAGCCATGGCTCGTCTTTCGGGGCTGCCTGCTAGAAACAAAGTTGAGATCTGAAAGGACTGGACTGCCGTGGAACAGACCTGGGGCGAGCTTGGCTTTGGTCGATGGAGGCAAAACAAAGACAAGCTTCACCAAGAAAGATGAAGGGCAGCAGCTCAGTCATAATGTTTATCGCGCCAAGAAGAAAGCGCGCCAGCACGAACAAATTTCCACCACGTCGTATTACATGCAGAAGCTTATCGTTTCTTCCAAGATTGTGCTTGTTTTTAGCCGCCGAACATAGGTGCTCGATGCGGCACAAGCCAATGGACATTGTTCTGGATAAGATTTCATGCGCACTAAGGGGGTATTCGCCTAAAATACCTTCATGGGCGGGAACCTCGGCAATTCGCTCGTATCTGAGGGAAGGTGTCATCGACAAAGTTCAAGCTCGTTCCCATTCTGTTATTGAGACCGGAGTATCGTTAAATAAAGTTCAGATCTTGTAGAGTCTGACACGGCAATCACTCCCTGAGCGCGGACGTGACGAGACAGACTATCACACCGAACTGAGCTCACATATGCTAGGGTGCTCGTTTATGCCCCTGAAACAAGCCTGAAAATCAACAAAGATAATGGTGCGCCTGTTACGACGGGTGATTCTGGTGTTTTGAATTTGGAAAACGTATTGTCAGAATAACCCGGACCTTATGAGTAGTTCTCTATCGGCATCTGGCGGCGATCAAGGTCCGGCAGAGACAAGTCTACGAGAACCTAAGCAAGGAGAGAGTGCCGAGGAAGGTGGCTTCAGCCACGTTTGTGCGGCAAGGTCAGGTCTCACATACACCTGGACACATTGCAATACTTGTTTACAAGGAGCCGACAAAGTTTATCCGAATTGTACGGAGTAAAATTCACATAGTCATTGAAAAAGACACTGCCAGGATGATGGTCATGAGCCAAGCTTACGGGGACTGAGGAATCTGTATGAAAGTCGCGCTATAATCTTTTGTGACCAAGGTAGGATTTTGATGAATACGGGCGGCTTCAGACAGGAATCCTTGGTTCTATTTGGACGTACTATGGGTTGATCTTAAAAATAAACTGTGATCGTGAGAATGTGTGGGGAAACAAAGAAGAGATTCACCTTTGTGAAAGTCTAGGCGATTTCATGGATGCCGGGAATCATCATTACATCTCGGTCTAATTCTTCACTTTTATGTTACTGTAAATGAATTGTCATATCAAATCTCAACATATTTGAAGCGTGGAAATTGTGAGATATTCCAGTAACGGAGCAATATTTCAAACCTGAACCACTACTACCCATGTAAAACGAGGCGAGCAAATGGAACTCAAACGTTGGGAAGAACTTCGTAAGTCCTGAAAACATTCAATAGAATTTGGCCTTTCTAATTGCAGTAATAGCGCTCTGGCAGCAGTAAGCACTTATTTTGACCACGTCGTGGGAGGGCATCAATGCTAATCAGCTGTGAAGGGAGGGCAGCCATTTCATCGAGACAGGATACCGGTGAGCAGATCTCAATGGAGCTAAATGACTGAGTAACGGCTCACAAGAGATAGACCACCATCAGGATCGATACTGAAGTCGTTCAAGAGTTGGAGTTACCTTCATAATGAATCTGGTACTGTCTCTCCTCTGTAGAGACTCATCTTTGAATTGAGCTCACACTGCGTAGTGAACATCGATTCACATCTTATTGGGTCTTTGCTCTTCTTCGCTCTGCCAATCTACATTTTTAAAACGGAGATTTCGCCACGATACAAAGTCGCGACGAGCGCAGACATCGGTGTCTGTACGATTTATTTTATCGGGGTAGCAATTTGCTTTCTTCTATCCGCCACGTATGTCTTCAAAGTCGGTTTATCCCGTCGAGTCGTCTGACACATTTCTTTAAAGCTTTCACGCGATCACGAACCATAGCCCCAGGATCGATAAATTGGGTATGCAGCTCGACTTCCAAGGAGTTATTCTGCTCATGTGGGGGGCTACCGTACCTCTGATATACTATGGGTTCTATTGTGACAAGACCTTGCAGTGGGTTTATTGGTCTCTGGTATGGCATAGAACAATACCTAAGCAATGAAATCTAGGCTGACCACTCCAGCTGTCAACGTTCGCGGTGGCGTGCTCCATTTTCACCTTTCAGCCGCGATTCAGTGATCCCTTCCTTCGACCGCTGCGTGTTGGAACCTTCGGGAGTTTTGCATTTACTTCAATCATACCCGTGATTCATGGGATTGCGAAGTATGGATGGTCTCTCCAAAGTCAACGCATGGGTCTCAAATGGGTCTTGATTACCTTGAGCTTGAATACAATGGGAGCTTCAGCATACGCAATCAAGGTAACAGCGCTCAATGATTATTCAACCCTACACACGTTGGCTGCAAAATTTCCAAATGATGCTCATGCTAAAATCTCCTACTTTATAGTTCCCTGAAAGATGGTTCAAGAGAACATTCGACATCTTTGGCGCCAGCCATCAATGGCTCCACATCATGGTTATTCTTGCGGGTTTAGCTCATATAGCCGGATTGCTACAGGCATTTGATTTCCTTCACGCTCATCCGAACGAGTGTAAGACTATTTGATTTGGTCAATGAAGTGGATGGAACCGAAGGACGTAGCTTCGGATAAAGTGCATCGAGTGGTAACCTTGAAAATGTGTCGCTGCTTGAGGCGACTCACTTCAAGAGCTTAATGAGCAGAACACGGCAGTCCAGATCTGGCCGCGATGGAGACACCAAGCCTAGACAAAATAAAGATCTTCAACTATCATTCCCTGATCAAATGAATGGCCGAAACACGAACTCTGCGGCGCACGCAGGAAAGATGGACCACAGGACTGTGTCGTGAGTGCACATTCCCCCTCTTCTCTCAGAGCGAGTTGTGAGTACAGACTTGAATTATGAGACCACTAGGCCCACGATAAGAAGCGTCTTGAAGTTGGAAGCAGCTCCTCGATCTCGGTTGGTTCTTGAGCGACAGTCAGGTTCTCGGTCGGCATCAGCATTCGGCCAAAAAGTACGAGGTATGAGCAACAAAAACGGTATAGCACATCAACAGTTCTTTTTATCGAAGCCACGAATTACTCTATTGGTTCGCTCTCTTCTGTTTCCCATGATGGTTGTTAGAGGTACAACTAAGAAATGCTGTTCTTGTCTCCTGTACTCGCTACAGCATCCAAGCCTCTGGAGCACAAGCGAGAAAGCCAATTGCTTGGCTCTGAAAAGATAGAAGGCATTTGAGAATTGATTGATGGTACATGAATTAGTAACAGGCGTGTGGCTTAAGATATTACAGCAGCGAGAGAGCGTCTGTCGCAGCTGCACGTGACGTCAAAATGAATCCACCTCGGAATAGGCATCACTGTTGCACAAACAGGTGCTGGGAGCGTAAGCTCTGAAGAAGCACACTATATGCTGGGACTTACTGCTGATGGCTTTGGGAACTACGGGAAAGTATGGTAGTCTACCTGAATCCAATAGTGGGATGTTACGTCGGTGGATGACTCATAGCTCTTCTCTAGAACACACTCAACATCACAGCTCTATCAACAACCGCTTTTGTCCTCTGAGTACTTACGCATCACTTTCTACTGCGGTGTCAGGTCTCTTTTTCTAGACTCATAATGGGTTCGATTCCCGAGGGAAATACTCAGCTACTATTCATGCCTCAAGTCACATCGTCAAACAGCCCCGAGTACCGACACAAACTCGCCGACATCAGTTCTCGAGCAACATTCTCCGACTCGCTGAACTCGCTTTTTCAGATTGAAAGAGTTGGACCAGCTTCCAAAGTGAAGCTTCAAGATCTTTATGAAGCTACCCTTTTTCGTATCGAAACGAAAGTGAAACTCGGTTCTCAGATCGTGGAAGCCGATGACTTCGCCGCTGTAGCATGCTGGGAACCCCCCGGAGCAGTTCATCCCAGTCACACCACTGAAGAACTCAGGGAAATAGCACTGCAGCGACCGATATATTCTGGCTTCATCAGAGACATTGAAGCTGCAAGAACGAAGTGCTTGGGTGAGCAGAAATGCTGGCAGTTGAGTTTGATGGCGAGAGATCCGATAAGAACGAGTAAAGGTGCGGTGAGAGCAATCATTGAACCGTATGTGAAGAGAGCTCAGGAGGAAGGAGTGCCTATCTGGTGTGTTGCTGGAAACGAAAGAGCTAGGGATGTTTACTCGTACTTTGGTTTCAAGGTTGTGGAAGTTGTTCATTCGGGCCCAGAACAAGTACAAACTTGGTGTATGGTTTGTAACTGGCTTCTGAAGTGAAGATTGGTCAGGACTCAGGGTTGCATGAAGTGAGAGAAAAAGCCTCAAGAATTCCGCATTTGATCGTGGGAATTTGCAGTTAGACAAGAGAGGAAAAGACGGACGTAGTGGCTTGAGTGATTTTGTTATCGCATACAAAAAAGGCGCAAACTCAATCTCTCTCTGATTGAATGATTGCTTTTCGTGCGACGATGTAGATGCTGGGGTCGCTGATGCGTTCCTTGCCTTCGTTTTGTTCTCATTCTTAAGCTCGGTTAAACTTGGAGCTTTTGTTTATTTCCATCTCTGTGCGTGGGTGTAAATATAATAATCTTTGCTCCTCGCTGCACCACTGTCTTGATCCGCGTAGGGCTGCAAGATCCAAGTGACTTCGAACAATGTTCCTTCCTTACCCTTGACCATGGCTTGCTGGGTTGTGCCATCGTGACTATGGTAAAGTTCGAGCTGAGCTTATGCCTGTAAGCCACAGCCAAACAGAACGCTGCTCCAACGGCAAGGCTGAAAACTAACCCATAAACTGCTATCATCGGCAAGGCTTCCAACCCCCAGTTCTGTGTAATTACGGGATGCATGCACTTCATGCGGCCAATGACTGCTGGAGGACCTCAGAAGTGGCTTTCTTGCACCTCTTTTCAGTTCTTGGCGTGGACGTAGAGTGATGTTGGGACCAGTAGCAGACCATGTTTTCGTGACGGGAGAGCTTGTTCTATTGAAATCACTTGGCATTGAGCCACGAATTGCTTCATTTGAGTAGTCACTCAGCTGGTGAGGCTCTTCAGTACTGGTCGATACCTTATCAAGAACCCTTCCTTTCCTCTTTGCTTCGGCAGACACCACGCTCGTCGGCGCCGGAAAGTCAAGAATCTATCATAAAAGATTTAAGATGGCGATATTTATTTCTCTTCTGTACTTACTGCACATCATGGTTGTCGGTATCAATGCTGGGTTTCAAGATCACCATGCTGCTATCGTGGGCCGCCAAGCTACAGCTGTCATTCCAGACGAATGCTCATACGTCGTCCTCATCTTGAGCGCTTGCCAAATTCTAAGTCCAGGATTCGTTTCCTTAAGTCCAGAAAGCAAAGCACCCTGTCTATGCTATAGCGACACCGCGTGGGCTCCCGATCTATTCGATGGTGCGATCGAGACGTGTGCATCCTGGGCCCAAACCGCGGACCCCGTGGATTACCCTGCACTGGTAACTTACGAAGGCATTTGTACCAGCGTTGGAGATATCCTGAGTGCGAATACAGTCACTGATCCGGCAACGACTACACCTGTGCCAGTTCCCCAACCACAACCGGCAACTCCAAGTCCTACGCCTACAACCCCTCCTCCTCCTCCACCAGCCGTCGTGACGAGTCCTCCGGTGCCAACACCGACCCCAACTCAACCACCTGCATCTATCACTCCCTCGCCATCCAGCAGCGATGAAGGAATACTCGTCAACTCGGGGTGTGCATTCGTCGGCTCAGCGTTGAGCTTCTGCGACTCAGTAACGCCCGGATTCACAAATTTGTTACCGGAACAAATGGCGACTTGCCTCTGCTACAGCAGCACGGCATGGAGTCCTAACGGCTTCGATAGTCCGTTGTCAACTTGCGCTGAGTTCGTCAAGACTGCATCGCCCTCGGACTATCCAGTGCTATCGAGTCTTGAAGGATTTTGTACAGCTGTGGGAGATGTCATCAACTCAGGAGGTGGAAGCGGAGCGGCGAACACGGGCAAGCCTTTATTCAACACGGATGCTCCACTCTTAGGATTTACTCCCAAGAGTACGAGTCCTGGGACCACACCCTCGATAACAAAGTCTCCGGGAAGTTCTAGTGGCGCTCCTCAACCCACGACTATCACACTTATCCCGACGACGACCGCAAATTCTTCGAGTAACGTTCGGAAATTCCCTTTGGACGGGATGGCGAAGGTTGTACTTTTGAGTACTCTGGTTATTATTTCAGGTTTGCTTGTCGTGCTCTGATGATGGGTGTATAAATTTGCAACGTTGGGTTTCGATGGTTTCCTGACGAGATTTGGAGGATGTAATGATGCATGATACCTGCTGAGATGTACCTCAAGCCTAAGAGCTTTATTTTGACAACTCCTGCCTTTACTTTGGACCTCACTCATTGCTTTCTTTCGTAGATCTGACATAGCCGAAACAAACTATCCGGCGGGAGAGCGGGTAAGCGATGGCAAAATGACCGAAACGTCGCAAATGAACGTTTTATCTCACCCTCGTTGCCTTGGCCATGTCAGCTTATGCAACATACCCGAAAACTGCGGTACAGCATGCTCAAGGGGCGACTGTTGAGGTCTCTGCATAGAAAAGCAGGAATCTGTAACGGCGCCGCGGCGTAAATCCCAAAGCTGTTGTCACTTCATGGTTATCAGACACCTCGCATCTTCAAGCCCAGCACAACCCCAGATCTAGATGCCTGAAGTCAAGAGTGGTGTTAATATCAGATGGTCATGGCCATCGGATCAAGGTTTTCTCCTCCAGGTCTCAGCGCTCGTCGATTTTCCTCTCTCCATGGGAATGTCGACCCAGTCTAGATTGCTCCCCATCATCACTCCGTTCTTCGACCAGCGGATGCTGTGACTGAGCGAGGTACTGCATTTCGTTTCCAGCAACTCAAGAGATTCTTGGCGTAATCTTTACAGAGCGAGCCAGGCATGTTGATATGTACATACTGTATCGTCATATTATAGCGAGCGCTAGTTGAGCGCATCTCGATGTAGTATCTAGATCGCTCATTGGTGTGCACCGCTCCTGTACAACACGCCTGTCGGATGTCTCTGCTTGTTGTACCAAATCAGCTTCTGCTTGTCTAATCCACCTCAATGATTACCTACAGTAATCAAACGAGATGATTACTGACTGACGACCTGCGACCAGATGCGGCGTATTCCATCAGCCATCCTTGATCTCGTAACTGCGCGGTGCTAACGCCACTTCAACTCAATATCATTGGATGGGGCAAATGGGTATGCCGGGATGCTGATGTATATCCGTGCCGGCAGTCTTCCGTAACCCTATTATCCCCGCAGTACCGGCGTGGCGCACGCAAATACAGTCAGACGCAGCGAAAGGCAGCATGGAACTAGATCCGCAGTCACGCCCAACAGCGCCTGGAATTGGGGATTCCATCATGATTATGTATCCAAGTGAATCTGGATGTGTGCGGAACATGTGTAAGCTGTCAGAACTAGAGCAGCCTTGGCTTCGCGAAAGTCCTCAATTTATGCGGATTAGAGCCATGGTTGAGTAGATCCGTAGGGATCTGACAGTAGAGCTCATAGCGAGCCAAAGAAATGGCGCCCAGGTGCGCAGACCAATTTGCTGATAAAAGGATGGCAGCTGCTTCGTTGCAATTGAGGGCCTTCAATCCTTAGATCAGATTTCTTTCGTTACCTGTACACGCCACAGCCAAAACTGTTCGAGATGAGCGCCTCAACTTATGAAACCAGACTCTTCATCAACAATGAAGTAAGTGGCCGTCATCCTACCTTTCTCTGCTGTCGGCTCTCACCCCGTGATGCCCTGGTGCTGACATTTGTAGTACGTCACTGCCAAATCTTCAGAGACTTTTTCCCTTAGGAATCCCTTCGATGGCTCAGAAGTCGACGCCCCAGTCCAAGTTGCTGGCGAAGAAGACGTCAACATAGCCGTAGCAGCTGCTGAAGCAGCATTCAAGTCTGGTCCTTGGAGCACATATACTGGCGCGCAGCGTGCCAAATGCATGCTCAAATTCGCTGATCAACTTGAAGCGAACCTCCAGGAGCTGGCTGGGCTAGACACGCTCACCATGGGCGCTCCTATGGGCATGGGCCATTTCGTGATTGCCGGAGCAGCACAAACCTTCAGATGTAAGGACTTTGTCTGGTGTTAGCTGAAGGTCTTGGTTGACATTTGGTAGATTATGCCGGCTGGGCCGACAAGATTGAAGGCGAGTCGTTTGCCGCGGATGATGGAACTTACAAAATAATACGACATGAACCGCTTGGTGTTTGCGCTGGAATTGCGGCGTGGAATGCACCTATTCTGTAAGTCATAGAACCTATAGAGCTATAGTATGTACTGACCTGGTAACAGATATGTTGGCTGGAAGGTTGCTCCTGCTTTGGCTGCAGGTAATACCGTAAGATCGGCACCCCTTAGCAGCCGTACCACATCTCTAATCCATTTCTAGTTTATCTTCAAGTCTTCGGAAAAATCGCCCTTGAGTGCTCTAGTCCTGGGCAAGCTGGTAATCGAAGCCGGTTTCCCGCCAGGAGTCATCCAATTCCTCAGTGGAGGCGGCAAGACGGGTGCACTACTAGCTGGTCACATGAAAATCTCCAAGATCAGTTTCACAGGATCGACCATTACGGGGAAGAAGGTACAGAAGCTGGCCCTGGATAGTAACATGAAATCGTGCACCTTGGAACTTGGAGGGAAGTCGCCAGCGTTGGTTTTCGACGACGCTAACATTCCCAACGCCGTTGGCTCGTAGGTGTCCACTTGCGTCGATTGTAAACTAAACTGTTTGTTCTAACACTTGCTAGGACTGCAGATGGATTCCTCGTAAACTCGGGTCAAGTGTGCGTGGCTGGCTCCCGGCTACTAGTCCAAGAAGCGATAGCTCCAGCTTTTATCGAGGCCGTGAAGGAGAGGTTCGCAGCCATATCCGCTACTCTTGGTACAGACCCTAGTGGCGGAGCTTCCATGCAAGGACCGATGGCAGACGAGGCACAGTTCAACCGTGTCATGTCGTACATCGACCTGGGCAAGAAGTTTAGCGCACCTGTTATTGGTGGCAATCGAAAGGGCGATAAGGGCTTCTTCATTGAGCCGACCCTCTTCGTAAACCCGGATCTAAAAGGAAAGGTCTTCAGTGAGGAGATCTTCGGCCCCGTCTTGAGCATCGTGACGTTCAAGACCGAAGAAGAAGCCATCGAGATGGCTAACGACACCGCGACTGGTCTATCTGGTATGATGATTTTCTCTCCTCTAGTGTCGAGACTTGGGATGTTGACTCTCCATGCAGCTACCGTATACACATCGGACATCACTCGTGCTCTCCGAGTGTCTGCAAAAATCTACTCTGGCAGCGTCTCGATAAACGCCCCTCATCTCCCGAATGTGCAGGCACCGTTCGGGGGCTTCAAGGAGAGCGGGAATGGAAAAGAATTAGGAAAGTATGGGTTGCAATCGTACTTGAAGACCAAGACCGTCCTGATCAAGTAAGCTGGAAGCAAACCCGTGGATAGGAAAGTACTAACATCCAACAGTATGAAATTGTGACAGCTTTATTGCTCGGATATATGACAGAGGAAACGCAGGAAACAAAATCAAATGGCGCAATGAATTGCTAATACTTGTCCTTGACGTATGTTCGAGAGCCGTGTGGGGTCCTTGAGCTTCACCAACGCGATGACATCTATCCCAGCAGTATTTTTGGCCATCAAGATGTGTATGTTTAGGATTCGAGCAACGTGCACAGTTCCTCGGTGGTTCAGAAGATCGCCTGCCGAAACATGGCAATGAATGGCTTGGTTTTTTGACACGTATATTTGACAGTCTCTTCTAGACCATCCTATTGCCACGCCTCGATTCACCTGGCGTATGATTTCCCACGTCGCATACCGCTCGGCGTATCATGGGCCATGCCGCAGCGTACTCGTAGATGGGTATAGAACGCCTTTCTCCGTTCTTTGAAATGTGCCAATTAGCGGTGGTAAAAGATGTCTAGGTGTGTCCTACATGAGGTCCAGATCAGATCACACATCACACAGCGTCTTCGACAGGGATATCAAACTAGTCCTAATCCGGATAGCTTCATTTCGAAACAGCTCTGCCCAACCTACCTAGCCTGGCCCCCACCCTCTTCGCACGCTGCATAACACAGCATCAGAACAATTGAATATCCAATGCCCGTAACAATTGCGAGGAATGAAGGGCAATTGTCATCATGCAATTCCATATCGTTACTTTGGCGCCAGGGCGAACGCGCTGCACTCTTAGATGGCAAAATCTGTTGGCTAGGATGCACGATTGGGCAGGTCTTGCTGCCCAACCAGGCTTGATAGAGAATTTTCAGCACGCAACGAGGACCGGTTGTTTTCACCGCCTCACTCTTGTGACCGCGGATTGAGCTTCTTTCCAACCGTTCCATTTCCCTTGGAAACCGAAATTGTCCCGAGATTGTACGGGGACTGAGCTCGCTTCCAGCTAGGGTGCAGGTAACATGATCCCTCATGGGCAGCCTCATTTTTGCCGTCACTGGTACTTGACTGCACAGGACAAGTTCTGGTTTGTTTACCGTTAGGCGAACTGCCGCTATCCTCCAGATGCATGCCGTCTCCCTCCTTTTCATCACCTTCTCAAAAGCCCACCCCACTCAATCTGCTGCATGTTCCTTGTGTAATGCACATGCGTCTCCGTCTCTTGCTATCCAAGCTTCTCTCGAGGCTTACGACAGAGACGCTATTTTCAAGTATATCTGCATGGATGGATTGCATTGTGTTCTTGCCTTTGACATTGATTCGCAGTATATCGATATGTTCATTGCCTTGGGCACGGATTGGCAAGCATCTTTTGTCCGGTCATCGAGCGCCCAACGAGGGCAATTCGTTCCTATACATTTCTGAATGTAGTGGAGAGACACTTGTCGGTATATTGCACGGTCTGATACTGGTCACTGTTAGAGCTTGAAAAGGTGGTCCGTACGTATAAGAGTGGCAGCGTGGCACCGACCTGAAATCTCGACGATCTAATCTAGAACAGATGATTAAACAGAAAATGAGCAGTCTGCGATCAGCTCAACACTCAGGTCCCAAGAACGAAAAGATCAGGTGTGATCATGAGTCTGGTACTTGCAGCACACTCTTTGGTCGGCGCGAGGAGATGGAAAGGCACAAATTAGAGTTCCACGGGGACCTCAAGAAATGCCCGTGGTGCGGGTATAATACGAAGAGGGATTACAGACTTTGGGCTCATCTTGAAGGGCACAAAGCGAGGACTTACAAACAACGCCAGTGCCGCTGCAGCCAAAGTGAGTTTGTCCACCTAGACAGGTTTGTCTTTACTAACCGCATCAAGAATCCATGACTCCCACGAAGGAAGATTTCTTTCAATACGTTGCGCAGTCTCAAGGTGAGAACAGACACTGTATTTCCTGTGGGCAGTCGTTGACCTTCGTGCTAGGAACAGAACCCGACAGCTCTTTGACCGGCATAGATCAAAATGGCGCCTTTCTCCTTCCTCCGAGCTCAAACGGCAACCAGGAAAACAAAGCAGCTGAGCCACACAGCATGTCTCTACTTCCGGGTTAGTCACCATCGTGATCCTCGTGGAGCCAGGTTGCTAAATTCGATACAGGAAATCAGTATGACACAAACCAGTATCAGCAGTTAGATCAGATATTCAGTCGTCATGCCTTCGACGATCAGCCAGAAGATGTTGCGGGAAACTCGCAGCAGATTCAAGATTGGGCAAGTGCAGCAAACCCAACAATTGGCTCAACCGAGAATCAACATACGTTTGGATACATTCCTACCGGCCATGTTTCGCACGGCATAGGTACGAATGATTTTTCACAGGAATCACGCGCGGTTCCCAATCAGCTTCCAGTCAGACAGGTCGACCCTTCCCTGTCGTCTTTTGGTCCCCAATCTTCATGTGTATCTTTCACTAGTCCGCTTCACAGCCAGCCACAACAGTCCGAGCAGTCCGCCTGGAATGACTCGGTCTATTCGCAGAGCGGGTACTCCCAGCATGAGACAGGCTATCAGACCCTCTTGGACACTCCTTTTGCGTTTGGTCATCTTCCTCCGACAACTCATGCAGATCTGCAATCTATATTATCCAGGTCGACGCCGGGCGCAGTGAGCGACACAGTTGATGCTTGGGACACTTTTACATCCTTCTCGCCAGCAATGGATTCATTCGCAAGCTCAACCACTGCATATCTTCCTGGCAAATCCGAAGATGGTCAAGGACCCTCGTATTCCAGAAACTTCGAAGGTGGCGACATCGGTCATGAACGAGCGGATTGAAGTACGGGGACATTGTGCTCGTGTATCCTCGATTCCCGAGCGGTGATTTTGTCGTCTTGGTTCCTGCCATGGCTTGTTGACTCTTTCGGTTTTCTTTTTCTTGACCGGTTTGGGGTTGCTTTTTGGCTTGCGACTAATGACTCCTTTGTCTTTCGTTATTTCCTTTTTATCGGGAATTCTGACTCTTTCCGCTATACATATCCGCTCAGGCGAACCATAAGTGACCATATTGATACCCTAGATGACTACTGAGGAGCTCTGTTAACAGATCCGGACGTACAGGCAGGGCGCGATTGGGCTCAAATCTTTGATGCTGTAGCCAAGGAACTTGCGATGGGAAATTTTAGTCTTCTACTTTCGTTCAGCAAATCCGACCCATATGCATATCTTTCCAGTACCTGTGTGAACGTGAGGAATCCCATCAATTGTTCTGGATAGTCTACATCATCACAGTAACACGACGATGGAATATCGGGAACGGAGGATTTGGCTGTTGCTTTTTCCACGGTATGGCTGACCTACCACAACTTAAGTGTCATCCCGATGACTACTTTGTACCTACCAGCGCGCCCTCCTTGATCACTCCAAAACACGAATCGCCAATCTTGGCTTCGTACAGTCAGTGCGATGTGGCATTCTTGCGAACGATTGTATCAGGCTTAACGCTTATAAGCAAGGGTGTGGTACTGGTTGGACAACCCTTGCGATCTGGACCTGTGAATTCCACCCACTCGGTCGACCTGTTCTTCGCAATCAGAACCTCGATCTGCTTCTTGACAACGGGAATTTATAGATGTAGGAGTGCAATGGCGCCAGAGCAGTTGTGGAAAGGATTCAAAAAGACAGAATAAACTGCACATACGGAGATCTATCTCTCTCTTTACTATACATACCAGACATCGAAGAGTATGCGGTCTTGTGAAAGGACTGTGCGTGCTAATGAGCTGTTGAAAATACAAGTCCAAACCAAGCTGTGTTTGATCCTCTCGAGCTTTTCGTCTGTGAGATACGTACTCTGACGTTGAAGAGGATTGGCCAATGGGCATATCGCCTTTGTATGCTGTGCGTCATGCGTACATAAAATCGGCATGACTCTCCCTTTCCAGCTCATAACATGGACCTAAGTCCTGGATACTACACATGTATTCTTGGGGAAGCAAACGAAACCTGGGATATTGCTAGGCCTGAGATTGGAGATCGTGATATCTAAAGATCGATACGAGCGGAATATGATACTGTCTGGTGACTCTGACGATATGTCTTCTTATGGATCGAAGTCATACAGAGATAGCTGGACTATGGTTAAAAGTTTGCTTTTTCTCTTTGTAGTGGTATTGTGTACTTTATGTAATATTCCTCTGCGACGCTTTCTCAATTCGAGGTTATGCAACGATGTCCAATAGTTTGACCGATTCGGGCACTTAAGTAACGTCGCATTTATGGTGGCACCGTATCATGAAGCTTCTCCGTCTCTTGGAATGAATTTTGAGGAAGTTCATTGGTGACGATTATGTTCTCAGCGCTTGTGGTGCATTCGAGGCGAATAGGATGAGCTATTTGCCGAAGAAAGTAAACATCACGTGAGCCTCTAAGAGTCTTCCGGGCGGGATTGCTTGAGCATGGTCTGGTCACTTTTCTTCCACGGTGTGAAGTAAGCGGTTTGTACAGAGTGCTTACTGCAAATCATTTCTTCTGCTTCGAAAAGGTACCAATGGTCAGGATTCTACAATTGGTCGCCCCAACCGAGATGTCTTACTGAATTGGATACATTATGGGCCGAAGGTAGAAATTAGTGCTTCGACATCCTAGATGATGATCGTCCAAAGTTGTCATATTGTACAAAGGAGACAGAATATCTCCTAATGTTTCTTGCTCCTCCCAAAGGGTTGATTATTGACGAAAGCGAAAAGAGCGAGCGATTTTCTGGTCACTGTCTAAAAGCGCTCCTTATCCACTTTTTCTTACAGGTTTAAGATGAGATATGTAATGATGAAATGGACTGTACTGTCAACGCGATCTGTCTATGTTTGGGCAGAACTGACGGAAGTGTTTACGATCTTGACTTAGGCGAGGCAAAAAGAAAGGGGGGGTGGAGGGGGGGCGAACACAAGCGAGCCAGGCAATTGCGCAGCTGCAAACCTTGGTTGGGAAGTCGAAAGGTCGATGGGGGCCTGGAGCTAGGCTGCGTGTTTCGAATGAAAATTTGTGGAATGTGTCACTATCGATCCCTGGCCATCAGCTTGAAGGATTACCCCGGACTCGGTCACTGATCTGCGATCCAGTGACGCCCAACGTGCCCAATAACGAATGCAACGAATTCCCATCTCAGGAATTATTCAACATTTTGATACCTCAGTAAAAATTGACACTACAGTCTTGTCTTTCGCCGTGTAATATTTTAGAGGCGATGGGGAGTAGTATCAAGTTCGTACATTCAGCGGACGTGTTCTACTGTTCAGCGGTTTTCCAGGATGATTTGATGATGATCATGAAGAGGCAACAGGAAGTTGGGCTCAATAGAGCTCCAACTTTACACCGGGTACAGGGAATCTCATGTTCGCTACCCAAATTGCCCATCATCCACATAAATTTGATGCTGCCTCCAATCCCAGGATAATTCCAGAAAGTTGGGACCGGTTTGAACGGGACGGGAAGGGCCGGCGACGAGCAACCATTGGGATGTTTTGCTTTTTCATGCCTAAAGACATCGGCTCAGCCCTAAGAGATGCTTTCGACTGATCCTAAGTACATTCCGCGTTGACAGTTGGCAAATTGAAATGTGTGAATGCTTCCTGAAGACGTCAAAAGACCTCGAGAGGCTCATTCCCACGTGATCGTATCAAACAGGGCAAACTGCCAGCGTGCCCAGCCACTCTATTTTCCCCTCACCAAGATTTACAGCCGACCCCTCCTTCGCCCACTTTGCCTTGCCTTGCGCCTTGCCCACCAGGAACAGCCGCTGTCACGGCAGAGGGCCGCTCCCAGACCGCAAAATCCTTTCGTCTTAGATTATCTTGATCTCGAAGAACTACCGTCCATTTTATAGACCACGATACTATATCGTATGTCCCGGATTTTGTGTCGCTTATCCTTCTTTTGATCTTTTCCATCCAGCTTGAGCGTGTTCGTCCTGCAACCTGACATCACCCGCCCATTGCGACCGAGTAAGGATACCCTGAACTTGGACATGCCTGCAGATTCTGGAGCGTAGCGGACCACTTACCAGCCTGCGGAGACGTGGGTTTCACGCAGAAGACCCATGAAATCAAAATCGCCCGGCCTGTGACAGCGCACCATTCTCACCTCAATCACATTTGCAGTCTACGAGCAGCCAGCCATCCAGCCAGACGAGAAGAAAGGAGCGTGAGCCAGGGAGCCAACCCAATCCGACCCAGCCCAACCCCTCCACTGCGACAGTCGTCATCCCACCACAAGCAGATACGAATCGAGCTGAACCGAGCAGCCTCATCGCTACATAACCCTTTTGCTGCTCCGGTGCTGATCCTTCGACGACTTCGACGACTTTAATCTTCTTCCGTTTGATTTGTTGCTTGTCTGTTTACCGCCGAGAACTCACGTTGCCCACCCGCAGTGAAGAGGAGCCATGTCTCGACGTGGTGATGCCGTGTACGAGGAGCGCGATTACTATTCCCGTGAAGGACCACCTCCCGTGCGAACTCGAGAACGGGAATATGAAGAGACAGATATCTACAGCAGACGTGGTCCGGAGCGAGGAAATCGGCCAGATTTCCTCCGAGATGATTACGGTAGAGGTGATCCTGGAACATTGGTGCTTAGAGAACGAGACACAGAGTCGTTCTCAAGGCCACTTGAACGCCGGCCTCGATCCCCTTCTCCAGTGAGGATCGTGCGTGAAAGCCGTGAAAGAGTCATTGAGAGGTCCCCAACCCCACCGCAACAACTCGAGCGAGTCCGGACTCGAGTTGTAGAACGAGAACGACGATCCCCATCCCCAGTGCAATCCGAACGAGTCAGAACTACACGAATTGTGGAGAGAAGAGAGCCATCTCCTCCTCCTCCAGAGAGACTACGGGCTAGGGTGATCGAGACAAGAGAGAGATTCCGGGAACGGTCACCATCGCCAGTACGTATCAGGGAGAGGGTTGTGGAGAGGGAGAGGGAAATCAGAGAACGAACACCATCACCACACATCGATCGAGTGCGCATTCGAAACTTCGAGGAACGGGAAATCAGACAGCCATCACCTTCACCATCTCCATCTCCTCCCCCTCCACCACAAATCCGTGCCCCTCCTATCCACCAAGAGATCATCACTCACCATCGACACATTGATCATGGTACGTTCCAAGTCTTATCGCACAGAATCTTACTAACATCTGACAGGCTTTGAACTTGCTCGGGTCCCATCTCCACCTCCCCCACCTCGTCGCACCGAGAATCGTATGAAAGAGACCGATATCGACATACACACACATCGAGGCCACACCGACGTAGATATCAAGACAAAGACAACCAAAACAAGCAATGCTCGATCTCTTACCCCACCACCCCGCCATGAACATTACCACGATGATAGCTACCTGTATGAACAAGAGAGAAATCAGTTGCGTGTCCGAGACACCAGGCTTGACATCCATGCCAGGCGCAGCGTCAGTGCGAGACCTGAACACCGTGAGAGGAGCAGAAGCAGGACGCGAATTGATATCAGGGGCGACGATGATGAGGCAGATTATTATGCCCGCAAGGCTAGTGAGCGTGCCTACATTGGAGAAGCCTACAATGGTGCCACAAAGGATTGGGCTATTGTCGATGTTCCCCCAGGAACCGAGCGGGTGAAGATGGATGGTGTTGGTGGTGGAAGTCAAGAGATTACTTGGCAAAAGTACAACGGAGTGCGCAGAAGCAAGTTCATTCCTGAGCGTGAGCGGGAGAGAGAACGTGTTAGCGATCGGACCGAACGTATTGAGATTAGGGATGAACCCAGACGAGAGACCAGCGGGCTGGAAATCGAGATCTCAAGTCGGAGCCGAAGACAAGGTGGTGGGGGCTCGTATGAGCGCGAGTATGAGAGGATTGAGGAGACTTCTAATCAGCAAGTTGGATTTCCACGCGCTCCACCAAAGCAAAGAGTTGGAGATCTCTGGACGGAGATCACCAAGGATCTCGTTGTTCGAGAAGCTATTGAGGAGATGGGTTACGACTTCGAGGAGACGGAGTTCTTCTACTATATCATTCAATATCTACGTTATGTAAGTTCCGTGCCAACAATCCTGACGACTAGTACTAATGCATATGTAGGAGGATGTCCTCGAACTAGTCTCCCTTTCCGAGACCATACGTCGTGAACGCCAAGAACGCATCCGCGAAATCCAACGCGAGCGAGACCGCCTCGAGCATCGAGCCCGCGAGAGAGACGAGTGGGAGCGCAGAGAACGACGAAGAGAGCGCGACTCCGGATTTTCAGACGAGAGGATCATCGAGCGAGAAATTATATATGACAATAGAGGACCACCGCCGAGACGAGGTGGCTGGTAGTTTCATATTGGTCAACATGACAGACACATACACCATGGCGTTGCGAGACTGGACAGATCCTTCTCCGGGCACGAATGGATATCACAGGACACGAACATGGACATGACATAGCGGCACAATTTACGAAATCATGAGGAACGGACGGAAGCAGCATGATGGCGATGATTTCTTGCTTGCATAGCGCGTGCAGCGTGATGAGCGTGCAATTGGATTTCCACTTACTCAATTTGATTGACTTGTTCTCTTCATTTATCTACTTGAGCTCTTCCTTTCTGCCTGGATACCAATACCTATTTTCAAGAATTTCGGCTTGTTCTTTCCATGAACCTCGGGTACCCAGGCCCAGATCTTAAACGGCAGAATTTGTATGGTGGATTGGCCTTTTTTGCTTGGGCGTTCTGATACGCATAGGGAGGAGAGGAAGGCGAGAAGATCGCTTGGAGAGGGCTGGATGGGATGCGGGAAATGGGAAGTCGGCTAGTTGGGTGGGACAGTCTGGTTCTGGTTGGTAGGCATGGTTTGGGGAACGGGAGGACAGGATGTAATGACTATAGATTCCATAACTGCATTTACGATTGAATGACGAAAAGTTACAGACCCGTCACAGTTTTGGCTACTATTGATTTGATATTTCACTGCCGTTGGTAAAGTGCTTTCTCGCGGTGGTGACAGTAGCGGTATTAGGAGTGGAGAAAGGTGATGAAAGGCAGTGGAACTCGTCCTAGGTATGCAGCAAAGGATCACAGGCCAACACCAATCGAGGCGAGGGAAAGTGCCTGTGGAGATCCGCTTCACGACTTATCCTTTGCCTGGTTTCTAACTATCCTGGAGCTGTGTAATTTCAGAAAATGTACCCTGGAAAGTGGAAATAACCCGTCTCACGCAAATGGCCTAGTCGTGGATTCATGTTTGAACACTTTTCGTTTTCAGTTTTGTGTTCATTCATCGTCACCGCCTCGTTTGCTGTCATTTCCAGATGGAATTCCACTACCACCATTAAGCAAGCATGTAACTGCTCGAGGCCACATCCCGTCAGCTAGCATTACCGACACGTCAATATTCCTTTCACCTGCTGTAAATTTCCTATACTCTCTAGGAGTCGAACTTCATATGTATCAGAAATGTTCTTCTTAGAAGTTTCCCTTTGGTCCCTTCGTGCAGTTGATTCTGGGTATCTGGGTGATGAGCATGGATACCTCTGCGATTCGATCTTATACCTAGGTATCACAGAAGCCAATTCGGTAAGCATCACTAGCTTGCGTGCCTGCGTGCGGCTGTCTTCGCTCCGGCATGATAGATCAGAGGCGGCGACAGCGGCAGCGGCAGCGGCCGCGGCATGTGTTCAATTCTGGTCGACGAGAGTGTTCCGAGTCTGACACTTCGCTGGAAATTATGGAATTGCGTAGTGTGCAAGCTGGCCAAGAGTTATATAAGCTCAGCGACATCGTGAAGCAACCCCCAACTGTCTATTGAAGATCTTCTTGGAAAAAACAGGTCCGTGGAATGCTTGGAGAATGTTGGAAGCATCTTTGTGCCTGCGTTCTGTTTTTGCACGATCATAGGTCTTTGCTTTGAACTTCCATTTCAAACGAAAGTAATACTGCCAAGTCAACAAGATCATTACGCACTGTCAAATAGTATCTTGTTGTCATCTTGTTTCGAGACTAAACCGTACCAAACACTGTACGTTGATATTCTGCCCTTGTAGGTCTCTCTTTCAAGTGTTAAAACCCGTGTCGAGAAACTCAAGATAATGAGAGCGGGTCGGACGGCACTATTGAGAACATCCAGTTCTTCGCGGCCACCCATTGAGCATCTTGTTGTTGAGACCCGATTCTTTTGATCCTCAGAGAACGACCTATGCCGTGCTTTTATAGACGTTACGAGACCTTTTTTCATCGTCGGATTACTTGCCTGCGGGATCATGTGATTCTCTGGCAATGTTGTTGTTCTTGAAATGACAGGATGACCAAATTTACTCTTCTTGACATCGTGGCAAGGCATACTATGGCGAACTCAGACTAGATCTAGAGGGAACAACTGCTATGCGGATTGCTAGACTAGAAACTGTCAAGAGTCCCTCTATATCTTGATATCGCCAGACTCAGACCTAAAGTGCGTTAACGAATATCAAGAAAAGATATGAAGTCCTTTGTCAAGTTGCTGACACCTGTGTGTTTGACAGGCTACTAGCTTAAGTGCCATTAGGTTCTGAGGTCTCTACTCATGAAAGCTACAACGAGTATCAATGAGAATGTGTTTTCCAGTGTCCTTGACCATCGAGACACCTACGACGGGGTTTTCGCTCCCAGACTCTTGTACTCGTTGCCAGGTAATCGATTCTGTCAGACTGCAGGCTTTGAATGGATCTGTATGGTGACTATCTGATTGTTACGCTCAGACATATTGTTTTGAATGATCTCAAGCTCTTTCTGGGTTTCTCTGGGGACGTCCTCTTGCTCAATCTTACGCAGGAAGAATTGGTGTGTTATTTGGCGGGCTGACAATGTTAAGCGAGGATCCCCTTCTTGGGACAGGCTGCACACGTCATTTCAAAAGTTGAGGAAACTGGGCAGGACGGTCTTTTGAATTGCTTCATGAAGCTTTGGAGAGTTTCTTTATGGCCCATGATCAGTGCTGCGAGTCATACGCGTTGGCAGCTGTTATGTTATCGTATTAATTCGAGCCGTGGGAATGAACCTCTAGACTCGTGACGTTTGCGTCCTCGATCAAGCGACATATTGCGAAATTCAGCTCGGGATAAGGAAAGCCAAATAGATTGACATCTGCACCTTTAACGCCACGTGTGGAATGAATTACCAATTCTCCTTTCATATGTCCGGCAATGTGGGGGCGGGGTTGTGGGAGATGCAAGTGCCGAGCCTCATTCAGCAGTAGGGTAAAGAAAGACCCGCTGTCATCCCAAGTTTGGAGGCATGCTTGAAAATTTGATATATCTAAGTTTTGAAGGAATAAGCTTTTTGGAAATTGCAAACTCGATGACAGAAACTGTGAGGCTTGGCTATGCAAAGGCCTTCACCGGGTGAAGACTGCTCCTAGACCTGGAAGCAATTCCGGAATCTCTTTGATGGTTGCAACTTGAAGATGTCTTCTTCTCGATGGTAGCCTGAGCGATCAACTCTTCACTTTTGGCGCTGATATGTTATTGATAGATGGACCGAATGTACCGAAATAGCAGGGCAGCAATCGCAACTGCCGATTGTGTTCTAGACTGTTTGCATCGAACGGTTCGTGTCTTCGATTTATAACAAAGTTAAAACTTAAGCTTAACTGGGGCATCGTTGCCGATTGCTACCCCAAGTAAGAAATCCGGACTCAAGACCGACCGAACTTCCGCTCGGCATCGGAGCTTGGCTCACCATTGCGGTACTCAAGGAAGTGAGGATACAATTCAATTCTTTGTTCTGTCCTGGAATTATTTATAAATAAATCAGTATTCATTCGCCTATTATTGCATCCCAAGTCACAAACATACAAGCATCTTCAGGTACCAAGCCTCGCTTAAAGGTGCAGATCACAATCGATCACAACGTTTCGTCTGTGCGAAGCGCTGTACTACTGCAAGGACAGGCACTTTTCGTCCTCGAACCCCAGTACTCAAGCGGGAATGAACCTCGGCACTTTGAGGGATATCTTTACTCCGGGAGAGCTCTGGAATGTGTCTTGATAAAAGCCCGGCGACTTTTGATGATGGGCTATTATTAGATTCCAGAAACTTGGCAAATATCTTGGCTCCTTCCCTCCTGCCTTATGTAGACTCTGGTGTTGCTGAATTTTCTTTTTGTTCGGAAGATTCTGCAACAGGCTTCCAACTTCACATGCCAAGCAGCTAATGATGGGAGACGCGTTCTCAGAAGGCGTTCAATGAAAGGGCTTCCTCGAGGAAAGCTGGAAACCCCCCTTGCAGCAAGCGAGGTCAAATGCATTCAAGCTCATTGGCTCGCTTCGTTTGTTGCGATTCTCCAGGGTCAAGGTTACACGCATCTCCGTCAGAGCCTCCACTTAATTTCCCGGTTGACCTGTTGTGCTTGTTTGAGTTCGGGGTCTGGTATCTATGTGATTCCTATCGTGCTTGTAGAATTGTAACATCCCCGCGCACTAGATCCACATCTCGTCCGATCTTCATGGACCACGGTGGAGGAAAGGATATCGTACCACTCTCGCTGCACGTCACTGCATACCATCACCCCTTTTGAACTAATCTCACGTTATGGGGGGAAGCCTGTCACTCAAAGAAGCCTGTCAATCATGGCGGAGGATCTTCTTGATCTTCTAATCTCACCTAAGGTTTTACGCTTGGCTGGCATTCCTATCTGTCCGTTGCGCCGGTGAACGAGTATAAAGTCTGCCTGGGTAACGGCAAAATACAGTCCTGATCGTCAGAGCCAGCATAAAAAGCATTGTACGAGTATAGAGTCGTACATACAACAGTCTCTAGTCACATTGCTTCCATATCCCACTATGTGGTCCTCGTTGATCTTACTTCTGCCCTTGGTGTCGGCCCAAGGATGTCCAATGGCTGGCATGGACAAGCGAGATCTTCTCGGTCAGCGAGCTGATCCCTCATCTCTCGATACTCTCAGCACTTCATTCGGCAAGTGTTCACGCATCAGTGAT
Organism: Cadophora luteo-olivacea; assembly: GCA_026120085.1. Lineage (NCBI taxonomy): Eukaryota > Fungi > Ascomycota > Leotiomycetes > Helotiales > Ploettnerulaceae > Cadophora > Cadophora luteo-olivacea. The sequence continues at coordinate 163,117 of JALRMC010000009.1, forward strand.
GCCGCAGGAGGCGGCTCACGCACTCGCGATATGTTCCCATGTCAGCTAAAGCTTGATGTCCTTCGTCAATTCTCACCAGAGCAGAATCCGCTAGGGAAAAGTTTCGACTATGCAGCCGCATTTGCAAAGCTAGATTGTAAGTACCCTTTCTCTCGGTTCATTTGATCTCTCAAAAAATCTCTATTGAGATATCTTAAGAAGGGTCGGCTAACATAACATAGACAATGCGCTCAAAGCTGACCTTAAGGCACTGATGACGGATTCTCAACCATGGTGGCCAGCTGACTTTGGCCACTACGGCCCGTTTTTCATTCGAATGGCATGGCATAGCGCAGGCACATACCGCTCTCACGATGGACGTGGGGGAGGCGGAATGGTATGTAGAGGACTTCTTCACTCCATCTCAAAACAGATTGACTGCCTCTCGAAATTACCTATACTAATGTTTCATTTCGTATAGGGACAACAGCGCTTCGCTCCACTAAACAGCTGGCCGGATAATGCCAATCTTGACAAAGCACGACGATTGTTGTTACCCATCAAGCAGAAATATGGCCGATCAATCTCATGGGCCGATCTGATACTGCTCACAGGAAATGTCGCATTGGAAGACATGGGATTCCCAGTTCTCGGATTCGCCGGAGGTCGTCCAGACACTTGGCAAGCAGATGAAAGCGTCTTTTGGGGCGCAGAGACTACCTACGTACCTCAAGGTAACGACATCCGCTACAATGGTAGCACAGACTTTGCTGCGAGGGCAAGCCGTCTGCAAGAGCCCCTTGCAGCGTCCCATCATGGACTTATTTACGTCAACCCAGAAGGTCCAAATGCCAGTGGTGATATATTGGGGTCGGCTTTGGACATCAGAGCCACATTTGGTCGAATGGGTATGAATGACTCCGAGACCGTGGCACTGATTGCTGGTGGTCATGCCTTCGGCAAAACTCATGGTGCATCAAGTGGAGGTAAGCATCTTGTTCTGTTTCCCATTCGCTCCTCCAAGATTCTACATGTCATTCATGTACTCACTATGTGAATCCTTACATCTGCTGATGCTGTGCAATCGTAGCTCTTGGACCCGCGCCAGCTGCCGCCGATATGGCTCAGCAAGATTTGGGCTGGGCAAGCACTTCTGGTACTGGAGCTGGTCCCGATGCTATTACCAGTGGCCTGGAGGTTATTGTGAGTTTGAGACTTTCTTCTTCGATTTCCGTTTGGAAGCTCCGAGCTTTGCTTTCTATCTAAACTCTCGTATTGTGACTCGCGTTTCAATACTCGAGAACACTATAATGTTCCAAATGGCGGTGCTAATAGGTATGAAGTGGTCCAAAACTCCCATCAAGTGGGGCAACAGTAAGCAAAATATATCCTTTGACTGTATTCTGAATACCTGCTCACACATTTTCAAGGCTTCTTACACAGTCTGTTTGGGAATACATGGTCCGAGACGAAAAGTCCAGCAGGAGCGCACCAATTCGAAGCACTAAACGGCACCGTTGACTACCCAAACCCATTCGGTACGGGCTTCCGGCGGGCAACCATGTTGGTCAGCGATCTCGCGTTACGCGATGATCCTATTTATGGTCCAATTGCCAAATCCTGGGTTGAAGACTTCCAAGGCTTCACGAATGCATTTGCTGCAGCTTGGTGTAAGTGCCTATGATGGTTCTCTCAATTACTCTAATTGCAGGGTCGACATTCTGCCCACCACATCAACTTGGCTGACAATTTAAAACAGTCAAGCTCACTCACAGAGATATGGGACCACTCAGTCGTTATCTGGGTCCCGAGATTCCCAAGCAGAGATTTAGCTGGCAAGATCCCCTCCCATCGGCGAACTACACCCCCATCACGGCTGAGGATCAGGTCCAATTCAAGACTCAGATATTGGCCGCTTCTGGTATCACTGTGTCGAACTTGGTCTCAGTGGCTTGGGGATCTGCCTCAACCTTCCGCAGTGGTGACAAGCGCGGAGGTGCTAACGGTGCGCGTATTGCCTTGGAACCTCAAGTCTCGTGGCCAGTCAACAACCCTGAGCAGCTCCAAATCGTTTTGTCTGCTGTGAGTTTTCTTCAATATTGTGATAAATATATGGGCTAACGAGTAATGCAGTTGAACACCATCAAGTCTGACTTCAACTCTCGTAACAGCGGAAAGCAAGTCTCGCTAGCCGATCTCATTGTTCTAGGCGGAAACGCAGCAATCGAAAAAGCAGCAACAGATGCCGGTGCATCTGTCACTGTTTCCTTCACCCCCGGCCGAGTTGATGCGACTCAAGCCGATACCGATATCGAGAACTTCGAGATCCTTCGTCCTCAGGGTGACGGATTCCGCAACTTCCGAAACAGCTCAGGCTGGTCAATTGCACTCACCGAGGAGCTCCTCATCGACAAAGCCCAGCAACTTACTTTGACCGCCCCGGAAATGACGGTGCTTGTTGGAGGTCTACGTGCTCTCAATGCGAACTATGATGGCTCTTCCAATGGCGTCTTGACGACAAAGCCAGGTGCACTTACCAATGACTTCTTCGTCAACTTGCTTGACATGAACACTGTCTGGACTGCCGATTCCACTGGCGAGCTTTTCACGGGTAAGGATCGCTCATCTGGCGCGGAGAAATGGAAGGCCACTCGTGCCGATTTGGTCTTCGGCTCGCACGCAGAGCTGAGGGCCATCGCCGAAGTTTACTCTGAAGCCGGTGGTGCAGAACAGCTGGTGGAGGATTTTGCTGCCGCTTGGACTAAGGTCATGGAGTTGGACAGATTCGATATTAAGAAGTAGATCTTGCAAACAGGGGGCATATCAGAGGTGGCTTCGGATGCTAGACTGAGGATATTCTACTGTTTATTTCTTGTTTATATTCTGAATTTAGAACGGATTGAAGACCGAAACTTCTTGCTAGAAATAGGCGCATCATCGCTGAATTTCACTGTTCCTATTGCGATCTTCTTCGGAATTCTTGTATCTCAGACCGTCTCCCCCCTCTTCGTCATGAAGAAATTCACGCCATCGGCCCCGTCTTTCGTGCTCTTTCACAGATTGCGCTCATGAGATTTTCGAAGCTCGGAGAGTAAATTACCACGGCTTCTTCCAATTTTGAGTGGACTGCTGGAATTCGCACTTGAAATTTTATTTTAGTAGTCTACTACCTGTTCTCGGAGCTTTGGTAACATTAACAATGCAAAGATGCTATCAGATGGGCATCAATCATAATCTGTTCTTACGAGCCCCCTGACTACCTCGCATACAATCGCCTGTCAGAAATATCCACCTCCTCTCCATGACGTCCTCTAGTATCATCCGATGGCACTGCTATAGAATCATTTCCTCTTTCCTCCTGTCTTCCCATCGGACTCAGTCCCTCCTCTTGCAAAACCACCGAATTGACCCTCGTCGATTCACCCGAGCTTCCATTCCGTCTCTTCGACCACCAACTCCACCTCCTACCCATGATAACCACCTCAGACTCCGGAACTAGCTTGACCAGCCTGCCATCTTGTCGTGTGTAGAGATTGCGATCTTCGAGTCGATAAAGCTGTCCGTTGACGGTGTTGTTGAGTCTGCGCCGTTTGAGACGTGATTCGAGAGCAGCGAGAAGGATACAGATCAGGATGATAAAGACTAAGGTGAGGAAGACGGAAAAGAATATTGCTCGGCGCTTGCTGTACTTGTAGTACTCTCCTTGGAGGAGGAACCTAGTTTACAGTGAGCGCTGGACAGATGCCAATATTACATATTGAGGAACATACTCCTCTCTGGTGTAAGTCTGCTGTTCCATTCTCGTGTCTGTCTTTGTGACGACTGAAAGGTTGCCGCATTCGAAGGATTGGTGTTGATCATGCTGTTATACATTTGTTGACATGGAACTGAGGTGACGTGATGTCACTAACAATCGTCACCCGGAAGGGTCCAGAACCAAAGCATCGTAGGGTCTACGTGTGCCAATATCAACTTCTCCAGTGTATTTGCACAACCTTGGTTGACCGAAATAACCGGACCTTCCTGAAGGCTACTAGTCAAGTAACCGTTGGGGATTCGCTTGGCGCTAGAGGGGGGGGTTAAGCGAATAACAACAAACCAATGTGGTAGACTCTGTAATAATTCGAGTCTTACAACTGCCGGTAAAAATAATAGCGATACATATTTACTCCATGATAATTGCAAGGATATGCCCTAGAATCTTGGCTGTTGTAAGCCCAGAGAAATTGCTTTGCACATTTCCACATGAGCTAGAATCCGGGTCACTAAAGTCGACCAAGTGGGTCAAACAACACTACTACTGTCTACGTCAGGAGTTACTTATCAGTTGATTCCGCGCTTCTTCAGTACTGTTTGACCTGCAAGATTCACTGCATTACTTGTCTGAAAACAACTTCGACAGTTTTGCAAAGGTTTTGGGAGAGTGAGAACAATTGGTCGTTTGGCGTTACGGGTATTGATATTCAATGGAAGGGAGTGAATTACGACAAGTAGGACGAGAAGTCCCCGAGGTGGTGCACGAAGGTGCTGGGGAGGTGGACTTGGGGGATTGTAGGATTTATGAAGAGAGGAATAGTTTGAGTGTAGGTGCAGTTTATAGGTAATCTGATCGAGATGAATGAAAGCTAGAAAACACTTTCTCTGGGGCCTTGAAGCACTCTCTCGACTGATCGTAATAAGTCTCCAACCAAGCATCACCGTTGACGATTATATGTGAGATCAACAAACCAATGGCATTGAAGTGAAAGAAGAAGATCTAGTAATACGGGGAATCAAAAATCCAACAGGGCTCCAAGCAGGACCGACCAAAACGCCCCATTCGCCCAACCCAGGCCCAAACAACAAAACACTGATTGAACAAGTATCCTACATTCTGTCGCCCTCTAGCATCCTATACTTTCCTCCCCTGCTTCTCAGCATCCTCTTCACCCTTAACCAATTCTCCAAACCACCCCTTCACCTTATCAAGCCTCGACTTGAACCATTCCCAGAAATTCTTCTCCTCTTCTGTCATCTCACTTTCATCTGGCACCACAGGCCTGGTAGGCTCAGGCTCAGGTGGATCAACACCGACAAGTGCGGGGGAAAGCTCCTCTGGGTCGGCCGCTGAGGAGGCCTCAATCGGCGAGATGGAGATTACTGCATCGGGGGCGGGTTCGGGAATGGAGGAGGGAGATGATAGGTCTGTGGAGGCGGATGCAGCAGTTGGTCTGGAAGTCGCCGAGATGGGAGATGCGACTTCTGATTCCGAATTGGCAGCTTGGCTAGGTGATGGTTCAGGGTCACTAGGCTCTTCTAGAGCTGTGTCGGGAGTATGGACTCCGACGACGTTGAACGGGAGTCGAATTGTCCCGTTATTTGGTTTCGGGACAATGTTCAGTGAGTCGCAGACAATGTTGTAGACTTCAATGTTTTCTGGAACTGTTAGTTTCGCTCTCGAGCAGCGCAACAGAAAGAACTTACGGAAAGGTTCAACACGACTATTTGGCGCATGAGGGAAAGCGGGCCCTCTAGCAATGAAGATCGCCCTCATCAAAGGGTGCTCATGATCATATCCATGCAATCCTCGAGGGCTGTATGTAAGACCATTTTTCACCCCATCAGCAACATTAAACTCTTCCTTGGTGACGATTGCCCAGCCAGTTTTGGGCACGATCCAGAGAGGCGCAATGCGCTCATTCTTCGAGAAATGATACCTCTCTGGCATAGTCTTGTCTCGTAGATAGACTTCGAAGCCGGGGTTGGTGGCCGATTTCTTTAGCAGTGTATCGTAAAGAGGATGCAGATCAGCGGGATTCTTAGGACGAAGTCCGTACAAGGGCCATCCGTCCGTGTGCTCAATCAGGTTAGTATCGATGAGGTCCTCTAACTGTATCAGACGGGAGATATCAGTAGTTGCCATGCCATGATCTGAGACGACTACCACATTGACGATATCCGTTAGGTTTCTCGCTTCCAGTCCTTTGAATAGGTGATCCAACATAGTATCGACGTCGTTGATAGTTACCCGAATCTCGGTACTATTAGGTCCATATCGATGGCCATCCGAGTCCACATTAGGGACGTAGGCAGCAATGAGCTGAGGTCTCATGCTCACGACTTCGGCCAATTGGTTCTCTAAACCAGGCTTGTCCAACAGCTCCAGAATCCTGCTAACTTTGTTGTTTAGCGGCTCTTGTCCATTGTACTTGTCAAGGAACGCAGGCTCGACCTCCATAATATGCGCCTCACTTCCAGGCCACATGTGAATAGCAGTCCTAATTCCCTGATTCTCAGCAGTCACCCATAGAGGCTCACCACCCCACCACTTGGGCTGCATAGCATTTGGATTCGTATAAAAGAACTCCTCCTTCAAATCGGCATCCCAGAACGTATTCCCAACGACGCCATGCGATTCTGGGTAAAGACCAGTGACCAGAGTATAGTGATTCGGAAAAGTGACCGAAGGAAAGCTGGGGTTCATGTATATCGGCGAGACGCCCTCCTCGACGAAGGCATTGAGCCTCGGCGTAATCCCGCGCTTCAAGAAGTCCGCCCTGAATCCATCCAGACTGATCAACACCGTTGTAGGCGCAAACAACGCCGAGCCATTACTGAGCATGGCCTGTATCGGTATAGCACTTTTCCGATGCAGCGAGAGCTTCCACGCTCCCAGGACCAATATGGAGAACCCAACCGCAATGAGCAAGTGGATGAAGCACCACCTCCGCCAACTCCTCCTCCTTTTCACTTTGTCATCATGTAGTCCTCGTAATCCCCGTCGATCGATCTCATCACTTCCTTCCGTCTCGCTACTCGCACCCGTTATACTGCCTTCCTTCAACCCACCCTCCTCCATCTCATACATCAATTGTCCATCCTCCCCCCTCTCCGCCTCACCCAACAATCTCCTCTTCTTCTCCCTCCTCCTCTCCCTCCTCCTCTGCCTCTTCACCTTTTTCTCCTCACTCCCAACCTCCCGCATCTCTCCGGCCCCTCCAGACCCCGCGCCCTGCTCCCCCTCCACCATCGGCAATTCCGCATAACTCTTCGAAAACAGTCCCAAACCCTTCAACGGATTCCGCATCGCCGCAAGCGCGCTCCCTCGTCTGCCCCTCCGTCTACTATCCTCGAGCAATTTATCGCGCTCTTCTTCTTCTAGTAGCACATTCCTGTCGTGTGCGCGGATATCGGCGGATGTGCGCGCGCCGAGGAGGACCTCGTCGTCTTCGCTGTCGGTTTCTTGGTCGCTGCGTTCGCTGTGGAGGCTGGATGCGTCGTCGTCATAGTGGGAGGGGGAGAGGAGGGAGGCATCTCGTCCTGAGGACGGGGCGGGTGGCGCCATGGTGACGGTGTGGTTATCGGGAAGTGTCAAGTCCCTTCATTTGAATCGGATTGGGTTCGTGATGGAGTGTTGGGGCTTGGGAGGAATGAGGTTGTTGGCATAGAGGTTGATCCCCTACTTCGCTAAGATTCAGCCAGATTGGATTTCTTGGCTCAGCCTTGCTGACAGGGCTGGCGGACCTGGGAGCAACAACTGGCTATGTCAAGGAAAATTTACATTAATATGAAAGTCGCCTAGATCTAGTTATATTATTATCTGGATCATCTTCTTGCCTGGGATTTTACCGGATTTCGTTGCGGCATGAGATCCGAAGTGTAGGCTGGTATGTACATTTCTCCACAACTTCAACGCAGGCAGTGCCTGGATAAAGAGCTGAGCTAGGTACCAATCGACAATAGTTCAGTAGTGCCAATCATAGTACGCCCACATAAGAAGTTCTTTGTTTCCAATAAAAATCGCCATGTAGAAAATCTCCTCGGACAGTTCTCAAGTCGAATGAATAAAGAGACCAAAACCAATTGGCAATAGCGACGCTTCCGAAGCCCAGAGCCAGCCCATTTTTAAGTACAGACTTGAAGCACAACTTCACTATCTAAGAAGTAGCCATGCTCGAACTTCTTTAATGTAGACAGCTTGAATTGTACACTTCCCATACAAGCAATCTCCAAATGATATCTATCATTTTCCCGCCCAAATCTCATCAGGACCTAGGAAACAAAAATGCCTCATTCAAACCCATAGGCTGCGTCTTCCCACTTTCTCTAGGATCAATCAAGGAAACAGATCACACCTCATGCTCATGCCATCCAATCTAGTACAAGCTGCGCGTGAGACTTGCTGATGCTGAGGAGGTATCGCTGATCGCACTGGAGATGGAAATTGTCTTGGCATTTTGAGGGATATATCTGCATTGGAAGTAGGGAATGGAAAGGAGGCAGTGCTGCCAATTGAGAGGGGTGTAAGTACGAAAATGCCGCATGTGGGGAAGAGGGAATGAGGAGTAGGAGTATGGAAAGGGTGATAAGATCCGAAGAGTTAAGAATGGATAGTTTCTGCTCTCTTACTCCTGAACTGCCATCATTCCGGTTCATCGATATAGAAGTCGACAATCAAGTACCTTTCAGCTTTGAGAGTTGCGTTGGAATTGAGCAACGCTTGAGAGTCAAGTAAAGACGAGAAACACCGAGGAAAAGCATAACAACATGGAGCCAATCACCTGCTTCATTCTAGGAATCAGTCTAGTCGTCGGTATGATGATTCTACCATTCCTCTGAACACTGTCGAATCGAAAAATTGGTATCTTTTAACAGCACCTCGTACATCTCGGCCACTATCTGGCCCATCCACGAACCAAACTCGAAGGTACAAACCCATTTCTGTCTTCCTCTGAGCCGATCATTACAAACATGAACAACTGACATCTGGTACATAGAGATAAAGGAGCAAGGTACAATCAATGGATCTCCGTAGTGGGCAACGTCTCCTCTGCGAGTTCTGCTTTCTTACTGGGATAGCTGTGCGTTTCGCTGTCTGAGCTACCTTCCACGCCTTCTACGACGCCTTCTTCGCGACCGAGCATGTGGTGCTGTGAGCGTCAGTTCGTGCACTCGGGACAGAGTCAATAACAGGAACATACCTCAACGTTGATCTTTGGCCCCTTAAACCATTTGTGTGCTGAGATGAACCACCAGATGGTCACCATGATCATACTGGCAGATGTCAGCTGCTGTTCTTTCGGGCTCGGGAATAGTGACGAGGAAGATTGAGCAGAGAAGGGGGAAGGACTCACGGTCCACCATAAACAACAACCGTCCAATTCATCAACTCTGCCGTCAGATTGTTTCCCCTCACGCTTGGAAAGCACAGAATCGGCATCATCACCAGAATAAACGCACACGCACAACATCCAATTGGCTTGCTGAATTTACCTAGATGCCATGGTCCACGTCTGAAACGATTTCCCACAAAGAACACCCGAATGAAGATAGGGATCGTGAAAGCTACCATGGCTGCGATAGCTCCAACGGAGAAGATAGCACCGATTGCTACTTCACCGCCAAAGATGAGGAGAAGGAGCAAGATGCCAATGAAAGTGTTGAACCAGACTGCGTTGACGGGCGTATAAGTGTGCTTATTTATCTGCTTGATCACGTTCGAGAACGGAAAGCAATCATCACGCGCATAAGCGAAAGTGACTCGCGACGCAGCAACCATGCATCCTTGACCCATAAAGAACCCGCAGACGATGGTGATGGATAGGATAGCGAGGGCAGTGTTTCGTGGCATGACTTCGATGAGGTAGGATGCCCATGGTTGACCGAGATCTGATTCGAGGACCTCGGTGATGTCGACGACTGTATATGCTACGACGAGTTGGAGAGCCCAGCCTGCGAGGCCGCCAACGCCGGAGGTCATGACGATGGCGCGAGGAGCGGCGATGTTGGCGTTGCTACATTCTTCGGAAAGATGGAATGGCGCGTCGTAGCCAGACATGGTCCAAATGATGGCGATGAAGGACATGAGAACTGCGACTCCGTCTGGCCAGTCAGTTCCGTTTTGGACGGACCAGACTTGCTTCGATGGGAAGAACTTGGGGTTAGTGTCTGATCCTGTGACAGAGGCCGGGATAAGGATGATCACGATGAACAGACAGATCATGTTCATCGTTGAGCCGTAGGCGTTGAATCGTGCGATCCAAAGGGTTGGCATGCTAGAGATGCAGGCGTGGATTATCATCACGAACACTGTGAGGAGGAAGACCTGCCAGTCTGTTGGAATATAGGAGGGATGCGTGATGGAAGCTGAGGCTAGGATCATAGCTGAGAGGGCATAGTCGACCGAAGGCGCTCCAGTTACTTGTACGATCCAATTCGACCATCCTGTAATCCAAGCAGCAAATGGACCGTATCCTGGGGGAGCCAGTACTGCTGCTGCGTAGTAAAGTCCTCCGCTGGTGGGCATGCTCGAGCACAACTCAGCCATCCCCATGGCTACACATTGAATGAAGAACCAACTGATCAACCAACCCCACACCATACCTCCAGTCCCCGCATATCCCATACCATAGTAGAGCGTACTTGCAAAACTTGGCAAAAGACCCAGCACCGCGAACGACACGCAAAAGGTTGTCCATAGCGAGAACTCTCTCTTGAATTCCTGCTTGTAACCCAGTGCTACCAAAGCCGCCTCGTCTGCGCTGAGTCCTTCGAGGTTCGGGGAGTCGCCGTCGGGAAGGACGGTCGTGACGGAGGGTTTGCGGGGGTCAGCATCAGGATGGCTTTTGCCGCTGTGGCTGCTCTTGATGGGCTTGAGTGATGCCATCTCGTCAGGTCTGTTGCCGGCTATATGGTGACGCAGTGCAGGCGGAACAGTAGATGTCTTTCCTGTCAACAGTTCGGCTCAGAGAGCAGACGTAGACCGAGGAGGCTGTTTAGTTTTATATCAGAAGACAACGCGACGTCTAGCCATAGCTTTATCTTGCCCGCATCGAATCGCTCCACTTGTGAGCATGCAGCAAGGTTGCAGAGCTCCAGGGTTCAGACGGCAGCTATCTCCCCTCTGGCACCCTTGGCTTGATTCGGCATGTGTAGCCTGAACCGAGCTTGTGTATCTTCGTCAAAGCTTACGACGAACCATACAGACGTCGATCCTTGGACCTTTTTGTAACTCTTCGCAGTCCCTGTTGCTTCAAGTTTGATCTTCGGTGTTCTCCTGCCTCAAGAAAATATATCTTTCGCCTCGCCCTCACCTGTCTAGGAAGTCTCTGTCTGTCCCATGCTTGTTCTACTAGAGCTTCTTCTCCTGCTCTCACCCATCCCTTGCCCGATACCAAGGCTTAGACCTGAGCGACGCCGGACCGGCATGGACAGTCTGGTTAGAGATGAGATGGAACCATTCCGATGCCTGCTGCTTCATCGTCGGTCGTCGGCTTCGTTTGCACTTTGATGGATTTGGCCCAGTCGCTTGTTGCTTATCTCTCCTCGCGAACGCCCGTTTTGGCCGATTCAACCAATGAGACACATCAGTTCCAAACACCCTGTCACATCTGGCATCCTTATCGCGAAGATGACAGGGATTGTCAACTCCAAATCATATCAGCGAATCTCAGGCTTGAGACTGACTTTCAAAAACACGCCGACGTCCATATTTTTGATAGGCCCATTTATTTTCATCTTTGATCATTTCTGAGATGCTGTTTTGTCGGATCTCTTTTGAAACCTCCTCGTCCCTTCGACGTGGAGGATTAGAGATGGGCAACCCCCCTCTTCAAGCTTCAACAACCAGCGCGCCAACGGGCACTAGCCTTACACTTATCAACTGGCGAAATGTGGGGAAGAAAATGTTACGTAAGTCCTGCATGTCGAACGTCGAACGACCGGACGTCAGCCTGCAGTTCAGGTTGGCACCCATGCCGATGGGCTGCATGCTGAATTTGGGCATTGGATTGACCAGGCTGAGGTGGATGCCAGGCGTACTTCGTACATCGAAAGGGACGGGATGTGTGGATGGAGCGGAGACATGGAAGGTGCGAATGAATGGATCAATAGCCGTAAGCACGTGAGGACAAGCTGCTTTGGGAAGGTCCATCCTGAGCCGGATTTCTTCAAGGTTGTCGTCAAGTCGTTTTCACGGTTTGATCCTCTGCGTATCATCTCGATAACACGAAAGTTTCGCTTCTGCCATCCCTCCCTCCTATCTTCAATTCTCGGCAAAAATGGCATCGAGCAGTACAAACTACTCTTCGGCGCGATATCATTCCCAGAGTGGAGAGTCCAGCCGGGATCTGATCTTCGACTTGCTCTTTGGGCGTGAGTTCGAAGATCGTTAACATAACGACGAGATAACCTTCGACACCATCTGGTTTCCATGTCCCAGAATACATGCTTCGACCAAATATATGGTGATATGGGAGAACGAGTTAAAAAATGGAAATCATGGCCGACGAAACGCCGTTTGTTTTTTCCACAGAACTTTCCACAGAGTTTCCTGAAAAATGGAACTGGTCGCTGATTGAAATCTACCATTTATCTGATCTCAAGCAAAAAGCTTGATCCTAACTGGCTTCGCAATTAAGGGGAAGAAGAACCCTGGAGCCGAACAGCTTCTTCGGTGCAATCCTTTATGCCCGCTACATTTTCGAGACCCTTTGTCGTGGTATTGCAGATACTGGACCGCTCTGCATCTGGATGCTAGCGCTGCGATCTTCCAGAGCGGAATACAAAGCTTCAGCGATTGACGTACACATCTGTGCCGGTCCGGACTGGATGCCATAATCGAATCTCAAGGTGAGAGAAGAGCTAGACACGAAAGAAAAGCACGAATGTATTTTCCGTCCCACGTCTCATTACCCACGCGTGCAAGGAAGTTGAGAAACCACACCAGTCTTTTTGGAAATGTAATCCTTCGAATCCGTTCCTCGGTACGTTTGTATCTAGGAATGGTCGTGTGTTCAGGCCAAAGGTAGAAGACGCAACGCTGGTAATTGAGGACAGCAAGCATGGCTGGGCATGGTCGTACTGCGTCTTCGTACCCTAGACCGTTCACTGCCGAAGCTGCCCCTTATCGAAAGCAGCATTGGTAATCAACTCTGCTTGTCTGGTGAGGCTCATTCAAGAGCACAAATGGTATGCATAACACAGCGGGAAAGCTCGTTCGGCACGGCACGGATCGCGGTCAACGGCACTTCATTCTGGGGATGGACTTGGCAGAATCCACTTCACTTCTCCCCCAGACAACACACCTCTACTGTGGTCGTGAGACGACGACATCCATCCAGTAAAGTCCTCAATATATATTTCTTTGCGTCTGCCCAGCGTGGGAAAGGACTTAAATGAATCGTGTGCATTTATCCAGACCCTCTTGGCGCCCGGATGCAATTCCTGTGTGCGCATTCATAACTTTTGCATAATTTGTAGGTGGGCAAGTGAGGTGGACTTTTGCCTCGCTGTTAGCTTACGCCGAACAAAATAGTAGAGTACAGGGCCTTGCTACTCCTCAAGATTTCGTCGATCTTTCAAGAAGCTGCGGGTGCCCGAGTCAGGTAGCAAGGGACAGGTCATCTGGAGAGCTCGAGTACCGCTGTGTATACGCAAGTACCGGAGCTTGCTAGCGGATACATTGTGTTACCCCTCGCTCTTGGATGTTATGCATGAGACTAGCGATGATGGACGAGTAGTCTTGATGCTATTTGCTTGCATAGAGTTTGCATGACGAGCCGGGCCGTGGATCTCGGAAGCGTATCTTGCGGCATGATAATTGTGCAATGTGGATGTTGATCATCGTCGATGTCAATTTTTGCCTTGTTGTGAGAATGGAGCTGCGTGTGCTAAGGGTGGAACATGAAATTCTATAAAGAGGGCTTCGAAAGGCCTCGAGCCATTCACTGTGCTCAAAGCAATTGAAGCATTTCCTGAACATCATTCACCATGGATATCTTTCTACCAATCTTCGTTGGGCCGTGGGCTGCTCTGTTAGTATTTCTGGTATGTTGTCTTGTTCGTGTGAGGCAGATCAGGCTAATGTGGCCCCAGCCAGCAGTATCTTTCGTGCTGCTAGCCGTCTATAATGTGTACTTCCACCCGCTGCGAAAGTTTCCCGGGCCGTTTTGGTGGACGGCATCGCGAATGCCATGGGCATGGCATTCGTTCCACGGTACATTGACCGAGCGCCTTTGTGAACTTCAACACGAGTACCGAGACGTTATTCGGGTTTGTCCCAATGAGCTTCACTTTTTCACCAGTCAAGCTGTAAGTACCCTTTTGCTCTGGCCTTTGCTGCTCGGCAACCAGATCTGAGCTGACCTGCAAAAGTGGAATGGTAAGTCTGGGACCTGTCATGTGCTTAGCGATGGCAGGCCATGCTTACTGCTGTAGATATATATGGGCGCCAGGCACCAAATGGCAACGGAAATTTGAAGAAAACTTTGGGAAACAGAAGGCCTGAGGTCAACGGAACACCTAGCATCGTAAAACATTCTACATTCATTTCCCCGTGTATTCGAGAACTAATGAGATGATAGATTGCGACAGTCAATGACCCAGATCACCGGCGAAGTAGGTATATTCACCACAGTGGTGGCTTTGGCGAGTGGAAATAAGACGCCACATACTGACACTCGGACAGTGAGACGTCTGCTATCCCACGCATTCTCGGAAAAAGCTCTTACTGCTCAAACTCCGCTTATCAACTCATATGTCGACAAGCTCATCAACAATCTCCGCCGCAAGTCAAATGAAAATGCTGGCTCTACGACAGTCGACATCGTGAAGTGGTACAACTACACCACATTTGATATCTTAGGCGAGCTAGCCTTCGGCGAACCCTTCAGATGCTTCGAGGACGACGCCATACATCCGTGGATCCGGATCTTGTTCGCATCCGTCAAGGACGGCTCGTTGGTCAAGATCGCGAATACTTTCCCTCAACCAATGCGGACCCTCTTGAAGACGATGATACCCAAAAGTAACGCGGATGCTGCAAAGGAAGAATACTTGTTCGCGACGAAGAAGGTAAAAGCCAGAATCCGAGCTGGCGAAGCAAAGAAGGTAGACTTTATGAGCTACATCCTGAAGCACAACGACGAGAGGGGTATGACCATGCCCGAGATCGAGAGCAATGCGGTAATTTTGATCTTGGCGGGTAGTGAGACAAGTATGGACTCCATGTTCCTGCTTCTCTATGCAGATGCTGACGATTGCGATAGCTGCGACGTTCCTCTCAGGGCTCACACATTGCCTCCTCATGAGCCCCACTCACTACGCAAAACTTCGCGACATTATCCGCAGTACCTTCACCCAAGAAGCTTCCATTACTCCACAGATGCTCAATCAGATCGAGTTCTTTACCGCATGTATCGAAGAGGCGTTCCGGATCTATCCCCCAGTTCCACAGGGCGGTCTTCCCCGCATCACAGCGCCCGAGGGGTCGTTTGGTCTGTTGATCTGCTTGAGAATACATGCCGTATGCTAACGTGGTGTAGTTGATGGACGTTTCGTGCCCGGTAATACAATTGTGATAGTTCCTCAGCTACCAACCAACATGTCAGACACAAACTTCACAGATCCCAAGAAGTTTGCTCCGGAACGCTGGCTGAAAGGTGACGGATGTCCCGAAAAGTACCGAGGGGACAATCGAAAAGCCATGCAACCATTCAGCATTGGTCCTCGGAACTGTATCGGAACGAAGTAAGGCTTTGAAAATCTCCAGTTTCTGTCCTGCTTTCCTGGATACAGACGTACATACTGACGTGCGTAGCCTTGCATACTTCGAAATTCGAATGATCTTTGCTCGCATGCTCTGGAACTTCGATTTCGAGCTCATGGAAGATAGTCGTGATTGGACGGATCAAAAAGTGAGATGCCTAGTGAGATCCACCCAGGCCAAGATCATGACTGACAGCACGACAGATCTTTACACTTTGGGAGAAGAAGAGTCTGAACATCAAGTTGACTCCTAGAAAAGTATGAGATTCATAAAATGGTGCTCCGCATATTTGATTCCCATGAAGACGAGGCTGGGTTTGCCGCAATTTGTGGAATGCTCACACGTATATCTTTGGAGAACAGCGCCGAGAGATGAGATAGCATCTAGTAAACAATATCTTTCAAGATCGCGGTCTCTAACTTCTATCATGAATGCATACCCAAGGCTTCGAAACTGGCCATATCTTGATTGAGATTCTTGCCGCAGTCGTAACGTTTTCGAAGTCCTGAATCCGTGAAGAGATGTCAAGAATAATCAAGGACCCGCAGACATGCTGAGCCGCATTGAAAGCAAAGACTGGCAATAACAAGGAGCGGCGCGCCTCTAGCGATCAGGTTGGTCGAAGATGATCAGTAAGGTATCATACGCGTGGTGAAGTGCTTTGTATGATTGAGTGAGATCGTTGACGGAAGGATCTATCGAGCTATCTTAGGGAGCGAGGTTGACGATTTGCTGAATAAGCGGGTTCTGGTGACCTGCATTCAGCCACAGCTTCAACTTTTTTTCAGCTCCAGTTCTATCAGCATAATTTGGTGCTTCCCCTATTCAACAAACCTCATATTTTGTTCCAGGAAAGTCTTTCTCGATCATATACATGGGCCGCCATTGAGAGCCCAGCCAACCATGGCAGAAGTTCTCGCAGCAATTGGCATCGTAGCCTCCGTGGCTCAGCTGGCAGATTATGGGTTCAAGCTCTCCTTCAAACTCTACACCTTCAGCAGCACAGTCTCTTCTGCCTCTGACTCCATCAAATCTCTTTCATCCGATGTCTCGCTCACCTCCACCGTCTTACAAGAGCTCTGCCTGATCATCAAGTCCGATGAAGAAAGTCACGTGGTATCAGACACTGCGATTCATGCGACAAGCCAGACTGTCAAAGACTGCTTGGCTGTGTTTGAGCAGCTGGACGAGGCGCTTGATAAAAGTATGAAGGGTATTGAGGAGAAAGGTGGCAAGAGAGTGATGGAGAAGTTGAAGTGGCCTTTCAAGCAGCCGAAGATGGACTTGCCGAGGGGTAATTTGGATAGGTTGAAGGCAAGTTTGACGTTGATGTTACAGGTTCTCAGTTATGCTCGCGATGTTTCGAGTCGGTGAGTGGTATTGTATCATTCTCCCTGGCATCAAATCTTGGTTTCGACGACGGACTTTCATTCACGCTCCGAATCATGTCTCCTTCCCTGTTTTTCTCACCTTTCACGATGGTCCTCGACTGTTCTGATGCTTGGGCCAGTAAATCTGAGCAGTCCTCTCTGATGTATCAAAAACATCTAATCGAAAGCCTCGCTCGTTCTGAACGAGACATGAAGCGCAAGTTCCTCAACATGCAACGAGTACTGGAGTATGAGGCCCTTGATCGCGATTTCTACTCTACAATGAATCACTCTGTCCATATCCGCACGTCGAGGGATGTCCCCACAAGTGGCAACTTTACGCCCAACCAAACCTCGGTGGATCGATCGCTACCTAGACATGTAGTGCCCAAGTCCCTTTCATTCGAAACCATTGACCCACCTCCAGTGAAACCTCGGGCTCTGATTGGAGAGCTTCTCCTCTGTTTTCAGCTGTTGAACGATATCTTGGGATACCATCTGGCGGTTTCTAAGCTCAGTGATATTGCTGCTTTGGGATATGATGACCTCCGGGGAGCACTGGTCAGAGTCCATGATCAGGAGTTCAGGAGAATGGAAGCTCAGCATATGGAGACACCAATCTATGTGAGAGCCGAAGCTGTCAAAAATTTGCAGATCAGGCTGAGAGAGCTGGCCAGAGCGGGGTTTCTAACGAAGAGGGAAACTGCTTCGAAGGAAGATCTAGGAGCAGGTCCTGGTCGGTTCATGGAATCTGAGCAAGTTGTGAGCTATCATCTATAAATACCATTTGTTTAGCCATACTGACTGCGACAGGACACCGCCTCGTTCATTGGCCCTGCACAGTTAGAGACGCACGAACATCAATTGCCAGTAAATTTGGAAGAAGCTGTTCCGGTAAGGACTCCAAAATTCGACTCCAGCACTTCGCTCTCGCAATTTGCTTTCCCAGCCCGAAATTACCAAGTGACCTGACACAGTGTACAGTACGATCCATACATACCGAGACCCAGCACGACCAATAGCTCTACAAGCGATTCGCGAACAGCAGCCATACAAGCCGAAATTGACAGCACCGTCGGCATAATGCGAGATAACATCAATAAAGTCTCTGAACGTGGAGATCGACTCGATTCGCTGCAGGACAAAACTGACAATCTGCCTATTTCGGCACAAGGATTCCGGAGAGGTGCGAATCGAGTGCGTGAGGCACAATGGCGTGTGTAAGAACAGCTTTCTTATGCCTAGTAGATGATAGAGCCTATCGTAACGCCATGAGAGCGTGCTAACATAGATTCCCAAACACAGTGACCCGCTATCAGTTGTTGGCTGGCTTGGTATGGTAGGTGGGGAAGCTGTCAAAGGCGTCGGTACCGGGATAGTAAATGCTTCTAAAGGAATAGGTGAAGCAATATACAACGCTGGAGAGAAGTTCCTCGTTGGTGTTGAGGGACAGGTTGAAAGTGAAGAGTACAATAACGAGTTTCCGAGTAGCCCAGTGAGAATTGTTGGGGGCAGGTTCGAGGATGCTAGGGAGAGCGAACACGAGACGAGAGATGAAGATGAACATGATGAGGGATATGAAAATATCGAAGCCGGGAACCTTGTTGATGACTTGTTGGCTCAATGGACGACATTGTCGGTGCAGGAACGAGATGTGGGCAGCCGCGCTGGGTCGGAAGAACCAAGCGAAAAGCAAACGAGGCAATGAATTATGATGTGACGACAACTCAACAAGGCAATATAGCAAACGGTGCAGTTGAAATCAATTCATTCCATTCGAATGCGAAAAGAGAATGTGGAATTGTTGGACCCTTTAGCAGACCAAAATAGAGCAAAAATGTAATTCTTCTTCCGGAACGGGGAATTGAACCCCGGTCTCCTGCGAACATCTTTCACTGCTGTTTAGACAGATCTTGAGAGGCAGAAATGCTAGCCACTACACCATTCCGGATATGATCAATTTGATTGTGGTAGAATAACGTCTTAGCTTGTTATATGTTTGTGGGCGTGAAGTGGATTTTTTCGAGTAGGGTTGACTTAAGCGAGGGGTTGTGGATAAACAGCAGGGATATGACGGCTGGTTGCATATCTTGTCGGAGATCTGAAGAGGGTCTGCCTTCTCCTTTATGAATATAAAGCTTGAACGATGAAACGAAGATGCTTGAATTTCGAAAGGCTGTGATGATCTTTTGATACTTTTGGTCCAGAATCTGGTGCTCAATGAATTACAAAACTCCTGACCTCCTCAGTCCCATCGTCTAAGCCTGACATTGCCTCCCCGTACATATACCCATCCACATACGCCTCTCCGATACACTTGTATCCTGCTCCCTGACTCTTTTTCCTCAAGATAACAGGATATCTACAGCCAAGCAGTATGCAAACTACATCACCCCCCTCCGCAGCTGCCGGAGCAAGACCCACAAGGTTGCCCTGAGAAATGAACAGCCTTCTTCGGTTCATTGTGAGACCCGCTGACAAAATGGCCGACAACTGTAGTTTTTCTTCTTGTTCGCCAGTATCAACCATCGGATCCTCCTCTTCAGAAGCAGCCAGCGAAGGCGTCGATCCAGACAGCTGCATCATCCCAAATCCCGAATTCGTGCTAGACCTCGACGGCGGATCTAGCCTCAGCGTGTCCGAACCCTCAAGCACCTCATCTGATAGCGCAAATATTGCATCAAGTTTTCTCGCATACACATTCTCATCATCATGATCCCAATTGCCACAGGATATTGTCCGCCCGAACACAGCTTGCGAAGCAACACTATTCGAGTGTGAGCCCACGAAGATATTCCACCAGTCGTGGAAGACATTCAATGCAGGCGCTACGTCGCTTGGTGGTCGTCGTGGGCTCGGTTTATATGACATGCCAACACTCTCGATAGTATCGAGGATGAGTCCTGAGGCCTTGAGGACGTAGCCGTGAGAGAGGAACTCAGCATTTGCAATGCTGGAGCCAGAGGCTGTGAAGGGAGGTTGGTGGTGATGAAGACCAACGACTGTAGCGCCTGAGTTTGATGGAGGACGAGTCCAGTCTGGTGCCCATGAGGGGAGGGAGTATTGATTGATGTCGTGCTGCTTAACGCAGATCACGTCGAGACGGTTGGAAGTGGTGATAATATGGTGTGCAGTGTGGGTGTAGACTTCTCGCATGGTTTGAGAGTAGTCTATAATACCAAACGTATCGACTGACCCAGAGACACCTATCAGGGCGTATACTTTGTCTTTTGGATCTGTTGACTTTTTGCTCTTGTGAGACAGGAGCAGTTCGAGAAGGGGTGGTGCGGCGAGGTTCGGCGAGAAGCGGGAGAGCTGTAGACCACGAGGGCCACCATGCGTGAGGGTTCGAATGTATGATGGGTGCTTGTAGAATAGAGACTGTAGTTCCTCGCTCGCTTCTAGGAGTAGATCACATACTCTGTCAAGTTCCGTCCACGAAATCTCATCCTCGCCACAATATACTGTAGCCTCTCGAGCACTGCTGACTTCTTGAATAACCCATATTCGCCACCAGTACTGTCTCCTGAATAGTGTAACAAGCCCCTCAATGCTCTCTTTCCTGTCCCGATCCCCAACGAAACGTCTCACTTCATCGATGGACGCACATGAGTTCAAGTCACGTGCAAACTGTAGGGCAGGTTTACTGCGACTATTCTCCAATCCCAAGAACACAGCAACACTTGCAGCATGTTGATAGATCGCTCTCATATTTGAAGTTTGCAGATTCCTCTCTGGGATATCATCTTGATTGATACAAATGGCGTCAACCCACATCACCAGATCCTGCTCTCCATGCTTGGGCCGAAGACGTTGCAAAGCATGTCTGAGATTGGGAGTGATGGACACATGTTCTTGATCGACGGATATGAGTTGAGAGCCGTTTCTTTCGCCCCAGACGTAGGAGAGGGCGGTATAAGGAGGTGCTTCCGCGAAGCTGGTGTGGAATAGAGAGCAACGCAGTGGCCAGGTAGAGTCTGGAGAGGGCGAGGGGTGAAGTTTGAGGAGACGGAGGGAGTCTGTACTACTCTCAAGTGGGGCGTAATTGTATTTGCGGTATCCTGCTTGCTGTTTCTCAAGAGAATTCTGACGTGATGTAGGCTTCATAGTCCCGGATGGTGAGAGGGGGTTGCTCCTGAGGGTGTGGGTCAATCGGGTGGGACGATGGAAACGGGCAAACGGTACCGGAGCTGCAAACAGAATCGCGATGTTGAAAATTGTGCGCCATTTGCCTGGCGTTTGATGCACCATCTATTGATTTCATGACAATTTGCGACGATATCAATAAGGTAAGGGTGGTTCCAGAGGTCAGATTCAGTCTCGACGTAAAGATAAACAAGGCACGTGACAGCAGGGTTTTCGACCTACCCTGGGCAGAAACCACGAGCTCGTTCCCTAGCGCTATTGTGCACGGCGCTGTATCGATCGATAAAAGTCTGCATTTGTTCTGTATTCAAGGTAGCTTTTGACTCGTTGCTCGGTAGGCTGAATCTCAGGTGTTGTGATCGATTGCTCTAGTGTTGAATTACAAGAAGAACTACCTAAAAGTGAAAGCCTGAAAGGCTTTGCTACTAATGCTACATCAAAGGCATTCTCATTTTGCGAAATATTAAGGAGATGGAAAGAGCTGCAAGTTCAACGAAAGGCAAGAGTGCGCCGATACAAAAGGCAAAACCAGGGCTAGAGCCAGTGTAAAGAGCTCGAGTTCGAATGCTATATCAGGTACATTTCAGGTCAATCTAATAAATGGAAAATGAAAATTAAGGCAAGTCATTCTCATTGTCATCTGTATCGATAAACTCAATCACTAGGCGAAAATACGGTCGATTTGATTCCGCTGTAGTTCCGATCTTTCTCAACACCGCAGAAACTGTTTTGTTGGACGACAACACCTTCTGAACCCTGTCAACAGGGCGGTCAGGAGAAGGCTTGGGATAGTCACCGGGCCTTGTTGGAATGTAAATTTGCACACTAGGCCTGTTGCTGACGTATGAAATACCTAGGTAGAATCGGTCACCACCTTTATGGAACATTATCCAGACAATGCCACCGCGAGGGCTGACTTCGAACGGTGAGTCGAGCCACTTTGAATTTTCCCAAGGAAAAGACCTAGGCAGTTCTTCGCGGGCTGGAGATGGAATTTCGTATCTGTGCCAGAATTTGTACCACTCCTGGCTGACCTGGAGTTGAACAATGCATACTGTGTTCACAGCCCTTTGGTGTTGAGATGCTGCCGGTCCTCTGATGTATATAGTCCTCCCTTCGTGTCTTCCAATCTCGTTGTTGAACACGTCGTCCCATTTGATCCTATTCCCGTGCGATAGCCGGGTAAAGACTTCTCGGTTGCTTGGATCATACCGAAGTTTGACAGCGATAGGAGTCTGAGAGCTCTTCCATCTGCACATTAAAGGGGCCAAGAATTCCGTATCTATCCGGTTCGACCAGAAAAGCCATGATCGTTCGTATTCGCTCCTTCCTGCCATCGGAATGAGTTGCATATGGATTTGTAACCCCACGTTTGTCATGGTGTATGTTCTGTTACTCTCCCCACAACTCACAACATCTCCTGAGTTCTTGAAGGATGCAGGGCTCTTCGCGAACATTCCAGTTTGCTCGCTCCTCGTTCTCAAGTCACCGAAATGCTCCCAAGCAAATATGGACTCGTCATTTGAGCTCTTGATGATTTCGTACTGAAGTCGAAGAAAAGCATGGTCACCTTCCCCATATAAAATTGGCATATTAACACCGAAAATCCCCATGAGACAGTATGCTTGGTCCTCTAATCGGGTTGTTATCCGTCTCGACGCCCAAGACATCTTCTGAGCTATGCATGCTTCCTCAAAATTGAACAAGTGCTCAATTTTAGTAACAGAAATGAGCTCGCTCTCAAGAGTTGCCTTGGTACCAATCTCGTTCCAGCCTTGGTCAAAGAAAATCACCATTTCTGGTGCAAGTAGCTCCTGCAACGTCCAACCTCGAGTGAACCACGAGCTGTTACGAAAGGCTGTAGTGAATGTAGACTCGTCCGTCTGAGCTTTGACAGGGACGTCGGACAAGTAAACATAGCACACCAGTGCATCCCGGTACCAACGAAACATAGAATTGATAGCCTCAGAAAGCTCTGCACTGCTGGTCTTATCTATACAGCAAGAATCAATCCACTTGGAAAATCAGCCAGGACTCATGTGAAAGTTCTGAAGCCTCAAGAAGTTAATTTTACCTACCACATAGCCCAGCTCGTCCTTCACGGCTTGAGAACAGCACCCGATGAGCTTCCGACTCTCAACTCGGCTCGATCCAATCGGCGCGCGATCCTGCAATTGTTGGAACGAGATCTCGGAGTCACCCCATCGGTGGGAGAGAATTGCATATGGAGGAATACCAGGACTGAAGAACTCATGGAGTTCGAGTGTCGTTGAATTAAGAAGGCGCATGACTTGGCACAGCCTCGCACCTTCAACCTGCGGTTTTAAAGTGTATCTGTGACGAGGATTTTAGAAACCGTCCAGCACGATGATAAGACTGTGTGAATACCGTACAAGTCTCTTGTCCTCGGCCAAAGACGACAATTTCATGATCAAGAAAGAGTCGTTGAATCTGATGTGAGTATCCTAATCTTGTGGGAGCTGAGGCTGTGTACGCCACCAGCAGGCCCCATTGGTTGCCGCACATAAGAGTACCGAAGACATGCTCCCAACAGCATTTCTACATGTTGAAAGTATGTATAAGATTGATGCGACCCATTGCCTACTACTAAGCAGCGGCCCCTATGTATACATACTGTATGATACAACGAGGGTATGAACTTTAATCAGCATAGGGATCGTCGACCAGAAGTAAAGCATAAACTACAACTGCACGTTCATCGAAGATTTTCGAGCACTATGGTAAGATGTGAGTGCCCTCCCGTTCAAAAGAATCGATTTATATCCTCCCCGTCCATCAGCCCCAGATCCCATTCCCCGCCCATCGGCATGAACTGCGTGTACCCATCCACAGCGCCAAACCCCTGCTCACCAGTGACCAGCTCCCCTACAGCCTGAAGATCCAACCACGAGAACTCATCCTGCTGCGCAAACATATTAACATGTTGATTTCTCGCCTGTGGCGCGACGAATCCATTCGCATCGGGCACATTCGTCGCTCCAGGATTTGGAGTCTGCGATACGCGGGTCTGTGTCTCAGAGTCTTTGCGCTGCCAGAGTCGATCGAGGAGTTCTGAGTAGCGGGAAGTGAAGTCGTTGGGGCGGACGCTGGCTTTTTGGAGGTGTCGAATTACGTCTTTAATCATATGGCGGATGCCGAGTTTCTCTTGAGTGGAGAGGACTTCAAAGGACCAGGCCTAGAAGGGTAAGCTGGCTGCTTCAAGCTATGTTAGGCGAGGAAAACTTACTTTGTACAGGAAGACTGCTGAGTTCACACAATACCTGGCTGTGTTAGGAGCATTCGGAATTTGAGGGCGAAGGCTTACAAGGAGAAGCGAAGGGGCAAATAACGCAGACAATTCTCGGCATCGATATAACTATTAATGATACTTAGGAGAGATTTGGCGGCGTCTACGGACTCGTAGATGAAACGAGCGTCGGGCAGAGATGGTATCCCGTTGTGAGGTGGCTCGTTGGCCGAGACTGCTCCTGAAGACTTTGCTGCCACGGCTCGAGTAACGGTCGCTTGAAAGGCGTATGCATTAGTGTAAAGTCGTAGGTACTCATATGACATTTGCAAAGTTGCCTTGATGTTCGGAGGGCCTGGAAGAGTTAGCTGGCACTTTATAGACTGGGGGAAACACTCACAGGTCAACGTGCCCCAGATACTTTTCCACCCCTCAATCGCCCGCCTGAAATCATCTACGTACTTCACATAGTTTCCCGCCAACATGAGCTTCATACTACTACCCATTCCCGAATAGAGAACATCGTGAACATTGCTGAACAGTTGGGTGAGGTCCAAGTTGGCCTGAAGCACACTTGCATAGTCTGTCTCGTCCGGCGTCGTTGGCTGCAGAGGACGGAAATCATCGAAAACTTGACGACCATGTCGTCCAATACCAGAGAGAACGACTGGGCCTCGAGACCAGAACGCTCTCCCGATACGAGCAGATAGCTGTCTGTCCGAAATGTAACAGGCTGAAAGACCGTTAGCGAGTGTTTTTAGCGAGGGCCACAACACTTACCTGCCCAAGTCACACGCCTTCTATTGAAGTGCGCTGCTTTGTCTTCGTCTTCATGCTTGATTGCCGTGCGATCTAGGCCTAGGAAATAGCCGATTCTTAATGCAAGACCTACGTGCATCCATGCAGCGCGGTCTTCTTCCCCACACCCGACCTCTTTGCCTTCCGATAAAGAGTCTTGGGGTTCCCATTCGGCTAGTAAAAGAAGTGCTTCTACTGCCTCAACATCGCACTTCTTGCCGGCTATGATCTCAGACACAAGTTGATGCATGTAGCTGGAGCAGGTATGGAGTATGTTGTCCGGCTGGGGAAGATCTCGAGCCGCAACTGTGATCATAGCCGTCAGCAGATGGGGCTCATTAGTACACATGTATTGCAGGAAATTTGGATCAAAGCTTCGCCTAGGAGCTATAGGGAGATATGGATGATAGTACTGCTGGAATCTGGCAGCTTGTCAACATCAACTCAGTTGCCGTTTACTTTGAACATTTACCGAATAATTAATCGAGATATTTGAGCGACACTCAACAAGCCTTGGGACACCAATGCATATTGCAGCTGACCAGGCGGAAACTGATCACCTCTGGCTGAGCCATTGGCCACTGCCTCGGGGGACATAACTATTGGCCGATCGGACGTGTGGGATTTTTGACCTGGAGTTGCATACGTATCGAGTTGAGCAGCTTGGCTGAGCATATTCAACGCTTCGGAAGTTGCATGTAAGTCCGTCGAGGCAATAGTTTCCTCGATGTTGGCAGATGTTATCGGCCCATCTTGCCCATATGCTTCCCTTTCAGTCGGTGACTGATGTGAGAAATGATCTGGAATGCCGGCGGCATATGAATTTGACCTTGTTGCTTCCACGACCGGCAATGGTCTTGAGGAGCTACTTTGCGATGCAGTTGCCGTCTATAGATCGTAATTAGTGAAGAGCCGCAATATCAAAGATTCGCGACTTGGTACTGACATTTCTCCGCACCCGCTTCCCGCCTCTCTTCGAAGTTGCCAGGACACATTCTGCTTGATCTCGAACGCAAGATTCACAAGGTGGTATGCCTGGCTGACCATTGGATCCTCTGGTCACACTCGTTAGCTGGTGATACCGGTCAAGTGCATATGTTTGCGACTCACAAATTACACTTTGATTTTCGTTGTCGGCATCGGATACAAGCCCGGGAAATTCTTTTCACCGGCCTCGAATCTCTTGGTTCCTTGTCCATCCGGCTGCTCTCTGTCGGGTATTGCCCCGCATCACTTCTGAAACTCTCACCGGGTATCATCGTCAATTGTAGAATCTGGGGAAGTGAAGTTCTCCCCAGCCGGCAACAGCATCAATCTCACGAAGGCCGAGGATGTGGACTGAAGTTTGAGTTCAATAGCCGGATAGCGGGGTATCATGTGCTGCCAAGTCAATAACCGCCCCTGTCTTGCAAGCCACATTCCAAGTCGCCACAACTATCATTCATTTGCCGCTTGCACTACCGAATCTGGACCGACTCAATAAAACTTAATTTCTCCTATTTCGTTCAGCTTCACGTATTTCTCAATTGCCGTCAGCGGCTAAGAGAGGCTCCACGCGGGGTACATTCCGGGGTACGATCGGCAACGACATGACAGAGTCTGAATAAATCTTGTATATGAACGAACAGTATCCTCATGGCATGATGGTATCAAGCTCTCAATCACAACCATCCTCATCCACTTCCTTACCCGACTCGATCCAATCTTCAACACGAGCAATGGCGAATCTTTCGACTGGTAAACCAGAGTCCGAAACGACCAAGGCGCAGATGGAATTCGCGGAAGACATCGAGGCTTCTAGGACCTCGAGCAAGGAGCACCACAATGTGGATCGTGTGGTCCTTACGGAGGAGGACGTATGTACTACACTTATCCTGATCGCAATTGGCACTTTTGATCATCGTGCTGACGTTTGATTCAATACAGAACAAGAAAATCTGTCGCAAGACAGATAAAGTCATTCTATCTATCCTCGTCTGGGTCTACTTTCTCCAAGTCAGTAATTCCCCAGCCAGACCGCATTTGGACAATCAGACGCTGACAATTGAGTTCTTCAGATCTTGGACAAATCTGTCTTGGGATACGGAAGCATATTTGGTCTGCAGGAGGACACCCACCTGAAAGGCAACCAATACTCCTTAGTCGGGTCGATCGCGCCAATTGCGCAACTAGCATGGCAGCCGTTCTCATCCATCCTTATCGTCAAAGTTCCTCACCGAATCCTGATGCCTGCAATGATCTTGGGCTGGGGAATCGCGCAAACTTCTATGGCAGCTTGCCACAGCTATTCTGGGCTGCTCGCCACTCGATTCTTCCTCGGATTGTTCGAGGGAGGCTGTCTACCCCTCTTCAGCGTTATTACCAACCAATGGTATCGACGAGCCGAGCAACCCATTCGAGTCGCTGCTTGGTACGGTACAAATGGAGCTGCGACGATCATCGCATCGGCATTATCGTTTGGTTTGGGACATATACCTTCAGAGACACTCAAGTCCTGGCAAATGTACGTCGTATCTACGTCGTCTCAATACTAATGCTAACATTTTTTCAGTATCTTCCTCTTTGTTGGCCTTATCACTATCGTCACTGCTCCGTTCGTCTACTGGAAACTCGATAACGATGTTGCCACTGCAAGATTTCTGGACGAGACCGAGAGAGCACAAGCAGTTGAGAGACTTCGAGCCAACCAAACAGGTATCGGATCTCGCGAATTCGAATGGAGTCACGTATGGGAGGTGTTCCTTGAGCCAAAGACCTACCTTTGGTTCAGCATGGCCCTGCTGTTAAACGTAGGAGCATCAGTCACCAATACTTTTGGACCTTTGATCTTGAAGGGTCTTGGCTTCGACAAATACATTACATCACTCTTGAACATGCCTTTCGGTGCCGTTCAGCTGATCATCATCTTAATCGCATCGTATGCTGCTCAAAAGGCTCGCCTCAAGGCACCTGTCCTTGTCGCCCTTGTTGTCCCTGTTGTTGCTGGCCTCGCTATGCTTTATGCTATCCCGAGATCTGATACCGCCGGCCTTCTCGGAGGATATTACCTCCTTGCCTTCCTCTTCGGTAGCAACCCTCTTATCGTCTCTTGGATTGTTGGCAATACCGCTGGAACCACCAAGAAGTCTATCATCATGTCTCTTTACAACGCTGGTTCCTCAGCTGGAAATATCATAGGGCCACTCTTGTTCAACGCCAAAGACGCACCAAAGTATCTTCCTGGTCTCCGAGCTGTTCTCGGTATCTTTGTCGCGCTTGCGATCATTATTTTGTTGCAACTCGCGAACTTGATGTTCCTGAACAAGATGCAAGCCAAGAAGCGAGTGTCGAACGGGAAGCAGGCTGTCATCCACGATGCCTCGATGGAGGATCACTATGTTGCTGTTGATACCACCGCTGGCGTTGGAGAGCATGCATTTGATTTGACGGATCGCAAGAACGATGAATTTGTATATATTTACTGATGGAAGCATTGATATCAGGGACACGATACTTTAACGCGTTGTATACATGACTTATGGAACTATGATTATGCCTTCATTTTCTGCGTCATTAACTCACTTGACTACCTACCAACTAGCTTTCCTGGAGTTGGATCCAGGCCTCAAATGTACGATCGATCCCATTGAGAGAGTTCCATGTCTGAGTCTAGAACTCCGGCTAGCTGGCTGGCTGTCTCCTCCAACAGGGGTTGGAATTAAGGGTTCGCATGTCATGTGAAATTTGAGAGGTGCAATAATCTTCATCATGCTTGGCAATTATCATTCCAATTTCGTCAATCATTTACATTCATCTATCGATATCGTACCACTCAGTCAAGTCAACCCCATTAACCGGCCATTAATAGATGTATCTGAAGTTTTGATTCTGTGACATAGTTAGCGCCAACCACAAAATGTAGAGATGGAAAACATACCTCAAAATCAGTGATATCCCCGCCATCTTCCTCCACAGCGTTGAACTCTGCGTTTGTTCCAGCCGGAGCGGCTGCGTCTCTCTTCTTGTTACGAGCTATGAGAAGTGTTCTTAATGAAAGAGCAACTGCAACTTGGGTAACTGAACAAGCAAGGATAACTTTGCAGCCCGTAGGGTATTTTGGTGACTCGCTGGCGATGAATGCGTGCGGGCCGATGATGTTTCCGACACAGTAAGTCATGAACACAATAGCCACACCTGTCGTACGCTTCGTGTATCCTCCTAGATTGGTAGCAGGCATTTGCAGAGCAAGGACGAGACCCGTCACGTATGAACCGGAAATGTAGTAGCTAGTTCAAGATTAGCTAAGAGAACTCGAGAGTAGTTAGGGTACATACCCGAACAGAACGCCAACTTTCTCAGCTTGCGTCTCACGGCCCATCTTCCACAAGAGCGAAGCGCCGATGATAGTTGGAAGAAGATACATCATCATGACAATCGTGCGAGCGTTCTTGAACCGCGATGCGAGGAATGTGCCACCTAAAATCCAGAATACCTGGAAAGCGCCTTGCGGGATACCAAGGGCGGTGGTAAGGAGGGGCTTCTTGACAAGCCCTTTGATGATGAGCTTGCCAAAGTTTGCAATACCACCGTTGATGACCTCATTAAGGAGCATGTAAAGCGCGAGGAGAAGAACTTGTGGATCGAGGAGCGCCTCCTTGATTTGGTACCACTTGATTGTTCTGTTGAGAACTCCAGTTCGTCCGAGTTTGGCACGTCCAATCAGCACAGCCTTGTCCTCGAGACTGAATCGCTTAGCGGAGATAATGTTGTCTGGGAGCAGCCAGAGAATCAAGCATCCCCAGAGAACAGTGACTGCACCGCAGATGAGGAAGATCAGCTTCCACACTGGGAATGAGTCGACCTGACCAATACAGTAAGTGAGAACACCTCCAACCATCGAGCCAACACCGTTGCAGCAGTAGAATACTCCAGCTCGGAAAGGTTGTTCTTGACGCGTATACCACTTGGGGTAGTCAGTAAAGTGAACGGAAGCACGATCGAACAAGACCTACCATGCCAACAATCATCATGAAGCAAGGAGTGATTGGAGCTTCAAACACACCCAAGAGGAAGCGGCATATTGCAAGCCCCGTGAAACTACTGCAAGACGCCGTGATCATCAAGATGCTTCCCCATGATATGATGCATCCAGCCACAACCTTTGCCATCAAAGTCTTCTGTGCTAGATATGACCATGGGTACTCGGCTAGTTGAAGAATTAGCTTGTTTTGGTTTCTGAGCTTCGGGTGCGTTGGACTTACCGAACAGGTAGGCAAAGTAGAAGATGCTGCCTAGCCAACTGTACTGGTACAATGAAGTATTCGTATCTGTCAGGATATCAAAGACCGCCGAATACGCCAGCGCGGACTTGTCGATATATTGCAGCACGTAAGTGCCAGCAAGAAGAGGCAGCAGTATCAGATCGATTTTCCGGACCAGTCGCTGGTTAAGGTCTTTGTCGGCAAGCAATTCCTGGATGTATTCTGGGCTGAAGTTATTGTCGCGCAGAAAAATATCAGCTTCGTCCAGGTTCGAGATCTCTCCTTCGCTAAATTCAGCGACCTTCGGGTTCGAGTTGGTCTTCTCCATCTTCTCATTTGAAGGATCCATGTCGTGAAATTGAAAGTAGGCGAGGAAACTTGACACAGTGCAAGATTGACCTCCTCAGATCTGGACGTGCCTCCAGTTCTTGTACGTTGATTCTCAACGGCTTCCAAGCAACGTCGATAACAACAAGGGGGGCCAAGAGAGGGCAGCGATCGGTCTCATCCGAGGAAACATCTCGGATATCCCGAACACTTATCCGTTGGTTGTTTGTCACGATAAGACGCACACGATTCATGAACATCCACTTCGGCGCCCACTTTTGTCCCATGCTCACCAGGAGAAGGCCCTTAAAATATGACCGGATGCCCAGAAAGCGGGCAACAACAGGGGAAAGTGGGGTGGCCGGAAACTCTGGGATATTGGAAAGATAGGTGAGATGCTGACCTATGTAATTATCAATGCGCAATTGGTATTGAGACGTCCGAAAGACATTGATCATTCTCTGTATAGAAAGGCTAGACAGCCCAGGAGTCTGACCGTGTAGGATAGTTATAACAAGCGAAAGAAAGGAAATCGCGGATAATACATGCCTACCTCTCTGCGGACTGAAGGTTCGCTTCCTTACCTCGGGACATCTCCGGACTTCCCTTGAAATGACAGCGATGGATCAGCATACCATGCCTAGCTGTATCAAGGTTTAGTCCAGCTCCCCAACACAAGCTCAACAACTCTTTACTCACTTGATGTCCCAGTTCGATCAAAATCCACGTGGCTTTGTGGAGACTCCCTGTTTTTCAACTTGGACTGGCGGGGTAATGGAGCTCCAAGGGTATTTTCCCCAGATCAGACGCCATCAACGGTCAAGTGATCATACGACGCTACCTGCCACATCCCATATATCCGTAAAGATGTCTGCCAAAACTCAATTGTGCCCTAGTGTTCGTTCTGCTCGTTGTCCAATCTGGCTGGATTGTAGGAAAGCTTGACATAGCCAACGAGTGTTGACCAAGGCGCTGGCAATGAAATCGGTTATGCCCAAAGACTTCTGCCTTAGACTCGATCGGCAAATCTGTTAATTGAAACCTATGCGTGACCATGCCTGATTGGTGATATGCAATTTCTGTACTAGAGCTGCAGGCAGACATAAATGGAGTATGTACACAGAACCAGATCTTGCTGCTGTTCCATCGCATCAGTGTCTCCTTGTCTGATATGTTTCGGCTTTGATAGAAGGGAGTGGGCATTAGATGATAGATGATTATATCTGCGACAGATATTGTGGCGGACTACGGGCCTCTAGGCAAGTGGTTTAATCAGAAGATGTTCCTGAGTTCGACATTTAGCTTGGGTCAAGTACTTTGACCTTACCTGGCTGGACAATTTCTTAGCTTGGGTAGCCTATCTTTCCTTTGAAGATGATGATTCCTCTTTTCAAGACTCAGCACGCTCTAGACGACTGCTTGTGCAAGTCGCAGCTGGATGGTGTTGAATTTCTGCTGGCGGGATCCCCAGCTTTTGAATCCCAGCCGCTGACTCATCGTTTGGCCAAGCGCCTAGTGCTGAGCGACTTTCAACTGAAGCAAACCGCTCGAGAAACACTTACTCTGGCCCGTCAACAAACCTCAGGTACCTACCTATTCGATCTCCTGTGCCTGAGCACTCAATCTTCCGAGCCACGTCATACAAACAGGCCGCACCAGCAGTGAAGGAGTTGGAGTCGAACTGGGAATTCAAAGCAGCACCTTTGCATAATGAGCCACAAGAGACGCATCTTGGACATGGAGTTATCATTTATCGCTGCCTTGATCCATTCATCTGGTATTGATTCGTCTGGAGATGACCTAGCATCAGACTGCTGAAATGGACTTACAAAGACTAGGAGCTCACCGAGCTGGTTTTTCGTGTAATTATTTGGATAGTAGTGACCGGTTAATCGGGTTATTTTAGTCTGCTGACTTTTATTCTCTATTCTCTACCACATTTCGACGAGGTCAGACTTGTCAGTCCTTCTAGAACGATTCTTTCCAAGATTCGGCTCTGTTGCTCGATATTCGCCGTGAAGAACCAGTCTACAGAGCCGAACCGAACACGCCTTACTCACACAGCGATGTTTCACAGATCAGTTTTTCGGACAACAGGGTCCATGGATCCGACGGCGGTTTTACACCGTATTTCCCATCATATTGGAGAGTCTTCTCGCATGTATTCCTCCTCTTGTTTCGAAGGATGCGGCGAGACCCTTTTTTGGCAAAATGACCCTGTCCACAGCATGCCTGGTGACTGGTCATCGCTACTGGAAATCCTGATTGGGCTTTGGTGATCCCAGTCCCACAGGTGGAAAGATAACCTGGAGTGAGTAGCGCTGACATCAAATTCATGCCCCGTCACAATATGCATTCCTGCGGCGACATGCGAGCTGACCAACGGCGGTGAAGTTGTGAACCGTCGTTGTTCTTGGCATTCGTGTCAGAACTTTGTCACAACAGGTGTACACGAAAAATCGGGCCCGGAATATCTAACATAAATGCCAGACTCTTTCAAACCATCAAATTTGTACCTCGAGAAATCGCATCCAGGTGATTCTCAGACTTGTAATTTCTCAGAAGCCAGTCCAGCCCCTCTTTTCCTCACTTGTTCGGTAGGGACTCTCGTCAGAAATGGCATATCAGAGGCAAGATATCCGTGGCGATGACCCTGCTGTCACCAAGCTGTATGGTGATAGAACTGTTGCCACTTCTTGCCAGTACTTCGTATCGCACGTAGCAAAGAACGCGAATATTCTCGACGTAGGTCAGTGAAGCTCCCTTAGTGTTTGCCTTCGTAACTAACATATCTACCAGGTTGCGGTCCTGGGTTTATCACTTCAGATCTAGCCAAGATCGCTTCGGAAGGCAAGACCATAGGACTGGATAATTCAGCCGGTATTGTTGAACAAGCAGCTGCTGCATTTCCACCTTCTGCTGTCCCAAATTTGTCCTTCGTCGTTGGAGATGCCACAAACCTTTCCGACTACGCAGAAAACACCTTTGATGTCGTGCACTCGCACCAGGTTCTTGTGCACCTTCCCAACGCGGTGACCGCGATCAAAGAGTATTACAGAATCTGCAAACCTGGAGGAATTATCGCCTTCCGCGACTCGTCACCTTCCATCGTGCTTTCGCTGAAGCCAGATCTACCAGGCATCCGAGCATACTGGGACCGTGCTATGATCACCATGGAGAAGATGGGTAGTAATACGAAGGCTGGAGATAAGCTGGAGGACTGGGCTGCCGAAGCTGGACTTGGGAAAGATGGTGGGAAGCTAGTGTATTCCAAGAGCCCAATGCGCAGTCCGAGTCATACCCATAGGACTGTCGGCCAACCAGCTGAAATGGCTATTCAGTATGGTATGGCATCTAAGGAGGAAATGGATGATTGGCACAAGGCGTGGGTAGTGTGGGATGAGACTGAAGGGAGTGAGTTTGTATTCGAATGCGGGGAGATTCTGTGCTGGAAAGGAAATTAGGTGAGGAGTCGCCCTTATGTGGCAGGCATTTCCGCAGTTATTTCATTACGATTCGGTGTCTGTACAGTTCTTCTGCAACATAAGTCATCTGGACAGTTTCTCCGTCTCAAATGGTATCCTAAGATCTCACAATTCACCACGTGCCCTCGTTCTTTGCATGCAACTTCTCATCAATACCTCTAAGACCACTCGTGACTCTCAATCTGTATATTAACTAAGTCGACGCTCGCTGAAATTCTTTGTTCGGGAACAAAATCAAGAAATCAATAAAAAGAAACTGGCTTGCTTGACCTTTGTGCTCTCCCACGTCAACGTCAATTCATGCATTCGTAGCAACGTGTTTAGAGCTCTTCATAATTCTTTGATTCCAAATTTGACCTTGCTACGCCATGACCTATGGAGTGTCGGGTAAGGGGTGAAAGGTTCCGTCGTTGCGTTCCCCGACTTCCCCCACTACCACTTCATGCCAGCATAGATTATTTCAATTTGATCTCAGATAATGACAAGAATTTGATAGAACAATCATCGAGACATCTTTATACCTGGTGAGATCCTGGCGAGATACAAGCACGATTCGGCCATTAAAGCAAGCGATAATGCGACGGTTAACGACATTAGCTTTTTTGCGGACTGTCGACCGGTTCTTTTAACTTACGTCAAAAGGCAGCAGCCACTATATCAAATACAGATATATTTCAACTATGACCGAATAAGCCCAGCTATTGTAGAAATCTTCTTCTCGTATGTGCTCGAAGATTGGCGCCGGTTGCACCTGCCTTGTGATTTACGAGTCGATAGATTGTGACGTCGATACGCCATTCTCGTTCAATTCGGTGTTTTGTCAATTTATTGTCTGTTGATGCTAGTCCGCCACTACCGAATTCTACCTAATTCACGTGCTGTCATATATACAGTTCTATGTGACGCCGTCTTTTCGCTTCATGGCTTCTTATAGTGAGTCAACCTGGCAATCTATTTTAGCTTCAACACAAAGATATATATTTTTGGACCCTTGCAGCCCCTCTTCTTTCTTCTTTCGAATCCACAAAGCTTCTTGCGATCGTCTCAAGTGTCCTCGGTCGCCCTGTCGGATTCATTCTTGTTCATTCTCTTCGCAAGATCTCATCTCTGGATTATCACCATGCCTTCCACACGACAGTTCTTCATTAATCTTCGGGTTGATATATTCGGCTCAGGACTCAAGAGGCAAAAGAAGCCCGTCTACGAAACGCGAACCTATCGATACAGCAGCAACTCAAAACGGAACTTTGACCACGGCAAGCAGCGAAGCTCAAATTTATCGAGGACAGCACCGCCAACACGGACCCCGGAGACCGAAAAAACCATGGGCAACGACCGGCAATACGACTCAATACCAGGAGCATGGGTAGATGATGAATACTCGAGCCCGAGCATTTCTCCAGCACCATCTTATCGCCAAGCTCAACGCGACCCTGTGCCTTCTTACAACAAAGTTCGGTACCCCGTAGAGAAGAAAAGTCATACCCCACGGGGTCGCAACACTGTCGACATCAAACCAATGACCATCTCTAACGAGCCTATGGGTACCCGTCGGCACCTAAGGTCAGGTAGTGACGTACTCATCGTACATCATCCAACACCCCAAGATTTAGACGACTAGAAAACATCAGCATCGCCAACTCCATGACGCAACACAGAAGAGACAAGTCCCAACACCGAAATTCGTGGGAAAGCCAACCTTAAGGCGAGAAAAGGGGCCACTCAGTGGTTTTCGGAATGAATCAAAGGGGATAACGAGCCGTAGTCCAGAGCACAATGTCCAACGACCATCTACCACCAAAAGGATGGATCCTGATCCTCAAAATCTCGTTTCCGAAATCAACAAAGCGGGGGCATTCTTCACCGTAGAAGAGAAAAGACTCGAGGAATGGAGAGAGAGAACAACACATCAAAGTACGAAGCACAGCAGCAAAAGAAGAAGAAAAGGCACACGGGAGGAACAGTGCTTATGAAACTTCAAATCGAAACTCCCAAGCAAATACAACAACCCACCACAAAGGGAGAAAAAATCCTTCGATCAAAAACAAAGGTCGTGATACATTCCAGTTGAACATCAACTGGGTCGGCGTCTATGAACGGGAGCAACGTTACCCAAGTAGTCTGGCGTCGGCGCCCTCTATGAGTCTGGCCTCCACGTGGCAGAGGGTGGAAATGTCTAATGACGGCTAACAAGAATCGTGCAAGTGCAAAACAACTCTCGATAGACTGTTCCTTCTTCACAATTTTTTTTTTTTTTTTTTTTTTTTTCAAAAAAAAGGCATACATTATGAATCACCAGTTCTACTGTGTCTCCTGCACTGTTGCTTTCGCGACAAGGTCGAGACCAGACTCACGTTCTCCTCACGAACACCTTAAGAAACCGGATGCGTCTTTCGAAGAGAGTCTCACGGAAGCGCTGTAGTATTTCGTATTATGAGAGTCTAGGTGTCCTTATTAGCGTCGCAGCCATCTAACTCATAATCCACATCCATGCAGATTGGGTCAACATTGCGATCCCAGATGTCCTCATCAACAGAGCCATCTCCACTATCGGCATCATCTTGGATACTTGATCTCTTAACTTCTGTCTCCTTATCCACTTCCGTCTGCAATGACTCAGTAATAACGGCAGACGACGAGTCTTTCAGAGTTTGACAGAGTTCATCCCGCTTGCTTTCGAAGGTCTCTATCCTTTCCTTGACGAGTTGGACTTCAACTCTCAAGCCCCCGTTCGTAGCCAAATTCTGGCTATCCTCAAGTATTTGGATGAGTTCCAGACACGACCGGCTCATCATCTCTGTCATCTTCTTCTCTGTCTTCTGCAGCTGACTGCTGACAGACGTATGAATCAGTCTGATCTCTTTGGCCTGCCTTTCGGGGTCTGTAATCCGATCGTAGACCTCCTTTGAAAGCGTCAACATCTGTTGATGAAGAAACTCGAGGTAAGCTCTAGAGTAGTTGGACATTTGAAGGCATTGATCGAGGGCGGCCACTAGTCGTATCTTCAGTTGTTGGGAGTTACTTTCGACTCTATAATTGGACTTTAGGTCGGTGTTCTCTGTTTGAGTGGCGTCATCAGTGTAAGCCTTAGCTTGCCCTTGAGGTTGGACTTTTGCGAGGGGCTTGTGGACGTTTCGCGTCATGATGGCAAGTTGGGATACGGTCTGCGTGCTATGAATGTAAGGGAGATGCTACTTTGGGACCTTGAAGGTGGAAAGCTGCGGTTTTATCTTGATTTTTATTTTTTCAAACTGTTTCACGTGTACAAAGAATTTCTTCTGGAAAACATTGGATACAATTATTTGACGATTTAGATATGACGAGAAAGCGTTACAAGACTTTCTCTCCAATTTCTTCGTTTCGAGCCGAAAAAAGCTTCGATTTGACACTCTCTAAATCCTGCTCCAGAACCCCGCCGAGCCTTTGCTAAACACTGATACAGATCAAGACAATTCTCAAGTAAGATAGCATTCTAAAAATTCACTTTCTCCCAACAGGCAGGACAGAAATCTGGGATAACCTCACCACATCCCACCGGCAAGTTCGACACTGGCCCGCAGTACGATGCACATGTTTTGACTATGACAACTCCTGAGTGGCTGCAGAATTGGAACAGAACTGCTGCACACTGACACATTTTGAAGTTGGTGGAGTGGCCGATGTGGTTTGCAGTCAATAAGCTGAAATGTTCTCTCCTGACGATTTTGCTGGGATGGATAAGACAGCGTTATTTTGACGGAGGGTCTGATGGAAGATAATTGCATTGCTAACAGTAGCAACAACGGTTAATACTGCTTCTATTGTAGAATAGTAAGGTTCTTTGTACATAATTGTGTTCACTCAAAGAGCACTTTTCTTTTCTTTGTTTATTCTCCCTAATTTTCTTTCATTCGTCGACTTAGTTGTTTACCCGCTTTATCATCACGTCCCCCACAGCCAGGCCACCTTTGTATTGATGTTATGCCCAAGTAAAGGCCCTTATATATAAACAATGAGATTGTTAAGATCAGCAAATATTCTCTTTGACGAGTAATAGAACAATGGAATTCTATAAACATAAATCTGTCCAAGGAAGCCCCTGCCCTGTAACTCATTTTGGCATCAGATCAGCGTCATCTCATCCAATCCAAGTCGAATAGCATCCCGCCGAAGTCTCTTATTTGGCTATGTCTCAGTTCCTAAATAGCTACCTACCATTCGCATCCACTCCAAATATAGTGGCAACCAAAATGGCATACTACGACCCATCTTCGTCTAGAAGCTACAAGACATCACGCAGGCGTGATTCGTTCACCCCCACATCGCCTCCAATCATTACTCCCGGTGGCATGCCACGCACCCGCCGAGTGTCTCCCGGTAATGATGCCTACGCGCATTCACCAGCAAGACCCTCGTCGCCTCCTTCTTTCTATGCTGAGAAGAACTCATACTACGACAAGCCAAAGGCACGAGCTGCTCATGCCAAAAATGCTGCATATGATGAGTATGATGTTCCTTCCTCACCTCCACCGTCATTTCGAGCCGAGAAAGGCTCGTATTATGATACTCCAAAAGCTCGATCCGCGCATGCCAAAAATGCAGGATATGATGAGTACGATATCCCTTCCTCCCCTCCACCATCTTTCCGCCCCGAAAAAGATTCATACTACGACACACCCAAGTCAAGAGCCTCACCCTCACACTCCCATCCACACTCCCATTCCAAACCCCACTCCCAATCCCACCCCAAAGCCCAATTCAAATCGAAAGCAGCCCCTCCCTCCTCTCCCCCACCACCCCAAAATCCCGTAACAGACACCTCCCCTGCCCCCTATACCTACTCGGACGACGAACCCACCTCCATCCCCATCGCCCCTATGCCATGGAACAACTACTCCAGCTCCGCCACCAAGGAGGAACTAATCAACTTCTTCATAGACGAGGGATGTCATCCAAGACGAGCAGCTGCTGCCGTGGACAGAGAGTTCGCGGCTTATGCCCCGCAGTATCTGGCTGGGATGGAGGGCCCGGGTATGCCTAGGGTGGAGATTCCTGCCTCTGGTGGGAGAGAGAGGGAGAGGGAAAGATGGGGAGGTGAGGGTGGGGATGAAGGTTGGGGTGGGAGTAGAAGTGGGCATAGAAGTGCGAGGACAAGAAGACATTCTCCTCCGCCTTCCGCGTATCGTTCTCCTTCTCCTGTTTCTGGACATGGTCATGGATCGAGACATACATCTTCATCAGCTTCGGGGTCGGGATCGGGCTCGTCGTCGAGACATAGAGCGCATTCTCCACCGAGGAGATCGACGTCGAGGAGAGAAGGGGCGAGTAGGAGTGAGGAGAGGAGAGAGAGGAGGGAGAGGAAGGAGAGGGAAGCTGGTGCGATGGTGCCGCCTAGAGCACCGAGTCCACCGCCTGCTGCTATGAGGGAGGAGGTGGAAAGGATGAGGAAATGGAGAGGTAAGTGATCTGATGAGATGAGAGGTAAGTGCTGTTTTTGCTTGGTACTAATAGACCCCTTTTTCTCACCTTCGAAATTGTATAATGTCACATGTAAATATTCTGTCTCGTGCATTGAATTCTGTGACCTGTAAGTGGGAATTGTCTAGAAATGATGGTTGATTTAAGGGAATACTGATGTAATGTTGCCATTGGCGAATCTTTGGAGAACGGGCTGATACAGGACACTGGACCTGCGGAGGTTCAAATGAGTCAGAAGACCCTAACGGGTCCGAAAAGACTTGAAAATGACGACGAAACTAATCGTATCCCAGCCGAAGTGAAGATATGATTGGCAGTCTGACTAAGAATTACATGAGACTACCTCAATCTGTGAGAAGCAGCAAATATAAATTACCAAGAAAACTTGGGACCTGCCTGCTTTCACTTATCTCCGCAATTGACGGCTGACGGTGTTTTTAAACATCATCCACCTCTCTGATTTCGAACCCTAGCATCTCATTGCTCACCACCGAGTTCTCGTCTACCAGTTTCCTGGCTGTGTCAACGCCAGAAGCTGGAACGCGATACTCGAATCGCTTTCCTTGGGCCGGTACTCGTCCATCAGGCAGTGGGTAAGGGAAAGGCAAGTATTCGGGCAGGAGACCTAATTGTCGCAAAATAGATGCTTGATCCCAGGCGATGTGCTCGTGATACAGACGATCACCACGAACGTTTACGACTGATGTGAATGGAATTCGTACACTTTTCCCCGTGGGAGGGATACCAGGAATACTGGACTTTGTCAGCTTAAGATCCTCAATCGGGGAGGAGCGGGGACAAACAGCCAATCGACCACTTTGTCGTGAGTGAAGCAGAATATGAACTCGTCGATGACACGATCGGTTCCTACTGTCCTAGATATAAGTTCCAGTGCAGTATCTTCAGGATTGTTGAAGATGAAGTGATCACGGTAGAATGCCGTCAGTGCTGAGCGTCCAATTCCTCCCGTCATCTAATACTCATCAATACAGTCATGTCCGTATCGTCCCCGAAGTAACGCTTACTGTAGGAATATGGTTTACGTATGGCTCTTCAACCATAGTTCCCATCGTCTTCTCCACATCACGCTCGCCAAACTCGAACAAACAGTGCTCGTCCCAGATAGCCTCCAAATCGAATTGAGGTCCTCCAAGATAATTCCTGAGGAAACCCAAAGTGCGAGTGTGAGCCACGCCTGCTGGGCCAGCCTGGTAGTGCTCGTGACCTGGCAAGATGAAGTCTGTTGAAGATACATTCTCATAGATGTGAGAGGTGTCCGATACTCGACTGTGAGTGACTTTCCCTGCACTGTGAAGCAGTAATGGCCAGTCTCGGGCAGAGGTGGGTTCGCCAGTAAAACTAACGAGGGCAGCCACTTGTGGCCATTTGCACAGTTGAGCCCAGATTTCTCTCGCCAGAGGCGCGTACACTGCTCAATATCACTTTCAGATCCTCCTAACCATGAGAATGGAGTGAAACACGAAGGAATCAATTACCTATGACCCCAACTTTCTCCTCCGAGGTGCACTGTGGCAAGTCTAACAGGGCCTTGATCGCCAGTTCACAGGTGTCCAAGGCACCATTCACTTCTACTCTCACTTCTACCACTGCAAACCCTTCTTCAGCCCATTTCTGCAGCGGTTCCGGATCTAAAGTCTTATTCAAGTCTGCTGAAATTCGACCCTGGTAGTTTTTGGGCACGATGAGCAACAGTCCCGGGCCTTTTCCTCGTCTTGAAAGTGGGGTTTGGAGCAGAACGTCAGTCGCTACTGAAATAGGCTTGGCCGAGAGGTGTGAGGTTTTCATCTCAGGGGGAGCCATATTCGATATTTGCGATATGAGAGTTGAAGTTGGGCGGCGGTGATAATGTGATGCCGTCCGATGGCTAGACGGATGCCAAGATTGGGGTCGATCGGATGGCCATCATGGATGGCAAGCTAAAGCTGGATGTGTGGAACTATGATGCTTCTGCGCAGATGGAAATCATCACATCCCCATTCTGAGAGTCAGATTATTGCAAGCATATATGTTCTGTTCAAGCAAATTTTTGTCAAGTCAATCAAAATATGGTTCCTGCAAAGGAAGACGCGAACTCCGTGAGAACGGGACGGTCACGAGCGAAGACATCCGCGTGACCTTCGGCACATGGCGGCAGAGAATCCCGCCCGACACATGGCCTGATGCCGAAACCTTCGATTTCCATTCGCACCAGATCTCTTTGACAACATCGTCTCTTCTCCAGATCGTAACTTTACACCCAAACCATCATTTGTTTCGATACAACAGACTCTGGAAGTATACTGTATGCTTTCAGATATTCCTTTACTTCCTCTCATCCAGAATTGGCTCTTCCCCAATTAGCCAAACATTTCATCACATTATCCTTCCACCTTTCAAATAAAATCCTGTTATCACTTTCTACTCAGTCTGGTGTTACTCGAGAACCCATTATATTTCACATTTCCTCCACATTTCTCTCCCACGTGGTACGCAATAGTGAGCTGTTCCAAGTAAGTTGTGATCGGCCGCGGGTAGCATGAACACACACCAGGAACCGCGATGCACGGAAATCCTTGGTGGCTACGTCATTGGACCCTGAGTTATCACCACCACACGCAGAAACCACCACCCCACCGACATTCGACCTCGATCGAGACTCTTCCTGGGTTCTATCTTCTTCTCTCAAGTGCTTGTTCCTTTTTTTCGTGAAACAAGATCTCAAGCTCTTAACATAGGATGTGCGCAGACACTCCAAGTCCATCAACACCCCGCCGACGGCAAACACGATGGAAAACTCTAGCAACTCAAAAAGACGTCGAGGACTCGGCATTGTGACGGCAAATGCTTGCACTGAGTGCCGCAAGAAACGAGCTAAGGTAGGCATGCCACGTTTGCTTGATAGTCGAAAAGTCTGAAGCTAAATGCATTCCTCCAGTGCGATGGGAAAACACCATGCGGAAGATGCACTGCACAGAATGTCGATTGCCACTACGAACTACCCGTCCGCCAGTCGAAAGAACAGATGAGATCCGATATCGATACCCTAAAGACACAACAAAGACAAAATGAACGAGTTCTCTCTGCTTTGGTATCGGGAGAATCGTCGGAACAGGTCCTGGAACAACTACGATCGGGAGAGACTGTCGAGAATATTGTGGACAAGCTGGAATCGAGCTCACAATCCTCGGTCTCAGGGAGTAACAACAGTACGAGCTTCTCTCGACTTGTCGATCAACAAACCATTGGCAATGCATTGAGCAAGGCCAGAAGTATGGTCAGTTCACCACTGTCATTACTTGGATACAGCGATCAAGAAGGATCTGGAGGTCCGAGTCGAGCCGAAGGTACGGCATGGCCAACCTGGGGTTCTGGAAGCAATCCCTCGGCCCAGGAGCCAGAAGTCAAAAACCAGGACATTACAAACCAGGACGATAGCATGGTCTGGGACGTTGAGCCTCTATCGTATCCTCAACAAGCATTGGCCAATAATCCATTGATAGGCACATGGTACCAAACTTCTGAAGCCGACCCCATTTCACAGCGACAACTCCATGAAGCGAGAGGCCATGGACAA
This sequence comes from Cadophora luteo-olivacea, assembly GCA_026120085.1. Lineage (NCBI taxonomy): Eukaryota > Fungi > Ascomycota > Leotiomycetes > Helotiales > Ploettnerulaceae > Cadophora > Cadophora luteo-olivacea. The sequence continues at coordinate 206,266 of JALRMC010000009.1, forward strand.
GCAACAATACTAGGGCCAACTTTTGGCATGGAGGAGAAACCAGAAGAACCACACCCAAATGCCAATCAAGGCTGGACCACAGTCACAAATGATGGAGCATTTGTAGAGCATCTGATGGCTCTATATTTCTGCTGGGAATACCCAACTTTCGCATCATTGAATAAGGAACATTTCTTAGAAGACATGAGAGCAGGCAACCCAAGATACTGTTCTTCTTTACTTGTCAATGCTTTACTTGCTGTTGGGTGCAGATTCTCCAATCAACCAAATGCCAGAACGGACCCGAACGATAGCAACACGGCTGGAGATCACTTCTTCGCCGAGGCCTCGCGACTTCTGGATCTGGAGACTGATCGACATACCCTGACTACAATTCAAGCATTGGGGTTGATGTCAATTCGCGAAGCAAGTTGTGGGCGATCAAGTCATAGCATATTTCTTTCGGGCCAATCAATACGCCTAGCCATCGAGATGGGCCTGCATTTCGACGAACAGGATGGTAGAAGCGAAAATGCTAAGCTGGACCATGCAGTACGGTCAGCCACATTCTGGGGAGCATTCTCTCTAGACCAGTAAGTGCGCTCTGATTGGCAATTATCGACAAAATCTAATGCTTTTAGGGTATGGTCAATGAGCATTGGTCGTTTACCACACTTCTCTCGAAATGCCAAGTTGGTGACAAAGCCACCAATTGTCGAGCATATAGAAGCTTCATCCTGGGTACCATATACCGACGATGGTAAGATCTCCCAGTCCTTGCCTTAGATTTCGTCGTCTGATTTTCTAGGCGCGCCTCTTGAAACTGCTTGTACGCAGCCTTCCAATGTTCGAAGCGTATACAAAACTTTCTGCGAACTTTCCGAGATCGTTCACAAATCTCTGTACACGCTATATACCCCAGGAAAGCCAGTCACGAGCAAGAGTTTGAACGATGTCTATACGGAATACATCCGATGGTATTCTGAGATCCCTTCAACGTTGCGGCTTGGCCATAACTTTACACCTTCCGTTCTCTTCGCACAGTGAGTAAGATCACATCTTAGTCGGTATCGAAGCTAATCAGTTATAGCATGTACTATCACACTGCCATCCTCCTTCTCTTCCGACCTTTTGTCAAACTCAATATCACAGGATCAGGCGTCTCGCCACGCGACCTATGTCAGCAAGCAGCAGACACCATATCTATCCTTCTCAAATCCTACTCGGATCTCTACACCCTCGAGCGTACGCCATCCTTCGTCCCATACTTCGTGCTCGCCTCAACTATTACACACGTCATCACCCTCGGCAACCAGCAATCCGGACCCGAGAAGCTACAAGCTGCCGTCGCAGACTTACGGCAAATGGAAAGCTGTCACGGCTTCGCAAACCGAGCTCTCAACATCGTCCGCTTCCTCATTGCACATTGGGATGTCACATTCACAATGTTGCATGCCGACGAGGAAGATAGTGACCAGGACTTTGCGGCTCTCTGCCAGTCTTCGTCGTCATCGATGAATTTCTTCTGTCCCAACGTGGATAGCACGGATATTGTAAATGGCATAGGTCCTGTGCCTCCGGGCGGCACACCTTTGTTCTGGCCATTTCCCATGCAGGGACGGCCGCTGATCAGTTCAGACGGTACGTCGTTGGGAGAGGCGGGGTTCAGTGTTCGGAATGATTAAGTGATGCTTGGACAGTATGGAAATCCGAAGCATGATAGAGAAGGAAAGGTTGAAGACGAAGCTGCCACGGACCACGAGGTGGCATGGGATACCTCAGAAACTCCACGAATCAATTCGACGAAGGCTCCTTGATCAGAGTGGCGAGCGACCATCATCTGTACGCCAGATCTTCATGGCTTTGATGTGTTACAGAAACCATTGTTTGCGGTGCCCTTTCTGGCGCTTTCCCTGGCACTTTACATGGCTCTTCTCACTTGCCTGGAGGAATTTGGAGACTCAAAGGAGAACCGCGACTTTCCTCCCGAATGTGCCTGAACTACATAGGCATGACAGGAAAGACCTGATAGACAGTCCAGCTGTGTGATACGGCATGTACCACCGAAGAACCTCGAAAGTTCTGTCCTGACAAAAACAAAAACGCACCAAGTCAGATGGCACTTTTGAATCTCGTAAAAGGTGGCAAAATTCAGCATGGCAAATACTGTATCGAATCTGCAAACTCTGCACATGTACCAAAGAAAAACCCAGATCAAGAAATCCGCTACCTACGTACCTCTGGGGTGTCCAAGAACGGCAACCCGAGATGTCCTCGTGATTCGCGGGTAGAACCGGGTGGGACAGCCAAGCAAAAGGTCACGAAACGTGAGCAAGTTTTTGTTCTTCACCGGGTGGGCAGGCTGTGCTCGTGTTCGTGTAGGATTTCAGCATGGAGAGCGAAGGTTGTAGGGAATTCCCGAACCGGCTTTTCGGGGTTCGGACGGTGTATGGGTTTGGTATGGGTATGTGCGGGGATTTGGGAATCGGGAGTCGGGGATGCGGTGTTCATGGGTTTGGAGGTGGATATTCAATATATCGATTGTTTGGTCTTAGTTTATTTCACATGTGAACGAGCTGTGCTGTACTTGGGACTACGTGGTCGGTCAGACGGTGTGCGGGGGTGGGAGACGAGTGTTTCCTGATCGTTTGTTTACTTTCTCAGTGGGTGTCCTTCTATTCTGTTGTTTATCCGCCCTGCTACTCTTCTGGACGCGAAGCTTGGTTCTCTCCCAAGTCTCTTACCCTTCGTTTACCGTCACTCTGGAGAGTGGACTCTTACTGTAGGCAAGTGCCGTTTGCCAAGATGAGAAGCCATTGGACGAATTCCAATGTCATGCCGGTACTTGGTTCTTTCGGTTCTGTTTGAGATGATGCAGGAGCGCGACCAAGGGACACGGCTACAAATGGTTGAGAGAGGCTTTCTAGTGTCGGTCTGCATGGAGTCAATTGGGGAATGGAGACTTCGTAATGATCAAGATGATGCGGGTGTCCGTCCCGAGATGCTTGGGGCATGGGATTGAACGAGCTATAGCAGGTTCATGACTGTTTGTGGTTATCATCTGTCCGGTTGCATTTGCATGCCTCGTTGCGGGGAAGACTTTGACTGTCGGTACTTGGGTTTTGTATTGCTGTTGATGCAAGTGCCCGTTCCAAGAATCAGCTGGGAAATGCTCGATGTAGATTCATGGACGAGGGAGGACCATCAGCACCACAGGGCTGGCGATGGAGAGCCAGTCAGTCTTTTCATTTGTCTCTGGGATGATCACCTCCTTGCTCCTTGCTTGCTTAAGGGTCTTGACGAACGGGTTGTGGGCCTAGTTGTGGTCACTTGGTAATGTCAAGATGCTGCAAGTACCCAGTCAGATGGTATTGAAGCCAGGTCGACGATGCAGAGAAGTCGCCCATTGGGAATACAGCTGCGCCATGGAGGGTGATCAGCTGGACAAGATGTCGGTGCTGTGGGTTTTCTGCAAACAATTATTCATCTGCGACTTGTCTACTCCCGCGGATGAGATTAGATTATGCAAACGCATGGTTAGAAACGGGAATCCAAAGGTAAAAAGCGAGATCTTTGGTTTTTGTACTGTGTGGTGAATTTGTCCCGGGAAATTTTTCGCATGGAAAAAGCAGAGCAAACAAACCTGGGGGCGGCGACCTTCAGCTCTGACCATTGTGATGTGACTATCGCTCTTCTCGGGGCTCCTTGAGTTCTGTGGTGCTGACCGGACCTTCTCTTCCCTACGGAGTCCAATGTAGATTTGCCAAGTTTTATTCAGCATTCAGTCTACTGTTAACACCGTGGTGCTGCTTCCTTGTCCCCATGAATTTGAATCGCGTGGCCGTATGGACGCTATGTCGTACCAACTAGAATGCAGCACTTCGGTGAAGAAGAATCAAGGAGAGCCCAAGGCTTCTGCTGCGTCATAGTTGTCAGAGCTATGATCTCGACGCTGCACGACATGAGAGATCTGAGAATTAAATGACCAGCTCCGAGGAGAAATCAGATATCCAAGTTTTCAGCCTCACAGCCTGAAGCTTTGCTGCATTATCGATGTTGCACAGCATGTAAGCAAACAAGCCGTTGGAGGGTGACATGAAAAGTTGTTTTGTCGGCTAGATACTGGATCTTGTGTGGCCGTCCACTATTCATCGATGGGGGATTGCTTGATGGCTTAAGCCGCACACTTGATTTCCGGGACGTTGTTTACCTACCATCGAAGCCTTCGAGTTGTACTGAAAGGCTTGATGACTTGCGGAATGAGAGCAAACACTGTGTCGGTGAGCATCGTGTAATGGACTGGTCTAGAACTCGGGGTTTGGTGTAATTTTCTGGGGTTTCGGGGATCGCGAATGGCGAGGTGATTGGCGAATTGGGATCATTGAGAAGGAGCTGGCTGGAGTGGCCTACTTTCCATACACGTGGAAGAAGACCATGAATTGCTGTGTTACTGACGGACGGAAACTAAATGAGGGGTAGTGAGCAAGTCTGGAGTACACGTATCCTTGACTTCAGCTCCTCAACATGCAAGCGTTGATTCCCTATCAAAGCTGATCAAACATATCGAAGTAGAATTTGAGGAGTCTCTGAAGATGGAGACACAAACAAAAGAAGTTTCAACGACACGCAAGATTCGCGGCGTAAGGACGATTCTCTGACCAACCTCGGCCCAGAATCGCCGTTGACGAACGAGTCTTTGACCTCGCCAAGCCAGGTACGAATTACTCTGAGGTACTTCCATTCTGGCAAGCGGGGGCTCGTGATGGATTGAGGCGGTTATAGTTGCTGACGGAGACTTTCGTGACGGGATATACGGGTCGGATATGGTTTACACGCTGACGGGAATGATGAGGTAGTTTCCCGGATCCACAAACGTGCTGACGGAATGGAGGGTTAGGGACGGATTGCCTATTTGAGAGCTTTGTATTGGTACATGTATACTCAATCATCGTCCCCGTCTTTGTCGTAGCTGGTTTATTGTGGGAAAGGAGGGATGTCCAGCCAGTCAGGACGTTGAATTGAACGAGCCAGGTGATGATCAAGCAGGAAATACACAGGGCTTAGCGCCGCCTACACAAACTTAAGCAGAACAAAGACAATTCGATGCAAATGCCGTTCCAATTCTTTCTCGAATTCCCATCCATCCACCAATAAGGACATTTTCGCACCCTCATCATCCAATATCCAGCAGCATCAAATATGCAGCCCGGTAGGCTCCGTGCACCCTTGGCCAAGCGAGACGGCGGGTGGCTTCAGGGTTTGCGTTGCTACCTTAGCGCATGCAGGCATTGCAGGCTCGCCTCAAGAATCAGCCCACAACACCAGTTGTCGTCCGTTGCTCTCGATATCTCGTTCGATGCCACTGCGATGCTCTGCAACAGTGACCTTCATTCTGCCATTGGCCAATGAGTGCTGGCAATTAACCTTCAGTGCAAATCTACTTGGTGTCAAGTGCACTCACTCTCCGCTGTGTTGTCCAACAGCGATGCGCTCCAAGAAGCATGCCGAACAGCTGTGGATATGAAAGCCCTGGAAAGGCCTCAAGGAAGTCCTCCCCGAATGTACATATCATACCGATATAGTTTGCCGGCAAAAAAATTTAAAAAAAAAACAGCGTTGAATGGTCCCCGTGTTGCTTCCCTTCGTCCACACAGAAGCCCTTGTTGTGCTGTCGGAGGCGCCCGCCAGCTTTCCATTGCTGCCAGCCTGCAAGTGTTTGTGCTGAGTCCTCACACTGGAATGGGTCTTAGTGGTCTCGACCAGGATCCAGAAATTGTCACTCCATCGGTCCACTTACTCGTACGATCACGAGTATGAACCGGTCCTGAGGCTTGCACTCTCCAAACACTTTCCATACTACGGAGTCATCACGATGGTCCCTGACTTACCGATTTTCTCTTGTTGAACCGACGAGGCTTCCACTTTGGATAGATACATAAGGTTCGTCGCCCCAATGCGCCTGGCACGTCATCTATTCTGGACAGGACAATAATTCGTCAAGAATCTTTATCTTTATCATTATCATTCCACATCACATTGATTTTCTGAGTCGTATCTCCTTTCGGCCTCGGTACCCAAAATCGCGCCTAGAGGATATATTCAACTAGAACCCAACCCCATCGTCCAACAAAATCGGACCACTCTTTCATCAGCAGAATCATTCTTGCAGGACTGATTTCTTGATTCAATCCCTTGCTCATTCGTTCAAATGGCTATCAATTGTTGCCAAACCCCCAGTGTCGACTACTTCTCAACACAGAGGAGACCATCAGTACGTCTACCTTCTCTTAGCCTGTCATCAATCAGCACCTTGCCTTAACACAACTACTGGACGACATATCCCTCAATTCCTGTCGTGGGGGCCTTTGAACACTTCACTCTCTTTCACACCACTTCAACATCACCTGATACCAACATGAACTGACATCGCTTCAATTAGAACTCAATATCAACATTCGGCTGGGACTCTAACTCATATAACGACTCGGGAGTTGCCTCGGACTCGTGCGACTCAACCCTACCATCACCTACTTCCCCAGAGCCACTAGCATTCCCACCAACGGCTTACACTTTACCTAAGCAAGAGTTCAAGCCAGACATCAAGTCTGAACAAACATTCAACTTTGGCACCTTCGAAGACTGGATGCGTTGGGACGACCCAAGCGACGCAGCTCTCTCGCCGACTTCCGAGGAGTACTTCCCCAACTTCAAAGCCGAACCATCTTCTCCTTCCATGTCCGGCTTGGAACTTCAAGGCAGCGGATACGGAACTAGAGGATCGACTATGACCGACGACTCTGCAGTGTTTGGAGAAGATCCAATGTCAGAAGAGCCACTCTTCCAAACACCAGGTGCATTGATCTCACCGCCAATGACTGACCTTCCCAATCGCGAAGGCCTCTACTCAACGCCTCTATCTTGGACACGACCAGTAGCTGGAACGAGACAAGCACAACAGTACAGCGGAACACTCACTCCCCAAGAAGAATCAAAGCTCCGCAGCATCGCCATGCCATCAACTCAATCCCAATACCCCGCCTCACCATCCTCATCTCCATCCTCGCCCGACCCAACAGGAAACCGCAAGCGAAAGTCAAGTGTAGAGGAAGAGGAGGAAGACGACGAGAGTCCTGAGCCAGCCAACGGCCGCTGCCCACCCGTCAAAAAAACAGCACATAACATGATCGAAAAACGATATCGCACAAACCTCAACGATAAGATCGCCGCGCTACGGGATTCCGTCCCCTCATTAAGAGTCATAAGTAAGAAGAATTCCCGCGGCGAAGAAATACAAGAAGACCTCCAAGGTCTCACACCTGCACACAAGCTGAACAAGGTATGCTGCCTTCCAACTCTCACTTAGGTTACCCATCACTAACATAGAGCGAAGGCAACCGTCCTCTCCAAAGCAACAGAATACATCGCACACCTCGAGAAGCGTAACAAATACCTCGCAAAGGAAAACACAAGCTTGAAAGCCCGCGTCGACGCATTTGAAATCCTCGTCATGTCGAGACAACCACAAAATATGCAACAGCAGCAGCAACAACAGAACATGAATCGCTCACAACGAAATTCGATCGTTGGGCGGCAACAACTTCCTTCAAGGCAACAGTATTTGATGGACGGGATGATGGGTCCTATCTGAGCTCTCTATCCCAGATATGTCCTTCACTTCTCTGCACATACTTGGCGTCTTTCCTTGTGTGGGACGGAATAGCATAGCAATCGCGCAAGCCTGGGCGGCCTTCATGATCATTTCGATTATTTTGTCGTTCTCGGGCGTTATAGGATAGGATGGGATGGAAAACGAACGCAGGATACCCTTGGCCACCATCTGGATCTGTCTGCCCCCTTTTGCTCATGTGCAAGGGAGTGCGAAGATTGAGTGAGCCTCTTGGTGGGAAAAGTCATGGGTTGGAGTTCTTTGTCTTTCTGTTGAGAAGGAGGAGGGAGATCACATGTAGCATAGTATAGTTTCTATGACTCCACTTTTGAAACGTATCTTGTACATTGCAGTGGGGTTGAGATGTCGAGTGGTGAGGAGGGTGGGGAGGCGAGAGGTCGCTGTGGTGTGATGTCTCCACAAGCTACCACAAGTCGACTCTGGAGCCCCTGAATACAATATTTTGGACACCTCGCCAATTTCTAGTTCCATACCGAGGAGACAAAAAATGTTGTTTAAGTGCTCGCTACTCTTCAACGTGATTGAGGAAGCTGCATTTCCGTCTGCTTTCCGAAGACTCCGTCCATTTTCATCACCACATTCCGACGAGCTGCGCTACTGTGACGCAGCCCTACGAGATCTAGACCGTTCGAACTCAACAGATAGGAAAAGGTGCATGCATAATACTGCAGCATGCAAGCGGATGAGTAACGCACTTACATCCTGATCCAGACGGAATGTTTCGGAGAATAGCTAGATTCACCGTGCATCACTCGAGATGTACCCATGAATTCTAAACTGGCTGCTGGCATTAAATCGACCTACATCATTGGACCAAAGTTATAGTGTTTGCAGCGATAATTACCAAGTACCGTTCCGATCCTCTGTGCCCAGCCCCTTGTTGCTTCAAGGGTCCCGTCAGCATCTCGCTAAAGACTTTCAATCCAGACGAGTAAACAAACACTTTTTTCTCGGGGCTTGTGTCATAATGGAAGTCGCGAAAACAAAGTAGAAGAAGAGTGTTTCCAATAGTCACCTAAATAACGTCATGCGTCGAGGTTGCCAGACGTGATTTCTCCAATCTGCTAATGCAACTCGATCGACATTCTCGCTCATCATGGTTCCTTCCTTTTCGTGCTCTTTCGGTCAATAAAACACTATCATGTAATGCGGTGGCTGTATCCGCTTCGCGACTTCCTTTTCTATCGATCATGTTGCGTTCAAAATTCGGTTTTTTTGTACTCGTGGAACGTCTCGATTCACCATATTTGTTCTCACCATGAAGCTGCAGCCTCGGCCCCTAAGCATCATGACCACTCTCTACTTACCTTCTCAACTCTCTACATAGAACTTTGTTGGAATTTCATCTCACCATGGTCTATTGTATTTCACACATCGTTGCTTACCTTACTCAGCTGCCGAAGCCAGCAACCTACCTACTTTCTCTCTAGAGAGGTGCGGGCAAGTTCCTCGTACGGCTCCCATCTCTCGGTAACCTCGCACAATGATTGACGGCTGAATGATACACAGCCTCAAAGTCAACATCCACTCCGCCGAGCGAATTGCACTCGCATATACAGAAGCCAGGTACGAATGCAGCACGATCGACGATGAAAAGAGACCATTTCCCACCATGAGATTACAGCAAACAGTACAGCCTCGCGAACCACATCATGTTACTTAGACACACTCATTTGCACAGGCACACGTCTTACCTTTCAAGGTACCTCGGGGACTTCACCAAATAAACATCAATAAAGCGCGGCATCACCCGAAACTTTGTGGAGAAGAAAAAGGCCAAAGATATTGCTACTTACGCCAGACCAAAACGTCACGTACTTGCCAAGTCGCGTAAGGTCTCGCAGCACCCACCCAGAGAAACGGGTGAGCTCGCGTGGATGAAGTCTGATGCTCGGACAGAAAAAGCCAAATTCTCGGACTCGTTTGTGTCAGTCGTGGTGTCAGATTTCGAACGAACCTCACACCCTGCGGAATCGAAACATGCCTCAAATCAGTATCTGGATCTCTTGGTTTGCTTTTCTCTGTGTCTTTAAGGTCTACAAAAGCTCACTTTTGACTCAATTATGCCTGGCCAGTGACTTTGAGGTGATAGCGAACGAACCACCTTGTATCAGAGAAGATCTCAAGTGAAGCTTGGCATCTGGGTTGCGAGTGTGGTTTGTGGCAGATCAAGCTTCGCGGTATCTTGTACAGACCGAGAATATACGAGGGCCAAGATTGAATTTCGAGATGGAGACACATGTCCGCATACCGATCTGCTGAACAGAAGCGGGCGATTCTATCGGCAAGCCGAAAGGGAGTACAATCCAAGTGCGATGTTCGTACAATAGCCAGCCACCTCTTGTCTTACGGACGTACGAACGACTCACCAACAACATTACATTATTCCCTTGCACTACAGTAACGCAGCAACAAGAAGGTTCAAGTGATTCACCGGAGATAATACTCCACTTAGTACAGGCCAAGAAGCGGATATCTAGCGACGGTTGAAGGCTGGACCATCAACACGGTCTGCAAGCGCGGGGCAATCTCAGAAAGCTGGGGGGTCGCGTGGCATTTTGACGGGTGTCCAAGATCATGGGAGATGGGATGAAAGTATTAATACCCACACATGAACCGGTTGGGTACGGGCCATTGGCTGCTTAACCATGCCCCAAACATCATATCCGGGCAGGGGACCGAATGCGAGTCCGACTCGGCTTCGTAGCAGCTTCGCACTGTCGTACGCTCGTACCTCCGTACTTCCAAGATCATTATTGGATCGTTAGACAGACTGCGCCTGTGTTTGGACAGAAAAATTGTTGGTTGGCATAAAAGTGCGAGGTGTGCGAGATGGGTGGATGGCTTGCACAATTCCAACTGCTCATCCGAAGACCCTGGTTACTTGGAGATGGGATTCTTGATACTTATATAACAGCGACGGGCGTTTCCTGTCAACCTCGACTTTCTGTTTAACTTGCATTGGCATAGCTCGACACACAGTAACACTCACGCTAGGCCGTACCACACTCCTTTCGTTTCTGATCGACTCAGCGACGAGAGCCTCAACCATTTGTTCAAGACAAATCAGTTCCCAAGTCGAAGTAGACAATACGTAAACTTCGATTGTTGTTAAAACACATTTCTCCACTATGGAGAAACCAGAAGCTGATCTCGAGTCCGGCTTGAGAACTTCCCTCAGCAAAACAGTGGAAAGCGAAAAACACGATGCAGCAGACACAGAAAGTGCGAACGAGAACATACCAACAAGACCAGAAACAGCACTAGAAGAAGTCGATCCCACAGCAAAGTTCATTGTCGATTGGACAGAAGGAGATCCAGAAAAGCCCGTCAATTGGACAAAGTTCAAGAAATGGAAGAACTTATGGATCGTCAGCGGCATTACCTTCATCACGTACGTTTCCCCAATGTCGACATCCGTTGCCAGATTATCATACTGACAAATCGCACAGACCTCTCGCATCTTCTATGTTCGCACCTGGTGTTCCGCAATTGATGCAAGAGTTTAACTCCACCAACAAGGAACTGGCCTCGTTTGTCGTCTCAGTCTATATCCTCGGTTTCGCCATCGGGCCAATGATCATTGCTCCCATGTCTGAACTGTACGGCCGCAAGAAGTTGTATCAATGTTGCAATGTTCTATTCTGCGCTTTCACCATTGTCTGTGGAGAGTCGGTGAACTTGGGGATGTTGCTTGCATTTCGATTCTGGGCTGGGTGTGCAGGCGTTGCGCCGTTGACCATCGGTGCCGGATCGATTGGTGATTTGATGGCTGCTGAGGAGAGAGGTGGTGCGATGGCAATCTTTTCTCTGGGACCGCTGTTGGGTCCAATTATTGGTGAGTCCAACGACATTTTCAGTTTTTCAATTTCTGACATGGTACAGGTCCCATTGCTGGTGGTTACATAACGCAAAGCATTGGATGGAGATGGGTGTTCCGCATCCTTGCTATCGGCGTAAGTATCCTGCTCTCTATAAAATTCCATACTCGGCTGACCCAAGAAACAGTCCTTCATCGTAACGCTCTTCTCCATCTTCTTTATGGACGAGACCTACACACCCACGCTCCTCGAGGCTCGCGCAAAGAAACTCCGTGAAGAGCACAACGAGCCCCTCTACCGCTCCAAACACGCAAGCGACCTTCCTCCTCGCACAATTTTCAAGAACGCCATCGCCCGCCCCTTGAAGCTCCTCTTCCTCTCTCCCATCGTCTCACTCCTCTCCCTCCACGTGGCATTCGTCTACGGTCTCCTCTACCTCCTCTTCACAACCTTCACCACAGTCTTCACCGGCATCTACGCCTTCGACACCGGCTCCGTCGGTCTGACCTTCCTCGGTCTAGGCGTCGGATCGATCCTCGGAGTAGTGGTAATTGGCGGCACATCCGACAAGATCTACAAGTACTACAAAGCTCGAAACGGGGGAGAAGGCAAACCAGAGTATCGCCTCCCAGCTCTGATGTGGTGCAGCATGTTCGTCCCCGTCGGCCTCTTCTGGTACGGCTGGAGCGCACAAGCACACGTCCACTACATCGTCCCCATCCTCGGCACGGTGCTCATCGCATTCGGCATGTTGAGCGTCATGCTACCCGTGCAGAGCTACCTCGTCGACGCGTACACGCAGTACGCCGCTTCTGCTATTGCAGCGTCTACGATTCTCAGATCACTGCTTGGAGCGCTGTTGCCGTTGGCGGGACAGCCGCTGTTTGATAGTCTGGGGATCGGGTGGGGGAATTCGCTGTTGGGGTTTTTGAGTTTGGCCATGGTGCCCGTGCCGTGGGTGTTTTGGAGATATGGGGAGAGGATTAGGTTGAGGATGAAGATTAGCTTGGACTAGATCTTGGTTGTTCGTCTCGGTGTACGAGATGTTAATTCGAGGTGGAGTGATTTGAAAGAAAAGCATGAGTACAGGAGAGGAGGAAATGGTTCATCTGTTGATTCTTTAGCGAGTGGCGTTGGTGGTGGGTCTTACATTTTCAGCGAGCCAGCTTGGTCGCTGATTTTGTCAAATCTCTTCTAAGTATATAATTAATTCGAGGACTTCAATCACAATGTCAGAAAGGGGGAAGAATTATTCAGATTTCGTTGTTCAATTTGCTTCAAGTATCTAAGCTATGTTTGCTCAAATGTGCAAAGTTGTGCATATGGTTCAGAGGACCTTTCCTCCGTAAAATGTGCGATGATCGTTTGATGATGCCAATAATATCCTCTCCTTCCATCATATCCATGATCCGTCTCCAACGCAATGTTAGATATTGGTTCAATGATACCGTAAATCCATCCCTTCATGATATTCATGCCGCGTTCGCGTTGTCCATCCTGTATGTGCATCCACTGTGGGATGTATGACTAGCTAATAAGAGTAGCAAGAATAGTAAATGCCACCATAAATGGATAAGTATCCTGCAAAGAAAAGAAGAAGAAAAAATCGCAGAGACATCTCTTCACCTTTATCAGCATATTCAAGCCTGAACAGCCTTTCCAGTCTTTCTAACAGCCTTTCTGACAGCCTTTGACTTTGAAGCTCCCTTCAGTCCAGTCGCAAGATCAGCGTCGCCATCGTAGTTGAACTCCTCGGCGTGATCAGGAATAGTACCAGATTCCATGGCGAGCTGCTTCTCCTCTTCGGTGACCATCTTGTCGAAGATCATGGTGCGGCATGTCAGAGCGTAGCGTCGCTTGCCGTAGGAGTAAACACAGTGCTGTTTCGATCAGTCAAGTTTTGACAAATCGAATCACTTGGAGCTGCTTACCTCGTAGAGCTTCTGAATATCGGAGCCGTGCATCACCATCATGTCACCATGCTCGAGCGTGAACTGCAAGACAGGCGGCTTGACACCCGTGCGCTTGGAAGGTCCAAAGAGACTTGTCGTGGCCTTGGGACGGAAATGCATCGTGGAGCGACCACCAAGGGACAAACTAGCAACGGTCTGTCCAACGGTCTTCTCTCCGTCATCGTGCCACTGAAGAGAAGTTAGCAGAAATTCCTGTATGAAGATGAATGTTATCTTACGCCCATCTCACCGCTCTGAGTATATCCCAAGGCAAGAAGCTCGTTGGGTACTTCGTAAAGTCCACCGTGTCTGTTGACTGCTTGCTCCGAAGCCCAAGTGCAACGCTTCAACACTCTGAGGATAGGATCAGGTGCAGTTGAGAAGCTTTGAGACTCTGTGCGAACAATGAACTTGTAGGTAGCACCCTACAACAGCATTAATAATGATGGGGTTCGGGAAATGAAGGCAACTTACATAATTTCGGGTGAATTGCTGGGTGAGCTTCTCAACAATTGCTATAAAAAAAATGTTAGTCTTAGGCAAGAGCTCTCTGGAAGTCAGATCGAACGACTTACAACCAGCAGCTCTAGCAGCCTTTCGCTCCAAGTGGAAATCTCCTTCTTCCATAGTTGATAACTCTGTGAAGAGATCATCAGCTCCATTCTTGTGGCGATTGACCTTGTCGGTCGATTTATAAACGGCCACAAATCCAATAATGCTGCCATCCTCGTCCGGGAAATAATACTTGGTGACTGCGTAGGCACCTTCCATATGCTGTTCGATGGGGTCGGAAAGCTTCGAGAAGTCCTTTTGGCGCTTCAGGCGTCCTTCGGGTTCGGACTTGGCTTCATCAATAGACATTGGTTCATGACGCAGGGGAAAGGTGGCACCGCAGCGTTCATTCTCACAGGCCCAATGCTTCCAATGCTTCTGACGCCCACAGCAGCCGCAAACGGAACAAACAAAGCCTTGCTTGAAATTATTGATGACAGCCTCTGTGAGTGGAGTTCCGGCTGTGACATCGGGTAAGTAAGGAGCGACTGCGACTGGTACCTCACCCATGAACTGAGAACGAGCATTGAGAAATGCCTGACTGTAATGGTAGTCTCGGGCATCGATCTGGACTCCACCTCTCTTGAAGTAAGATGTGCAGACAGGAGTCATGCAAACCCATTCTTCTTCGTAGATTCGCTCAGTGCTCCGATTGCATGACCCACAGATTTGACTTGGGGCAACTGAGAGAGGAAGAGATGTGTGGGTGGATCCCTTGATAGAGTACCATGGCTGGGTAGTAGTATCGACTCTCTGAAGCTTGACCATCCAGCAGCAAGTGTCAGACTGATCATACCACATATAAGTGATATGATAATGTCCCAGAACGTTAAAGTTATGGTTCAACTTGACTGGGCAGTTGGTGTTCTTCTTGCCTATCAGTTTGCGTCAGCTAGGTGCTTTCAAGGATGAAGGCAGATTCAACATACCAACGATCACCAAAATGGTCTGCAATTTCGTAATGGAGTTGCGGAAAGCTGTGTCATTGCGTCCCACAATGGCATGATTTCTAACGCGCTGGACTTGTCCATTGTCATCCTTGGCCTTGCCGCCACCACTAATTCATGGTTAGAACCGCAACCAAGAAGCTGAACTGAGACAACTTACAGAGTGGTGATAATGATATCATTATCGAAGTAATCCTTGGGGGAGACACCAGCATCGATGTACAAGCCATAAGCGATCATGTTTTTCTGATAGACACCGGCTTCGTGGGCTCTATAGTGATGCAAAGTCTCGCAAAGCTGCTGGCGTTGCTCTGCCCAAACCTCTGGCTCTCCAAAGGAAATGAATTTGCCTTGTGGGTCCTTTGGAAAACCGCCATCTGCAGATACGGATTGTTGGATTCCAGCCTTGGCCTTCTTCAACTCTGGCTGACTGGTATTGGTCTCAGAAGCAGCTCTCTTGCGAGAGGGCTGGGCGTCAATAACAGCAGTATCGACTTCAGCAACATCTACTGCAGTCGTAGTGTCTTGAGTAAATTCAGACTGAACAGTATCAGATTGAGTCGTGGCATGTCGAGGAACACCAGATTGAGGAAGTTGCGAAAGGATCTACTCGGAAATTAGAACTCGAACATTGTAGACCCTCGAAAGTGAACAGCTGGCGGAACATACCTGTTGGATCTGACGACCACCTTGCTGAGAGACAGGAACCTGAACGATAAGACTGCCTGGTGAAGCTGTTGGAGGTGGGGTCGAAGAGGTCGAAGAAGGAGGTGTTGGAGGGGTAACTACTGGAGGTGGTGTGGTTTGGGCAGGTGCAGATGCAGCTTGTGGAGGTTGAACGGTAGGAAGAGGGACTTGGACGGGAGTAAGAGGGTTGTAAGGAGTCTGGGGCGACTGAATCTTCAACTCGAACGGCATCATGGTGAAGATCAAATCTGAGTTCTACTCGAGGTGTGAACAAACTTGTGAAGATGGAGTACCTCGAAGGATACTCAAGATATGTATGTGTGAAGATAGATGAAGAAGGTAAGGTATGAGAAAGAAGATGGTAGAAGAGAAGTGGTGATGTAGAATGGAAGGTGTTGTTGAAGGAAGGAAGAAGCTTCAAGGAGGAGAGGTTGGGGGGTTTATGTACGCGTCGGCGGTCCTCGAAAACCACGCTAGTGCGTTAAGCGTTCCTGCCTTATTCGAAGCAGTACACGAAAGGGGAACGGAGGACGTGAATGGGGGCGCTAGTGGCCGATTGAATTCTAGATTAGGCAGGAAGATGGGGAAGAAGGGGAAAGAAAGGAGAGTGTTCTTGCTCTTTTTGAAATTCACGCTCGAGGGGAATGCGAGTTCGGAGCTGTTCAAGTTCAAACGCTTTGTGAAGTATGAAAACATGGAAACTAAGTGCATTGCACTTTTATATATGATCCATCTGGTATTATGGGAGCAGCTGAATCTAGGCAGATCTTACACAGAATTACGTTGAAAGACATGTCACTTTTGACTTGCTGTTTCTCCCATTGAAGCGTGTAGTTATGGGTGTCTCCAATGAGAAGTCTAGAAGAGAAGCGAACAGATACAGAGCAGTGCCGTAGAGTCTGGAGTCTGCTGGAGTTGGGAGTTTGATTGACTTGGCCTCCTTTCTTCAACGAAACGAGAGTCACTTAGAACAAACGCCGTTTTTGTGAGAGTAGAGACGGAATTCTTCACCGAGTAGGTCAAAGAGAGTTCACCAACTTGAGAGTACGCTCCCCCTCTTGGATAGCTGAAAGCTCCCAGTCTCGAGGTGAATCCGGCCCCAGACCAGACTTTCCATCAAGAAGATGCAGTAAGCCGTTTCAAGGGAATGTGTTGCAATTGAATACTCCCTACGAAGGTCAAAGATAGAAAGTGATTGAAATGGTCTGATATGGTGTTTAATTGACTGCCGTATGCTCCTCACTCATTAAATTTGCAATGAAGGGTTGTCCTGAGGGGAAAGGAGAAGAAAGACGCGCCTTCATTGACCGAAACATCCTTTCGTGAAACCGTTTAGCTCGGGGCTGAACAGAACAAGACCTGCATTTTTGTATATTGTCCTGAGATCTGATTTATCATCCAGCGCTGAAGGTTCTGGTTCAGGTCGAGGTGGAGCGAGCTTTCGACTAGAGAGCCAGAGACCTGATTGCCCAGTCTTCGTGAACTTGGTCAGAGGACGCGACGGGCTTCTCTAGGTGGGAGCAGAACTCCTTGACACGGATTTGTCACGATTGTATGAACATCTCCAGGCGTTGGGACGTTCAACATTCGATATAGTACGTGGACATGCCTTGTTCAGTCCTAGACTCGCGTGTGAAGCGTCCAGTTTGATATCATGATGACAGAAATACGCGTCTGTCTTCTGTGGAGAAAACGGCCTGGGGATGGAATGATACAAACAAAACAGATTTGCAAAAGCTGAAGAAAGAATAGCACCCGAGCTACCATCTTTGGAGATATACAGATTCCCACATCAGCTTCTCCTCTTCCTCCAGACAAGCCATGTTCTTCTCAGCGCCCGGATAATCAATCAACATTATGCCAAGCATACGTCTTTGCACTTGCTTTGCGCTACTCCAAAGATCCTTCTGAGACTGCCCGTCGTGAGGCGGGATCTTGATAAGTATCGAGGAAAAGCCACTGTGTCTGTGGATCATCCATGGCTCTAGGGAGGGCATCATTGAGCTTCTTCATCGCATCATTTCTGGCAACTACGGCTTCGTAAGCATTGCAATAAAGATGGGAAGTATCTTTGCAAAGCCCCAAAGCCGATGCTGACAAGTCCTCGACAATTCTTGTGGAGCGTTCATGACATGTCGTTGGATTTCTGCAGAAGATGCCAGTGATGATCCCTCTAAACCGTCGTGACGGAAGAACGCCAAACCTCCTCACAAGCCTCTTTCCACAACGCAGAAAATCAAGAGATAACAAATCATAAGAAGAGGTTTCATCATCTAGCCTTCCGCGATAATCAATAAGCAAGATGAGATTGGGAAGAAGAAGCAATTGCTGACGGCTGACCGAGGGCCGAAGTCTCAATCCAAGGTCCGAAAGCTGCCCCTGCACCTGCATCGTTATCTTCAAGACTCCCAGGAAGATATCCAGCTCTCGTCGCGATACGTCCGTAAGAGTCTGTACAAACGCAGTTTGCGCGTAGGATAGAGATATCATCAATGTACTATCAACGAGCGACCAGCAGTGACCCAAGGAATTCCGGTAATCCGGAGCTACTTTCTCGAGCTTGACTGGAGCTTGGACTTGGCTTGAGAATGCAGCAGGAGCTCGTGTGGTACAAGCCAACATTCATAAGAGAGACCAAATCCTGCCAAAATTTAATATGAAAGAAGGCTGCCATATCGTATCATACATCCACCGCATACATACAAATATACATCATTGGGCTCCGAGAAATAATTACCAGGCCCGGTTCTTACCTTAAATTTCGTGCCTCGAAAGCTGCCAGAGACCGACGGAGATTTGACCTCGGCCTCGGTCCAGCTCACACGTCGGCCACTGTTCAAAGCGGACCTCAACCCCGCAAACACTGGGGGAACCGGGGTACCAAGGACCTAGAAGGAAGAGGCACTGCCCGACTTCCGACTGCTCTGGAGCATTTCAGCTCCTCTCTGATCTCTTTCTCTAAAACAATTCTTGCTCTCTTTGTGTATCTTATCATCTTCAGAAAATATTCAAGCTCTCGTGCCCTCATCGCTGTTGGAAACTGCAAGTCCTTACAAGCCAGCGCAAACAGAGTTTCGAGCTACCCCTGCTATCTCGAATCGCCCCGACCGGATTGTGCATCTCGAAATTGAGTTGATTACTCTTCTTTCACCATGGTTTTCACACCACCCTCTTGGGTTCCCAAACTTCCTGATGGTAAGCAAACCCTTGCCTGCAGTCTTTACAAATCTGTCTCCTGCCAGGATCTATGTCTGCAGAGAGAAAGCAAAATAGCTAACTTCCCCTCACAGTCCCAGACACTGTCCCCATCAGCCAGTTCATGCTAGACGACTCCTATGGCCGCTGCCCTCTCAAGAAATCGCGCAATCCGTTCACATGTGGTATATCAGGCCGGACGTTCTCCGCGACGGAGATGGTGGACAGGGTTGACCACCTGGCGAAAGGTTTGGCAAAGGAGTTTGGATGGGAGGTCAACAAGGGGACTGAATGGGATAAAGTCGTGGGCATATTTGCTTTGAATACCGTGTGTTTGCCCTCCCATGAATCCCTGATTTCCAAAAGAAGGAGAAATGCTGACTGCTGCAGGTTGATTCTATGACTTTGGCATATGCTGTTCACAGACTTAATGGTATTGCGACACCAGCCAATGCAGCATACTCTGCTTCTGAGCTGGAGTTCCAGCTGAAGTCTTCCGGGGCGAAGGCTCTTTTCACTGTAAGTAGTGTCCTAAAGCAGCGGAACATGAAAGTAAGTCGCTAATCTCTCGAAAGTGTATACCCCTCCTCGAAACCTCCCTCCAAGCAGCCAAAGCCGTCGGTATCCCCAAAGAGCGAGTCTATATCCTAGAACTACCAAAGGAACTTTCAGGAGACAAGCCAGTTCCATTTAAGACTGCATCGCAATTGATTGAAGCTGGTAGCAAGCTTCCTGCGCTTGAAGAGTTGAAGTGGGAGAAGGGACAAGGTGCCAAACAAACTGCATATCTCTGCTACTCCAGTGGAACTTCTGGTTTGCCTGTAAGAGCGGCAGTACCCCTGATGAGCAACAATGAATGGCTGATTGCTTTTGCAGAAAGGTGTGATGATCAGCCACCAAAACGTCATCGCAAACGTCCTACAAATCGGGCTTTTTGAAAAGCCTGCCCGCGACAAGAGACCTGAGAATGAGAAGACAGAAGTTGGTCTAGGGCTTCTGCCTCTTAGCCACATCTATGGCTTGGTTGTGATTGCTCAAGCAAGTACTTATCGCGGAGACGGCGTGATCATCCTGCCAAAGTTTGAGATTCAATCATTCTTGAACGCTATTCAGACCCACAAGATCACCACTTTGTACTTGGTAAGCTTGTTTTGCAAGTTTGTAGAGAGCTGCAAGCTGATCGAGACAGGTTCCTCCGATTATCATCCAAATAGCGAAGAACCAGCAGGTTGTTTCCAAATACGACCTCAGCAGCGTCCAAGCAATCTTCACTGGAGCTGCGCCTCTTGGTGCTGAAACAGCAGAGGAGTTGCAAAAGATCTATCCATCGTGGAAGATCAGACAGGGCTATGGTACGCTTTCCCCTCTCTTCAAGAAAACAATGTACTGACAGTACTTCAGGTCTTACCGAAACCTGCACAGTCGTATGCTCCAGCGCCGAAACCGACATCTACTTCGGAACAAGTGGCTCGCTCCTTCCAGGATTCAAAGCAAAGATTATGTCTATTGAAGGCGTCGAGATCACCGGGTACGAACAACCAGGAGAGCTCGTCGTTCAATCGCCTTCGGTAGTCCTCGGGTATCTGAACAACGACAAAGCCAACCAGGAAACTTTCCTCGATGACACGGATGGCCTTGGAAGATGGATGCGTACCGGAGATGAAGCCGTGATTCGCAAGTCGCCTGCTGGCAATGAGCATATCGCTATCGTGGATCGTATTAAGGAGCTCATCAAGGTTAAGGTACGTCCCTTGAACTCACACTCTGCCGGTCAGCAACTAACAAGTATGCGCAGGGCCTCCAAGTCGCGCCCGCCGAACTCGAAGCCCATATCCTCACCCACCCCTCCGTAGCCGACTGCGCCGTCATTCCCGTCCCCGACGATGCAGCAGGCGAAGTCCCCAAAGCCTTTGTCGTCAAGTCCTCCTCTGTCGGCCTCGAAGACAATGATCGCATGGTCGCTCGCGAGATCCAGAAGCATGTGCAGGAACATAAGGCCAGGCATAAGTGGTTGAAGGGAGGCGTGGAGTTCATAGACGTTGTGCCGAAGAGTCCTAGTGGGAAGATTTTGAGACGGTTGTTGAGAGATAAGGAGAAGGAAGCGAGAAGGGCAAAGGGTGCGAAATTGTAGAAGTCAATCTGGTTGGTCAGGTGGAGTCATGTGTTGTGTAGATGGTTATTAGATCATTGAGATATTTCAATGTCTGGGATGAGAAGGTGACATCTAGATTTGATCAATTTAATGTGTCTTGGAGCACTTTCGAGCTTTTGGTCAAGTGAGAAAGAGAGAACAACAGAATGGAAATGACTTCTGATGTGACCTACTTTTCACGATAAGCAAGAGTCTCTTCGGAGAGTCATGGAAGTCTTCTTTTTCAATTCAGCAATCCTAGCCATCCCTTTCTTTATGTTTGTATAGATCAATGTTTACCCCCGATTGGATGTCTACGAGCGAGCATCTCGCCTGCTCGTCAATGGCGGGGTCAATCGAGCCTGCAGCAAAGTGGGGCAGCATTTTGTCATCGAGGCAAAATCCGATGCGACCCCTCCTGAACTTTTTTTTGGGCCTGCTCGCTCAACCTCGATTTCAAATCAACGACCAAGAGATTCTCTCCTCGCAACAGTCCCGTCGCATTTAAATCCTTCACTATCTCTGCGCATCCTTCTGATATTCTCATAAATTCACATTTACAGACTGACGGAAAATAAAATCACCAGCAATGTCGTCTTCCAACGACTTCCAAGACCCTCATAGTGGGGAGAACGATGAAGCAGCCATGCTCGATATCAACGAAGCCGCCGAAGAAATTATTGACTCCGATGGCGACGCGGCGATGGACTCTGGTTCAGAAGATGACGGCGAAGGCGAGCAAGGCGACGACGACATCATGCAAGAGATCCAACTGCAGAACGACTCCTCCGCACACTTCGACGCACATCCCGACAGCATTTTTACAATAGCACAGCATCCTACAAATCCTGCAATCGTCGCAACAGGTGGCAGTGAAGGCGATGACTTGGGAGGAATAGGATATATTTTTGACTGCACACCCGAAGCTGCGCCCGTCCTACCAGCAAGCTACCAAAGTGCGCCGAACGAGCGCGTGGAGCGGAAGTCCCTCGAACCTATCTTCAAACTCGAAGGACATACAGACTCAATCAACGCCCTCGCATTCACATTACCAAAAGGCGAATTCCTCTTCTCGGGTGGTCTCGATGGGAAATTGCGAGCATACGTCTCCAACGCAACAGGCTCGAAATGGAAACACATCGCTGAGGTTCAGGAGGTTGAAGAAATAAACTGGATGTCCGCATGTCCCAATCCTGCCTCCCCCAACACCATCGCCCTCGGCGCAAATGACGGCTCCGTATGGGTCTACACCGTCGACCCCAAGAACAAAGACGCGCCCCTCGTAATCATCCAAAGCTACTTCCTCCACACTGGCTCCTGCACTGCCGGGTCCTGGTCCGCAGACGGCAAACTCCTCGCCACAGTCAGCGAAGACGAGAGTCTCTATGTCTGGGACGTATTCGGTGAAGCCGCCGGCGCAGGCCTCACGCAAGGCGAAGGAAGCGCCTACGTCGTCGGCCTCACGTCACTCGATCAACGCTTCGCCGTCGAAGGCGGCCTCTTCAGCGTCGCCATCTCGCCCGCAGGGAATTTCGTCGTCGTAGGTGGAGCGGGCGGAAACATTAAGGTCATCGGTCTCCCTCGCCTGAGTTCCGATACTCCAAACCCAGCTGCGAAGACCTCGCGCAATAAAGCTGTGTCTGGGAAGGTTAATGCTTCGGCTGGACAGTCTGGGCAGATATTGGCGGATTTGAAGGCGCAGGGTGATGGGATTGAGACGTTGGCGTTTTCGGCGCCGCCCTTGACGCTGTTGGCTGCTGGGAGTGTGGATGGGAGTATTGCGCTGTTCGACTCGGCGCATAGGTGGGCGGTGCGTAGGCATATCAAGGAGGCGCATGAGGAGTACAGTGTTGTGAAGGTGGATTTCGTGAAGAATGCTAGTAGTGGTGGATGGCTGTTGA
Organism: Cadophora luteo-olivacea; assembly: GCA_026120085.1. Taxonomy (NCBI): domain Eukaryota; kingdom Fungi; phylum Ascomycota; class Leotiomycetes; order Helotiales; family Ploettnerulaceae; genus Cadophora; species Cadophora luteo-olivacea. The sequence goes on from JALRMC010000009.1 coordinate 229,118, forward strand.
CGAGTTGTGGCATGGATGGCGTGGTGAGAAGGTGGGATACTAGAGGTGGAACTGGAATGGCGAATTCGGGTTTCGTGAAGGAATGGAAGGGCCATCGTGGAGAGGGAGAGGGTGGCGGAGTACTGGGCTTTGTGCAGGGTGATGGAAGTAGGATCGTCACGGCTGGTGATGATGGTGTTGCGCTGGTTTTTGAGGCGCCGTTGAACTAGATCCTAAGCTTGGGCATGGAAAATCTGAGTATCTGGGAGCTCTAATCTAGAAATGAGCATGAGAGGATATGTGGATAGATGATGGTAGCACGCATTGCAGGAGTTCAGGAAAATAGCAAAGCTAGACTTGGTGATATCAATGCAATACCCTTCAAAAGTAAAAGTAAGTCTAGATGCGGAACCACGTCGTCGTTTGTTTTAGTACTGCAAACTAGCTAATAGCCACGTCGAGATGTAGCTTTGAGCAACATCAATATTTATCTCGCCTAGCACCTAGCGAGATCAGATCAGGTCTCGTTCGGAACCTGGGCAATACATCAGCATCTAGCCACTTTATGAGTATTAACGCACCTCTGCCTGTCTAGCAAGACTTAAGGAGAAGGTGCAGGAATAGGAATAGAAATACATTTGTGCTTTCAAGCATAGCCCAGCATTCGTGTTGCGTTATTGGTGAAAGGACTGTCATCTACGGGGACGCGTTGTTTATTTGAATGTGTTAAGCGAGACAGAAGATTTCAGATGAAGGTATATAAAGATCTACAGAGATCTGCTGCTTGTAAAGACATGCATGCTAAATTTTGTATAAGGGATGGAATGAATCAGTAACTTTCAATGGGAGATGAAGGTATCTGAACCGTTTCCTACCATTGTTGACGGTGTTTGTTGCTTTGGGAGATAGGATCCGTAAATCCTCTGCGCTGCTCAGGAGTTTGAGCATGATTAGAGTGGATACAGCTTGCGTCGTTGGATATCAATTTGTCTGGGGTAGTGAATCAATGGCTGCTTTTCAATGCGTATGTGATGGTTTTGTGTGAGCGGGTGTTGAAGCTGCATCGAGAGGGGAGGCGTGCTTTGAACAGAGCAGTTGTATGGCAATCATTTGTGGGTATGGGCGATGAGCAAAGTGTGATGCTTGTGACTACAGAGGATTATGGCTACCGGTATTCTTGAACAGAAACTCGGACCGCTTACAGGTCACATTCTTCAGCTCTTTGATCACAGGCTACTTTAAAGGTTGACCAGGAGGAAGATTTCGCACGAAGGGGCATCACTTGAGAACATAGGACCATCCACGCTCCGAAAGTGCTTGTAACAACGTTCAAACTGTGCTCTTCTAAAGCTTGCTTGTCATGATTCAGGTCAGAGCAATGGTGCAGCTCAAATATGGTGATATGCCCTTCAGAAACTCTTATACAGTATCCACGATCACGGCAGCCGTTCTGGTTACCTGCTCGGTCATATTCCGCGGAGCAGTGGCTGGGATTCACTGTACCATCGATAGTTCACAGAAAGATGAGAAACCCGCTATACAAATCTTTCATTCGAGAGTCCTTGAACAATATCCAGAAACATGGATCACGTCCCAGCTCTCCGCAGGCATGATTCCTGAGGTATCTCAAGGTAAGCTGCCTCACTCTAGGCAGCTATATAATACATTTCAACCCATCCCTTTGCAGTGACCGCTCGACGAAGGGTTTCTACCGAAGAAGCCGACCTGCTTATTTACACGCCGAGTATCGCGATCCGGCTTATCCCAATGCCCATCTTACCATTGAATTGCCCAGGCTCACTTCAGCCTCACCATCACGGATGGAGCCTTGCAAGTCATATCTGTAGGCAGTCATCTTTCAGCCCTACGAGAATCACATTTCAATTCGATGCACGACATGAAGAAGTCTTCAGCTGAATTTCAATAAAGCCGCAGTACGAGAGATCTATATTCACACGACTCGGTCACCGTGAACGAGAGAGTCAGATCTCACAGCCTTGTGAAGCTCTCCGAGAAATAGAGTCCTATCAACAAGATTCAACTAGGATCTCTACAAGGTATCTAAGTCGATGAGTATGAAAGGAGTCAGATGGATGTTTGCCTTCTTTGAACAGGAGGTCATTCGTCTTGAGAAAATGATCTCGCTCGTTCATCTCCTGCCATTACCACGGAGATGGCGATGTCATGACGCTTGCACTTTTGGTATCTCCTGAACGGTAGATCTCTACACGCCGTGTGGCCGAGAGTATTTCTGCACGAGGATCGCATTCTATAGGTCAGTGAAACATTACCAGTCGAAATCCACCATATTTGCTACTCAAGATCACAAGGAAACATGGGCTGGATGCCTTACCACTAATGTGCCAATCCCGTGCACTTGCTGATCTCACATGGTAACCCTGCTGCTTAAGCCCAACCAATCAGCGAGTCATCGTGAGCAGCAGTACACCACCTATAGATTAATAGAGATCGAATGAGACGCTTCTCGACGAAAAGTGCGGGACAGAAGAAGCAATTGTTCCAGAAGATTGCGAAACAGGAAGCAAACAAATGACCTTTGTTTCGGATTCTATTACCAATGTGCGCCGCAATTTTATCAGATGCAATTACCATACAGATACGTACTTTGAAATGTCACTGATACATAGACAAGGCCGAATCTGATAGCAGACAGAGAAGGCTGGCTGATAGGCTTGCATATGCACCTATCTGTACGGGTCTCGACGTGGAAATCCGCCCCACTCCGATGTTCATGATCTTGCCTCGAATCTTCCAAGAGGCTTCCCCAGTCCAGAAAGCTGCCGATGATGCGATTTCTCAAGAATCTGACTGGTGAGAGAGCCCTGCTTGTTGAATTTGCCTTGTTTGCCTCGCTGCTCGTCCAGAGCAAAGAAACTTATAGTTGGTGATTGTCTGTGAAGACTCGTGCAGTTCGATGTCAACATCCCAATGATGAAGCTGGCTTGCATGCCCCACCACCTTTACATGAATTGCGAAGCGTTGACTTCATAGACTCATACGTGGATGCTAGTGAAGGGGGTTCTTGCAGCCACAACGGAAGGGCGCTTCCATAGAGCTGATTGAGGTGACGAGCTTCATGATAAGTGCCCGTTCACAGCCTTGCACGGTCTGCCCAGCTTCTACCCCGCCATCACCTCAACGACCTCAGCCATAAGCGTGGAAGACTGTACTATAATCTATTCATAATCAGCCTGGGCGTCCAAGCGCCCGCAATACTGCATTTTACCGACGTTTCCGGGCTGAACAGAGAATGTTCCAGAGTTTCATTGCATAGCTTAATCTTTTGCCTCAATTCTCACAGCCAAACATTACTGAGGAATTGTCAGGCAAGCAAGGCATATATGGGAATAGTATCATTTGCATGAAAGAGCCTAAATAACAATGACAATAACGCCCGTGCTGCAGCTGAGTTGCAGTCTGCCGTCGGTGACCGCCCGAGAATAGTCTTGATTAAAGTAAGGGGTTCGGATCGGGAACGGTTTCGAATGCATCAATGCACAGAAAATTTGACTCGTCGAGATTCTTTCTTGGAATGCTTAGTCTCGTTGCCTCGTTACAAGAGTATTTGAATTACATTTGAAGCCAATCATGTCACGGTAAAGCCTCAAAAGGATGGATCAAATCGGGCACTGGTATGTTGGATCTTTGTTTACTTTCCGCATTCATACTGCCGATGCCTGTGCCCGATGCCCAGAACAATTATCTTAGGAATGTGGACTTTTGCCTGTCGGTACCTGGTTTAACACCTAAAAGGAACGGACCGGCCTTGGAGTCAGGGGCCTCATAACTCGGTGACCAGATGGGGAAATAAAGCAAAAGAGGCTCAAACAGAAGGCTATTCGTGAGGAACGGACCACCGGAGAGGTCTGGACCTAAACCTTCGCTAGAACAAACAAGCTTTCTTATAATTTGATAACCGATATCGCACTACCATTAATTATTGCTGTTTGACTTGTCATATTCGGACTTGGATGACATGCAGATGTGACAGTTATTGAACCCGGTTACTGGATCCGGAGGCCAGGATCCAAGTGAGGCTTCTTGGCTGAGCAGTTCATCGAAAGCGGCGTCAAGCGGTGAAGAATGAATTTCGATAGAGTATATGATAGAAATCAGTCAATGACCTCAGGATTGAGAGTAGTTTGCATAAGCTTTGGATGCCTTGCTGCAATATGCTCAACTTGGACTTCTATCTGTGTCAATATTTGCTGAAGTATTCACACCGACATTCTATCTACAGCCATATGTTATGTACAGTCTAGAAATGATACTTATATGCCGACAACATCTGCCAATTGTATGGTGGGAGCAATATATGGCTTGATGCTTGAGCGGACTTGTGTGCGCTGTTCAAATGCATATGCAAAGCCGATCAAAGATTCTTCACTCCACTTCGCGCCGATGAAGGAGATGCCGAATCTAGACCATGTTAGAAGATGTATTTGTTAAAGCACAAATTCGACAGGCTGTGAACTCACGGGATGTTAGGTCCGACCTGTACCAGACCCCAGTTTCTCGACTTCACAACTGTGGTGTTTGCTGGGTATGAACCGAGAGGAACGGTGACAACTGGCAGACCTGCTCTTGCTGATGGCCCGGAAGAATAATCCGTGGGCAAGATCAGGGCATCAAGATTGTACTTCTCCAATGCACCTAAGACTCCACCCTCAGCGCCGTAGTAGTAGCTGGCTTGATATGCCTGCCAGAACTTGTAGTCAGTGTTATTGTAGCCCAAAGACAGAGCGTCATCCCAGACGGCCGTATCTCGTGCTGGATAGGACTCTAGCGGAAAGCTTTGAGTGAAGTTGCGGACGTCGGCCAAGCTGGTGACATTGTTTGGATTGGTCTCCAGTTGTGCAAGGTAGGCTGCGAGGTCGCTGATGAAGTCTGCTTCCAAGACCAGAGTCTCGTTGTCATCTCTCAGGTAGCCTTCCCAAGCTGGGTAGTCCGCATCTTCAACGATTGTCGCACCTGCTTGTTCCATCACTTTTACAGCAGCGTTGAATGCTGAGATGATTGGCAGACTGGTGTTGTCTTGATAAGAAGTGATGACTTTTCTCGGCACACCGATTCGAGCTCCCCGGAAACTGGAGAAATTTAAAGACTTGGTGTAGTCAGGAGGGGTGTCCCAGGGCTGAGCCAATGTGTAATTATCGCTTGCATCTTTACCCGCGATTATGGAGAGAATGTATGCCGCGTCGGAAACGGTTCGCGCCATTGGACCTGTTCAATGTCAAAATCTGTATTCCATGCTCGGAACAAACAACAGCGGCGTCTACAGATGTGTCTCGCTTACCAACAGTGTCTTGATGGGATGATATGGGTATGACCAGCGACCTGGAAGTTAAGCCAACAGATGGTTTGATGCCAACCAAGTTGTTAACACTCGATGGACTCAAAATACTTCCATCTGTCTCGGTTCCCAAAGAAGCCCATGCCAGCCCAATTGAACTTCCAACACCACTTCCCGAAGAACTTCCGCTTGGGTCCCCATTTGGACAATAAGCAGAAGTTGTTTGGTTTCCGTAAGCTGACCAGCCACTGGAGCTATTCGAGCTCCTGAAATTTGCCCATTGGCTTAAATTGCTCTTCCCAAGAAGAATAACACCAGCTGCTCGCAACTTCGCAGCTACAGTCGCGTCACGTGGTACAGTAGCTCCGAGTAAAGCGTACGAACCAGCGGTATTGTTCATCGAATCGTGCGTCGCGATGTTGTTCTTGATCAACATGGGGACACCGTGTAGCGCGCTTCTGATTGTCCCATTCGCCCTTTCTGCATCAAGACCCTCGGCAATGGCCATGGCATCTGGATTGAGCTCAATGACAGCTTGCAAGATATCATCAACTTCTTGGATGCGGAGAAGGTAGGCCTGATTTGGTGATCTTGTCAGTACAGTGTCCAGGCTCAATCGTGCTTAGAATTACCTTGGTCAAGTCTACACTCGTCCAGGCGCCACTTTCCAATCCAGCGACGAGTTCCTCAGCTCCGACATCGAGAAGATCTGGGTAGCACGGAGATTGAGCTGTAATTTGTGAGTTGGGTGAGTTTCGTGATGAATTGATTGATACTCACTGTACAGTCTCGGCGCGGACCATCCCACCCTACTCAGAATCAACAGAACAAACGCAACCAACAATTTGAACGACATGGCTCTCCAATTGAACGATTGAACAATTGACGTCTGTTCTACACTCGATTTACGCGAATCCCTCTTGACCAGAAGACGCTCCTTCTCAGACTGAGGTACGACATCCGTACCGGAGGTCGTCGGATATATATTATTCCCATTTTGAACGAGCTTCCTCATCCAGTTTGGTATACCCTGGGTGATCACCATCACCATCCCAGGTATACCAGAGATAAGCTACTGGTTTCTTCAAATGAGGCAACAAAGGTACCTTGATTGTCATTAAATCTCCCCTGGTTAGCAATAATAATGACGACATATAAGAGGCGGGAGAGAAGCTTACCCCTGGTACCGGTAGAAGATGCGGGGTCGTAAACCAATCAATTCTGGACAGCTTCATTCATGTTGACTGCTATCGACAGCCATCTTGATAAGGATAATGCGGAAGCGAAATGTGAAGCTGCAAGGTAGGGTATCAGGCGAGAAATGGATGGTCTTGGTATTTATAAGGGATAGATAGCTCCGCCGATGTATCTGCCGGCATTGAAGGGTGACTAGATGGGAAGGTGGGATGTAATGAATTATTACTCTAGGAGCTCTTCTGCGACTGTGATAAAGTCGGATTGTAGGATCAATGTCAAGAGGGCAATTCTCATGACACTTTGTATAAGTAACAAGATAACGGCTTTGCGAAAGCGGTATGAATGAGTGTTTATTGATGAAGTTGAGTGACGACGTCGACTTTGAAGTGCGCCAAGACGTCCAAGCGCAACGGCCATGCCCCGCAAAAATTGGAAGTGCCCATTCTATTTCCATGGTAAACAGAGCAAGCGTTCGATTCGTCTAAGGAATAGAGGCGGGAGAGACAACAAGACAATATTCAAGGCCGAATAATAGGCAATCTTGCTAAATCATGATCAAATGATCTCCCTCTTGTTTGTAAAAGCTTTCAACTGTATTTTTGGCCACAAGTGACAGTAAAAAAATTCAGATCAGCGCTTATTTACGAGAATATTCCACAGAAATAGAGAATAGAAGAATGAAAATCAGCTCGAGTATTTCTCCTCTTTATGACTGAGGACGCTATATTGTACAGCACAAGTTCCAAAAAGCTGCAGCCTCTGTAATCTCATGGTTGAGCAATGGGGTCAGCTCTGACTAGGAATACATTGTCAGGCAAACAATAAAAGAGCACGATGGCAGCTGAATCTGGATAATTTGAGAATAAATCAGCTGAAAGCTGTAGGCGTATATGAGATGTTGATTTTCACTCGCCGCTTTCGCTTCATTTCAGCTATAAACTACCAGCCCCCAGCGCATCTGAGACCCTCGCTTAGCATCACAACAACACTACCAGGCACCGAAAACCACTTGACCAAAAGTCATCGTCTTCCAGAAGTCGATGATGAGTCAACTTGCTCAATGCGGTCGAAGTTTATCAATGTTCTCCTATCCTTCCGCTCAACATGAAACATTTGTGCCATTTCCGACCTCTGATTAGTCAACAAAAGCCCCCATCTTTCCTACTGGCTAGTTTTGAGTTTCGTAAGCATGAGTACAGCAGGTGTGCGGCATGGCGTTGTTCCCATCGCGAATTGGCCGTATGCGGTGTGACTTATGGTACACAGGCCAATATGATCAAGTATATGTGTCTTGAGGATTTGCCTCGCTGCAGAGTAACCATGTTTTGTCGATTGAAGACGTCGAATTAAAATCGGCCAATGAACTGATTGGATATGAAGTTGTTCCCATATTCCCCGCGTTTGAAGCATCATTTCCCCTACTTGGAACTCCTTGACTCCAATATTGAGCATTGCGAATGTCACTTCTGCACCTATCCGTCTGCCATGCGGAAGTCCAGATCTAGATTAGAATTTCAGATCGTGCTCATATATGATGATCTTTCACCCAATGCAACGGGCCGCCAATCTACAGCAACAAAGCATCGATCGGATTTCTAGATATCCTCGATACCGAGCAGACTCTTAAAGCATCCTTGAGCACGGCGGTACATAAATACCGGTAGTACACCAAAGTCTGCCTCCATGTTCGAACCCAAACATCCTCTGCCAGGAATTACCAAAAACAGTATCAATTTCCGTTCAACACGACCCTGCAGCAAAGCATCACGTATTCCTCCTGTACAGCTTACATACAATATCACACTCCACACAAAACGAGGCAAACTTGGGATTCCCGTGATAATGTAGTATTTTGCAGCTATTCTACTCATTTCAACGAGTTAGATAGACGGTGGGGAGTACAAAGAACCGCTTGTCCAACGCACCTCGAACGAAGACGAGAATCACCTACGTCAAGTACACATGCGTACCCGCGTCCCGGGTCGCAGGTGCAGAAGAGCCTCAGTAGACATTCTAGACGCATCCTGGTCTGATTAGAAAATTGCCGTGTCTGGACCCCAAGTTCATTGGACGGCTTTGTTCTTGGATATTCGTGTGCAGTGCAGTGTATCGTTCCACGAACACCCAAAGTGTCACAACGGTCTGGATTTCCGGCGGCCCGCATGCCCGCTCCTTGGCCTCTCGAAACTTTTCCAAGTGTATAAGCCTTTAGCCTCATGCACATCGTGAGCTCTCTTCGAGCGTCAAAGTTTCCATTGAAATGGTCAATTATCATCAGTATGAGGTAATTTCGAGCTCCGAAAACTCACGATAGCATCATCATTGCTGTCTGAGCCTTTTCTATCATGTCTTACCAGAACCACCCTTCGGTCCGAGAGTAAGCGCAGCTGGACTATGAACTCTACAGCTCATCCAACACATCGCAACACAGCTACAGCCTTCTCTTTTTATCCCTCCCAGTTAGGATACTGTCACACACACCATGGTGAGTTGTCTGGCATAAATCAGGTATCAATACCGCAAGGCGACCAGATATCGCCGCCCTGGAGCATCATGAGCTTCTGGTCACCTGGGTTGATTTGCGTTCCTGCATCTTGTCCCATCTTCCACGAGCGGTGTGTATTTTCGTCATTCGGGATTTCTGTAATTGTCGTTGTATCGAAAGGGTTTTAGCGGCGGTACGAGACACTGCATAAACGCAGTGCCTTGGTGATGGAAATGTCGACCAATTTGAGACTCTCGCATCGTATCACCGATATTGCATAGCCACAGCCACATATTGTGATGGTGCTACCCAAGATCAATAAGATCCAACCACATTGAATGTCCTTTCCGTGACCCAGACAAAGAGCAGCGCCATCATGTAGCTACCCCTAATCCAACGTCTGGCATCCTTCCAGAACGTCAGAGGATTGTGTCGGGATGGATTCCGATTCTCGTAGAACTGGGTATTCGCCGCCTCGTCATTCTTCACGAAAGTAGGCATTTTCGCAGGACATAGGGACAGGAAGGTAACAATTGGGAAGTATGATCAAACGCAGGGCGAATGTAGTGACAAGTTTATCTGGCACTTGTCGGTCGGGTGTCGTTATGTTGCCAGACGCCGTTAAGTATTGCCTATCCTAACCACAGGTTCTGAAGTCAGCCAGGAAAGGTATCACACCCCGAGTAGCACTAGAGACCACGACAGCTTAGGCCTTACCGAAGCACTGTAACGTAAACATCAGTAAGCGGCTGTGAACAAGAACTGCTGCAGCGACCAAATAGGCACCCGGATTCCAGCAGCATCTGTTCCATCAGCTCTCAGAAATGAAGAAGCGCTCGTTCGGAGGTAATCGGGAATAAACAAGTAATGCTGTGAAGAACCAGCAGTGGCAATGGAATCTGTCATATTCGTCGCCCTGGAATTGATGAACACGTGAAAATGTCCTCGGTTGCTCCTTAGCCAGACAGCCCATGCTGCCATGCATATTTGGTCACCACATCATTTGAGCTATGTGCATGATTGGACCACTGCTGAACGCCTTGAAAAGACTCTTCTATCGCAAAACAGTAAACACCGCCTCGCGAATCAACGTCTGGAGACAATTGACCGGTAGATGCCATCCAAATGTTTACAAGCTCTACTTGTCTTATCCATGCCCTTTCTCGTAATAACGGGGCACGTGCCAAAATTAAAGATCAGCGAAAAAGAAAAAAGAAATATCCCAAACACACTTCGCCTCACTATAATTATTCCCGAGACCTGTCCCTGACCATTAAAAACTTGGCTAAGAGAGGAGTTACCCACTGTGTTCGCAGCACATGTCTTTCCAAGGTCGGAAAATCTCGTCCCTTTTTCTGCACCTAGCATCACCGCCCAAAATCCGACTTCTCCCGTTACCTTGAAATGATGCCAGTCATTAAACACTCTCTCTGAGGACAGCCTCATTCTCGCCAGCTCATATCCTAGGATCCTGCAACAGCACTACCGTGCTGAGACGTGCCCAAAGTCTCCTTCCCGTCGCTCAAGGTCGAGGTCCCTTGACTCTCGACCTTCTACTCTTCTGGACTTGACAGGACGGGTCCATCCCTCGTTGCCCAAGATCAAGACTGGAGGGATCTGTACCCTGGTAACAGCACTCACCGCATTTATTCATTGCATTTATAAAAGCCTCACTCTTCTCATCCCTGGTACCCAATCTTCACTGTCACCATCTCAGCTCCAATCGCACAGCTCAACGACGAGGCAACCACCATGCTGGTGTCATCCCAGAAGTTCAAATCCCGAGAAAACTCACACAGCTGCTACTCGGTCATGACCGTGTTTCCAAAAGCAATTTCAGGCCGCTCACAGATGTCCAGCTGGCTTGTTTTACGGGATGAAGCTCGCCCCTCACAGGCAACAGCTCGAACAGCTCAGCGTTTCCAACCTTGTGATTCGAGGGACGAGCTCTTCACCGCGAGGCAGACACACTAGATGTCTATTGCTTGTTTCTCCTGAGTCCGTGTCGGGCGAGTAGGGTGGGGTGGCCTTGACTTGCGCGGGTTGAGGAGCAAGCTGAGTTGGGAGGTTGCCCTCGAGGGCGATGAATTCATGGCGGAGATGATGTGTCTTGATGACTCCTTGAGATAGAGTACGGAAGCGCTTGAAGCCTGATCCAGCCCTGATTTGGCGGTTCTTCTGACCAATCTTACGTACGAAACATGGAACTCGTCTTCAACGCTCTTGACTGGAGCGGAGCTATTTCTGCGATTACAGCTGTGGCGGACAGGTGTGGTCGGCGATAGTACCCTCTTGCAGTCTAGATGTGGCGAATGAGTCTTATGCGTACATGAAGACGTAATGAAAGCAATTGCTGGTGTATATCATTGATGCTCTTGTCCTCCAATGAGAGGGGCGAAGCCGTATTTGAGCGTATCAGCAAAAAGATATCATAGAACAAATTGTCGTTGAAATAAGGTTCTGACGTAGGGGCTCAACATGGAAGCATGGAAGAGGCAAAGAACATCATAGAAGAGCAATTAGAGTTGTTGAATCAAAGTACATGAAGGTGGCGGGTGGCGTATCAACAAATACCTTCGCTTGCCACGCGTTCTTGGCAACGCCCCGTCAAATTTCCTCCACGTAAACAAGATGTCTCAAGCCAATCTGAACATAAAGGGTGTCCAAAACCAAGAAAGTGCAAAAAGTGAGCTTGGATATGAAGTACTGTCTGGCTGAAAATTCTCCAGCTCGATGATCATCCTGAGGCTTAGACGTCGACACGTCGAATTGGATGACCCTTTCACGGGGGTGCCGATGCCTCTCTTTCATTGGCTCGCTTCAAGACTTTTTTTCCTTCTGCAGAATTTCGAATGGTGAAAGCCATCGTAGCAGAAACTTCACAAACATTTTCTCGGTTCGTGCATTGCTCAGCAAATGAAAACAATGTGCAAATTAAATAGGGGTTCGGCTCGGCGGGACACTTCGTAAGCAAGGCAACCATCGCTCTTCGGCGAAAGCGAGTCGTCACAGTACCATGATCTGACTTAGCATCCGGTTCGGATCCATTCTGTTAAAGATGGTGTGATGGGTGGAAAATCCCTCATATCCACCTCGATAGAGATTACGATGTTCATGAGGCAACCAAGCTACTGTATCCATCTCTCGATGAAGCAGGAGACAAGCACATGTTCAAATAAACCGGCCGTATCGCCTAACCCGTCAATCCGACCAGGCTGTACAAAAGCACTCTGCCGTGAAATAACAGTTGCTAGCCGCCCCTTACACCATATGTCAAGATCTTCACCGGTTCTTCTGAAGTGTATCTGGATGACGAAAGTGCAAACGTCGAAGAAGGAACAGGATACTTGCAGCATTCGCAGCAGTACTTGTCGGTGCTTCGCCATCGTCTTGGTTGGAAGCAGCTGCTCAGATTTCGCCTGTAAACCATCCTTTCCAAGGGTCAAATTTAGGCGATGCCCATGGGAGGCGATTGAGAGAATCGACATTCTCTGAAAGTGAGCAGGGCGCTCATATAGAAACCGAGATGGTGGCCACTCTTAGACGAGCGTATCATATATCTGATGTGAGATTCTGACATTGATGACATCTCTCTGCCTTTCGATGCTTGGAAATTGCCGTAATGATCTGGCTTACAGGAAAGCTTAGCTCCGCAGTTTCGGTGTATTTTTCATGCAGCCAGCCTTCCAAGCGAGCCATCCAAAGGGACAGCAAATGATGTGTCACGAGAATTTGCAAGAATGAGATAAATTTGATGATGGGAAGTTGAATACGAGACCGACTGAACAGTACTAAATGCAACCTTCAAAATAATGTTATGAAGCTCTTTGGGAATATTCTCGAAGCGCTAGAAACGCTTGAATTTTCAAATGTGGGGTAATGATCACGGGCTTCTCGTGGATTTGTGGCCGACTCGCATTTCAATCAACACAGCCGCTGCCACCATTTGATATTGACAATTTGAAGATTGCTGTCACTTGACTGATAATCCAAATGCCGGAAGGCAAGCTGCAGACCGAAAACGCACTATTTGCTCAAAGGAAGCCTAGATGCGCATGCGCGTCGCCATCGTTGAATCGTCAAGAAAGCAAAACATGATTTGAACGCCTGAATACGTAGGCCTACTCAGCCACAATTAATTTCAGTAAATCCAAGGGAGTGAAAAAAAAACACAAGCAAACGCGAAAAGTGAGGCTTGCAACGTAAGAATAGAGACCTTGAATCAAGAGGTGTTTTTCAATGCATTGCAGCCCGACGACTTGTAATTGGAGGCGTGTGAGTTTCAAAACTTTGACCCAACTGCCAGCGCGACCGTTTTGGGACATTTCTAGGCTGCATACAGCTCGTTGGATGGCGAGTCCTCTGGAATACTATAATCTGAGACCTATCAGTCTGCTCACGTATTCTGACTGGATGTTGAATGCGAAAGCAGGAAAAGTGGCATCGCAGCTGGCGGGAACTTACTTTGGTTGGGTCTACGGGGAATCGGCTTCTGCCTCCCGTACTCATGGTAGCTGACGAGGATAGGCTCGTGGGCTGTTTCGAAGCTATACAGTGCCTGTAAAGTGCGAGGACAGCACTTCAAAGCAGCGTCTCCCCCAGCTCGTGCAGGTACCTTCGGTGCGCTGAGGCGGGCGTTCCGCGGGACTCTGTTGCTTCATATAGTTTGGTAAGTTTGCCTTGACGCAGTCGAAATGGAACCTTGCCAAACAAGAAGATTGAAGCGGGGTCGTCGACGATTCAGTCCGTGGGTTGGGAGACGGTGAGAGATGCAGGCATGTCTATGAGCTGCGCAGCTGCTTCACGATCTAGTCCGGCCATGTTGTCGCTTTCCACTTCACATGAAGAAATTATTGAAGCCTAGGAATTTGAGTTTGGACGTTGGGAGTCTGAAAAGGAGTCAGAGCAGCTATCATGTCTCTCGTGGATTGAGCACGTCCAAAGGATCATGATATGTGGGACTGCTCAGGCCTCCCTGGTGGGAGCTTGGGCCCTTCAGCACCAACGGCGTGGCTGCTTCGGCAAATAGCTCTGGGCTTACCCAGCTCATCGCAACTTACGGTAAACCTCAAGCATTTTCCAATGGAACGCACATGGTCAGAGGTGTGCTGTAAACCCTTTCAGACCACTTGAAAGCATGAAGATTGCAGGATCAGCTCCATGCCTGTTTTTGCAATCGCATTCGAAGCCCTGATGGATCTCGATCAAACGGCAGCACGAACATGTTGCTCTGAGCTGGCAGGAGGTCCTCCAGAGACCATGGGGAAGAGTTGTCCAGTAAAATGGTTCTTCATGAGTTTTTCTTAACATAATTATATGATAATAAAAATCCAAGGGAAGATCCAGGTCATATTGCCGGAAAATTTGCAGAAACTTCCATCTCTTATAATATAATATAGGATCTTATTTTGGTGATGATAGCTGAAGGACTGTGGATGTGATATTCTTATAGGTTTTCGGGGTGGCCTATCGCACAGTGGCGGTAGCGACGCGGCAGCAATCCTGAGAGCGGAAAAATGAATATCTCAACAGTGAAACGCACATTTCATCTTGAAACGTGAATCAGACTGACCTGCCTGAATATAAACGGCTTCTACACGATCTTTTAGGCTTGTTTACGTTTTGGATGGGAGCTCGCTTACAGGAGGTCGGGCGTGGTCGTTTATTAGGTCGTACAATGTGCAACCATTATCACGCCGCAGTATTTCGGACCCCGTCTAGTGGATGAAGAGCTGGAAGCTTGTATGTGGGAGTCTGGTGACCAGAGATGGTTGCAATGTGCTCCTTCGTGTCCCGCGCCTTACTTTCGGCGCATTTCCTTAGACTTCGTTCAATAAGATCCAAGAGAGTCGATTTGAGGGAAGGTGAGGCTGTTCCGGCTGAGTGAGATTGTATGCAATCAGTACCAAAGAATACTAGACGAAATTCGGGACGAAGAGTTCTGGTCAAGAGCTCCTCCTTTCTCAAGAACAAGCTGACATGTCCTGATGTCGCAGCTCGGAACACAGCCAGGCCAGCAAGTGATGGCTTCTTTATGCAGTTTGGTAATTGCTGGCGACCAGTGGAACGAGGCTCAAGAGGCAAAACCTGTTGCTTTACGGTCTAGTCATGTTCCAGATGAAGGTCATCCGAATTGGTTTTCAATACTTCGATGCAGGCACACCATTTCGGACATTGCTTGTTGGGGGCTAGATTGCAAAGCTGTCTGGGAGTGGAGATGCAACCCACCATCACGTTCTCCCATATTGGCAGCCGAAAAAGCAAATTCAGCCAAAGAGCCTCGAAAGCAATGCCAGACCATAAAAGGAGAGTTCGCATCCGCGATTAGATCGTCACAGCCTTGTGTTAGGATATCAATCATCCTCAAGGATCTGTAAATACAACATCCCTTGCCTCACTCCAACATATTTTATGAGGCCACCAGTACAGCCAGCAATGGAGACCAACTCGGGGCGAAGACCTTGTCCTCCCTCTCTTTATGATTGACGGTGCGCAACGGTGACTTATTGTACATTGACAGCGACGGTCATGGCTGCAAGTCTCTCACTACCTACCTTAGGTAGTAGTGACTAGGCAGGACTCTCCTCGGGCGTCGTGCCTTGTCAAACCGAAGTGCACTCGAGGCGTAAGTCGGCCTCGGTGTGCCAAAACAGCAACACCCCTGCCCAGGTGAAGGTGGCACATGGGGCTAGAAAATTGGAGCCGTTAGGTAGCTCTGGCCAATGATCTCGGGCCGCATAAACAGCCTGTCTCTCTTGGGGATCTTACCTAATCAGGACGTCCACAATATTCGGTGTCCTAAATCAAACGAGAACTTGGGGGCATTGTCTTCAGCGCGATTTGGCAGGCAGGGCAACTTGCGAACCATCTGCGGACTGCAAGCAGAGCCGCCTGAGTTCTTAAGGGCTGGTATCTGCCCACGCAGGTAGCTTGCTTGCTTGATCATACTCATCGTTCTCATCAAGCTGTTCTCGCAAAATTCATTCTGGCGCAGTCAAAGCCCTTATCCTGGCTGCTGCTGTATCTCCACCCCATTTTCGCCCCTTGAGCCTGCTTTTTGAAGCAATCGCGGAATTTCGCCCCAACAACCGTTGTCAAGTAATCGCTTACCTAAGCAAGTCACTCGTGACCCCACAGTAAGTCCGGTGTGCCCCGCCCTTCTCCCTTCAGTCGCGATTGCGTCAAACCTCTACTATCTACTGGGCCTCACGATTTCACCATCACCGTCTCATAGCCATGCCACCCGCGCGAGCATATATGAGCAATTACTGAGACTCGATATGTGGACTAGATAAGGATGCAGCAGCAGCTTCCCCAGCCTGATTTCAACGAGCGATGGATTCAACATCAGCGGCGTAATCACAAAGTTACTCAGACATTTAGCTGCACTTTCTGTCCTGACAGGCACATCTTTCCCAGTTCGGAGACACTCTGGGATCATGCTCAAGCAGATCATCGAAATAAATTGGCTTATGCTGAGAATGGAGAGGTTTTGGAAGACTTCAAACGGAATTACATCGAAGAAAGCAGGCAGAAGAAGTGAGTCTTTCCAGGCAGCCAACCACAAAGCTGAAGTCGCAGCCTTGCGGCTATTGCATGCAAAAACCATACCAATGCAGAGAATGAGGCTGATATCAATGCACAGACCAACGATAGATGATTCTTCACCGAGGAAGCCGAATTACAATGATGCGAACGCTGAGCCACCACCAGGACAAGGGAAGCGTCCTCTTTCGACGCCTGCTCCTGCGCCACGGTCTCTGTCTGGAATTGGCACATTGCAAATAGGCCCACCGCGAGAGAGTACGGATGTTGACATGCAAGACGTTAACGAGGGCCAGGCAGCTGAGAAACCCAGAAAGCGGGCTGCAGTAGGTGATGGCATCTCAGCCGCCGGATCTGCCTCCCCCTTCCGTGACTCATCTGCTTCGCCTCCACCTCCGAGACGTTCAAAAGCAAGGCCCGTCTCCTCGGGACAGAATGCAGGAGATGAGGTGGAGATGTTCGATTCGCGACCAAAACCTTTGAACAAGCAGCTATGGACCGAAGATACAACAACTTTGCCAAAGTCCTCGGTAGACCCCTCAAATGTCGCAAGTACACAAACACATAAATCAAGAGCACCAGGACTTCTGCCTCGCCCGAGGAAGTCGTTCCCGGCAACTGCTCAAGCTCTTCGAAATTCTCAAATATCACAGGAACCCACGATTCTTGGCAGAAACGCCTCTTTCCAGAGCCTTCCAGTGCGGGATGACAATTACGATATCATCATGCAACCTGAGACCAGACCAATCAGTCAAGAGCAACTTGTTGCTGAGGTCAAAGGCATCTATGCCGGATTGGGTGAGTTCTTTCTGCCTTGCCAATGACTTAAAACAATTCTCAAGTCTATTCATGTACCACGAGATGAGGCTCTCAAGACATTTCCAAGGTCGCGTTCTAACCTAGCACAGTCATGGTTGAAGCGAAGTGCATTGATGTGGACAACAAGCAAGCCACACTCGCACAAGCTGATCCAAATTCTCAACCGAAGCTCAATAACGAACAGTGGTATGTTCATTCCACCTCTCGTACCATCATCAGTGAAACAATCGAGTGATTGGCTCTTCGGCGTCTCTGTAAACGTAGACTGACGCTATGAATAGGCAGGCACTCATCGCTTTGCATCGCACTCTGCTCCATGAGCACCACGACTTTTTCCTCGCAAGTCAACATCCATCAGCCTCACCAGCCTTGAGACGGCTGGCTTCTAAGTATGCAATGCCCGCTCGTATGTGGAGGCATGGTATACATTCGTTCCTTGAGCTTTTGAGACATAGGTTGCCTGCCTCTCTTGATCATATGCTTGCGTTTATTTACTTGGCTTACTCGATGATGGCTCTGCTATACGAGACCGTTCCTGCCTTCGAAGACACATGGATTGAGTGTCTTGGAGATTTGGGTCGGTACCGAATGGCAATCGAAGATGATGACATTCGCGACAGAGAAGTCTGGACCGGCGTTGCCAGGCATTGGTACTCCAAGGCTTCAGACAAAGCACCCACTACAGGTCGCTTGTATCATCATCTTGCGATCCTTGCGAGACCGAACGCGCTACAGCAGCTTTTCTACTACTCAAAGTCACTCTGCGTAGTGATCCCGTTCACTTCAGCGAGGGAGTCTATCCTCACACTCTTCGAGCCTGTCCTTAACTCAGATAACGCCCATGGCCAATACAGACTGCCACCTTTGGATACAGCATTTGTCAGAGCGCACGGCCTGCTATTCACTGACCGAGACCTCGAAAAGTTTGACCTCACAGTAAAGGAATTCCTTAGTCTTCTTGACAATCAGATCGGCAGGGTGACGAGAAAGTTTATGGAGCAAGGCTATTACATTGCTGTAGCTAACAGTGTAGCGATACTTGGTTTCGCATCTAAGGACAATCCTGTTATACAAGCTATGACTGAGAGTCCTGCAGGCGAGCCTGATGTCGAGATGGCTGGTGACGATAGTCCTGCGTCGAAGTCGTTCCAGCGCGCGAAGTGCTTGAGCAACGAGACTTTGGAAATTGTACTCCATAGGATCGGCGATCCCAATGTATTGCCATTTATACATGTCACACTTGTGTTCATGTATCACTTGGCAAGGCATCCTCGCGCTATGAAGCTTCTGGAGGCATCATTCCCCTGGCAGTCATTGACAGTAATGCTGAATACATTGCTGGCACCTTACTCGACACAGGCTCGCATTGAAAGCACAGACTTTCCTTTACCTATCAAGGATGATGTGCGACCATTTCCCGAGGACTTTGCTATGCGCGGTTTACTTTGGGCCGATGGCTATTATCCCGAGAAGTGGTTTGCCAATGACAAGATCGACGACGCCGAGAAATATCTCGAGGTTGCTTCAATGACCGATGATCGGAAAGAGCGCATCCTCTGGCTCGCGTGTCGCCTTTCGAGCTTGGGAGACTGGATCAAATACGATAGCGACTCCAGGAAATTCTCTACATCTTACATTAAGACCGAGTCTGTATTAGTTTGAAGTTGACAGAAATTGGATATTGATCTACAAAATGATCACATGCTGAAATAGTAAGGTTGCATTTCAAGATCTCTTCACTGGTGAGTCAATTGTCTTTTTGGATGTCGCATCATCTTGTCCCCAACAGGCGCAAGCACTGATATAACTGTAGTCCAGACCAGACTGGCACTTGTTTGCCACTCACGTTTCCGTAGGGTGTCCGCAGACACTTCAACGGTTAGCAATCCTCCCGGAAAGCACATATATATACGTTAGGACGGTAGCGAGGTTTTTGAAAGTCTGCCTTGACGATCCTGCAGATCTACTTTAGCCAAGCCCTCCTGTCATCGCAAGCTTCTTTCACAATTTCTCCCATGGTTCGTGAATGTACATGAGGATGAATGTGGATGAGCAGCTCGTTCTTAACAGAGTATCTTAGCTAACAGACAGCTGAGGCCTCAAGCAGTTCGTTGGGGATGGTTTTTCCAGGGCAGGGGAAGTCCTTATGTATTTCTACTATTTCCTAAAAGTAATGATTGTATGAAGAACTCGTGAGCCTTTCACGAGCTATCGAGCAGAACGGATTCATCGCCATTCTCTATTGTGTGAGTGAAACCTGCTTAAACTGCTTGGTGGGCAGTATCGCACCCTCATTTGTGGGTGCTTTCGTCTAAGGACTGATTCCGACTAATAAGCCAGCGTCTCTCGCAACCACCACATCTGGGTCGCATTCACCAGGAGGTGTCAATTGGCTGGCTTCAACGTCATGAGATACTACCGCCCTGCTGATATGTCCAGCCTTGCGACACCAATCTCCAAGAGATGCAGAACATCGAGCCATATCGTCTCGTACTTTCATCATTCGACCACGCACTGATCTCCAGTTCCCAGCCTGATTTGTGCTTCGCCTTCTTTGCCTTACATGCAAAAATACGCAGTTCGCATCCCCACATTGCGAATTCTGCCTGATTGTGCAGCAACAGTCGCATTGAACCAACGCCTCCTGCGCCGTTGCGATGCAATTTTGGTAACATGCCCTGTCGGTCACGAAAGAAGACACCGGATTCTCGCCATCCGACATTAGATATTGGAGTATCAGAAGATGCGGCGAAGCGCTGAATGCAGGCGCTTACCAACAGCGAAGCCATTTACGCGCCAGGGACGAAACTATCGCATCTCGGGATATGAAAGCACCTCTGGACTATTTCTCGCACTCAAGATGGATCATTGCCGCCTTGAGAGGCCTTCAGGAAGTCCGAGCTTGGTTGGATCTTGTGTGTGCGCTTACATGCATTCTCAAAAGTCAACACAGCCCTCTCACTGAGCCCCAAACATGGAAACCAACAACACGTTTCATATTCATGATCATCAAGCCTTAAGTTGAATGTTTCTCTAGTTTATTTCTATCCTCTAAACTCTGTTATATGCATTTCTATTTCTTTTCGCAACGATATCTTCATTATGTCTGTTTCTGCCTTCTCTCAAGGCTTATTTAGTCGTACTGGTGGCTCTTCGCCATCGAATGGCCGCTCAGAATCCTACAATGGCAATAGCTACAATGCAAATCAAGCACAATCTACCCACCTTTCGGCCAGTACAATCGCCATAGACCAGAGTTCTCTCGCCAGCGACATCGGGCAGAACAACCCCTCAATCCAGCAGTGGCGACTCCCCCGCAATTGGAATTGGAAAGGAGGGCTCACTCGCCCAGACGACGTCGTCACAATCGACTCCTCATCCATACTCCCGATCACAGAATACCCTCTCTCATCCTCCGGGAAGCAAAGCTCAGTCGTGGGCTTCTCTCACGCCACAGTTACTCGCGTGATCTGCCAGCGGAAAGTGTTGGCTCGAAAAACAGAGCCATTACCCCGCGGAAAGTCTACCTACCATTTAGAGGAGATGCGCATACTTAAGCAATTGAATCATCAGCATATCATTCAATTGTGTGGTGCCTATGTGCTGGGTAAGGAGTATCATTGTCTCCTGTATCCGGTGGCTGAGCTGGATCTGGTGAAGTTTATGCATCTGGGACGGCGAGACGACTCAGCGAACTGGGTTCGTACATTGATGAAGGGGATGGGATGTTTGAGTAATGCATTGGCATATCTCCATAGTAAGGGAATCAGGCACAGGGACATCAAGCCAGCCAATATCCTTGTTCTTGGGGATGTAATGATATTTGCGGACTTCGGTAGTGCGAGGTGTGTACCTCTTCAATTCTTCTCCTTTGGGCATGCCCTGACAATAAAACAGGAAACAAAACGACAGCAGACCCGAGACTTATGTCTCTCCTGGGAAGGGAGACAACTCATTCAGTAGAGATGGAATGACATGGCACTACATGGCTCCTGAAAGCGTCAGATCTTCTGGTCATGGGAAGCCCGCCGATGTCTTCTCGCTCGGCCTGTCCATGGGCGAAATGCTCGACTACATCTTCTATCCCCGTTCACTCTCATCTGTCGAGCGTCGCCTTGAAGAGTATTATGACGACAAGCGAGACACTGCTCAGTATGAGCCACGACCCATGTCAAGAGAAGAGGAGGCTTTCAGTAGAAACATGTCTCGTGCAGGTGGACTTATTTCTGGAAAAGATATGAGGCTGCTATTCTCTGTTATGACTGCGAAAGATCCAATGCAGAGACCTTCTGCGGAGCAGGTGTGGAGATTTTTTAGGGGCAGGTATTTTGATGTTCTGCTGGGGGATCCACGTGGTGATGGATATCCTCCCACTTGCGGGAAATGCTGCGAGTGATGTTGACCATTTTGTGTTTACATACATGCTTCTGATTTACGCGAGTTTCTCGATATCATTTCTCTTCTCCACTGATCCCTCTGACCACAACTCCCCAAATCATCTCAGAAGCACCATTCCAAGCCACTTACAAGCTCATCTCAGAAACTAGATATGATGCAGAAGCACCCAAGCGAGAAAGCGAAGTTCCCCTGCATCCGCAGCCCTTGTACTCCCAGAACCAGGTAAGAATCCTTGCGGCACGTTGGACTTGCGCTCGCGTTCTCCGGGGTCGTGCATGCTCACCAATCGCAATCTATATCACCGTGCCAGAATCCTGTACTTCCCCCATCTGTTTCCATTGCCTGTAAATCCCGGCGGCTGTGAGTGGTCAGCCTTGTGTCGTATTGCTTATTTGGGAGGCACAGCCGCGCTCTCATTTCCACTCCTGCGATTGATCCAGCCTCCTCAATTTATACCGCCGATAAGGATGGCGGTATGAAAACAATCAAGGGTCGACAATCCGTCAGTCTAAAGCCTCTTCAATTCCTTCAGTCAGCTGTCGGGCGTGAGGCTTGTTTGCCTGATGTGCTAAACAAGAACAGCTGCATATGGCAAGCCGTTGGTCAGCCTCTCAATAATCCTGTTTTCATCTCGGAGAGCCTTGAATCAAGCAATGACCTCGTCGCGATTGCCTTCATCGCCGATCATTGGCCCAAAGCCCGATTATTTACATATCTCGTCAGAATGAGGATCGGACACTGGACTTCGCCAACTCAAGTGGCCGGCCGGCCAGCCAGCCACGAGACCAGGCGTGACTTGTTTCGCGACAGCAACCTCTCGCGGTCGATCTTTTGAGACCGACGTCACATCAAGCTGAGAGCCCGATTCTGACGTGGGAGGTGATTGACAGCTTTGCGCGCTTTGATTTACTGTCAATGTCCGTCTTGAAGCTCCTCCAGTGGGGAGGTTTGGGATGAGGATGCGCTGGCGGAAAAGGTCTCATAGCCTCATCGATTATCGGGTCGCTATGCTTAGTCTTGCATGATTGAGACTTTCCTGTCATTATCTTCGGATCTTGTTCGAGAGTCAAGCCGCTTCAGAGGCAATGAAGCGCGTTGATTATTTGGTGTTGCTGTTCGCCTCATCTTTTTTTGGTTTTTGTTGGCCTCGTATGCAGTGCTATGGCGAGGGCGTTTGTTGGTGGCATGTACGTGAAGCGGTGAGAGCGTATTGGAGATTTGTAGCAAGGCTGATCTTGGACTTGGGTCAGCTGTATGGGCTTTCAAGATAATGGATCGAAAGTGGAACACATCAAGTTATCTGTGGAAATCTTTTTCTGAAACTTTCATATACCCAGCCTCTCAACGGGACGCATAACACATGCTACATGGAGATACATCTTTGTTGATGCCCGTTACCTATATGGTCTCTTCAACCACTTTTGATGACTCCTGGCACATCCACAGTCTTCTTTTTCGACCGACACTCCCCGTCTCGTCAACCAACCCATCGCATATGAACAACTAGCTTTCGGCCCCATATCACTATTCGACCCGAACACATTAATCCACAAGTATCTATCCCTAATTCTCGTTAGAAACAGTCTTAAAATCAGCAATTGCCTGAGATCTTGTTCCGTAGAGCATGTGTCGCGTTCTTCTGTTTCACCTTTGCCTTACTTCAACATCTCACATCTGGGACCTTGTGTGCGTCCTATCTTGTCAAACTGAGATGGAAATAGTAAGTGTGTTCAAATGCCATTGTTGGCGCGGTTCGTCTGCAAATAGGCTGGTCTGTTGCCATGTAGATATAGATTGTGAAGATGACTAAGTCTCGATGTTCGCTCGGTGGTGATACGGAAGCAACTTGAGGCGGGTCAGCTGCCGAGTCTTTGTCTTGTTTTAGTTCCTGGCATGAGTCGATTCCAGAAGTGTTTTGTTTTTGGATATTGATCATTCTCTGCTTCATAGCATATTAGGGTTCTTGCCTTCCACAAAGTTGTTCTGCATCCATCAAGCATCTGTGGCGGGTGTAGATTCAACTTCTCAAACAGAATGCTTCAGCCGGCAATGTGATCGTCAGTCATTCTAGGCTCTTCATTGGTGGCGTGCAGAACTATCTTCGTAACTAAACAAGAATCACTTCCTCAATCATCCATGTGGGAGCTCTAGTGTTGGCCTTACACCACGATAAACTCGGTCCGATCTATCCTGCTTATCTGCCTCAAAGATTGGCGCATCTGAGATAGGTTGCAATGATGCGATAACCTAAGGCTCCCGCATGGTTGTTCTCGACAGAACTCTACCCAGTTCTAAGCCTTTCCCAGATCAGGCGCCATGACCAGATCGGTGGGATTGAGGCGGGCGCTCGCTGGACGCCGTGGCTTGGTAAATTTTGTCCTGGCCCGAATGAGACTATGTCCGGTGAGTATCATAGGTTTGGTTCTGGTTCATATTCTGGAACTGGGCCCGTAGTGTGCTTTCTGATTTGAGTCTCGGCTCAGGGGTTCGATAGACGAGGATTTAGTCGAGAAAGGGTCCAAAGTAAACAAAGTAGGCAAGCGCTCCACCAGTCCATCTTTATCTGGCTCTACAAACATCATTGTACAAATTATACTGTCAAATCGTCGGCCGAGTTGCTATAGATCGCGTGCCTGTTGACGATGGCTTCAAACGTGCCTCGAGTCTGCATAAAACTGGATCACGTGGTGACAGGTGTCTCTTAAAAAGCCATCAAAAGTCCGAAATAACTCATCGCAGCCTGTTAAATATCATCGCATCAGTGCTTCCATCAATTTTCCCTGTTGTTCTGAGCACCTTGATTTTGTCTTTGTGCCCTTTTTGAAGCCGACATTTTACATGCCAGAAATGTGCATCCTCAGGCAACATTCTTGGGGTAAGGTAGTTCCATTCTGAACAGCTGACTGCACACGCTGACTATCCAGGTCATTACGCCAGGTGCTCTCTTGAGACGCACTGATCCAATTGCTATCCAGTGGTCTCAGTAATGTCACGTGAACGAAGTCAACCCTGGCAGCAGCGCAACGGATAGCCTGCCTCGGTGAGCAATTTGAGCTAGGTCCGACATGAGCACTTGCTGGTTGAATGGGGACCCCTGTTGTACCTTTGAATCTGGGTGCGAAGGCACTGTTCGGTGTGGCTCGCAAAAGCAGGCATTCTTGGCATTCAGCGAGACTGTCCAGAATCTGGTTGGCTTAGAGATATTTTCAGCGAAGGCCATCAGCAACTGATTCGTTCGCTAGCACCACTCTCAATGCCACCTTCATGGAAATGAGTTGTGTGGCGTCTTTTTTCCGCAGTTCGCCTTACGATGAGCGGCCCAGCTTTCGATGGTTCGCAATTTGCCTAGCATGAAGCCGCTTAAACGGTGTTATCAATCAAATGGTGATGATGTCCAGTCCCAAGTATAAGATATCCCGTTCGATCTTTTTCAGGAGGTAGCATCCTCTACTTCAGTTAGTTGCACTTTTGTTTCCAAAAGTCTACTGTTCAGTCATGGACGCTTCTTCCAACCTTGCGAGCAACGACGACTCTGAATGGCTTGGTCACCTGACAGATACCTCTTCATTTGGATTTCCACATGACACCCTCGAAGATGAAGCAAGTCACATGAGTATTGGCTTTGTACCATCTGAAGTTGGGAGCACGAACAATCGAGACAACACCCAGACTGTGCTGTTGCAAACTTCTCTTCCAGAACAGCCATGGATGGATGCCGCATACTCTACTTCTCCACCCGAGATTGACTACCTCACCTCTCTGCCACTAGATTTTGCAGAGACAGCTCCCTCATCATCGGATTTCAATCTCGATACTCGACCGGTAAGATTTCAATCCCTTGATGATCACCTCAATTAACGTATAACGGACAGATTCAGACATGGCAAGACGGCGTACATGATCTTGGCATGAACCCCTCGCTGCTCTCGAAACCACACCTGGTTGGGCCTACCTTCTCTCAACACTCACTTTCGGCAAAATCAAGCTCTGCAACAGTCATTGAGGGTCTTCCTACTATTCCGGAGTACACACCTTATAGTTTAATCCCGGGTTCCAATATCATCTACGCCGATGCACCTGGTACGCATAGGGTCGTTGCACCTGTTCCCCAGATGTACGATGTTCATTACACATCGCCTTCAATGCCCGGATTTGAAACGTGGCAATATCCTTCGGAATTGTCAATTGATCTTCCGCCAAATCTTTTCCAAAGCGATGGCTCGATGCTTCAGCTGCAAGCGAACAGCGATCGTCGAATCGAGCTGCTTACTTCTCAAGCTGGCTTCAACGTTCCATCAGACTGGTATTGCCATTCCGTTTCAGATGGAAAAGACCCGGTACTCAATTCGTCGGCAATGAGATGTCGCCCTCTCTTCCCTAAGAGAGAACGGGACCACAATGTTGTAGATGAGACGCCGCCTCCAAAGCGCCAACAATCGCTTGGTGTCCAGAGTTGTACCAATTGTCGATTCAACGGTATTGAGTGCGAGCGGGTGAGTGAAGTCCCATCCTTACATTGGCTCCAAAATACCATTAACATCATTGTCCTGCTAGACAATGTTGGGCCAGAGATGTAATCCATGTCAATCACAATATGAGGTTTTTAGGGCCACGTCGGCACAAGGTCCACCTGTGATTGAAATCGGATCCTTCCTAGAGCAGAGTAAGCCTTGCTCGAACCAAAATTTTGTTAGGGGGATGGCTAGCTGATCAATTGAAAGCAAAACTGGATGGTTTGTTTGACAATATTTGGACAGCTGCGCATGAAGATTGTTGCCTGCCTCGTGGAGACTCTGATCAGCCAGTCAACGACTTGATACTATGCCATTTCGAACTCTATTCTAATGGAAGAAGCATACCGTCTCAGCTGTCTGACATGAGCCAACCCGTCATCTTGAAGCCCATGCCAGTCGCTCCTGGACACTGCCAGTCACCACCGCAGTATCTGTTGGATGCTGCTCAATTGCAGATATTTATGAAGTTGGCAACTTCCCATATGCTTCCCAAGAAGCTTGATACTACTCAAGTAAGGGCTAAGATTGTTTCCGAAGTATTGCAAAGCTAAATGAGAACACATCAGATGACAATGATCGAGCATGCCCTTCAGCTCACAGGCTGGTATGGCATCATCTCTGACCTTGATTCCAACCCAATCTACTGCAGCCGAGATGTAAGTTCGTGTGAAGTGAAGTCATTTCTGCTGGAACTATTACGCTGCACCACCATATTCGTACATGACCTCCTGAAAAGCCTTTCGTGCGAGATCAACCAAGCACGCACGAGCGATGAGAAGCTTGGAGAGGCTCAGTGCGCGATGATGATTCTGTTTCGCTTCACGAACAACCACAAGAGGATTTCAAGAGATCATGAGTCCTTCAGGCATGTCAGTCCTGTGATCGAAGCCATGGTACGTAGACAACACATCAATAGAGCAGATAATGTCTGACAACAGGCAGTGGCAATTTGAGGAATACATCCATGGCCAGGTTAGAATCATTCTCGGCGGTATGCAAGCTTTCAAGGAAGACTACGGCGCGTTCTTCTGTCCAGCCAGAGAAAAACGGCTCCAGCACTGGATCGAACTTATCAAGATCCAGTCGAAAAGGGTTGTCCTGGTCAGCATTACTCTGGAGAAGCAAACTCTTTCGCCCATTGGTCATACTTCAAACACAACACTGCATGCATACTCGTTCACCAAACTCCTGGATACGCAGCTGTCACCATTCGAACAATTTCTATGCCATATAGAACAGATCATCGATGGCATACATCTCTCAGCCCCGGACAAGATGCCTGGTAGATCGAAGCTTAAAAGTCGATCTCCACCAAAGAATCCACCCCCGAAGGCATACTCCTTTAAGCACCGTTTGAAGAAACTTCAGATCGAACTTGGAAATTTCAATTTTCTACTCTCGCCTACATCCAGTCATAAGACTTCGAATCAAGCTTCCAAGCACTCTGTTCACTGGAGCGATGGCGCCTTCAGTCTGCCGGAAATTGGTCGTCTATACTTTGAGGGTGATGGCGCCTGCTCCTCACTACTTTGAAGATGTTTGTGACATTTTCTTGTAAGCAAAACTTTGCTGATATGTGCATTAAGATTTGCTTCAGTGCTTCACGCGGGTTATAAGCGTGTGTTATAAACGCTCTTTGTAGACTTCAACTAGCTTGATATTCCAGTCACTCTGTTTGGAAAACCAAGTTAAGATAGCATCCGGGGTTGATCACGAAATTGTTTCTGTTCCAGCTAGCTGTGGCTCTTCAATGTGTCGCCTTTTCCTTTGAGAATCTTTATAAACTTCGGTGGTCTCACTTCTAGATGTGTTTCATTCAATGTGACCATATCGTGAGTACTACCACTTCCTCTCCATTGTCAACTTCATGCAGATCATATCAAATTGTCCCACCTCACGCCCACAAGATCACTCCATTGCATGGCACTCATATTGCGTCTATTCCACACTCAAGGCAAAGATCTGACGGCGCCGGGGACGATGAGTTGCTCCCTCACTTTACGGACGCTGTACCTGGTTTTCACAGCTTCAAACTATCCCCACCCACCTCAACACTCAACGCACTTTCCACACCCGCAATTTGCCCTCCAACCTTCAGCTTCTCAATTTCCTCCTTCAATGCACTCTTGATACCCTCCGAGATCCGCTTGCCATCTTCCGCATCCAACTTCTCCCTTGGTCCTTCCCCAAGAACAATGTTCTTCCTCTCCGCATCTGTGATATCACTTGCATCACGGGGAATGCCCAACCGTGGGATTATGTGGAAATGAGAGTGCGGTACAGTTTGACCACTTTCGGCACCTGTTTCACTTTCAATGTCTGTCTTTACTCAAAGATAAATAGTGTATAGGGAGCATGCAGAGTTTCTGTTAATACCATACCGTTCGCCTGCAAAATATTCCAACTCGCCTCTTCCGGCGTCGTCCCCACACTCTTCAACACCGCTCTCGTCAGCACGTGCAACCAAAATCCCAGCGCTGTCGATTCAACAACCGTGATTTCCGAAGACTTCACCGCATGTCTCCTTGGGCAGACGAGGATATGGCCTGGTGAGAGAGGCGCGATATCCAAGAAGGCAACGACGATGGGTGTGGACAGAACAGGATATGCGGATCCGCGGGGTGAGTTGATGATTGCGGGGTCATTTGATGGCTGGGTAGCAGCTGCGATCATGCAAAATGGGCAGGACATTTTATGATATGGAGATGAGCGATCGACTTGAGGTTGTTGATTGCTAGCTACTGCTGTACTGTTGCACAGGAAAGCAGATGGTGAAGGTTTATGGTAAGATATAGAATGGAATGTGTTCACGGACCGAACACGTGCTGGGAGGTGTCTGACTACATGGCATCGGCCGATCCAGCGCAATGCTGACATGCTTGATACACTGGAAGCAATTCCGTATGACCTCAAGCTATAGACTTATTTGTATAATGGTGGTAAGCCGTGTGAGAAACAGCATTGTTCTATTCATCCGAGCCCCGACTCTATCTCACTGCCCAGATCCGACTGGCTAACCAATTTCAGACACCCAAATATACCAAAAAACAATTGAATGCTGCATAATTTTGCTCTTCTCCAAGATTGTTGACCATAGATTCCTATGACGCAGAATTTTCATTCACGCCCCGTACCAGTTCTCATCACCATTACTTGAAAACGACTCTCACACCCTTTGCGTCCGGACCTGGCTGTGGCAAGAATCCATCATACGCAAGATCGATATCTCGCTCTCGAATTGTATCGAATAGTTCTAAGTCATATCTCCGGAAGACACTTGCGATAGTGAGAAAGAGCTCTGCTTTTGCTAGACTGTGGTTATGTCAGTTCTCTGTTCTATGAAACTACCCCAAGGCCATAGCTCAGGAAGTTCTGCGAGGAAAATTAGAGGAATCTGAATCACTTACTTCATGCCAATACATTGTCGACTTCCTCTCGTGAAAGTAACCATGTACCGCTCAAGTTTCTTGGCAGCATCCGGATCCAACCAGCGCTCTGGCGTGAAAGTGTATGAGTCCGGGAAGATTGCCTCGTTGTGATGCATCATTATTGAAGTCATGCCTACGGGAGTCTGTTTTTCCTATCAGCGTGTCCAGATGAGAAATTTGAGAGTGGACTTACGCCGGCTGGGATGGAGTACTCCTTGTACTGAAGGACTTCATTAGGAGCAATCCGTGCAAGACGGGTTGAGAGACCGTATGAGAGTCTAAGAATTGTCAGTACTTCGCTAAAACATTGAAATGTAGATTTCAACTGACCTCAGGCCTTCTTGAATCACTGCCGACTATAATTCGAGTTTTAGCATGCGTTTCCAATATGCTCCGAGCAGCATCGCGGATGTCAAGCGAGGTCAACAAATGAGACACAATCAGGAACCCTAGTAGCAAGGAGAGATTGAACTTCACTCACCAAGTAAGGGAGCTTCTCCACAGCAGTCAATTTCATAGCAGTATTGCCATCCTCAAAGACCTCCTTCAACTCCTTCTGTAGCTTCACCAACTTTTCAGGGCTGTTCAGGAGATGAAAAGTGATGGTCGACAGAGCATGAGCGGTGGTATCAGCACCAGCTCCAATGATAACCTGAGCCTCCTGAGTCATGCGATCTTTGTTTACTTCCTCGGGTGGCAGATCACTGTCGATGAGCGTGTGGAAGACTGTGCGGGGTAAAATGGAATCGTGTTTGTCTGTTCCACTGGCGATATCGTCGATGACTTTTTGGACGTGGCGTCCCAGATCCTAGCTTCGTTAGAATTCGTTCCTCGAATAGAAATGTATCAAAACTTACTCGTTGCCACTCGAAGATCAACATCATATCTGGAGACAGTCTCGACATGACCGAGTCAGGAAGTGCTCGGCAGAGAGGAACGATCCAATTCGCCTGTTTGATTAAGTGACCCATTCCTGCTGTGGCCTTGATGGTCTCGAACCATTTCGGCGAGAAATCATCGCTGTCTAGATAGTCCCAGCTCTTATTGAGAGCATATCTCGTCACAATATCAGTGGTCAGACATCTGTAAGCGAGATCCAATGGCATGGGCTCGCCAGACTGCTTGAAGGCGTCCATGCGAGCGCAGAACTTATCGATCATGCCATTGATGATAGGCTCAAGGCGCAAGACGCTAGCTCTGGAAAAGAAAGGGTTCTGTGGTTGGCGACGTAGACGATGGTGATAGTGATCGACGGTGCTGAAGTTTGATTTTGGGTTTCCGAACTGGACAGTGTAGTATTCATACTTGTTTCTGGGAGAGGTCCACGAGTAGAGGGTCTCGTAGTATTCAGGGTCATCGATGTGAATTTCATACGGACTAATACGGATGATGGGACCTTGAGATGAATTCAGTCAGATGGCAAGGCGCTTGGCAATGCTGTGATAAGGACGAACCGTATTGTTTGTGTAATTCTCGGATTTTGAAGGTGTATTGACCCTGCTTGATTACATCATAGTAAGCTTCAAAGAGTAGCGTGGCAGCTGCGAGTTTTGGTCCCGGGAATCTGGATAGAGGGCTGAAGTAGACTCGGTACACAATGCCGACGACGCTGTACAACACAAGTCCGGCTGCAAGAGAAAGAACCCAGTGAGCCTGTAGATCTGCTACTTGGATCATCCTTGCGTTTCTCTGTAAAGTACTTGAGATTCGTCGATATTTGGTTTTGTTTGCTAGAGAGCTTGCTCGAGGAAATCGAGTCGATTTATGGCGAGCTTCAGACCATAGATCGTGATATTGTGAATATTGCCCTTCGTCACACGCTGGATTTATCGATCAATGGCCCAAGTGACTGTTCAGTGAATCAGACAGAAATTGGAATAAACTTTGAGACAGTGAAGTAGTTCCTTCGCCGACGATGCCTGACATTCGGTCAATTCCAACGCGGGCCGTACCGTAGAAAGTACTTTGTTAAGATAAGTCGAGATGAGGGGTTCAAGTCGGGGAACACTAAATTATCCAATCATCGACTCCGAGTGGTAATCTCTATCTACTGGTGGAACTGCCAGCTAGACCAGAGAAAGATCCCTCCGCTTGTAAGTCGAGACGTGATTGAGTGTTCGATATACCCCTGTACTGTAGGCCCGGTCTTTCCGTCCAGATCGAGTAAGTCAACCTCCAAGACTCCGCTACAAGCGGTGATACTCACTTGAAGTTTCTGAGACCACCACGAAAGTTCGGCGACTCAAACCCGTTGTCCAGAAGGTATGTATTGTGGACTTCGGGGAATTGTACTTTTCTTGGAATTCGGAATTAATGTGACAGGGTGTGACACTGTGTTATCGTGTGCGAGTAGAAATCCACAAATGCACGGGCTTCGGGATCAGCGGTGACAGGATGCAGCCAAGCTGCAGGTTCTAGTTCCCACTGCTTTCGACGGCTTTTGAGAAGTGTGGTAACCATCAATTGGCAATTTCATCCGCTGATTGGTTGGATTCCTGCCGATATTTGCTTTGCTCCTGAGCTGAACTTCTCTTTCGAATGAGAATTTAGCGAGGCAAAATGATAACTTGAACAAACAGAATGTGCTAGGCTTGGGGAAATACTACAAGGGGAGGCCGTTAGCTTTTTACATGAAAGGATAATGAACGGAGATACCCGGAGAAAACACATGTTTGTCTGATCATTCAAAACAGATGCTTTAGTGTTTGCCGTTCATGCATTCAACACGGTTTCGTAACATAAACAAACACACATGAAATTGCGTTAGAGTCCAAACAAACAGACGATTTCGAATGAAATCAAATCCACAAAAGAATTCAAATGAGTAAAAGAAACTAGTAGGATAAGATATGAAGAATTTTACAGCCTCCTCCTGCACATGGAAGTGTTTTTCTCGGGGCTTTCTGACTCAGGGAGCCAAAGTCTGTTTAGCATAGTTGACAATCGGGAGAATCGGTAAGTCTGTACCGTTCATGGTAATTATGGATGATAATCTGCTCGTTTGAAGCTTCCAGTGGAGAAAAGGTCAGGCTGGCTGAGGCATCCTGCCAGTGAGCAAATGCACTATGACCAAAGGACGTTTACTATTGAATAAGGTCTCAATTTCCTCATCCATCTTATGGCTAGTATCACGAAGAATAAATCTCGAAAAACTAGTGTGCATTTCGTAGGTACCCTCACTGAGACATGAGAATCTCCACTCATCAATACCAGCTTTTCTGCGAGCTTCTTTGTGATAAATAAAGGCTTCACCTCAAAACCGCCGACAATAGACTGCAGTGAACGATTTTTGGGATACTCCGAACTTTGTACGAGATCATATTCTATCTCTTAATTATCTACCCACTGAGAATTGTCTCTTCCATCATGGAGCCCCCCCAGAAACATAAACATCATCACTTTTATAAGCCGATGCAGAATGACAACAGTCTGCAGACAATCGCAAGAGATCATGTCGCACATATTGTATAGTCAGCCTTAATACAGCATATTCAGCACCGCACGTTAATGAACAGGGCTGAAAGAGGCTCCACCAAATTTCGGGCTGCATCGAAAATCCGCGGCAATTCCGATCCTATGAATTCTTCTTCCCTTATTGGCTCCCTATACGACTGCAAAAGAGTATTTTGTTGGTTCTGTACCCAAGACAATGAGTAGCCAAGGCTGACAGGCTGAATGGCTTCAATGGAGCCGCAGCACCTGTACCTTCCAAATCGAGACATTTACGGACCCAATGCTACCTACCCGCCTCGCTCCTGCTTGAAGGCTGAAAGCACGTGAGGAAACCTCAATCGTCACTCCAATGTTATTATCAGCTTCATTTTCAATAAGAGTTGATCTCTGCGGCAATTTCCCCAACGGATCAGAAGTACGACATTCTACTCCTCCCATTTGGCAACCTGCAATCATGCTACGCTCCTGCTTCACCGTTCTACTTGCCTCGGCCATGATACCGAACTCATTGGTATCTGCGCAGAATTCCACCACACAGGAACCTGGCTGTGACAAGAACGTCCTGCCTGACTTTTTCGATACAACGCTTGGGAAGCAAGGTGAAGTCTGCGGATTCCCATTGCCTGTCAACCTGAACTTCACGCAATGTTGTGCCGCGAATCAGCCGATATACTATAAAGATGCTTGCACGTGAGTCCAAAAACTGCTCTAATATTCAATATTGGTCCTCAAGTTTGTACTAAGGAGGACTGTATAGGCAATATTGTTTGGCGTACGAAAATCAGACGGAGGGGTTTACTTCATGTGTTGGCCATATTGCACATGGTCAAAATCTAACCCTCGGAATCTCTGGCTGTCAGGCAAGCAATGCAATGAGGGCTCGAGAGCTGAGTTGGGAAAGAACGCTCGTGGTAATGGGTGTTGTCGTCTTGGGTTCTGTTTTGATCATGTAAGGAAGTGGCGACGTTTGTTGAAGTTGGAAAGAGCCATCGAGCTGTGAAACGGGAGAGATCATCGAGATCAGGCTGCAATCACTTACCAGTTGTGGGAGTAATATACACTTTCAATATAATGTTCAACAGCCGCTTGTACTCTGAAAAACGGTCTCTTCGACGCCTAAGCATTTCCGAAACATGCTTTCGCGTGGCTGGTAGCTCTTGTCAATGATACCTAGGTCGATTTTCTCTCTCGAATTCACAGGCTGTACTCTCTCGCCAACCTAGTTTTTCCATGTGTTCCATTTTCATAAGACAGTCTTGGAAAATTCTAGCGGGACTGATGCTGGCAGCAGCGCCGCAATTGTCCCCTCATACCAGCCGACCGACACCGAGACCCGGTTGTCTGACCGGAAAAGGTAGCGCGCGTGACCGTAAGACGACTCCATACCACTCAGCAACAAGCAATCAGCAAGGACCCGCAAAAGCTTATGTTGATCAAGAACGGTACGGTTATTCTACGATGGCGTTCGAATGATTGGACCCCAAACCCCAACTTAGTGGGGATGGGTCGGCCGATATAACCGAAGGCTAAAAGTGAAGGCTTACGAGCTTTAGGACACTGGCTTAGAGGGAATGCTTCTGGCAGGCTTTGCGGAAGGAAGTGGATATATTGTAAGCAAATGACAAATGCTCAGCAGGTTGATCTAATTAGCGAAGAAGCTATGAAACCCTGCGTGTATCTCCTATAAGATGCTCTTGTGCACTAGAACCCTAATGGAGATGGGACGTAGTAAGATCGATACATGGAAAGATTAGAAGGACACACAAAGAATCCGAGATATACTCGAGGATAGTGCAACAATAACCCCAGAAGTCATGACGTCTACCCACGACACAAAGACTTACACCAAGCGACTTCTGCCGCATATAATCGACGAGCGAGCCAAAGCAGGATACACTCGCCCCTTCGCACTCTATCCCAGGTCTACTGATGCTTCTGCGGGCTTCCGCTCGATTAGCTATGCCCAAGTTGCAAACGCTGTGAACCGACTTGCTTGGTGGCTCGACTCTGAATTGACAAGTCAGGAAGAGAAGAAAAATCCGTTTGCCTATTTTGGCGCCAGTGATTTGCGATATGTGGTTTTCCTGATGGCCACGATGAAGACAGGGAGGAAAGTAAGTCGGAAACAATCATATTGCTGCAAGGACGCCTGCGATTGATATAGGATGGCTGATCTGTAATTTGCAGCTTCTCTTGGCCTCCCCCAGAAATACAGTCACAGCACAACTCTCGCTCTTTGCGAAGATCAATTGCAGAACAATCGTTCTGTGCTCGTCACTTGACCAGAGCTTTCTACCTCTAATTGCAGCGTCAAAGTTGCGTCGTGTCACAGCCCCCGGGCTCGAGGAACTCCTTGCCGAAGATCCAGTGCCACATTACGCATACGACACGACCTGGGAACAGCTGTCGGATGAGAAATTCTTGACCATGCACACCTCGGGGTCATCAGGTATGCATACTTCGAAGAGAGCGGCACTTAAGACTGACTGATAGCACCAGGGGATCCCAAGCCCATCAGTGTCGGGAAGCATTATCTTGGGGGACCTGACTCGGCGAATTGCCTTCCAACGAACCAAGGCCCGGCATTAGCGAAGACAAGTTTTGGGAACCAGAACCTGCTTGTTCTACTCCCAGGTTTTCATGTAAGCAGTCTCATTCTATGAGATCGCGTTTGCTGATTCGACCGACAGGGTGGTGGACTTGCCCTGCACATTCTGGCCGCTTTGCTTGAGTTCACTGTTGTTCTGGGCCATCCATCCGTCCCCTTGTCATCTGCGTACGTTGCAGAGCTTTTGAAGACTGGGCAAATAACTGCGATGCTATCACCGCCATCGGTCCTCGAGGATCTGTCGAGAGACTCCTCGTCATTACACTTGCTTTCGCAACTGAAGCATATCGCATACGCGGGTGGTCCGCTCAACCCTGAGACTGGGCAGCTCTTGGCTGGGGTTGTACCGCATATCTTCAGCTTCATTGGTGCAACCGAAATAGGCGTAAGTCAAAGACCCAATCTACGGCCTTCATGTGCTGATTCTGTGGTGGCCAATCAGTGGTTTCACATGTTAGATGGCAACAACGAACTCTGGGATTCTCTCCATTACTTTGACAAAATAGGTTATCGTTTGGAAGAGGTATCTGAGGACATCTTCGAGCTTGTCATCGTGAATGATGAGAAGACAAACATATATCACGGCGTATTTGAGGTGTTTCCAGAGTTGCGGGAATATAGAACCAGAGATCTGTACTCGCGACATCCAACAGCGCCTGGCTGGCTGCGCTACAGAGGGCGGGCCGATGACTTGATCGTACTCTCAAATGGAGAAAAAATCAACCCGATCCCAATGGAGTACATGATCAATGCTCATCCAGCCGTCAAAGCTGCTTTGATCATTGGAGAGTATCGTTTCAGTGCATCCCTCTTGGTCGAGTTACAAGACACGAAGGTACCGCGAAGTGAGGAGGAGCGACATGAGCGCTTGGATGAGATCTGGTCAACAGTGGAGGCGGCAAACAAGATTGCTCCAGGATTTGCTAAGATCCCCAAGCAACTGGTGGTCTTTGCAACATCAGAAAAGCCATTTCTCAGAGCTGGCAAAGGCACTGTACAGCGCCAGCTTACGGTAAAGGCATACGCAGAAGAGCTGGATCGTCTCTATCGATCGCAAGAAGGAAGTTTGTTGACAGAAGGGTTGACATTGACCGGATTCGGTGGGCCAGACGACATTAGGATCTTCATTCGAGAAATTTACCAGCAGGTCCTAGACGATGAAACTTTAAGCGATTCTGATGATGTCTTCCAAAAGGGACTCGACTCTTTGGGTGTGTCTGTCGTCGTAAAACGACTGAAAGCTGCGCTAGAAGCTTCTTCAGTAACTTTGCGGTTCGAAGATATCAATCCTCGATTCGTGTATGGCGCTGCCACTGTCGACAAGACGACCGACGCGATCTTGACTTTGATATACAACTCTCAGGGGAGTCCCCACACGAATGGGATCGCATCTTCTGAGAGGAATACGTTGGAGTCAATGCTGGAGACCTATTCCAGGAATATGCCGTTAGCACAATTGGAGCACAGAAAAAATTCAGCTGCAAGCCCATGGACCGTCCTTTTGACGGGCAGTACAGGCTCGTTAGGAACATATATTCTAGCTGCGCTGGACAAATTACAGATCTCAATGGTCGGCAAGAAGATCGTCTGCTTGAACAGATCCGCAGATGCCGAGAAACGACAACGGAAGTCGAACCAGGCACGAGGTATCAAGCCTTCGTTGCTCGACCAGGGGAGCAGGAAGGTCGAATTCTTGCAAGCAGACTTCTCGAAAGAGAATTTGGGATTAGCTCCAGCAACGTATGCAAATCTCTTGCAAGAGACTACTGTGATCATTCACAGCGCCTGGAAGGTTGACTTCAACCTCTCAATCGAGTCATTTGAGCCCCAGGTCCATGGCGTACGGAATCTGCTGGACTTCAGCTCAAAGTCGGCAAAGAAAGCACCGTTGATTTTCATCTCAAGCATCTCAGCTGTTTTGGGGTGGATGGATTACAATCCTTCGGCGAAGGTCCCAGAAGCAGTTATCTCTGATCTCGAAGCCCCTGAGAAGATAGGATATGGTGAATCCAAGTTCGTGTGTGAACAACTCCTTGATAGATTTAACAAAGCTTCGGGTATTACCACAGCGGTTCTCCGAGCTGGTCAAATTGCTGGTCCTGTTTCTCAAACTGGGATGTGGAACAAGCAAGAATGGTTGCCGTCCATCATTGCTAGCTCGAAGCACCTTGGGATGCTTCCTGAGACCTTGGGGGCCATGAACACGGTTGACTGGATCCCGGTGGACCTGCTTGCGACAATTGTCGTCGAAATTGCCGAGAACATTGTCCATCGCAAAAGCAACAAGGCCGAAGGAGCGCTCGTCTACAATCTAGTGAACCCCCAAACTACGATATGGCCAAGCCTCTTGCCCACTGTCCAGGGATTTATAGGAGTCCAGAAGGTCATTCCATTCAATGAATGGGTGCAGAAATTGCAGTAGAGCAGCACCGCGAACAACGGCGCGCTCATCGCGTCTAATCCTGGCCTGAAGCTCCTGGATTTCTACCGCGGTTCGAGTGGGAAACAGACCACAGTAGAGGGTTCCAGATATGCGGTTGACAATATGATGCGCGACAGCAAACAAGCCTCTGATATGACAGCGGTATCTCCAGACTGGATGAGACTCTGGTTGAGACAGTGGAGTTTCTGATCAGGTAGCCAGAAGAAACGGCTCGTATTCCATGAGACATGAAAAGGGGACAGCTGAGAGGGCGGCTAGAGTTGTGAGATGTGAATTTGCCTCGGTTTGCACTGTCTTGAAACATCTAGATACTCGTATTCAGAGATTGTCAAGTGTGGTGTTTTATGATGTCGCATTCTGGAAAGTGACAATGGAGGAGGATGTTTCAAGTCCCAAGCCATGGAGGGGTCGCTGATGTCGTGAATTTAGCACTTTCTAATCTGACACCAGTGTGAGTTCAGCACGCTAGATTGAGCGCCCTGCGGAATTCCTACCCACGACCCCACTAAAACATCAAGATTCGACCGACTCGGATCACGATAATTCCCTATATCCGGACAGGCTTCTGTTATGTCTGACTGCACAGAAAATCTTGCAGTACATCCGATTTCGCGATAAGCCTTCTGTTGAATCGGAGAACTTCATTGGTGATCACGAGAAGCATGCTCATCTCAGCCAAGCGGACTTCCACCTTTTGAGAGATTGAGCATATGCTCGCATACTTTGTCTATGTAAGGATAAGCCAATCTTTTGACGGATCCTAGCTCCCATCTCCCCTTTATATTGTTAAGACTCTGATTTTTGTTTGGGAATCAGTATAAAATACACTCAGTTTCCGTTTCCTCAATTCCTTTGACTACATTCAGATTCTTACATAGCTAGACCATCTGTTACTCTGCAAGATAGAATGTCTTATCCAGCCCCTCTCAAAGTCCTCTACGCGATTCATCCCCACATGGACACACTTGACTTCGTCGGACCTCTCGTAAGTCATATCTCTGAGAACAGACATATCCTCGCGTATCTGATTTCCTCTCAGGAAGTCCTCTCATGGGCATCGCACACTCCGATCAACCCCGAAAACCCTGATCCCACCCCGGTGTTCACACACACGGTGACGGCTCTCGAGCCCACCACGCCTACGAACCAAAATATCTCCATCTCACGCCACATCCCAATCTCTGAGGCCTACGCCCAGCTCTCCACCTTCGACATCCTCGTCATTCCAGGCGGAGGATCAGAGACTGTGCTACCAGGCAATACTGAGCCGATTCACCTGATCAAGGCATTCGCTGAGCTGCCGAAGAAGAGCGATGGAGGTGTCAGAACGCTGCTGAGTGTTTGCACAGGGTCTACGTTCTTGGGTCAGGCGGGTGTCCTGATCGGCCTGAAAGCGACTACTCATCCGTTGTACTATTGGCAGTTGGACGAGGTGTGTAAAGAGAAGGGAGTGACTGAAGTTGTCAAGGAGAGATTTGTCGTCAATAAAGTGGATGAGGGGAAGGGGTTGAGGGTCATTACTAGTGGTGGTGTTAGCTGTGGGATGGATTCTTGTATGTGGTTGATCGAACAGACAGCAGGCAAGGAATGTAAGGAGCAAGCTGCTGAACTTATTCAGTATGCATCCCGTGAAGGATTGGTACTTTGATCCAGCAGGTAAGAAAGTAACAATAAAGAGATCTGCCCTGTAGATGTCGCTGGCATGGTGCAATTCCGGGTTAAAAATCGAACTTCATCTTGAAATCAATCATATATCGAGGAAGACGCTATTTCTTTCACTGCAAACATTTCTTGGACTTCGAGAGAACCCTTCTCTTTGTTCTGCCTCGTGACAAATCGAGAGTCAAAAACAATTTTCAGACTGGAAAGACTTACCGAACGAACAATTAACAGACGATTCTCCCTGGCGTCTGCACTAGTAAATAATATGTCCTTCTATAAACCACAGTGAGAAGACGAAAACTTATTCTGAAGCGCACCGATTGAAAGAAGAAGCACCCGCTCCATTCGTCTGCCACGTATCGAGAAAGGACAGAGTCGAAGTGAGGAGAGTTCCTCTCAACTGCTGCAGAAGCGAGCGACGACATCAATATTGTCTTACCGTCTCCGTTAAGCAATATCAATAGAGCAGGAACGGTCGCGCTTCGCTCAGCTACGCAACTCAATAACTCAAAGCGAGGACTAAAGAAAGATAGACATCACCGTGGCGTTCACAGCACAGTGACCTTCTCGCCATCAGTGTCCTAATTACAGTCCAGCATATCACATACTTCCGCACATCGTCATCCCCTCACCTCATCCTTCACACCTCTTTCCAGCTCGGAAATTAAGAATCGGAACATTCTTAATGCTTAATTGAAGATCACTCGTACTCACCAGGTCTTTCCTCGTTCCAGAACACATCATGACGTTTCCTCGCAATCCTCCAGCTGACAGCAACGACGGCCGATGAGCTCAGCCATCGACGTTTATGCGAAAATAAACATCTCGGCCAGTTACGCGTGCACATCAGCAATGCAGGATTTATGCACGCAAGGCCCAACCATGTCGTTCGCACGTTTTGCGGGCGGAGGAAGTACAAATATACTTTTCGTGCTGTTCGTCGGATCTTTAAGTTTAATGCCATGTTTATGCAGAACGCATAAAAGCGTACTGAAGCTTTCTGGTGATGAGGTCAGGCGGTCTTGTGTTTGGTCACTTTTGGATCTTTTTGGTGGTGGTGTGGAGTTTTGCACTGCCCCAATGGTTCGTTTCAACCTTCACACCCCTTTCCCGTCGCATGAGGCTTGCTCGCTTGAACTTTGAAGTTGTTAGTTTGGAGCAGCCAGCGTTTCATCGACAGAGAAGCCTCTTCCCCACAACGGCTTGCATGGCACAGCATGCGATGCGATGCCACATGGGACGGTTTACAGGGAAGGGGAAAGATGCAAAGATGTTTGGTTATTCTGTCCTTTCCTGGATTCGAGCGGAAGGTCGTTTGTTTCATGTGAGTGGTATTTTTCTTTTCGCACGGCTCGTAAGCGAGTCTAAAAGGTCCAAACGGGCTGCGGGACATCGAATTGCTATGAAAAGATCGATGGTTGCACAGGTGGGATTCCGCTGACTTTGTTTGGGTCTGGGTATGCAGGTTTGTATAGACGGATACGGATTTATGTGAGTTTCACGTAGGATGCAAGCATACACATACAGTGTGAGCGTAGGTTGAATCCAGATTGGGAATTGGAAATGAATAGAACCCGTAGCGAAGATCCGGATGCCGAACCGAGACCTTCTGTTGGATCCTTGGGAGACTACTTCTTGGGAAACATTTCTGTTTGTTTCTTTGGCACTTCCAGGGAAAGTATGACTTATCTCTTGGATTTCTTCGCCTGCAGCGCATCTCCCAAGCTGGAATCCGATGGATATCCCATGCCACGAGAGTTGTCTTTCAGGCAACATGCCCGCGTTCAGATGTCCGATGTTATCGATGATCTCCCACCAAGGTGGGATGACGAGGAGATCTCAAATTCGCGACTTTACCCCAACAGGGTTTCTTTAATTTACAGTCGTCCGATGTATCTGGACATGCTGCCTCTTGCAGACACCTCAGACATCCGAGCGGAGTCGCTTTTCGGCTTTGCTTTCTCATCGGTTGCCCACTTCCCCTGATTCCAGTCTACAGTCCCGCTTTATTCGGGCAGGGTTACTCGATAGAGCTTGGCATGGACGACCTCGTCAATTCGAAGAGGGGCGACCTGAGTGAGTTTATTGTTGCCCATGACAGCAAACCATCAGCGTTGCACTCTGTTGTGGTGACCAGGTTGATAAAGTCGAAAAGATTCCGCGATCCGAGAAGCGGCGACCCTGTACGAAAATGCGAATGGACGGTTGGACCGCTTTGTTGGCTGTTCTGCCGGCAGTGCGGAAAGGGACGGTAGCAACAAGCAAATTTGTATGGACACCTCAAGAATACCAGTGTGAGACCTGCGGAAGTTAGTGTTCCATCGCCTGTGTTGCACACTTTGCCGATACGAACATCGCTATTTTCAAAAGTCCAGAAACGAGTCTCATCAAACCCAGCTGAAGTCAGAAAGCTGCAGCGCATACAGACTGATAGATCTCAGAAGGGCAACTTTTGACTGCCGCGTTTCGAGGTCTGATGTCGGCTGGGTACGGTTGGCTGTGATTCGAGGATATTTTGAAACGCCTACCCAGATCTCGGCTAATTCTGGCGCTCGTCATCCCAACCCCCAACTTCTTCGGGATCCGTTGGACCAGGCCTCTCCCGTAGGCGCAGATCAAGGTGGAATCTTCTAAAAACAGCTCTTCATGTCATCTCATCTGGGCGAGGAAGAGGCGGCCAAAATTAATCGATGACTGCATCTGACCACTGGCGGTCGCTTCGAGGTCACTGAGGATGCAGGAACAGAATCTTCAACCAACGCAGTAGACGAGCACCCTCCTGCAGCGGAGTTTACAATACGACCGACCAGGGACGAAAAGTGCATCCACCTGCAGAACGTGCTCACCGTCGTTCCACCGAGCGTATCGAAGCAAAATAAAGTGTGCGCTCAGACAGGCATCTCTAACTGAGGAGTGAGGCCCGCCTGATAGAAAATCGCGATGTCGTTTTGAGCCAACCGCCGAGCCCAAAACGATCTGGTGGTAGAGCTCGGACCAGAGATCTAAGGACAAATCGGACATTTTGCAGGCATTAAGAGACATGGATAAGCATTAACAGACCTATCCCCAGTCTATATCCGCGGCGCCTAGTGGCTGCTCTGGCTCTGGTGATGTTCTGTTCCTGCATTAGTTCACGGGGCCCACCGAGGGGCGGCAGCATTGGGACGATGGTCACTGGTTTGGCGCA
Organism: Cadophora luteo-olivacea; assembly: GCA_026120085.1. Taxonomy (NCBI): domain Eukaryota; kingdom Fungi; phylum Ascomycota; class Leotiomycetes; order Helotiales; family Ploettnerulaceae; genus Cadophora; species Cadophora luteo-olivacea. The sequence goes on from JALRMC010000009.1 coordinate 272,150, forward strand.
GGGGCTGTCCGTGTTTCACTTGGAGGCAGACTCGAGCCTCCTCGACCAGCAACCGCATGGTACCGACTAGACTGCATCAGGATACAACCAGTGGGCCTCGACCACCACAACTTTTGGCGATATCCCGTGGGTCCTCTTCTGTTTCCCTTTTCTCCTGAGTCTCCTCCCCAACGCGCGCGCAAACCAGGGGTCAGGCCTCGAATGGACAAGGTCTAACTTTGGACCATGTCTGTTCGACTGCCCAGGACGGGATCCCGGCCCCTGCAAGCCATGGAAAGGTCCTCTTCACTGGCCGACATGGGACGACAGGAGAAGGTGGCTGTGGCGGCCAGTTGACCACGGACATCCAACGGTTTGCAAAGATATATCTATCCTGAGATTCCTCTCCTAGACGCTTTCTCTTTCCTCTCCATCCTCTCCAGGTCTCTCTTCTTTTTTCTTAATTACATATCATCTCATTTTTTTCGAGTGTCAAAGTCATTCGCTTCTTTGCTCTCATCCTTCGTTTTGTTCTAGTAACCAAACAAGTCAACCAAATAACAATCGCTATCTCATATCTGTCTCAACATTACATTCTGAAAACCCTCGTTTTTTGTCAATACTTGACTACCACACCAATCTCAACCAAATAACCGAACTCCAAAACAAACATGAAGACCACTTACACCGCTCTTGCGGTTCTCGCCGCCGGTGCTGAACTCGCCTCCGCAGTATGTATCTCGATCTAGCTTCGCTTATACTTTGCTAACATGAACACAGTCGTTCTTCGATTCCTCCAAGTTCTCCTGCCCTTCCAACACCAACAATGAGTGTAACTCTCAACAATCCAGCGGCTTCGACTGGACTAGCTTGAACCTTGGATCGTTCCAAGACTACGGTGACTTCTCGTTCTCTGGCTGGTCGTGTGCTGGTTCATTCGGCTCTGGCAAGAAGCGAGATGTTCTTACCGGACGAACATTCCAAGACAAGTGCATCACTGGAAAGGCTTCCCACGACAAGTCGAGCTCCCCAAGCTTTGGCTGTGGCTCATCCCAGTCCGTTAAGGATTTCTCTGTCACTGAGTTCGAGGTTTCCGTCGAGTTCGACTGTGAGCTTGAGTTCCACTTCGAGATGCCTGACAAGTCTACTTGCAAGCAAAAGTCTTCTTGCTCCAAGGGCGGATCCGTCGTCAAGAACTCCCAGTGTGGTGGAGCCAAGAGTGTCACTGTAGTCTACCCAACCCAGACCAAGGGAACCGGAACTACCAAGACTGCCTGCTCCCTCGGTGTCCACAGCATGTCATTCGACTGTAACTCTGCCTCTTCAACCAAGGTCTACTCCACCAAGAGCACATCCGTGGCCACTACCCCAGCTACAACTCTCGCAACCACTACTTCCGTTCCATTGACCTCATCATCTGTTGTCATTGAATCATCGAGCTCTGCTGCCAGCTCCACTAGCTCTGCCCCAGAGACAACCTCGACTTCCGTTTTTGAGTCCACCTCCAGCACAGCCAGCATCCCAGAGACCACTCCAATTGCCAGTGTTCCAGAGACTACCCCAGTTCTCAGCACCAGCTCCACCATTGGATTCTTCAACAGCTCCAGCAGCGTCGTCATCCCATCTTCCTCCGCCCCAGAGGTCAGCAGCAGCTCCGTTGTCATCCTTACTTCGTCTTCAGCTGTCGGAACTACCTCTGCTCCATCATCAGTTGAGACTACATCTGCTTCAATCACAAGCTACACCTCCGTCGATGTCGTTACTGTCATGTAAGCTTTCTCCTTCCTCTAATGTGCTTTTTCAGATTCTAACACATCACACAGCGAATCTACCTCCACCACTGTCTGCCCAGTTACCCTTACTCACGTCACTGGAGGCACCACATCTACAGTTGCAACTACAATCTCGCATGTCACTGAAGGTACTACTAGCATTGAGACTACATCCATCCCATATGTCACTGGAGGAACTACGAGCATTGAGATTGGCACAACTACATCGACAATCGTCTCTACTGTTACCTCGACTGTCTGCACTAAGTGCTCTGCTGCCAGCGTTACTGAGATTGCCTCTACTACCTCAACTGCCTCCGGCCCAGTCGAGACTGCTCCTTGCCCAGCTGTCCTGCCATCTTGCTTGAACACCTGGTTGTTCTCCGAGGGCTGCTCTTCCAACACCGACTCTGACTGCTACTGCCCATCCGAGACCTTCGTCAAGAACGTCTTCGACTGTCTCTCTGCCCACGCTGCCGATGATGATGAGATCGCCGAGGCTCAGACCTACTTCCAGGGTATCTGCGCACCACACATCCCCCAGAACCCAGCTATTGTCACTTGCGCTACCACAGCACTTTCGACCACTGCTGCCCCAACTGCCACCTCTGTTCCAGTCACCACTATCCAGGTCCTTACCACTTTGACCGTCCCATGTGTCGAGTCAACTGGTATCTCCTCCGGATCTACCATCCCATCCAGCTCGACCACAACCCTTCTCAGCACCTACCTGACTGTTCCCCAAGTCATTTTCACCACCGTCACTGGAACGTCAACCGTCTCCGCTGACCTCGTTGCCGGCACCCCAGCTAGCAACCCAGCCACGACAACCCCAGCCGAGGTCTACTCCACCATCCCCATCCCAACAGGAACCCTCTCCGTCTCCAAGACCGCAGCAGGAAACCTCTCCGCCACCGCCACCCCATCGACAATCGTGTCTACCGGAAGCGGAGCCCAGAACACCCTCACTTTCGGAGCCAGCTTCGCTGCTTTGATGGTTGCTGTCTTGGCTCTGTAAGCGAGCGGGGATATCAACAACCTTTCCTTTGGTCCGATGCATTGAAAAAACCGGCGTTATATATACACATTTACATTCGATACCATTTTTCACAGGGGCGTGCATTTGGGGAACAACACTTGGTCTCGGTTTGGGACTTTACGGTCAGTCGGCCAGACTCATGTTCAGATCATATGACATGGGCGCAAAATGATGAGATGGATAGAGAGAGAGCTGAGCGTATAGGCTGGCAGCTGTAATGGGCATGGGGGAGAGGGGTGGAGGTGAGGTGAGGAGGAATAAGTTATACTTTGAGAGTTTTGATGAGCACTGTAATTAGATGTTGTGGAGGAGTTGTGTGCATATGATAGAAGAAGAAACAAACGTTCAAATACCTGTGCTTCCCGATCCTCCTCCTGTTCCACTAGGTGACTGATACTTGGAGACTCTCCATCTTTCCACCGACCGATCGGTTTTACTTGTTCGTTTCATAGTGAAACCTCCGGGCTCTCCAAGCTCTCATATCTGTCAGGTACATGACCAAAACAAATTCCCTGAGGAATAGGATACATATCTGTATCAAAATATTAACCACGACTTCGAAACAAACCCATTGTCACAACTCCCTTTCTCGACTTTCGCGATTCAAATCCAATTCCCGATTTAACGAACCCTGTGAATATCCTCATTCTTGAAGTCCAATGAATCCCGCACCACTTCCCGCTTGGCACTTACCCACCGCAGATATTTATAGAACCAATATCACCAACTGACTAAATGCCCATGTCGACTAGCAAGTGTCGAAGCCTTATAGCTAGGTAAGCAAAAGTCAGCCCCCCTCCTTCAACGGCCATCCCCATCGAGCCATCGAGCACTGCTTCAACTCCAATGCTACTGTTAAGTCGTCAGTGCGAGCACAGATCGATCGTCCACTTGATCATTCAAGGTCTTAGTCACACGCATTCATGAAAAGGCCAGAACTCCCATCGGCCGTGGCCGATACGATGTCACGATGGAGATTCATTTACATTGAATGCTGATTCTCCAATTCAGGAATGGATAGTCAGCTGCCAGACGCTCTGTTGCGAGGATGTTCTGTTCTTATGTGTTGTGGTTGAAAGTGATGGTTTATGACTTTAGGTTTGAAGAAGTCTCAATGTCATCAGCGAGAAAAGGAACATTCAAGGGATCGATCGAAACAATGAACAAATAGGGAACACCAGGCTTCTTCCTGGCTGTATACATCTAAAGATGCATGTGGACCGTGTCGAACAGATGTGAAAAAGCGCAGGCTTTGAGCCGAATTATACCAGGACACCATCTTTCTGCTACATTTAATCATCCTCGGCGAACATTTTTCACGAGCAACATAATCGTTGATAAGACAGGTTTCGAGAAGGCCACAACTTTTGTATAATTCCGTGCAGTGTTAGTGCATGTACTGGCTGCCTGGTATCTACGTATGGCCAAGATGTCCACCCTTACATACATCGTGTGCTTTTCAATTTCGTTTCGTCGTCAATCATCACGGTCGTTTCTTTTGAGAGCACCCCAGCAGCTTCAAGCGTCCATCTCCAGGATGATCAAGTAAGCTTGCAATAGTTCGCTGGGAAGCTGCCCTTTACGCCACGTAATTCGCCGTCCCACCAATCATCTGTACTCTCTGTCTTCTTGATAACCTTGATCTGGTCTCCCTCCTTGAAGCTCAGATCACCTTGACTCTGGCCTTGGAAATCATATAGAGCAACGGCGAAAGTGCCGAAGTTCTGAGAACCAATTCGTTTCGGTGGAGGAGGTGGCGGTTTCTTTTTCTGAATTGGATTTGTGGTCGAGGATCGCTGGAAATAGTCCATGCTAGGTCCCGCAGGAGAATGTGCTGAATATGATGAAACTGGAGTCAGATGAGTTGAGTAGTCTGGCGGTGAATAGACTGGCGTTGGTTCTGGCGAAGGTGTAGGTTGAGGAGCTGGAGGAGCGACAGTTGGTATCTGATTCGACGACGGGATTCGCATTGCCCGTTTTTCTGGATGTGGAGAGACTGATTGCGAGCCAGGACCTTGGGAAGAGGGTCGTCGAGCTGCAAAACCGTTTCGGACATTCAAGCCAGTAGTTGAAGGCTTGCGGGCTCCGTCGTCACCAATAGTCATGGGCTGATGTATAGCTTTTCCACGAGCAATCACGGGTATTCCTTCAATGTCCCTCTGAACTGGCTTGAAATCACTATTCCAAGTTGATATGACGTCCTCCATGGGTGGTGGCGGCGAGGTAAACCCCGTATCTTCGCAATAATTGTGAAGTGCTGTGTAGTATTGCGCCAGTATGGTATTTTGGATCATAATCTGCACGGCAAGGAGATGAGGTAAAATTGAGAATGCGGCAGCAATGATTGGAGGTAGAGTTTCTCGAAGAGATTCGTCTGCAAATTTAAAGTCCTACGTGGGATGTCAATTCCAGAGCTTGGGACATGAGGTTTTGGGTGTTTACCTCTGCAGCCTTTGCCAATTCCTCCTCAGCCTTTACCAATGCCGCGTTCTCCCGATCTGTACGCTTTACTTTTCGTTGGTAATTGTTGACTTTGTCAATGTAGCGCTCCCAATCAAGCCTCTTGTTCTCTCTCTTCTTGATGACTTTGCGTATAGGTTGAATGTAATCCTTCGCTTCTGTAGCAGGCTTGATAACTCTGGACTCCATCATATTGACCTCTTCTAGAAGATCGGTCTTCAAGTCTGTGTATACATCCTTCAATTTAGAGGTTCGGTCGAGTTGTGGCCGCGATGTCATAACTGGATCCCTTCCATGTCCATCCCCAGCACCAACAATAGGGTTGTACAGTTCTTCGAAAAGGGTACTTGTCGATACATTGATACCGAGGATCGAGACCCATGCATCTCTCCAAGCTTTGGAAGCTTCGATAATCTGTTGTACAAGGTTAGCCATGTCCCTTGAGCCCCCGCTAGTTCACAAACCTTCGTGAGCACTTTGTCCGCGTCCTCGTAATCGTTGAGCAGTACAGATACACTGGCCTTGTCTCCTGCTCCCTTGTGCGTAAGTCTGCCGAATTGGCGGTGCAAGGAATTCATGGCGAAGGATTAGTTGCTCTGCGTAATTGGGGTCTGCAATCTTGGTAACGATTGTGTTTTGCGAATCTTGTGCATTCAACAGGTGGTTTCCTGGAATTTCTCGATGTCGGGACTTGGAGGTAAAAGAGAGGAAAGGCAGAACAGAAGAAGGAAATGTAATTGGCACAGCCTCGACACGTGAAGAGACCGTAATTAGCTCGAAAGGCTGGTGTTGACAAGTGCTTGAGTGCTGCAGTGGGATGAAGATGAAACGCTTGTAGGCGGGGGAAAAAGAGGGCAGCGCAGGGCAGCGCAGCCCGCATCCAACGCTGGTTGCTGGTCCGCCTAAAACGACAAAGATCCAACACCGACTACCTACCTCTCGTCTCCTCCCGGAAATGCGGCAAAGACAGCATAAACGTGGTCATTGGCATAAATGAACGAACGAGTGGCTCTAGTTTGATTTGTTGGTAGATACGACACGCAATCCAGACGAGCCTATTCTAAGCTTCTGTTCTGTATGGATTTGACGTGAAGTGAAAAGGGATGGGAGGATCGGAAGGGATGGGAAGTAGTTGAAGGTAAGTATCTATTTTGCTTGGCCGGTCGAGAATGCCAGATGATTGGTCGCGAGGAAAGTTTATCTAGTATGCACGTGATTGCGCTCCATTCCCGTCGTGAAGAAGGCGCGTCGCGTGTAAATTTGTCCTCGAATGTCCCGCGTCTGTCTCTTGACATTTTATTCCCCCCAGTGCCAGTGGCGGCCTACCTATCGATGCCTTGATGCGCGCATATTGTAATGAGGCCATGACTCATTCACAATTGTTGAAGATACCATGGCGTTGACTGCCCACCAAGGGACAATGTCTGCCTCTGCATCTATGGATGTCCCGCATTCACAGAATACCGCGCCAGTTCTCGAATTTCGATGTCTTTACACTGCAGATATTCGGCGCAAGCAGAAGCGATGGCAGGATGGCAGACTCAAATTTCACACTTTCAACAAGCGGGTTATGGTCTACGATGAGAAGTCCAATTTCGTGGGCGATACACATTGGAAGGGAAGTCTGGACTTTCAGGAGGGGGAAGAACTGGAATTGGAGAGAGGAGGAATACTGGTCGAAGTTGGAGAATGTATTGGCAAGAAGGACCAAGATCTCACTGAGCTGGTGGACAAGCGGGTGAAGGAGAGAGAAGAGAGGGCGGCCGCCAAAGCTGCGAATGATTCGCCATCGGCATCTTTTTTACGGAATCAAGGCACACCCGCGCCATCGGCACTTCTACGTCCCAAACCACTAAATGCTATGTTAACACCAACGGGCCATTATGGCAGAGCTGTGGTACCTACTACTTCGCCGTTCGAGGAGAGGCAAGTTGCGAGTCGAGACGAGAATGGGCCTCCAGCAAAGAGAAGGAAGCAAAATGATCCAACTTCGAGTAGGAATGGTTATGCCCAAAATCTCATGGGCGCAACTCTGTCGCTAGGGTCGTCGAAACCATCGAGTACCCCGACAATCAGATACGAGCCTTTCAGAGCACGGCCCGTGCAACAGCCTCGGCCAGATGCGATTGATCTCACACTGGACGATGAAGAAGAGCGTAGGGCTGCTGACGCCAGGCGGAAGATTGCAAAGGAGCAACGAGCTGCGATCGAACGGCCTCCTCCTAGGCACAAAAAGCAGAAGAGGTCGCCTCCAGCGAAAAGCGGATATGCTAGTAATCTGACTGGAACGCCACTAATATTGTCTCGATCCGAAGTCAGGGCACCTATCCGGACTATGGTAGCAAAGGCGCCGGTCCAACGACACACCCATGAGGATGAGGACTCTGCCTTCAGTACTGAAGACCACCGACAGAACCACGAACCAGCTCCCAACAGGCCCTCTCATGTAGACAAGAGATCGGCAGTGGCTCAAACTAGACATCAGCATGCAGAACAATCGTCCTCAGACGATGACATCTCCATTGAAGTCGAATCTGCTCCTCAGCATCCCTTATGCATAGAAAATGACAAATTCGAAGCTTCACCCAGATACCAGACCACCAAGCACTATTCATCGGGAACAGATAGTTCCGAAGATATCGAGCCGCCGCCCAAAGCACGTACCAATTTGGGGAGAAATGCAGTAATCACGGTTGACAATAGCAAATATCAGACTGGCAGTGATTTTTTGAGGGAGAAGGAAGGCAATTTTGGAGGCATGAAGTCATCGAAGGCGGAGCAGCCTGTTGCACAAAACAGACACTCTGCACTCGATTCTTCCTCCACTGTTGAGATTGGCTCTTCTCCTGGAAGGCCTACGATAATCCGGAACAAGCAGACTGAAGTCGCAACTACAAAATCTGCAAGGACCAGAAAGGTGGTTTCTGCTGTACAACTAGGTGAGAGCTTCAACAGATCGTCTACGTTACAGAAATCTTCTGCTGCTGAGCCCACACCGAACCGGTCCACGTCTTCGTTGCGGATAAAATCAAGACCTCGACAGAAGATGATGATGCTCATGAGTCGACCAAGTTCACGCCCGTCTACTTCGAATACATCATTTGAGGGTAGTCGTCCGGACACTCACCCTTCACCAAAGCCGACAGTGGCTTCTGATGAGGTGGTATTGTCCCAGGCCACGATAAGACTGAACGCATTTTCTGAAAACCAGAATGCCGAATTAGAGGCACGCTTGAGCCGCATCAGATCAAAGCAACATGTGGGAAACATGTCATCATCCTCTGATCCTGACACTGGAATCGACCATGAGACAATCGACATACTGTTGACACGCAAATCAGTACCCGGAAAGAAACAAGGAAGTCAGGTCTTGCGGACTCCTCCAGTGTCAAGTACCGTTGATAGGCCGTCCCAACCACCACCTCTGCCTCCGGCGAGGAAGAATCTTATCCTAGGACCGACAAGTTCACTCGACATTGTCCAACACAGTCAAACCAAGGAATGTTCTTCCTCCAAGGTGGCATCAACAGGGGTTCAGAGGAAAGAGCAGAGCCACACGTCCTCTCAACTAGCTCCTTCAAGTGAAGACCCCCCTGAGCCGATCACCAACAATTCCAAACTACGGGCAAACTATCATAACTCCGGGGCAACGGATCTCAGCAACAGCTTGGAGCCACAGGCTGAAATTGCGTTCCCAAAGATCGACCAAAGCAACTCGACGGAAGTCCCAGCGGAAAAGACTGGAATGACTACGAAACCTACGATAGATTCGAAGGGATCTGGCGGATCTGGCGGAGGAAGTATAGCCTCATGTCGTACGCAGCGGCCGCCCGAAACCGACAGGATCGAAGAAAGAGCCGCTTCTAAGAATTCACTCCAAGAACCCAAAACTGCTGTCCCGGAAGTGTTCACCCGCTCAAAAAGTACAAGCATCTTGAACAGTAGACGATCCTCCACCAGCGATGATGAGGGTCCTAATGGAGATGTCTTCTCCAACGATGACGAAAAGTGCGACGCGGGTCTCGTGCCTAGCGAACCACCTGGGCAATTGAAGGAACAGTTGCCCGTGTTACCAGCGGACGTTGAAGTTCTTCAAAATGTTGACGGTAACATCCAATTTTCAACATCTCGATTCCGAGCAATGATAAATCCCTCATCGAGCACGAGAAGCCTGCCACCCAGGACAGCCTCGCCGCCTATCGAGTCGATCAAGACCACAGAAGCCCCATCTTGTAAAGATCCAGAAGGCGAGTCAGAAGCAAGCGAGGAGGCGGTAAAACCCACTCCCAGATCACCTCCGCCTGTTGAGGAGGCGTTGAAGGAACGGCCAGAGCCCTGCAGTGATTTAGGCTTCACTACAGTCACGGCATCTGCAGCCCTAAATACCCCGGATCTGGCGAATACTAATATCAGGATGGGACCGCCCAAGGCCAGGTTGGCAAACCCTGCAACCCGGGGCAGGTCTCTCCAGTCTTTGGCCGCCAATACCACCGAGACGATGAATCCTTTGTTCAATCCAATGCCTCCACCAGCTCCAAGAATTTTGAGCAGAGTGGAAAGGAAATTTGAACGGACCAACAGCGAAGTTGACAAGGCAAGCGAAGGGCCCTTAAAGGAAGCTCCCGCAGGTGGGCCCTGGAGCCGAGAGGCGTTCGATCTTTTTGGGATTCATGGCCCTCAGAGGGTGGAGACAGGTTCAGGAATTCCCGCTACCTAGCCAGCAATGCTACACAAATGTCGTCGTGCAAATACAAAACTTCTGGATCATACTTCCAGCTTGGTGTGAGACATTTCTTCAGTTGACGTCGCAAAGCCAATTTTGTCACCATTGCAGTATATCAATGACACATTCCATGAGACCTTAATGTTTCTCGTTTCTGGACTCGAAACCCCGAGGCTTTCTTCAGGATGGCTTGACTTCTCTTCTCGAATTACCTCAATTCCGCGGATGAAATGGGAGCAGGTCTCAAGTGAGATTGAATCAATTACGTGGGAGGCCTTCAATGAGGCTGACTAGGAATGCGAACAGGGAAGACAAGGGCGAAGGGCAGAAAGGCGAAAGGGCAGCTGGAGGCGGTATGTTTCCCACCTCCTCTAGCTTCTCCTCTTTGCACTTTGCACTTTACATCACGAAGCTTCACAACTTCGAAACAAGCTTATTGTCATTTTGCAGTTATGAATTATCGTGCTCTTCGTGCTTCGCCACTCAGGGTACCGGCGCGATGAGGTCAGAATACTGAATATTGTTTTCGTGCAGTTGAGAGTTTTGTCCCAATTGTGCAGTCGATGATGCTTCTGCCCCACTGAAATGCGGTGGAAGCGCCTCAGCCACGATGTGGTTCATTTCCAATTTCGTTTCTAGCACTCAGACTTCCAAGCCTCCTCGCAATCCGGATCTTGGGCTCAGTCATCCGCGAGGAAAGCAAAAGTGCCCCGATGGCTCTGCGCAATCATTTTATGCGGTCGCGCGCAAGCAACGGACTCGTTTTGACCGCTCGATTGGACGACCTCTTGACCGGTCGCGAGTACGTGTCGCCCTTTTCTCGACACCGAAATGCTGCGCAAGTGTTGGGTCGCTTGACGGGGCGGCATGCGCCCTCTGCCCTCGTTGACTCTGCCTCACGGCGGAGCCCTGCGCCTAGTTCTCATTCATATATACAGACCATCACCGCTGTGCAGGTAGGTCAGATCTTCATTATTCGTTCCGCTTAACAGTTCTTGACTCCTTTCCATACTTTTTATTTCATTCCGTATAAAAGGCTCAAGGTCGGCCGCTGCACATAAACCAGGACAGTGCCTGTGGTGACAGGTGCCTGACATCCACCCCACCAACCACAGCGACTGTCAGCCTCGAGTCTCCCTCCCTCACTCACCAAATTTTTTTCATTTTGTCAAGCATGGACAGCAACACAGAGAGATCTTCGCGCCGCCCGGCCCAAACAGCGCGATCACATCGACATTCCTCACTTTCTATCAGAACTGCCAACCATGGTACCCCGCCAGCGCTACAGCAAGCTACCCCGCAACCCCAATCGTACCCGCAATATCCTCTGCCCATACCGAGAGAAAAGGAAGCAAGGGCTTTGGAGCTTTATATACACTACTGCGACGCGCAGCTGAAAGAGAAGGTCGAAACTAGCGAGATAGAAATTCAATCGACAGCCAGCCATCGCGGAGGCTATCATTTGGCTGTGCCTGGGCCTCCAACTGCTCATTCTGTAGCATCTTCCTCGAAATACAGCTTCACTACTTCTGCATACGATGCCCCCACCGACTTCTCATCTGTCGTCTCGTTCGACGGAGAGGATGAACCTACGTCCGCGGCGGGTAGGATGGAGGGCGAATTGATCTCCTTCGACGGCAATAAGGTCAAACCGCGCAGGAGGAAGAAGCTTACTCCTGTCGCAAGGGCAAAAGCTGCTTTGGTACGACACTTGGGATCGTGTTGGGTATGTCGTAGCCGAAGAGTCAAGGTAAGCTTCCAAAATCTCAACTATGAGCTTCAGGATCTAATAGAAGAAGTGCCCGTTAGAACACCACGATATCGACGTCCTCGAACGACTCCGCCAGAAACGCTTCGAGACACAGCGGCTGAAGGTGGAAAACAACTCTAGCTCCTCTATCTCAAGCTCTTCACAGCAGACTGCTACCTCCGTACATGCGTGGCAGCCAGCTACCGAACCGAGTTTCTCCCAAACCGACACTCTGATGGGTATCGGAGGAGACCTGAACGCAACACTGAGAAATCTAGATACAAGCGCTCTCGACATCCAATCCCCAAGCGGCGCTGCATACGGCGACATAAGTCTCGACATCCCCGGCCCATCCTCATCCTCCCAATCGCAATCGCAATCCCAATCCCATCCTCACTCCCTCACCCTCGCACCCAACATCCCAGGCTTCGCACCCAGCCCCTACACTACTTACCAAGACGGACAAATGCTCGGCATAGGCGTGCAGCGCCAGGGCTACTTCTGCTGCCAACACCTCGACGGCATCTGTCTCGAGTTCTTCACCACAGCCGAGGAACTCCTCGTGCATTTCGAGCTCGCGCACTTCGCTTTCACGCGCATCTCGCCTGCGCATCGCTTCGTCTGTCTCAACTGCACACATCTGAATAATGACTTGATTGGTGCTTGTTCGAATTGCCAGTCTGTTGGAACGATTGAGTTGTGGATTTATGGGAATTATATTAGGAGTGAGGAGGTGAGGAGGTATAAGCCTGAGGGCGGGCAGGATCTGGGTCTGGGGTTGGGACTGGGACTGGGATTGGGATCGGGATTAGGCGACATTGCGAATTGGACGCCGACGACGTTGTTTTCGGAGACGTATACGACTGATGGGTGGGAGAGGGATTTGAATGGTGGTAATGGCGGTGATGGTGGAGGGGGTTTTGGGAATGGGAGCGGGTATACCGATACGAACGGTGCTGGGGATTATGGGTTTGATTCCCAGGGCGGCGGTGGTGCTGGTGCGGGTGGAGGCTCGCAGTATGAGTATCAGCCGAGTCAGCATTCGAGTTACAGTACGAATCGGTATCAGGGGAATGGGTTCAATCATGCGAGCCAAGCCGATGCGTGCTCCGAGTACAACGACTTCTCGGTGCGGATCGTCTTCGGCAAGGTTGTCGTTTATCAACAAGATCGAGCTTCGCGTCACAACGCCTTGGTCCTGAATGTACTCCTCGCACTTTTGAGCCTCCTCGCTCTGTCAATCTTCGCACTCGGTGTCTCATCTACCTGGCCTCTCCTCCTCACCCAAGTCCAACAAGCTGTTTCCCGTCTAGCCACCACCTTCCACTCGCACATCCAACTCTTCGGATTCTTCAGCATGCTCTGCAGCGCAGGAACCTGTCTCTCCGTCAAGACTTTAGCTGCACAAAGATCAAGATTGCGGACGAGATGCGACCGGTATCAGAGGTATACTGGTTGTGATGAGAAATTAGGAATGAGGATAGGGAGAAGAGGTGGTAGGCGACATGCTGTTTTTATGCTTGGTGGTGGATTTTCATGACATTTCTTTGGTTTATACGGCATTATGGTTACGATATTACGCTCTTTACGACTACGATGGTATGATTGACGGGTCACGCTCATTACGGATTGTGCATCGCCGATTTGGCATAGGAGTTTGGGATTAGTTGGTTGGGCTTTGAAGATTAGCGGGCTGGGGCGAACAGTACAGCATTAGACTTCTCGGTCTTGTTTGTGTTTTGGATTTTGGATTTTGGAGAGTGAGTGGTGTGTGTATCATTACCTGCACTTCCCTTCCTGAAATGATAGGATGGTCAAGAGATGGACGGAAGGGGATTGTTGCGGTTAGGACACATAGTGAGGGCTGGATATGGGACCTCTATACCTGGTGTTTGGAGTATCTGGAAGATAGTTCCAAGAATAAAATACCATATTGGATGTTTAAATTTGTTTTTCGGCCGATTTGTCTCTCTGGGTTGCTTGACTTGTGACTTACAACTTGCCCGTGGACGTTGGGGGTACTGACGTTTGGGGAGTATCTACGATGCCAAGATCTATACTCGGTGATGGTATTGTAGAAAGAGGCTGATAAGTTTCATAGATCTTCCGCGTCAGCAACGTACCTGACTTCGTGAGTGGACGGGTGATATTTTGTGACTGGGTAAATCTATTTTTTCTCGATTTCAAGGACTTTCGTAACAAGATTGTTACAGTCCCATAGGAGGAAGTCGTCTTTATAGGGGTTGAAAGGCAATATATAAGGCGAGTGAGATCTTGAGGCTATTGAGAGCGCTTTCATCATTCGGTATAAGCAGCGATCCCTTTCCGCTCCAACAATACAAGAGTCTTTCTGACACTCTCTCCAGAATGACTCGTGAGTCAGAAAATATAGCGGCCTCCCTTGGCTGACATGCATAGCATCAGCCACACCCCTAGTCCCCTCTTCCTCTTCCGTCCCGCAGGTAGCGTGGCCGTGGGCTCTCCGCCCTTTTGCCCATATAAAGAAGCGTCGCATCTGCCCTCACCAGAGGCCCCTTCATGTCGTGCCAAAGAGTCATAGAGTAGAATTGATTGGTCAATCAGGAGGACCGAATGCAATAAATGGAGTCTCTCGGAGTGGGGTATGCGACAATTCCGTGATCCTTCCCTCGTAAAGAGCGTGTTGAGGTGCAGGTTCGAGATGGGGAGTCATCACTAAACCTTTTATGGCCTCGCCGACTGCAAGCTTGGGCATGCTTGTTCTGGAGCGCAGTCAATCGCAAAGCCAGGGTACAGGTTGGTTAGAATTCAGCATTTGACGCACTGGATGGGTCTGCTATTGGCTCGTTACCGCACTTCGAGGTGCCACCACTGCAGCTTCCAGCGTCCAGGCTAAGCCTAAAAGATCTCGCCGGTGGCTGCTGCTTCAGTTTCCCGTCGCTGCGCAGTTCGAAGGCCTTCAGGGCAGTGTGAGCGAGCTGATATTAGACTCAGCCATTTCCTCGAGGCACCAACTTTCTTCCTGTTCTTCTTCGATCACCACTTCGACGTACGTATCTACCTACTGACAGAAAAGACTGCCATTCTGCAATTCAATTCGATTGCACGATCTTGTCGCCCAGCTTTTGACAAACTGAGCCGACGCAGTCTCCCTCTCCGTGCAAAATAAAAACTCACTGAAACTCCCGCTATCAGCACCTTGCTATCGCATCACGTCCCCCCATCTCGAACTGACAGGACCCCTCCTCTACTTACACGTCCCACCCCACCAAAATACCACAACTACAACCCACGAGAACCACCAACCCATTATTTCCAATGGCAGCAACTAATCGAACTTCCTTCACCATCACTCAGCCTTTCTTGGGCGCTCCTCTGCAATTCCAACCTGCTTTGGGATCCAAGGAGCTCGAGACTCTTGTCGATGCCTATGGTATGTTTCCTACCCCGTGGGGTTTAACATCGCATTTCAAGTAGAGTAAAGCTAACTTGCGCGCAGTCATTGGCAATGGATCTAAGCAGGAGAAGTTGTCCGTTGTCACGGTTGAGTTCTTCAATCATGCTACTGTCGACCTGAACACTGGCGCACTGACTAGAACGGTAAGGGAAATCTCGAAACCTCTTTGGGACGAGAGCTGATAGTTTCTTTATAGTATGAGGCCTTCCCCTTCGTTACAATGTCCGATGCCTTCTTCGAGCAATCTCCAGTCGAGTCGCAGTCTTCCGGCTTCTCTCCCCCAATCTTCACCCCATCTCCAGGCTCGTCTGCCACATTTGGCGATTCTGGATATGGATCCTTTGCCGGCCCAAGCATGACCCCTCCTACACGCACACTGGGCTCTGGTCGTGTTACCAAGAAGCCAGCGAAGAAGGAGGTCAAGAAGCCAAAGGTCGATGAGGCTCGCCTGCCAGGTTTCTCCATCATGACCAAGGATGGAATCGATGTTACTACTACGGCTGGAAGAGGTATCAAGACCAAGGAGCAGAGAGAACATGCGCACTT
This sequence comes from Cadophora luteo-olivacea, assembly GCA_026120085.1. NCBI lineage: Eukaryota > Fungi > Ascomycota > Leotiomycetes > Helotiales > Ploettnerulaceae > Cadophora > Cadophora luteo-olivacea. Next base: position 287,855 of record JALRMC010000009.1, read on the forward strand.
GATGCGGATCATGAAGGCATGCGATGCTTGCAAGCGCAAGAAGATCAGAGTAAGTCATCCTATGTCCTCGAGCCAGTTGTGGGCAAGAGAATAAGAACTGTTTGCTAATTGGACGTTAGTGTGATCCATCCCACCGAAGATCACAGAATGATTTGTCCCGAGCTTCAACTACTACCACCCAGTCTTCCACCGCCTCGGCTCGACCAAGTCCGCAATATGAAAGTAGTCCTGGATCAAGCGCGCCCGCTTTGAGTAGACAGTCAACACAAGCCTCACAGAGTGTGTTCACACCATCGAATGTTATTGACGACTTCGTACTATTCCCAGAAGATTCTGCTTCCTGGAATCCGGACATGTCACAAGCTGATCTTGGTCAACTCAACTTCGATATCAACGATATGGATTTCAACGCTGAGATGCCCGTCCAACACAACGACTTCTCACTCTACCAGCAGCCATTTAATGATTTTAGCTTCGATCAACAACCTGGACACTCTTTCTACCAACATTCACAGTCATACTCGCAAGTTGGTGCTCAACAGAGCTACTCGAGCGTTCCTCACATGAACGATTCGTTTGATACGCCAGGATCGTATGACCTGGATCAATACATGCCAGTCTCTCACACTCGACCTCATCCATCCAGCTCAACACAAGACTCTGGCCAGATGTTAGACAGTTCGCAACAGAGTTGGTCTGAATTCGCGACAGCTCCACGTGCGAATAACGATGGCCTCTTATCGTCAACATCCGATTGGAATGTTCTTGAATCAACTCTGATCAGCGATTCGCCGGGCCACCTACATGACAGAAACTCGTCAACTGGCCTGGCCTCCACTCAACTGGAGCGGGTTAGTAGCGGCAGAAGCCCATTGAGTAGTAGGAACAGTCGCGTCGTCAATGCGACAGGCCTTCCTGCGACATTGAGCAGTGAGAACAATCGTACCGCCGCCAATGCCGCGAGCATTCACCCCGACTTGAACGCCCAGTTCCGAGCCACGGGATCGAACAACCTCCGCCAGAACGTACCTGCTGTAGGCTATGATTCTGGATCGGGCGTTTCCGTTGATCCTTCAGATATTCTCGATGTTCCGCTACTCGCTTCGAGACAACGACCATCCCTCGCTGCCAGCTCTGCCGTCCTTCGTGGCCTATCTGAGAATTGTCAACAAGTATCAGAATCGTTACAGACCATCAATTCTTCTCGATCAGAATACATCGGCTTGGGCAAGGAGATCCAGCGACTGAGATCTGTGGCTGATGTCCTAAGTTCTCGCCAAACTATTGTTCCTGCAGGCGCACTAGCGGCAGCTGAGCAGTTCCAATCACAACTAGAGACTTTGTCTACCCGACTTGATTCAACTGTCTCTGCCGGGACATCGAATCCACTTCTTGAGACGATGGATCCAGAATTCAATGCCGAGTATCTCCGACAATGCCAAGTTGAGGCTCGCAGATTGGTCCGCTCCTTGTGTGCGACGATCACCAGCGTTCAGGCCCAGAACACCGGCACTCATGTCACAGGCAACACGCAGATGCTGACATCCGGCCGCAATGCCCAGCTCTTCCCCTCGCCCAGCCAAGGAAGCCCACAATCATCACTCGTATCTGGTGCGGGCATGTGGACCGAGAGCACGCATGATTGGCAAACAAGCAATGGCCAATCGGCCAATGTCCTTCGTGAAGTGGACACTTTCGAGTATCTTGAAAGTGTTCCTGATATTAACGAGCTTTGCTCGTCGCCAATGTCAGAAAGTGAATCTAGGACACTGAGGGCATTCCGAAATGTTCCCAGATACTCGATCATGCTGAAGGACGCCCAACACCAGGACCGCCAACATACCGTCGACACGTCTTTGCAAGATGTGCCATCGGTTCCGTATGTCGGTGATGCTGAGAATCATTCCAGTGTTCTTACATACTCTGGCCTGCTGTCGCAACGAGATGTCGCGGTGGCGGATCGTACCCAGACCTCGCAAGTCACCCAATATGTGGATAGTTCCCAAGAGACCAGCCTGGCTCAAGCCGGGCCGGACTCTAGCAGGAGTGCAATTCTCCAGACTATTGCCGCCGTCCAACGATCATCAGTGTCGATGGCTATCAACACGTCGCTACCGTTTGTGCTCGCACTTACAGTTCTCGGCTCGCTGTTCCTTGCTTCAAAGGTATGACTGACAGCCATCCATCATATATTTCCATATCTAATCAACATCTAGGTCCTCGCTTCGTTAATGACATCTCCCGTCGCTGTCCTGGGCATACAAGCCCTCGCCGCCCTTAGAGCAAGCTGTACTAATTGGATCGGCAACGATTCTTTCTCGGTCGTGAAACTCATTCTTTGTGCCGTCATGACGGCACATCTCCCCACTCTGAACAAGTCTAGCCTTCTCTGTGGGGGTATGGCTTTGTGCCACCTTCTCACTGGCGCCGAAATGTCCGATGGAAAGGAAATGTCTTCAATGGTATGCTTTACCCTTCCTATCCAGCGGAGACAACGCAAAGGAAAGCAAAGACTAACCACTCCACAGTCTAAATCAAACAATGATCTGGACATCGAGGACGGTTGTGGAGATAAGAGAGGATTGATGGCGATGATAAGGGATTTCAGTCCTATCGTTGCTATGCAGTGATGGACCAGAACCAGATCTGAGATCCAGGATTCTCCATTGGGAGTCTCGGTCTACTGCTTAATGGTAGCTAGTTCGCACTTCTAGAGAGGTGGTTGATTGTGATGATGATGATGGGTTCTGATGATACATTACGCAATGACCGAGAAGAGGAAGGGGCTAGAGGTCAGATAGATGGTGTGGTTGATGATACCCAAAGTATGAAGGTGTATGTGGTTAGGTAGTTGACTCGATATCAGAATAATCAACCCACTTGGCCGGTACTCTTCTCAAACCGTCTTGTAGTAAAGCGACATGATATTTTGTGACCTAATTCTGACTCTCCTTATCCCATATTTTTGAGACAGGTTAGCATCGCTCGCTCCTATGCCACCATCCACTACTCTGCCCGAAGTCAGACGATGTCGAGTCGGGGGACTTTAAGTACGCGACTCTTCGGAAGTTTGGAGTAGGGCGATCAAAGAAGGCATGAAGGCGCGAAGTATGGTGAAAATGAAAAACACATGTATGTATGTATGTGTATACGGAATAGTATCGTTATAATTGTATGCGGTCGACTATGCCTATGATATAAGTATACGAAACAGCGACTACATCTTCATCTTGACAGAAGATAGATTGTGTATGTAAGCAAAAGGTAGTACATAACACTGTGGTCAGGCACGCTAAGCCAAGACATCAATGACCAGGAAATCTGAAAACCTAGAAATCTAGCTTAGGTAGTATATATTCAAAACCCAATTCCCCAATTCGGTATACATGATTCTGGCGAGTGAGTATCTGCGTGTGTTTTTCTTGTTCACTAATTGTACTTGTATTTGTTGCTGTAGCTGTTTTTTGCGGTGCCGTACGGTATGACAATCGACAAAAATAGATCAAAATGAAGATCAAATAGAAAGAACCGGGGTCTAGATTGGTAAAGAAGCTATTGATTGTGAGTTCGGATGGGATGGGAAATGGGTTTAAGTCAAGAAATTTCATGGCGAGAAGGTTGGTTGTGGAAAAGAGAACTTACTGTATGTAGCTGGGAGATGAGGATGAGGACGTCCATCGTGAGGTGGTAACGTCTAGCCTTGCTGTAGATCTTTTTTTCTTTTCTTCTTCTTTTTCTTCGTGAATGGATGGTGAGACTGTGACGGGGTAGATGTGATTATGAGAGCTGCATACTTGTGTAGATCCTTGAAAGGGGAAAAGAGGCGGAGCTGAGCGCCAAGTCGCCTTGGGTTGTGGATTGGTAGAGAGAAATTTAGACGTTTCTTGCGAAGACGTTGCTACCGCAATCAGATGTCAGACTTTAGCAAGGTAAATTTGCTTGGTGGAAGAATGAAGAGTAAGAAGCCCTAGATCATCTCACACAGCTCAAAGAAAGAGTCAGCTCCGCGCAAAATACGAGGCCGAATCTCAAGAGACGTAAATGACCGATTCGCCATTCTCTAAGATCGCAATATGAAGTCCTACGAAAGCCAACCAATCCAAACCAAACGCCGCGCCATCCCAAAGACACTCACTCACTCGCTAATCCACTCCCACCTTTCTACGACCTCAAAGCTCTCAACCTCTCACCCAAGCCATCCTCCTCCACCTCCGTTGGACCACTCTTGACCGGCGCGGCAGCCACCGCCTTCGCGCCCTCCATCTCCTGATGCAATTCGACACCCGCCTCGTCCGCAACCTGGTTCATCAACCTATCGACGTCCTCCTGCGGCGTGCCGACTGCTGTCGCTGACGTAGTGGCATTCTCGTAGTATCCGGTTGCGACGTCGAGGTCTTCGAATTGTGTTTCGAAGCGGTCCATAACAGCGGATATCTATTTGTGTAGCGAGTTAGCAAGTTGTCTTTCCCTCAGGTAATCAAACATGGAAGTATGCCGGGGCGGAGGAGAGTGCTGCATTTGGGGTTGAGATCGGGGGAGTATGGAATGGACACACCTTCTCCAAATCCATAGCTTTCATAGCCTGGTCCATCCCCTTTACTACATTCATCATACTACCCGTGACCTGCCTCATTGTCACAGCGGTCTGTACCCGACTGGCGACTGCATCGATACGGCTTCCCAGGCGCAGGAGGTTCAGGCGCTCGTTCTGTTTGCGGATTGCGTTCTGGGCGTAGATCTTTGCGATGTCGTTGTGGCCTTGTTGGATTGCCTGTGGGGAAATTCCATTGTCAGCTTTCCATTATCATCGAACTGCGGATTTGAGGTCTGAGGCTTGTAGGAACGTGGTTGCAAGGGTCGGGAAGAGCGCTTGGTGGGGGAGGGGAGGGGAGGGGAGGGGTAGTAAGACCGACCTTCTTCAGCTTATCCTTCTCTGTCTTCTCGTCTTTACTGGCTTTTGCTGCTTGTCTGTTGAGTTGCTTCGCTGTGAACTGTGCAAGGGGATTAGCTGCTATCCTGCTGTGTCTGCGTAGGGCTTTGTCGCAACGGCTGGTTGGTAGGAGGGGGAATAACCCGGCCGAGCGATAAGGACGTACCTTCAAGTTGAAGAGCGCTTTCTCGAGACCGGACATGATTGCGGATTTGTGTAAGCGATCTGGTTGGGAGAAGGAGGAGGATCTGTTGGAGTGTTCGAGGTTGCGTATGGAGGTTGGAAGTGATGCAGGTGAGTGATCTGTAGGTAGCCTTGTGGTCAAGAACTGGGTCCTGGTCGGGCTGCGGTCCGGCTTGTGATGACTGTGGCTTGGCTCTTTGGGTTCGCTCACCCTCGCCTCCTACGGGTAGCTTTAGAGCTAGGATGTGTACAAATAAATCTACCCCTCCATCCAAACAGTACTTGAAACTCAATGTCCAGTAACAAGTATTTCATCTCGATTTCTGTTATTCTCATTTCACTAATTCTGGTATCCAAAACAAAGGAGCACACATTTGTAATGCCACCAAAACCAAAACTCAACGTTCAGAACTTCCCTCGTCCGCCCCTCCTCGAGCGAACACCCCGCCATCTCCAGATAAAATGGCATGGACAAACAATAGCTGATACAAAAGAAGCTTATTGGGTTCTGGAGACATACCACGCGCCTAGTACTTCCCCATTTCCCTCTCATGAAAACCAAAATATATTTCTAACACAATTTCAGCATATTACCTCCCCCTCTCTTCCCTCAGCATCCCCCTAACACCAACCAAGAAATCCACCTTCTGTGAATGGAAAGGCTGGGCGACGTATTACTCCATCACTCTCCCCGCTTCCCCTACCTCTTCTTCGGATTCAACTTCAAACTCAAAAGAAGAAGTCGTCATTAAAGATAGGATCTGGAGTTACGAGAGTCCGACGAAGGGGTTCAAGGATCTGAAGAGTTATGTGTCGTTTTATGCGGGCCCGTGGGATTGCTATGTTGATGGCGAGTTGGTAAAGCCGCAGCCGGGGGATTTCTATGGGGGGTGGACGACGAGTGAGTTGGAGGGGATTATTAAAGGGGATGCGAAGACGAGGTGGATGTGATGTGACTGAGTAGGAGTCAGGATTGGGTGGTGATTTCTGGGCTGGAAGGGAAACTCAGTGGGGTGTGAGAGCGTAGAGTTCTTCTCGAGGCGAGATATTGGGATCAGTGGTGAAAGACCGTGTACGATCAGTGCTTCATTGTGAGCAAAATCTCCTTACCTGCGGCGGGCCCTTGACTATGAGGTTCATTGTGAAAAAGGTTTTGGAATCTGTGTCAGTATAGAAACACGTTCGCTTATTTGTAGACATTAGGGGGAGATCAACGTACTGCATAGGTATTCTGACATCTTTACTAAGCCATGTGGGAGTAGGTTTCTTTTGGCGGTATAATCCAGTATGAATAGAGACACCTCGGTTGTTGAGGGGGGGCACTGGTGGAGCCTAAAGACCCGCGCAAGAACTTGGGCTATGTTAATCATACTGGCAAACGAGAATGCTGGCTGTGAGATCATGGTGAGTTTCAATGTCAAGAATTCTCTCATTACTTCTCCAGAACCTTACAACTATCAATACATGTAATTCGACCCAAGGCAAACCAATATTCGCCTAATCATAACATAATCGTATCCACTATCAACTCAAGGACGCCAGGCCCTCCAATGCATGCTTTTCTGCATTTCACCTTCCCAGGAGTGTTCCACCTCAATTTAATACCCTGATATTCCAGCTTAGAACAACGACCTAGCCTGAACATCGAAAATCTCATTTCTCCATCCCCGGCTAGCATTATCATCAACCACCTCCCCAGCAATAGCAGCTTCCTCATCCCAAAGTTTCACAACACTACCAGGCGCATAAACGCCAGTGAAGACATTGCCCCTCTGGCCAGCAGCACCTCTAACACCAACATTCGTGTACAAATCTGGATCTTCCTCTGGCGTCAAGCGCGTAACGATAGCCTTGATGAAAGTCCTGAGATCCTGAGGATCCGAGATCCTCGTTGCACGAAGACGCTCCCTCGCGAACAACAACTCACGATTCGCAGCATGGAAGAAATCCGCAATGGCTGTGGAAAGTTGACGTTCAATGACCTTACGGATGATAGGGCGGAGAAGAGGCTTGAACAACCATGCCAGACAAGCGAGCTTGCTCTTTCTCAACGTGTAACTGAGATGATGAATCTTGACTCTGACATTCTTGAGAGTAAGGATCTTCTCCAGACGTTCCTTGCCAACCTCAACATCAAGTTCGATGTCGATTCCCCTGTCGTCGAGCTCGAATGAGGCGATTCCGGAGTCGGCAAGACGGATCAGTCCCTTGTGGGCACGGAGCCAGAAACCGACTTCATCGGCGCGGATTGAGAGACCTTGGGCTTTGATTGTGACGAGCGATTTGACGGAGCTGACGGTGCGGAAGCGGGCTTTGCGGATGGAGAGGTCATTGTATGTTTCGATCTTCAGACGGAAGGGGAGGAAAGATGTGTTGTTGATCGTGCGTCCTGGCTCGAGGATGAGGTTCTCGAGCAAGAGATCGATCTCAGGAACGGATATTTCCAGGCGAGGGATCGGGATGAATTGGACGGCCTGGATCAGAAGAGGAATGAAAATGGTGTGAGCGTCTGTGAACAAGTCTGGGTTCGCGACGCTGTTCGCGGGCGAGAGGATGTTCCAGATACGAAGAGTGGTCTGGAGGAGTTTTGAAACATCCTGATCATGAATGACCGAGTCGAACGTCTTACGTGATTGTTGGAGGACAGCATCGATGTCCTTACGGAGAGGAGAATCAGTTCCAACGTCCTTGGACTTTTCCTTCAATTCCTCAATCTTGTTGCCTGCTGACTCGAAGAAATCGGGGTCTGTGAGCATCTTCTGGATTGATGCTGCGAGCTCCTCCATAAGATTTTCGAAATCTGGATCTTTTTGCGAGTGCTCCATGAGCTTGTTCACTCTCTTCTCCAGCTCCTTCCAAGCTTCTTTATCTCCAAAAGAACTGACGAGAGACCATCCATTCTTGATAGCACGGTCTAGCTCTTCATTGGTCTCAACATCATCTTGAACAGTCTCGAGAGTATTGTCCACCGCTCGAGAATAGACTTTGGCGTATCTCTTGATCAGAAGGCCAATAGTGGATACTGAATCAGAGTAATCGTTTCGTTTCCGGAGCTTGGTAACTGCAGCCTTAAGACGATAGATCAAAGTCTCTCGCTGGTCACCTGTCAGGTTCTCCTTCAGACTTGCACCAGCCTCTTTGCCCGTTTTCTTAATACCGTTCGCAACAACGTCGGTCACCTCGGCAGCTTCAGCGCCAAGATCCTCAGCTGTTGGGGCTGGCCCCTCCTCGCTACCTGGATTTTTGATCGTCTCCGAATCCTCGGACGATGGCTCGATTTGCTTGGCAGCTTCTTCAGCGACATTTGAGACAGTGTTGGCTGTGTCAGCAAATACTTGTCGCCCAATTGTGTTCAGATCCGAGAGGAAAATTCTGAAGTCCGAATTGGTCAACAGAAGACTACCAACAGTCTTGAAACTCTCGTATGCTGGGACTCATTAGTAAAGGGGGTGGCAAAATGACATAATTCACTTACCGGCTGAAGCATCTGCTTTTGCTCTGGTTGAAGTTGCCGTTTGCACCAAGTCATCCACATCTACATAAACTCTCGAGTGAAGCAAAAACCAGATGAAGTCTTGAATCTGATCCCCATCATTCTTGTTGCCCAGCAAGTCAATAAACTCCTTCAGCCATTGTTTTGAGTACTTTGTCAATCTTCTGCCGCTGTCACTTAGGCCTGCAGTCTCAGGGTTAAGAACATCTGAAGCCAGCAGTGTTCTCAAATTGACAATTGTCTGCTCAGTGGATGGCATGAATCCCTTGGAAAGAGCTCGGAGCATTTGATAGGTGTGCATCTTCTGGTGGGCCGCCCGTTGAAGCGTCGTGTCGTCCTCATATTGAGGAAGCAATGGTTCTCTGTCGCCATTTCGTCCAGACTTCTTTCTTGATCCAAAGCAGGAAGACATATTGAATAATTGGGAGTGTGAATAAAACGGAGGTGTCGATCTTCCCCGGGGCCTGTCCTGGCTTATGTATGGGGCTGCCTGCGGGAAGCTTAATCGATGACGGGATTGACCCAAATTTGTGTCCAGAAGCGATGACCTGATACCCCGCAGACTGTTCTTAGCTGAGCGATACAGAGACCAATGAGTAGAAAATCCCGAGGTCTAGAAGTTCTGGGAACGCGTTTGCTTGCAGTAGTTTGTGTGTCACTTCACACAAGAATTCGATGCCTTGATTCCCATGTAAGCTAAAGGCGGTAGTGAGTGAAGATCAATGGAGAAGATTGGGCCAGAAAACACCTACGTCAGGGCAACTCAATCTGACCCGACCGTCTGGGGAAGCGAGACGCTAGGAAGCTCTTTATCCCGCCCCGCTTATCGAGATGCACTATGATTCTTATCGTCAGCCATCAGATCAACTTCCCCTCGATTTTTATTATTCCCCAACAAGTAAAACGACAACTCGACATCGACACAGGCTCGAGACATGGAACAACGGAAGGAAGAAGTGACAAGGAGACCCTTGTACGGTAAATAAGGATACTCCATCTGCCGGCGCAAAACAAATTGTGCCAACAGAGCGTGCGCTGATCATTTCCCAGTGTACGATCTTCCGCAAGATATTCTCTCGACTTTAGCACGCAAGGACGACACCGGCGACGAATCCCAAAACAACATTTCCCCGTCTGCCACGGAGCCCGCCCCCGAACTGCGGACAGAAAGTGCGGCTGGGGCAAAGTCATGCGCACTTTGTGGAGTAGCTTTTCATACTGTCGAGGATCAGAGAAGTCACAACCGATCCGATTTACATAGCTACAACTTGAAGCAAAAGATTCGAGGGGCAAAGCCTGTGACAGAAGGGGATTTTGAAAAACTCGTCGGGGGTAATTTACATCTACCAACTTCAAGGCTTCTGCTAACGGCGCCCAGATCTAAACGAGAGTCTATCAGGTTCTGACTTATCAGATTCCGACGACGACGAGGATGGAGATGCGCGCAAGGAGACAACGTTGACTGTGCTGCTAAAGAAGCAGGCACATATATCTTCAAATAGTAATGATGGAGAGGAGGCCTTCACGCCAAATAAACGGAAGCGGGGCTCAGGGAAACCTCCCATCATCTGGTTTGCATCAAGCACACTTCCCAGTAATACGTACCTTGGGGTATACCGAGCAATATTTACAAATTCCGAGCAGGAAAGCGAACCTACCATCTTGGATATTGTGCGAAAAAAGCAACTGGCTCCAAAGCCGGCCATGAAGATACCTATGAATCCCAGCACTGGTGTTCCTCTACCAGAAGCATACAAGGAGCCACATATATTTCTATGTATGATCGGAGGTGGCCATTTTGCTGCTATGATTGTTTCCTTGACACCCAAGCAGACGAGATCAACCCCAACAGGTCCAATATCGAAGGAGGCTACTGTGTTAGCACATAAGACGTTTCACAGATATACCACTCGTCGGAAGCAAGGTGGCGCTCAATCTGCAAACGACAACGCAAAAGGCGCTGCTCATTCCGCTGGTGCTGATTTGAGAAGATATAACGAGCAGGCACTTACTGAAGAAGTTCGAGCTTTGCTCCAAGATTGGAAAGGGATGATAGACACTTCCGAGCTGTTGTTCTTCCGTGCCACGGGCAGTACCAATCGGAGGACTCTTTTTGGGCCATATGATGGCCAGGTTCTCCGTCAAAACGATCCCAGGATACGAGGTTTTCCATTCAGCACGCGGCGTGCCACTCAAAACGAACTTATGCGAGCTTTCGTAGAGCTCACTCGAGTTAAAGTACTAGAGGTCGACGAAGCTGCTATAGCTGCAGCGAAATTAGCAGCCGAAGAATCTGCCAAGCAGGAGAGCGCAAAAGCTGCAAAAAAGGCTACTCCAACGGCCCCAAAACTATCAGAGAAAGAAGAGACGGCATTATTGCACACATCGCAACTACAAGCCCTAATACGGCGATCAAAGGTCCCAGCTCTGATATCTTATTTCAAGAGTAATGATGTATCTCCTGATTTCGTATTCCAGCCGCCAGATGCACAACAGCATTTTCACGCCCCGACTTCTTTACATCTTGCTGCAAGCCAAAACTCCGCGCCACTAGTAACAGGCCTGCTTGTAAAAGCTGGCGCGAACCCAACTGTATTTAACGGAGATGGTAAAACACCATTCGACTTGGCCGGAGAACGTGCAACAAGAGACGCATTCCGCGTCGCACGCTCAGAGCTCGGAGAGACCAAATGGGACTGGGAAGCTGCACACGTCCCGGCAGCCATTTCGCGCGCAGACGCCGACGAGCGAGATGCTCGTGAAAAGAAAGAAGAAGCTAAGAAGGAAGAAGAAAGGCGAAAAGCCGAGACAGCAAGACTCAAGGAAGAGGGTCCCAAAGTTGCTGATAATGGACCGCTAGGAAAGGCGGCTGGACGAGGGAGGATGTTGGCGCTCGGCCATGTCGCGAAGACGGCGCAGGAGAAGAGGGAGGAGGAGGCAAGGGGAATGACCCCAGAGATGCGGATGAAGCTCGATAGAGAGAGGAGGGCAAGAGCTGCTGAGGAGAGGATGAAGAGGATGCAAGGTGGTAACTAGGATACACAATGGCGCTTATCTATCAAAGAACTATTTGGGAAGACATTGACAGCTATACTGTGCTTCAAGGCTCACCTTATGTGTCCTCGGTGGATGGACTGCTCGTTGAGCAGACTCCCCCGGTATGTGGCTCCAGTATTGCACCTCTCGGGAGATAATCAACATGTGTATCTAGCTGACAATCTAATTGAAATACCAGATATATCCTTCGATCGAAAACAATTTGAAATTTCCTTGACTCGCACCTTTCCAGCTCTTACTTTCCTTGATATATCTAGGATTTCCATCTCTCTAGCTTGCAACTTCGGTCGTGTTCGCCTCATGACAATTAGCTTGGTGTCGTCCGGTGGCTTTGTTCAGGATAGTGTGAATAATGAAAATGCACCAAAAAGTGTCATACCTTCATCCCATCTCAGCTGGTCGATCCACTCGAGCGTTCCCTGCGCGCGACCCTCTCGACCTTTTCTTGAGCCTTTATGCGATCCAGTCTTATCTGATAGGCAGCCCAATTCTTCACTTCTTCCTCTTTCAACGAAGAATCCTGGCAAAACTCAGGCAGTACAGCAAGTCCTACTCCAGGATACTTCTCTTCCACCTGATACAGAACTTTCATGACCTTCGGCCTACGACCCTCCACAGTTGCCTTCCCGAGAATAGGCTCACGCAACTCGCTCAGTGGCATCCCATGAGATTCAGGACTTCGTCTTTTTCCGGCCACAAAAGCATTGTGAATCATGCCAACGGTACCAACGCCCAACAGATACCAAGTGTGATCATCCAATCCACCCGCCGTGATCAGGAAAGCAATCCATAGGAATGCAGATAGACCGCACAGCAGTCGGGTCTTTTTAGATGCTTTGGGAACCGCACCAGCCAGATCGTCCAAGACCAGTCCTAAGCCGCGCTCGGCTCCTCGTACGACGAAGACATGCTTGTGCCCATTGCCTCGGGTCAGGACATACGACTCTGTTGTGCCCTCGCGACAGGAAAACTTCTCCTTGCGCCATGCTCGGAGAGAGCCTGTGCAAACGGATAGGAGGATACCGATCACGGTCATGAAGATGATGGTCCAGTCGCTGAGTAGGATAGCAGGTACAGCGGCGATGACAAGTTGTATAACACAACAGGGGAAGAACGAGTAGAAGCAGATATCTGGCTTGGCTTCTTCCCTCCTTCGACAGCCTATAAGACATCAGATTTCCAGGATTTCTGGATTTCAAAATTGACACGGTATGGAAAAGGTAAAGACAAAAAGGAAGACACTGACATCGAACACGCTCACAATCAATCTCGAATTCCTCTCCCACGGCTCCATCTTCTCCTCTACAATCCCCTCCAGATCTCTAACAAGCCTTCCCAGAACCCAAGACCCATTACTCTTCTTGATCTTCGACGACACAACAATCACCGACGCAGAAACATCAGGTTGAGGCATGAGCCTCCCGTCGCCGAAAGCTGCTGCTAGAGACCCGAACGCGTAGGCGACCCAGCCGAAACTGAATGCTACGAGTGTTACTTTTCGGCCAGTCATCTGAGCGATGGATTTCTGGATGATGTCGCCTCCGATTATCAGGAGGACGGAGAAGATCTCGGAGGGGTTGCGGACTTGGGCTAAGAATTGCTGGGAGGCGGTGGTGGTGCGGTTGGACATCCTGAGAGGAGGGATGCTGGGTGTTGGATGGCAAGATGCGCAAGCTTTTCAGGATTTGTCAAATCAGAGGGGTGTGCGATGAAAGGATTGCGGACTTTGTCAAATTCGGTATGCTAGTTTGGCTTCTGGGGTTCAGTGAAATGTGGATGGGATGGACAAACTTACTCAACATACCAAGGCACAGAATAGCACGAATAGTTGACATCTGTACTGTAATTTATAAGAGATGATGGACGGTTGGGTCCAAGAAGTCTCTGAGAATGGGCGGCATCGGAAACATAAATGAGCCAGCACACGGTAAGCTGGGTGAACTTAATGTCAGTATCGACACACAAAGGAAGAAGGAGATATGATAGACATCAGGTTCCGAGTCTGGGACTTGGCGTCGAATCACGAGTCTCAGGTTGATGCTTACAGGCAGAACGTCTCAGTCGTCAAAGGCGATCAACCTGATTTAAGACCTTAAGCTTGAAGCACTGGGTCGTCCTTCTTAGAACGATCACGACTTTCCCTGTCACATCATTCGGCTCTTGTCCTTTGCTGGCCTCCCTCGGGGCCACCACGATAGCAATCTACCGAAGCACTAATCAAAATGATTGATGAGTCGAAAGAAATGGTTCTCGGCCTCATTTGACTACAGAATCTGCTGGTTGCCGTGCAATGAAACAACACCCTTGCCAGAAACAAATGGGAGTACTAGAGACAAGGAATTTGTGTAAGACACGCACGCACTCTGTGATGTTACGTATCTAGCATTCTAACCAAAGTCTACCCGAAGAAACTGAATCTAGGTATAGTACTGTACAGCATATTCTCTCAATTGCTTGCGCGCTCATCTAAATCCAAAATGCTTTCCGGAACTCCATCAAATACAATGCCGGCCATCATCCCTCACGGCTTATCAATCAACGACAATTCTTCATTGCAACATACCACTGTAACAGACCTCCCACCATGAAGGCACAACTACCCCACAGACTTGCCCCACTAGCTTGTATACTCCCCGCCGTCGTACCCAAGTAAAACAAAGCCCCAGCCAACGTGAAGCCTATAGATCCAATCACGTTCCAGAATCCCACGTGCCATTCGACGCTCAGGGGACGTGGTGTATACCAGTTTGGTTGCGTGGTGATCATTTGCAGGACTGATGCCGTTATGAAGAGAACACCGCCGAGTGTCGCAGGGAGAAGGTTGGCGGTGTAGAACAGCGTGACGTTGGTCAAGTCGATGACGCCTGGGAAAGCGGTGATGATAGCTAGCATGAAGATGAACGTTCCTATCGACTGGATGACGGCAGCGATGAAGCACAAGTCGCGAAAGTAGATGGTGCGTAGCTGCGGAGTGTTAGGCCAGAAGAGGAATGCCGAGCTTCCATACAGGGCGGGAAGTGTCGCTGTGGTAGCGTTGGAATTGTTGATTGCTGCTGAGGAGTTTGGTGAGTTGGTGCTTGGGAGGGTGTGAGTTTGGGTTTGTGTTTGGCGCAGAGGGAAATCCATGGTGCTGTCTCTGAAAGGCGCGACGAGTTTGTTGACTTGGCGCTGGGCTTCTTCATCACTCTTCATCTCCATGTCGGATGTGTCACCATCAGCCACAATACCTTCAATCACAGTCACTTGCCCTCCCCGGTTCAGATTCAGAGCTTCAAGAATTCCTGCAAAGCCACCGAGTATGAAGATCACTCCGCCGATTAGACTCGTCGCTCCGGTCCAGTATAGTTCTGAGTCGAAGTTGGTGCTTGGGTTGGTGAGGGGCAGCAAGAGGAAGAAGCCGTTAACGATGAAGAATGCGGATCCAACTGCAAAGGTCACTCCTACCATCCACGACATGTCCCGCCATGGAAACTGAGTGAACATTTGCTTGATGCGTTGGATTGGGCGAGTGTTTTGTTGCTTGGGAGGTTGTGCTTCGTAGAAAAGTTCCGCTGTCGAGTGCACGCCAGGAGATCTCATCGGCCTGCCATTTTGGAAACCGTCTTCAACACTCACGTCAGGCCATTTCGTCAAGCTTGAGCTTCGTCGATCCATAGAGTCATCAAAAGAAGATCTATTCGTATGAGGTCGCTGACCGTAAGTTCGTGATTCCATCTTTGTGTATTTGGGGGAGTTTCTGGAGTGCCAGCTGTTTGCTATTTTGGTAAACATTGGGACTGCCATCCCATATATAAACCTTCTTGGAAGGTCTGACATGGTTACGACAGGCTGATGACAGTCAGGCCGAGTAGGGTGCCGATTTGGCCAATAACAGAGCCGTATTCAGAAAGCACAATGCCAGACACGACGAGGAGGTTTGAAAAATACGGGTCCAGAAGTGGAAGATGGTGATCCGGTCAAGTGTCGAGGATGGCACGGCTAGAATCTACAGCGTGGATCGTAGCCAATACCGAGATCTACCCATCGTCATATTAGAAAGGCTGTTTCCAGAATGAAGATTGCAAGGATACATACCTTCTAGAAGCCCAATGATCGACCTCCGGATTGTACTTGCACTTTCCGCGATGGAGCCGGGCAGATGGAATGGGGCTGAGTTGATCCCCCGGTACTGACTGCCGCAGAAACACCACCAGCGGTTCCGCTGTAGCCAAGCGATATATTAATGCGAACAGATGCCAGAGACGTTGGCAGGACCTTGACGATTCGAAGGGATGGATACAATGATGGACTACCAATTGAACATATATTGAAATCTGAAGGATAACCCAAATCTTTGGACACTTCCCCGATTCTCCAGACAGGACTTGCGAAGCCTTCTTCAGATGACGTCTCAAACACTCTATTTTGACTTTTTGCTGGCATAACCTTCAACAGGGTACGCCGGATGAGATAGAACATCCATCACATGCCGAGTCATGCAAAGTTCTTGAACAACATGACTGCTGGGAGTGCTGGTTGGAATCTTCTCAGGCAGTCAGGGTCGTGTACGAAACTGCGGACTGAGACGTAGTTCAGCTGGGGATGGCCTTGCTGTCGTGGAATAAGGGATGTCGTCGAAACAAGAGTCAACCGATGAAGACCCGTACCCCTGTTTCATGATCTCCGAGAATGAGCCGCATCTTGGGATATAACTCTGGCCATGTCTATATTTGCATCCCGACCAGGCGCATTGGCCAACGGAATGTTGAAGTATGCATGTTCAGCTGAAGAAAAGTGCAAATTTGTTTGTCGAAGGAGGACCAAGGTCAAGATTAGGGGAGGGAGAGCATTGGCTGATGTCACGTGATGACCTCTTCACATATCTCGAATGAATAGTGAACGGATAAATTGACGGAGGCACGCTTGAGATCCTGTGGAACGTTAAGATGTGCATATTCTGTTGAGTTTCCAGGAACAGGAGAAGGAGGTTTTGGAGGCAGAGTCGGCGGAGAGATAGAGGCGGCGTGGTCGTAACATGTTACGAGTTGGGGCTACGAATGACGATGGATGGGTTGCAAACGGGATACATATGAAAGCTGATGAATCGAATATCTAAATCTGTAATCAGATGGCATCAACATTTAATGATCAATGGATCGAGTTTTATGATGTGCACAGGTTCTAGGATTTCATAAACACATTCTGTCCGACTATTCGCAAGGGGTGGTACATTTTGTTGACGAGAATGTGGAAATGACTTGAATCCTGTTCTGCCACTCCTTGTGAGTAATTAGAGAAATTGAAAGGAAGAAAGCGCGAGCATGGTTAGAAGAGATTATTTCGAGGCTATACGAGACTTTCCCATAATCCGCACTCTCGTCCTGGCCTGCTGGGATTTTGCAGTAACATGTAAACTCGTCATATTCGTAGGCTATTCTTTGAGAAATTTCGATGCGTGCATGAAATGATGTCTAAGAAATCCTATCTCTAGATAAACTATAATGCAGCCGAGCAAGTAGCGAAGTATATGCAGATGCGGAGCTGTAGCCAATACAGTTGGTCTTCCATGCTCTCTCCGCGTTGACCTGATCAGAGCCTCGCGCTTCTAGAAACATATACTTACGGAATAATACATGGAATACCGCAACACAAGCTGGTATACAGTCAAGCAAAACATAGGTAGCAGAATCCATGCACTGCCTGACATTTGCGTTATCGTGCTTTTGACAGAAATGCTCAAAGGTATACCGGTGTCGCTCGCAAGAGCTGCCTTGCACATGCAAATACATGTCAAATCAAGGGTCGCTTACAATGAAATGAACGAACGTATGGAAAGGCACGCTACAAACACAGGGAGCAGGCTAAGGGACACTGACGTCTTGACGTTTTCCCCCACAAACCCTCCAAAATGCTATGCAGATCAAATACGATCGGATCGGATTGGATCGGCTGCAGATGGTGAGATGTGGTGAGGTAACGAACTGTTGGGGTATGCTGTGTAAGGTATGAGGTGTGGTAAGGTAAGCTATGTCATGAGGATAAAGAGATGGGTCGAAACACCCCGCCATGCTCGTGACAAAGATCATAGTACACAAAAGGCAAGGCAAAATGTTTTCCCGGGGTCTGAGGTGGTTTGGAATGCCGCCTTGTTTGCTTTGTCGTGTGACATGGGATCTGAAAAACGGTGCTGAATAATGTAGCAAAGGACGAACACGGGGAGGAAGAACAGGAGAGGCAAACCCAGATGCAGATGGAGATAGACAGATAAAGATCCGGGTGATGCAAAAAGGCTGACCGCAGCCTATCCGGAGTAATGGTACGCAGAGAGATATTCTTGGGTGGTGGTTGTTGATCATGGTGGGGTCCATATATCCGTAGTGGTGTGTTGCTGCGGAGGCAGTAACCGAAGGGGGGAAAACACAAGAGTCTGCAGAATGCAGAATAGTCGACTGACTGATGATATGGTAATCGCGGCATCGTGGTTCAGGGTTTTGGTCTGCAAGGACCGATAGGATGATCTCGCTTCTCTTCTCTGCACCTGCATCTTCGTCCCATGGGAAAACTCAATACTTGCCTATCTACCACCGTATCCCTACAGGAGAGAACACAGGTATAGCAAGTAGGGTGTTGAATTTGCCTCTGTATCTTGCGATTGGAGAGGTTGTAAAAATTCTAACTGTAAGACTACCTATCAGGAGGGATGGTGGGGTAAATTTTAGCGAGAGGACCTTCGTAACTGGGGTGAATGTGAATGGAGAAAGTCGAAGACCTGCAGCATGCAGAAGTAGTGTACTTTTATGCAACCTGCAGCACAACGCCATGCATGTAATAGGTAGGAAGGTGGGAGGGCTTGCAGGACTCCACTAGTGAGCAAAATGCTGCAGCTTTTTAGCATCCCGTAGAGGTGCGAACTTCGAAGACTTGCGATATCTATTCAGGGAGCAGCCGAGCGGATTGGTACGTAGTAGGTAGCGAGTGTTTCTGCCTGGCCCTTGTCGTGATGGAGGAGGTATGGTATGGAGGTTCAGGAAAAATGGTATCGCCGATCGCCGATATACCTCCGTAGATTTATCTGTCCGTATGAAATTGTTTCTTGGGGGTGAGAAACATGACTTACAAATTCTCCGAGTCTGCCGACAAAAATGTGGAAATCAGTCTGGGTCCAAGTCTTGCCTTTCAAGCCGTTGTTCTTTTAAATTTGTGAACCTGTCTGGGTTAGGTGTTGTAGATGTTTGGATGACTGAAAATGGGGAGACGGCCTTTATTTTTGATTTGACTCTCCTCATCACGGACATTGATGATGTTTCTGGCAGGTCAGAGATCTCTTGCCGACGGAGCAAGCGTTGAAGGTTAGGCCATGGCTTGGTCCTTGCGATCCTTGTCGGTTTCTGGAAGGGCGATAGCGTTTGACAGGCTGATATGAGCAACCAGGTGTCCGGAATCAACGACGTGTCCCAATTCGAAGTGATGAGAATGGAACCAAGGAAAAAACATCTTTCTAAGCATGGAACTGGCATATCAGAAAGTTGTTCCAGGGTTTTCCTCTTCCTCAATTCACTTCATAACTGATGTCGAACGCTTTCGCGAAGATCTCGAGAGCAAGACCCGTGCGGTCTAATATTACCAGATGGGTCTCAATAAAAGGTCGACCTCTCCACCAAGTATTTCCCAAAGGGTATTGAAGAAATGCTTCCAGGGATGTAGATTTAAAATGGACGCTGGGCGGAGACGAAGCCGCAACTCGCGCGCCCAATTCCGATACGTAGGTAGGTGGCCAGCAGCGGCAGCCCATCTGCAAGAAGAAACGACTTCTGCAGAGAAGGCTTGGCGTGGGTAATGCACTGCGGCCACGGCCACATGCGAACATCGATTTTTGCATGTCCTAAAGAGGGGCATGGTGGGGTGCAGATTGGAATTGTACGGTACGGAGGCGAGAAGTAAAGCTGTTCGCGGGTAGGGAAAATTGTTACAGTTCTTCAATAGAAGCTGAAGTGAACAGGAGCAACTTGCCGGATTCCTTCAATCCCTCTTGAAGGACGAAAGGTTTGACAATGGTGTTTGCAGTCTGGCTGCGGTGGTTATTCGAGGAAGGAAGGGCCGATGTCAGAGTCGGTTGCATATCAGCCAGCACAGAATTTCCGGATAGGGTCCCTCCAAGCTCCTGGCCATCGGACACAAGCAAGTTCGGCCCAGCTGCTTAAAAGCACGTGTGTCGAAGATGAGGAATTAGACTTCATAGATGTCTCGGAGTATTAGTTCAGGATATGTCCTATGATATATGATACTTGAAAGAGATATAGCTTCGGATACTCGGGTAGGTCTTAGACCTTTGCCGTGCGAAAGAGATGTGACATATGGTGACACAGAATGTTTTGTTGGAATGATATTTATCAGCCTTACGTATGTCTTTTTGATACTAGGTGATAGAGCGTGGGCTGGCTTTGGATATTCTGCCTGATCAGAATCCGACTGTGACATCCGGCGGGAGTTGTTGAAAGAACCTGTTTCTGGGTCTTTGCAGCGAGGGCCGCGTTCTATGTTAAGCTGATGCGTTTCGCACGGATGTATCACGGATTGATCAACTCATTGACCAACACAAGTACCAAGGTCACTTCGTACCGTCGAGCCCCCACGGTATGCCATGCGACAAGAGACGCTTCGGTACATTTCGTCCCTCAGTGGTCAGAACCTCGGGATAACTTGTATAGTGTATTTTCAGGAAAGGCTTGTCCAACAGAACAGGATTCAAGGGTTTGAGGTTACTCTAGGAGGATAAGGATATCTAACTCTTCGATCTTCTTCTCTTCCTGTACAGGATTAAGGTTGTCTGGTTGTCTTCATCTTCTAGAAGTCAAGGTTCGTTGCCAAGAGAAGTTGACTTGCCTAATATCTCTTTTCCTGTGCGATGTTATGGTTCGCACATATGCAACTGGACCGGCTAGCCATCAAGGTCTTGTATGTCCCATGATGCCATCCGCATACCTGCTTGTACCTACCGATGCAATGAAGGAAGAGGTGCATTCCTCCATGTACTTGAGAAATACCATGACATGAGCCGCATTCTCTTCATGCAGATGCTTCGTCATGCAGCGAGCAGAGAAAGATGACAGGAGACGTCTGAAGGATAAATTGAACAGCGATGAGGCCCTCATCTCATCTCGTCTTGCACTTGCGGAAGAGCGCCAGCCAAAATAAACAGGAGACGATGAAATGAAAAGAAATGAGAAGGGCATCGAGGGCCGAGCTACTGTGCTTCTTTTGGCAAATAGAATACGGACTACCCGGCAACCATCCACTACTTTACCACCAACCCAAGCTGCCCAACCCACTCCCACTCTCGCCTGGGGCCATCCAATCCCATTTCCTTCCAATCGACCGACCGTGTGTGGGACGTTGGCACCAACTGGTACAATTGGGAGAGGCGACGGCGATAGTCCGTCAACACTGAACCCTGTCGAAGGAGGTCGAGTTCCCTCTTGCTGCCCGCGCTGCCAGGCCCATGCCATGCCCGTCCATCCATGCCCATGTCCTCCCTCCTCCACTACCCTGTAACCTTCGATTTCCCTTCGAATGTGTTGCTTCCTTCCATCCTGTCTTTCTTTCCCTCCTTTGCATCTCAAATCCGATCTATTGATCATACATTTCGACACCTACGCCCTGCGTTTGTTTGTCGTTCTACGTTGAGGGCCGTTCCTTTCCCGTTCCTGTCCGTCCGTCCGTCCGTCTGTCTGTCTGTCTGGGTTTTTTGGTGAGTGCAGGTGGTCTTGGCCTTGGTCTTGAAATGTGCTTCGCTCGGCTGAGACAAGTCGAGGGAAAAAATCTCGCTCGCTCGCTCATCACCCTCCCTTTCCCTTCCCTGCCCTACCTACCTACCCTTCACCCGTCAACCATCCATCCCGCTTCGCTTTCGTGGCAGGAGATTTTTCCTCGGCTGTCGTTCTCCCCTTCCTCCCCAACTCACTTATTTTACTTTTACAATCCACTCGTCTTCGCCCTCGCCTTCCACCTCTCTCCACAACCTCCATCGCTCTACTAATACATGCTGCGACAATAGAGTCCTCTCCGCGACCTTTTTGTCGTATACGTTCCTTACTTCCCATCGAAACAGCACTGCAGGCCCCAGTTTTCGAAGCATCTCTCGATCCGAAAATATGTCTTATTACGATAATCAGCAATGGTCCGCCTCTGGGCAGCCTACGTGGGAACAGCAGACCCCACCGGCACGATCTGGTATGTTGATAGGGGAATGCATTGGGATGGACAGGTCAATTGACAGGATATGCAGGCGCCAGTTCGGCCGTTCCACGAGAGGAGACAGGAGCCTTTATGACACAAATCGAGGGTACGTCAAGACGAGTCGGGTTGCAGATAACAGTGTTGATCTGGGAGGCGCAAAGTCATGGTTGAGCTGCAAGGTGGCATTCTGCGAGAAGAACAATGACTTTGCGCCTGCCTCAACAACTTGCGCCAGCGACTTCAGGAACAACGGGCTAACGGAGCATTACAGAGGTTGACCGTGCCATCGACAATCTGGCAAAGAGCGGAAAGATGTTCCCCAACATGCCTGGAACTGGCCGTCGGGAATCGATGCCAATGGCTGGTGGCCCTCCAAGACCGTTCAGCGAGCAATACGGTAAGGGACACAATCCAGCGAAGAAGGCAGGGAGCTTATACAATATTTAGACCCACGCATGGGTGGCGGTCCCCAAAGACATCATTCGGTCAGCGGCGATTTTGGAGATGCGCGCTCCTTCTCAGGCTCGAACTTGCAAAACTTCTACGCCAACCAACGACATGCACCATCCCGAGGCGCCAACGAGGTCGAACAAGTGATGCAGGCAAAGCGAAGGATGGCAGCACAGCGTGAGAGAGAACTGCGAAACTACCACCAGGAGCAGCAGTATAATCGAAGTAGGCCACCCTCTTCTGTATAACACAAATTCCGTACAACAATACCCATGCATATACCTTGTACCCAGCGGTCCCTATATCCCAAAGTTCTGTTCATACTGTTTTCCCGCTCGCTTCCTGTGCTGTGTGATTGTGGATCTTACCCGGAAACTCTACCCCCTTTCGATATCAACATTTACTGACTAGAATAAGGCGTTTCAGCTGAAATATCAACAATGGGAGGTAAACAACTTGACCGCACAATGAGCCCCGGTAGTGGAATGAGTGAGGATGAACGCCGGGAGTTGATTGCTCGTCAACGCAATGCTCTCTATGGTGAGGGTGCAGCTTACAACGAAAATGGTGGCTTCGATGAGAACGGAACCCCTCGTCCAGGAACCCAAGGATCGGGTTCTCAATCTGCATCCGGCATCCGTGGTCACTCTCCATTGGCATTCGACCATTACAATGCTCAGAACCAAGGTGAGAATCAAGGTCAAGCTCAGAATGAGCAGCCTCAATCAGCAGTCGGTCAAGGTCAAGGACAGCAGCGATCCCGTGCCAACAGCACCTCATCGCCATCGTCAAACCCAACCAGCAGCTTCAGCCTCTTTGAGTCGGCAGCCCAACAGTCAAGCCGGACGTCAACTTCATCTCCAGGTGAATCCCCTCCTCGTCAAGGAAAAGGCCCGACCAGCTCTGGAGTCGCACCCATCGGAACTCGTCCTAGTGGCCAAGCACCCAACCCAGCCTTGAATAAGCGATCGACTACTCCTTTGCCTTCGCCTCTCAGCTACGGCTTTGCCGCCAGTAACGAGGATAACCAGGGCGAGAAGGAAGGACGAACTGCTTCAGCAGCATCTAACTCCAACTCTCAGAATCAGCAAGATGTTGGCCTTGGATGGGGCTCAAAGAGCGGCGTCTGGGGAAAGAACTCATCACTCGGTGTGCAGGCTTCCGTCTGGGGCTAAGGAATTGACATCATCAACGGAGCAAGGGTTTTGAATGGTATTAAACGGGGCGGATCAAATACGGTGTTTGGCAAATGCATATATTGCTGATGGACACATTCATGGGGATGGCGGGTCGGCGCAGGGACCTGTTCGAGCTGATACTGCTTGTGAGCGAATAGTCTCCACATTCTTCCGGATATGGGATGTCGCCTCTGGAAATCGGCTTCAACATTGGTCATCGGGATTTCGTTTGGGTGTTTCTCATGCTTTGCTGCATTGGTGGAGCGTTGGGCTTTCGATATCCTCTCCTCTATCGGTGTTCATTCTGCTTTTATCTCATATATCGGAGGTCGGGGTTCTCAGGACCATAGCGACGGATGGGCTTTTCCGTGTGGAAGGGAAGGCAAATACGGTGTCGATGGTGTGGAATACGTTTGCTCACTCTCGCCCAATCGACCAGAAAAAAAAGTACAGTTTTGAGCACAATGGAAGGCGAATCAGCATATCCGGCCGGCGTGCTTGCTTCATTTTGCCCTTCGGGTTGTTGTTGTTGCGTTGCTTTGCGTTGGGTTGGGTTGGGGGTCGTGGAAGTTCCTGGCATTGCGCACGCGTTGCTTTTGCTATTTTCGTTTGGGGTGGGCAATGGTGGGTCGGATTTGGGAACTGCTTTACGTGCTCTCTTGATCAATCGATCATTGGGTTCATATTTTCGCGCGTTGCACGGGAATGGGTTGGGGGGCTACTATGGGCTGCAAACTGCTTTTTGTGTAATTAGGTATAGGGACAAACAACACCTGGTAATAATGGGACATTCGGTTGGGTTTGGGGCGTCTAAATTCTCTGCTTTACCTTTCTCTGTCTCAGCCCTTGACCGTGATGTGACTGATGTCCTTTCGTGCATGTGAATGTTGATTTAAATGACAGTCAGTAAGTACTGGACTGGCTCAATGTGAATCAAATTGAATTGAGATAGGGGAAAGGGGCATCTGCTTGTTATCACGTCGCTCGCGGTGCTCTTTCTTTCGGATTTGCTTACTATTATACAACCCATTGTTGGCCATACTAGGTGTATGTCAGTGACTGCCTTTTATGAACGTTTACATCTCATCTCAATCATCCAATACACACGCACCTGCATTACACATGTACATGCACATACAACTACCTACCTCCACAGCACACAGTAACCATAATTTTGATTAATATCGCACATTTTCCTCCTCTACACTCTTTACTCTTCCTCTCCTTGGTTCTCTTCCCAAAAAACCCTTACTTACCAACGTTACCAAAACGATGTAGCTACCCAGCAGATCATGTCATATCTTAGCATTTCGTTCCGTTCCGTTCCATCCTTAGATTATGTCCCCTACCCACCTACCTTCACTACCGACACTACTTCAGTACAGCACACAATTTTCTTCCCAATTGAGCTGGAATCTCAAGCAGCATAGAATAGAGTTGAAAGGAAGATATTGTACTCAACTTCCTGATAACCCTTTAAGAGGAGGGAAATAGCCTATATCTGCTCTTATCTATATATACCTACCTACTTACCTACCTGTATTTGAGGTAAGTTGAGTGAAGAAATTGGGCGAGTTAGGTGAGTTGGGGTTGCTGATATTTGGAATTGAAGGGTAGAGGTGTAGGATCCACGTACTTACTCATCTAAGAAAGTGAATTAAATAGGATATTTGGGAAGTTGTCCTTAAGAATAATGCTTGGGTAGGGATGGACTGATGTTGTTGTTGAGAAGTGTGGAAGGGAGAGGAGGAGAGCTGAGTTGGATTCTAGGTTGTGTTGTGTTGATATTCATTTCGATTTCGGCAGGCGATGTTGGGTGCGTGCTATGATGAGCCGTACCCATTGGCGGCTCCATCTGGAGAGAGATACTAAGCGTCTCTCTCTCTCTCTCACACACACACACACAAACACACACTCTTACGGCTCATCTCGCTGTATCCTGATCTTGAATTGCTTTGGATTTGATTCGTCTTTTGATCGACGTGTTGTAGGTTTATAGTTTGTTCAGAAAAACAATATGGTATAACCCGTCCCAACCTATTCCAGAGCCCCGAACGCCATCCAAACCGTTCCGTTCCCTGAGCCGCTCATGATGGCGACCAAGGACTTGATTTGCCTTGACCTATATATACAATTTTCGCTTCCCTTTTTGTCAAAAATCTCTTGTTCATTTCAGACAGCATGGGTATCTGCATCCATATCTCATTCCCCAAACCACTTTCACGGTTCCCCTCCAGGTCTCTATACCTTCCTCACCCCTCCCCTCTCCTCATCAACACGAACATCCACATCTCTATAACCCTCCCTCTCCATCCCCACCAACCTCGCCATCTGCGCCTCCATCATCTCCTCCTCCCTCATCTCCCGCACCCACAGCACCCTCGCATACCCCCTCACACACATGGCGCCCACCAGCTGCAGCACCGTCGCTACCACCACCCCGGCACCCAACATCAGTTGTCCTAGGTACACGGTCCGCATGCAGCTTTCGGGCGTGAAGTCTGATTGGCTGAGGTATTCACTGTGGGGGGAACGCATGGGTGCGAGGGCGTAGAGGAGGGAGTTGTCGTCGGGCCCAGGATTGAGTGAGGATGAGGATGAGGCGGTGTTGGTGTTTGGGTTGGAGAGGGATGGGAGGTGGTTGAGTGAGGAGGGGTTGGAGAAGGGGGAGGGAAGGGTGTTGGAGGGAGAGCAGATGCTGGAGGAGAAGGAGGTTATGGTTAGGAGGAGGAGGAAGCGAGGGATGGTGGAGAGGAGGGTGTCGAGGATGAGGTAGTTGGCGAAGATGGCGACGGAGGGGGCGTGTTGCTGTTGTTGGGATGGGATGTTAGCTTGGGTTCTTTTTCGGCTTGCTTTATTTTGATGAAAAATGAAATATCATCCTGCGTTTGGCTTCTTGTACAGTAGTAGAGCCTGAAGGGAAGACAAGAATATGCAGTCTAGGTGGAAGAGTAGAAAGGAAAACATACCCTCAATGCTCCAATGAAGCCAAATACGCTCAGTAAATTCGCGAAATGAAGGTACCATCCGAAATTACTGGCCAGATGATATGGATCGTCTGGTAACTGGTAGAAGAAGAGTGCGGAGAGGACATTGCTGGTGAGTGTTGCGAGGGCGACTATTAATGTAATTGTCCTGTTAGGTGGCCAGGTTAGCTTTTGCAAGTTTGATATGTGGACGCATGATTCGAGTGTAAAGAGAGCTTGAAGATTGCATGAACGGAGGGATCCTTGTGATTGAACAGAAGGTGCGTTTCGCACGAATTTGTTTCGTCTGTATATTTGTTCTGAGATGTGAAAATTGCAGTATCTTCGCTTTGAAGAATGAATGAGAAAAGATACGTACCTCGTGCCTGAATACGGCACCATCTTGAGATACATCTTTGAGATCCAACCAAGCCTTTCAGCCCTCCTCCAACCTTTGCGAAAGTGTTCTTCCAAAAATGCGTCGAATGCAAGAAGGTGAGGTAACACAAAACGCCCTCGTCTCGTCTTGTCTTGTCTCGTCTCCTCGCGTCGTGTGAGATTCGAGCAGTCAGATAACGTCACCGAGATGTTGTGTGGTTGTACTGATATCGCACTCTCCTTATCGAGATTGTTATCGAGCCGAGAGTTCCGGAGCTTCCACCTCAGCCCTCGAAGGAAAAAAAACAAACAACACGAAAACGAGAAAGAGTACGAGACCCCGATTTTCAAAATCTGGGCTTGGATCCGGCGAAAGATCTTTCTATTCAGTAATGAGCTAGGTAACGAGTGTGAGGGAGAGGACGAGCGTTGTATATAGTTTGCGGAGTTAGGAGTGGTGGAATGATGGATTAGATATGGATGTTGATTTGATTTCTAAGTGTTGTCCAGGCACATGATGACGTGCCAGAGAACGAGGGAGCTGTGCTGGACCGGCAGTCAGACGCGAGGCTAGAGAGGCTGCATTGCAGTTCCTACCTAGCATATCATATTTTTGCGATCCGAGAATGCCGGGTAAGGCTACCATTCTTTTTTTCAAGTCTATATTTTATGACTCTATTTTCTGCTTTCGGACTTGCAGGTTCTTACGGCGAACGAATCGGATGGGTAGAGGGGTTTGGGATGGGATGATTGAATGGGTGTTGCGGAAGAGGATGGAGATGGAGATGTTGATGCTTGAGCGAGAGGGGTACTGATGAGGTATTACCATTACCACATTTAACGTGGACTCGTTACATTTCGAGGAACACAGGACTCGAGATGGTCGTGAGAGGACAAGACTTGAGGATGCATGCAGGTAGCCGAAGTGCCGTGCGAGGCTGACTGAGATGTAAAGTTTTCGAATGAAGGAAAGGGAATGGCGGGTTGTGGGGTGGAGAAGGACAAGAGCGGCTAAGATGCCGATCTGGTGGTCTGGAATGTTATGGCTCTGAGGCTGATGGAGGGATGGGAAAGATGCGAATGGGCGATGGCTTTTTGTTCCGGGATCGATGACGGAATTTGTTGATTTGGTGTTGGTGTCCGTGGCTTCCATCAGGAGATTCTCGGGAGAGGCAAGCGGAGGGAAGTACAGTAAGGTATATATTTTGAGATGGCGGGATGGAACCAGATGTATCTTGCAAGGGACCTCGGACGGTGGGAATAAGTAGAGAAGGAGGGGTATGATTGAGTACAGGAGTAGGTAAGTCCAGGCTTGGCAAGAACAGTCTCACTCTGTCGAGGGGAAACATTCCAGATGCCATCGTTGTTTTCACTCACTACCGATGTCGAGCGGGTAGATTGGGGTCTTCCCGTGAAGCTTGTGAAGCGAGTTCGGCTCAACAGGCTCAAGCCTTGAGACCTTCTTGTATCTGCCGGGCTTGAGATGGACTTCTTTTGTCGGATCTTGTACATTGATTTAGCCTACCACAGTATGGAAACTCTGGGTCAGGGCAAGATCGGAAGTTGGACCTTCAACTTCTGCATATTTATGTATGATATCCACCACGATCCGACCAGACCTCATTAGACTACCACTCCAATCCAAGAAAGCAGTTCCTCAGCCCCTTCAGACGCAAGAAGTCTAGACTAATGCTGTACAGCATGTCGAAACTTTCTGAGATCCCCATCCCGGAAACAAGGCGTCGGGAGCACAGAAGCCATGGTTGTGTATGCTCAGCACGTCCTCAGATACTGTTTCAATACCAGAAATCGGATGAAGTAGTATGGTGATCGCAGGAAACAGGTGTTGCTGCTCATTGGATGAGCTTGGTTGTCTTCGAATTCCATCATCGACTTCCTCGTCCCGTCAAACAAGAGCACCTTCACCCAGGTCTCAAGACGAGCCGTGACGATGGAGTAGTGGCACTGCAAGTCAGTACAGAATTTAGTATAAAGAGGTCGTTCAGAGATCCAGGCTCCTTCTCATGCTGGGGATCTCCTTGCCTTTGGCTGCGGCAAACAGTCATGCAAAACATTTATCGGTCCTTTCATGCCCTAAATTCGATGATGAGGATATGTGACGGCTTTAAATATTTTTGAAGGGCTGAGAGGCCTTTGAGAGCAACCACAGACAGGCCTGGTGAAGCCAAGCCTTTGAAAGGAAGCGGTTGTGGCGTCGGTCCACGGCCAATGGGCCCGGTCTAGCAGCGGTGGGCTTGTCTTCTTGCTTTGATATCCCGTGTTCACGGGCGGCAATGCTGGCAAGCTGGCCGTTTCCCCGGATTCTTTTTGGGAGAATTCGCGATTGTGTCTCCCTATGGTTTGGTCTGATGTCGAAATCGATCATATGTGCTACTTGTACATGTAGCACATGGTCGTTTGCGTGGTGGAGCGGAATGTTGGTTGTTCGACGGAGCCAGTGGTTTCCAGGCAAGGGCCAGGGCCAGGAACACCGACCCCTTCAAGGTTCGCGTGGCCTATGCGGGGTAGCTTCCGGTGGGTACTGGCACTGTACGATGCTGCATTTATTATTACTTTCCCAAACAGCCTCCATGCTCTGACTCGACTCGGAAATAATGAGTTCGAGTTCCGTCTCCTGGGTAGGTTTCATTTTGATATTCAGGTGCAAGTCAATCGGAAAGCTACATGAAATATTGGAGGAATCAGACGGTGAAGGCTTCGTCTGTCTGATAAAAAGTGATGTCGAGGACTAAATCAATCACGGGTGCTTGCTCAACCGCGAAACGGTTTCGTCTCAGACGGCAATTCGGCTCCTGGGAATTAAGGATTGGAAAGGGGGTTGGCCGACATGGGGGCTGCAGTCCAATCTGATAGAATCTGTCTGGAGTACGGTACCTTTCGTATGATTGACCTGACCCTGACTACTGACACTGCCGACCCGACGATTAAATATAGAATCGAACGATGAGGGAAGAAATTTAGAGGGCCGTTTCCATCCCACCTGGCTGGTTTGATGGAAGAAAGGGACAGGCCCCCAGGGCTGAAAGGTAGTATCTGTAGTATCTGTATGGTCGTATGGAATGGTCTTGTAAGCATCGTGTCGGGTCAGACTCAAGGAAAGGTTCAGTCTCATCTGACTTGACTCAGCGCTGCTGCGGACCTGTGGTGTTGAGCGAGCGAGTTACAAGGTCCGGAAGGTATAAGATTGTAAAGGTAAAGTAAATTCAAAATGCTTGGGGCCAGATGGATGGGTAGGGCCAGAATTACAAGTCTCCTCCCGCAGTCCCCGGCCCGTGGACGTCGACATTCCTCAAGGTGGTGATGGTGGGAGGCTGGCTGGCGGTTATTCTCGTCACAAAGAATAGTGGCTGCACAAGTCGTCAATTCTAGGTCGAGTCTAGAGGTAGAGGGGATTCGTATTGGCCAGCGCGCACAAAGACTCGTGTTGATTCTGGCCGGCGGATAAAGTCTTGAGCCATATTGGGACTGCAGCAATGAAGAGTGTGACCCGTCTAGGGCTTTCTGCCTTTGCCATCCTTTGTAGAGGAAGAACAAGTAGGTACAGTGAAGGAAGTATCTAGGCCGAGTAGTACCTGTATTGGCCCCTTTGACTGGACGGATGATTACTCTCGACAAGTAGAGGTCAAGAGCTAGGAGGGAACTAGGTAGTCTACTATGCTTTGCTTGTACGAGTAGACTTCAAGGTACGAGAAGCAGACGCCCTGGCAAAAGTGCAGCAACTGAGTTCGGAATTTGTGGTTCAAAGCGGCTCTTTGACTCATGATAATTTTGATGAAGACAAACCTGTAAATGTTACTGTAATCGTGATATATTGTTTATCCAGTCCAGTCTGATTCAATCCAGCTCAGTCCAATCTTCTCACTTGAGGCTGCACTTTTTTGACATTTCGATGTGTCGGCCAGGAGAAATGGCAGCCAAGCCAAGAAAGTGCAGGTGCAGCCAGGTGCAACTGCTGCTACTGCCGGCCCACCTCGAACTAGCCGCTAGGCCAAGCAGGGCCCAATGCCCGTCCTCACTCTACCCTACCCTACCTACCTTACTCTATTATTCACGTCTCCGTGCTGAGTTGAATACCGTACCGTACTGTACCAGTCCTTGGACGTGGCTTGAGAACAAAGCACAACACTGCACTGCACTGCACTCCACCGACAACAATTCTCTTCACCATCTCTCACCTGGATTGATATCCTCTCTCCTTGACGTGTAGATACCCAACTCCCTCTCTCTTTCTCCATCGCACATTGCTTATTGCTGCGAATCGACCAGCAACGAGCCCCAATTTCAGACGACTGTTAGTTCGAGAAGGAAGGGGGTAACAACCCAAGACACCAACCGCATACACGCCCAACTCTCCTTTTCCGCCTCGAAATACAACACGACCAGGAACAGAGAAAGACAAGCCATTCACTCGTTTTGAGCTGTACGGTCGGAGCATCTTCGCACTTCAGCGTTGGTGAAAGCATTGGGCTGATTGTGCCTCTTCGTCTGACAACACCATCCTTCTCGAAATCCCCATCCGCCTCTTCCAGAAAGAGAGCGAAACTACACTCACCACACGACTCCCCGCAGTCGTGAGTGAATGGAGGGCCAGTCGACTTCTGGTAATTCTCAGTATCAATATCAGGCTACTCAGTGGTCGCGTCTCGTTCGGCGCAACACTCTCGCTGCTGTCGTCCCCAGCTCCTCCCCGCCGCCGCCGAGTATTGCTGTACCCTCTCAGCTGCCACCACAACTGGATCTAATCCCTATCCTTCTTCCTCAACAATCTTCATATCACCAAGCTCAACTTGCTCAATACAACCGGCTCATCACCGCTGGTAGAACATCGCGTCTTCAATCTTCGCCACTCCCTCCTTTGCTCTCTCCACAACACATTCAGGCTGTGCCTGGACAGCGATCCAGCTCAGGTGGCAGCAATACGGCACGAACAAACAATCAAAACGGGCGGGGTGGTCATGGGAATAAGGAGGCACGGAAATCCACCAAAGGAGAGCGCGCGCTCGTAACGGAGAAGGACAAAGCAGCCAAGATGCCGGGCAAAAAGGCGGAGTTGAATCAACTTCCATTACGACCCCACGCACAGCACCAAAATACAAATTTCTCGCAGCAGTCAAGTTCGGTTCCCTCGACTCCCCATCAACATGCCAGAAAATTTTCATACGAGTCTCGAGAACCGTCACCGAACGCGACGAACAACCACTCGCCGCGCTCTGCATATTCGGAATCGAATATTCCTCTTCCACCGAAGCCCCATCCGGCGAAAAGAGGGGGATGCAAATATGAGACCGCTATGGCGAACACTAGACGGCGGATACCTTACAGTGTAGGGGACAAGAAATTGGAAAAGCTTGATCAGTCCAAGATCAAGAGCAAGCTGACTGGGGATGAGGAGGGCAAACTTTCAACTGATATGCAAAAGAAGTACGAGGAATTATTACCGACTCCGCAGAGCGACAAAAATCGGGAAACACTGGTACAGAAACTGGAAGACTTGTTCAACGGACAGTGGCCAGGGCATGACATACGGGTGCATGTATTTGGATCTTCTGGCAACATGCTTGCAACAGACGACTCGGACGGTTAGTGGATGACCATTGCGGAGGGTGAACAGCGCTAATCAAGTTGCAGTGGATATTTGTATCACGACAGAGTGGAAAGAGATGGAGGGAGTGTGTATGGTCGCCGAACTATTAGCCAAGAGTGAGCTGACCGGTCTTTTTCCAAATACCAACTAACCATGACCAGGTGGAATGGAGAAGGTCATATGTGTGCCAAATGCCAAGGTGCCAATTGTCAAGATATGGGACCCAGAACTATCTCTTGCATGCGACATGAACGTAAATAATCCTTTGGCTTTGGAGAATACGCGGATGATTAGGACATATCTACAAATCGACCCTCGAGTACGACCGCTGGCCATGATCATCAAGTATTGGACAAAGAAGAGGATTCTCAATGATGCGGGTAAGCACATATCCCAACACCTTGCAGCTATTTGTCTAATAGCATATTTTAGCTTTCGGTTGTACGCTGAGTTCGTACACTTGGATATGTATGATTATCTTCTTCCTTCAGACTCGAAATCCTCCGATACTACCAGCACTACATCAGCGGCCGCATAATAAGCTTCCTCCTAAGAATGGCGTGGAGAGCGCTTTCGCAGATGATCTTGACGCGCTGGCAGGGTTCGGGAGTAACAACAAAGAAACTCTTGGGGAACTTCTGTTTCAATTCTTCCGATTTTATGGTCATGATTTTGACCTGGACAACGGAGTTGTTTCCGTGCGGCACGGCAGACAATTAACGAAAGCGGAAAAGAAATGGAATACAGGGTTCGGAAATCGATTATGCGTTGAAGAGCCCTTCAACGTAGGACGGAATCTGGGCAATACGGCCGACGACATCTCATTTCGTGGCGTACATATCGAGCTGAGGAGAGCATTTGACCTGATCTCTGAGGGCAAGTTGGAAGAATGCTGTGAGCAGTACGTTTTTCCCCCCGAGGAAAAGCAGACCAATACGTTTCAGAGGCCGGCTCAGAAACCCAAACCAATTCTGCGGAGCAGTTCGCAGTCCAGTCGAGGAGGGGGAAGAGGTGGTGGACATCGAGGAGGACGGCATAACCAGCATAGTCGCAATGGGAACAGTAATCGGAGGGCATCAAGTGGAGCATTTGACCACAATCCTGGGTACATACCAGGCCTACCAGCAAATATGTCACAGCAAGAAGCGTGGCTTCAGCGCCAGGCTCAGACGCAGCTACACAACGATTTGTTCGCCACATATTCGGTTCTCCAAGCACAGGAGAACAGTCTTCGTCTCCAATTGTATGCGCAGGGTCTGCAGAATCAAGCGTACGCTCAATCACATGGACAAGGACAAGTTAATGGCGCCACGGGTAAACAACATGCTACGGATCGAAACCGAACAAGCTCATTTGATCAGCCGCCGCTGACAGCTCCGCTACGCCCAGACATGTACTTCTACCCTCTTCAGTATCCAGCAACTCCGGGCATGTATGGCTACCAGACTCCAACCACGAACCCTTCCTCCCCGTCCTTGAGTTCGGCCGTGCCAGAAATGAGGAGAAGTTTGCACCGAGCAACAGTGACCAATGGTGCAAGTCAAAGTGTACAGTCAAATAGCGCGTTAAGATCGCAATCCCAGCCTGCCTCTCGTTCCGGACCAGTACCGCTGTCTATGAACGGGACCGGAATCCCTCATCCTGGTCTTGGCATCTATCAACAGATGCGTCCGGTCAATGGAAACGCCATTCCAAGTTTCATTCCTGATGAGAACTCTGAATCAGCGATGGAGTCAAGTTATGGTTCATTGCCTACCTCTGAAGATCCGACGCCGAAGGAGTACGTTGGGTATTATGTCAATGACCCGACACAGTTTTGGAGAAGACAGGCAAGCGCACCGATGCCGGTCCCGACCTTTGGCGACCTAGGGCAATCGCGAGCGAGTTCGCGTCGACTATCGGCGGAACAGCTGCCTCAGTCAATATTGGATAGGTTGAAAAGGCCATCCCGATCCCCATCCCCCCTGGGACATGACCGATCCTTCTCGACAGGTGCTCCTCTGCCATCTTTCCCATCTCAGAGTGGCGTCTCCAACACGAACCTGAGAGCATTGAACAATCAAACGCCTATTGTCGTGAATGGCTCGAATCCAGTGCCGTTATCGATCCCAAACTGGCAAGCCTCTATTAGCGATGGCTCTATCTCCGAGGATCGAAGTAGCGATATTTTCGTCGGCTCCTTGGACTCGGTATCGCAAGCATCAAGGGCTGGAAGTGATGATTTTGGCGATCAGGACTTGTCTGGGCAAGTGACACCCCGGGATACCCGACCAGAAACCCGGATTGAGCCTCCAATGGTAGTGAATGGATCTACACCGCTGAAGAGTGATACTGGAAGTGCATCTTCTAGTATGACATCCTCAAATGATCAAATTCCACAGCCTATCAACCCAACCGCTACGTTACTGCCCATAGAGACGAACGGCCAGCTTCGACTTTCACCAAGTTCTCGCAACAAGTTTGCTCGTCAAAATGGAGGAGTCTCCCCCCTTGATATTGGCATCGGCCAGGACTACAACCGAGATGACTTGGCTCACTTGTCCCCAGTCTACGAGACGCGAACACCATCGCCAACAGCAAACCGAAAATTTGAGCCGGTCGAAAAGAAGCCGAATGGTGTGCCGCTTAAGCCTGCGCAGAAGACGGGCCTGTTGAATGGTATTGCACCAGTTCAAGCTCCTGCGGTGTCAAAGCTGAATGGACACACTCGAGCTTCGAAGAGTGAAGGTACGCCTGGCAACTGGCAGAAAATCCAGAAGTCTAAGAAGAAGATTGCTAGTTCGGACATGAAGAGTGGTGACGGACAGCCTCACGCCGAGAAGCCGCCGGTACATGTCAACGAGCGCAAGGGAGGTTAGGAACAAGATGCGCCCACACAGGGAAGCCGGCACCAGCTCAAGGATACCATCCGATACACGGCAAAGTCGTGTCGAGGCTTGATACGAGTTGTGGAGGGGGTGTCTGGTTGTTCCGGCTCCTTTCACTTTTGGATCTTGGACTTGGCTTCCGAAACAGCTTTTCAGAGTGCAACGTTTCTCGTTCAGTTTGTCCAGTGCGATGCTCCTAAGGTATTACGATACCTAGAGAACGAACATGACTCCGCTGCTGAGGTCTCGTAGCTGCTTTGTGCCGTCTACGACTGCAGAGTCTTCTTCATCTGGTTTGGCTACAAAGGGTGTCTCGTCAATCGGAAGAAGAGTCAAACAGGCTCATAGCCCCCGAAAATGCATCAACCATATCATCTGGCTGTGCTTTTATTTCAATGCATTTTCAAGCGCTCCAGGATGGGTTTCCCTTTCCATTTGCTTTCCTGGTGTGTTTTATATGCATGTTGCGTTTGCGATGGGCAGGACTCTTTGGGTTTGGTTTGGCTGGTCTCTTGATATACATTGCATGCGCGGGGGCTGTTTTGGTTTGGGCATATCTGCACTGGTTCCTCCCTGTTCCTCGTGTTTACTTTGTTCTTGTTATTACTCATGGGATATGACTGGATCGGCTTTGAGCGATCATATAGTTCATTTGATCACGGATGCGATGCTACGAGATGCGACGATGACGAAGAAGAAGACGAAGACAAAAAAGTCGGTGGGGTGCAGTGTCAAGAGTATGGATCGTGCAGACGGCGTGTTGTCATCGAACTTTGTATGTTTTTATAGATCAGCGCTGGGGCTGGGGTTCGCCTTCGGAAAGACAAAAAGGCTTTTCATTTTCTCATCACCATGTCATTGGATGATGGAGTACCAGAGCGAAATGAGAGAGTTGGGGCAGGGGAGAAAGATGATACAGATAGATACCTTTGACGGCTTGGATGGCCTGTCTGATATATCAGCGGATGAAAGACAAAAAAAACGAAAATATTAAAAATTCATGGCTATGTTCTGGCCGCAAGTGATGTGATACAATGATTGAGTGAGGAATAGGACTGACTCACCGGTGTGATTGCCCTTATATGTTCTCACCTTCATTTTACTCGTTATAAATGCTCTCACCAGCTCTTGCAACATCCACTTCACTTCAATGTTTCATTATGCTCTATGATCTTTCAATCATCAGGTTAGCTTTAACAGAGGTAGATGTCGATGAGGGGCATTTGATATCCACCAGCTGAGCCATCTCAAGAGTAAATGACACTATTTCTTGAACAACTGCCTGGCTTTCATCAATCAACGCCGATCGATCTCTTTTGTTGGTGCTCAAGCCACACCGCACCACACTCCCGGGGTCGTTTCTGCAACTTCACTGCCCGCATGAAATATCTTCATCTTCATTTTCATCTTCGTCATCATCATCATCATCCAACCTCTCCTACCACCAATCAAGCATCAGCCTCTTCTGTCAACCTTAGGGAGATGAAAATGCTTAGATAGGGGACTTCGAGGATGATTGGTAGAGGAAGGGAGAGTGAAGGCGAGAAGGGAGATATGACGGCTTCGCTGCTAGAGGAAAGTTTCTTTACGAGGACGAGGTTGTGGGTGTCTGTTGTTTGATGAGAGGTTGAGGTGGTTGGTTATTTCCAAGGGATCGTTTTGGATGGATGGTTTGGGGAAGGATGGTCAGAAAGCGATGTGGTTGATGGGAGGGCAGGGGAGGATCGGTGGTGGGGTAGTCGTGAGATTTTAGGAGTTGTTTGAGGGGTATGTAGATGAGGGGATCGGGAACTGCCTTGGATGGTGGGGGCGGTGGGCTTTTCCTGAATTGTGGTCATGATGGATGATCGGGTGCTCCCGAGAGGTGACAATTGTAAGAACTCCGATACGAGTGTAGACTTGAGAGATGAGGATCTCTCTGAACTAGGTTGGGCTCGAGACGATAGGGTTTGCTATAATACAATTGGTCTAATGGACAACCACCTTCTCCAGATATATTAAACTCACGTATGCTTTCTGTACCATGGTCAAGTTTTGTTCGTGATTGACCGGGAGCAAACTCGCTTGTTGGGGTGGACTGATGATGTAGATCATCGAGGTTAGATTTTAGCCGCTCGAGAGCTCTGCTTGAATCAACTAGGTCAATCTAGAAGAGCGCTTGGTGTACTGACTTGATTGAAACCTCCACTTGGGGCCTCCTTGAGTCTGCTTGTCGCCTTGTGCAAGTTCATTGGATTTGCCTCGCTTGCAATGTAAACAAACCCCCTCGGATCACACGTGATGGGCATGAACCCTGAAACGAAATCGCCCCACTTTGCCAGCCTCGCCATTGCGCGACACCTCCTATGTTTCAAGCCTCGACACCCTGAGCTCTTTATCCAGAAGTCCAAACGTAAGTTGTGATCTTTCCTTCTCTCCTTATCCCTTCCTTCAGAACAATCACACTTCTCTATACCTCTCTGGTCGAATATATCAAAAGCATGTTCGCCAAACTCACCACAAAGATAGCCCTCCGCAAGGCTGGCATACCATTAAATGCGCTCGCCGTTCCAGACTTCTCCAGCCAGCCCAATGGATCAAAAGATGGCAATGCGAATGCTGCGCTTCCATTCGCAAATCCGTTCAAAGACATGCAAGTCCCAAAAGCGCTGAAGTCATGGCAAACGCCTGTACCGCCGCCTGTCGAGGTAGCAGATACTCCAATCCTAGGAACGAGGGCGCCGAATTCGATGAAGTTTCGATTGCCAGCTGAGGATGGACGGAGTACACTCGTGGTATTCTTGAGACATACGGGATGTCCTTGTCCGTCCCTCCAATTCCTCTACGTCCTTCTTCAAATGTCAAATCCTCGAAGTGCACATTCACTAACATATCTCCCCGAACCAGTTGCCGAAAAGAACTTTCTCGAACTTCGTCGCATAGCGAACAAATACCCACAACTACACTGTGTAGCCATTTCACACGCCTCGAAAGCAGCGACGGATCGATGGATCACGCAGATTGGCGGGGCTTGGGCCGTCAAAGTCGTGATCGATGAGGAGAGGGAGGTATATGCTAGTTGGGGATTGGGCGTTAGCACGACGTACCATCTTTTGAATCCGTGGACGCAGGTTGCGATTAGGAAATTGGGGACGAATGAGAATATCTGGGCGAGAGAGGTGGATCCGAGTGCGAATAGGTGGCAGGTTGGTGGCTGCTGGGCGACGGATGAAAGTAAGTGCAATTTTACTTTCGCTGATCTGGATTGTGGAATTGCCTACTCATGTTGGGACTTCGAGGCGAGTGTGCATGCCTTTTCAAGAATTTCAGTATTGTCTGCATTTGCAATTCAAAGTTGGCACATGCTTTTGGGCCGAAGGAATGTCCGTGTGCGTGACAAGAGTCATGCCACTCTCTCAAGCCTTCCCGCTGAGAAGTCGAGGCGCCAGACCCTCATATCTCGGACTGCGCCCTGAAGATCCTGGAGAGATTTCTACTCTTTTTAAGATCTCACCATAATCATATGTATGCTGACCTTCTCCAGTGGGTTCGGTGAGATGGGGTGCCGCAAGCAGGACAGCAGATGAGGTTCCAGACTTAGTAGAGGCTTGTAAAGTCCTAGGATTCAATTGAAGTGTGAGTTCCTTCCTCGGTTTCTCTTGAACTCGATCTGATATGAAACAGAATGTACAATCCCAATAGCCTGGGTTCAGTTATCAGAAATAGAAATGATACCCACACGTGAGTTCGCGGATAGCCGGCTAAGCCGGGTCAACCAGGCATTCGGCAAACTTAGTGTCCGTTCCTCTCACTCCACTTCTCACACCTTTTGCAACCTTGCATCACATAAAAAGTGGAAATGCATTCGCGGCATCGGAAAGCTCTGATGCAAACTCTCTCAGCTAAGCTTTTTCCATCTCCTGTTCGATGACCCACTCGACGATTATGACAGCTTGTCCGGTCCAACGAGAATCCTTCTTGTTGAGCCGCAGTGGAGCCTTGAGTTTTTATCAGTGGAGTCACTGAATTGCATCACTTTCAGACCTGGGCCCAGCCAGGAAGTATATTTAGAAAGTGGGTGATTTCCTTATCGCGCGTTCGTCTTGTTCCTCGTCACTGAAATTTTGTTTGAGTTTTCCTCGATGTTGTGTACATGTCAGTCATAAGCAACAAACAACACTCATTGCTGTGCTGAGCATATCCTTACGCAAATTCTCTATCGTATGATCACTTATTTCATTCCATTACTTTGAGAAAATGCCAGATGAGCAAAGAGAAGCTGGGGGAAGGGAGGATGGGCAGATTACAGGAGATGCGACTCAGGGTGACGGAACTCCGATTCGACCTGTTGCAAATACACAAAGAAGTACGACGCCTTCAGTACGACCATCGATGACCTCTCCAGCTACGAATGCAGGCGCCGCTGTACCTCCGCCTTATGCTGCTGACCCAGAGTCCCCTGGAGCTGCCCCCCTTCATAGGGCTGGAACACTACCCACGCGGAGACATCATGATGAGCTAGATACAAGTTCCACAGACATCAATCGTCGTCGAGGGAGGACTATCTCAGCAGGTCCAAAGCACTTAGAGCGGCCTCTCTCACCTCGATCTCAGATGTTTGGGAGATCTCCGTCCACCAGGAATCGCGACAATGGAGGGGAGGGAAGCTTAGGACCGATACCAGAGCGAGCGCAAGCAGAGCCAAGCAGTAGCACCAGCATGCCCCGGAGAAGTTCTGTCTCGGATCGATCATTTGTCTCCCCTGGAATCAGGAAGAGATCCACAACGTGGAACATGGCATCTGGCCGTCAGCGTGCGACTACCCTTACTCGAAGACCAACCATAGCCATTGAGCCACAGGGACAAGCAACGGGTCGAGACTTCGATACTCAGTCAAATAACTTTACACTAGCCGGACCAGCTCAGGTCGAAGCAGTAGCGGCAAATCAACCTTATGTCGACCCAGGCTATACAGAGCTCAATCCAGCATACGACCAGCCTATGAACACCAGACCAGTATGGGGTCTGGCAAAACCTTTACCTCGTGTGATACGTCCGGGGATGGTTCCTACCCGGAGCGAACTTAAAGTCCAGATTCCAGATGCCGAGCAGCAAAGACAAGACGCTGCGAATGTTGATCTTGAGCAGGGACGAGTGGAGGCTACTTTAAATCTGAATAAACTATCGCCTCAATTGCAATTAGCCAGACAGCAAAGAGAGAATCGCCTGGTAGAGACACTCAACCGACCAAACACGCTTTCGCCAACCTCTCCTTTAGTCAGACAGCAGTCTACGAACCAGGCTCATAGTCCCAGACCACCTAGTATCAACTCTCAGGTGATAGAGGAGGAAGGCGAAGAGGATAATGGGGGCAGACGACAAAGGCCATCTGACCTCGAGCCAGTGCCTGAACAAGCGTTTCCGGAATGGGATGCTACTTCAGCCATAACTGAAAAAGAAGAGGAAGGAGATTTAGATGGTGACTGGATCGGCGAGAACATCCCTTTGAATGCATACGACCCAGAGACGGATGAGATTCATAACCTACACACCCATTGGTCGGTGATCAGGTTACGATTCAGGGAACCTCTCGCTGAGCTACTGGCTGTGAGTCTACCACGGAAAGGGATTTGGAGAATAATTTTGCTGACTTTGTTAGGTGACTGTTCAGCTTACGCTCGGCTTCTGCGCTGATCTAGTCGTAGTAACATCCAACAGCACAGCCGGAAATGAAGCAACAACAGACTGGGCATGGGGTCTCGCCACCATGGTAGGAATCTACATTGCCGGTGGTATTTCCGGTGCCCATCTGAATCCTGCCATCTCCATCATGCTCTGGATCTACCGAGGGTTTCCACTACGTAAAGTCCCGGTTTACGTTCTTGCCCAGCTACTCGGCGCTTTCATAGCAGCCTTAATATCCTTCGGTCTATACCACAACGGCATCATCGCGTACGGAGGCTCCGATCTTGCAAATGGTGGTACGGCGGGCGCATTCATTACATATCCGAGACAAGACTACATCAACCCTGCTACAGCCTTCTTTACCGAGTTCACGGGCACAGCTATCCTCGCCGTCGCAGTCTTGGCCCTAGGTGATGATACCAACGCTCCTCCTGGCGCAGGTATGAGCGCCTTTGTGCTTGGCCTCATCATCACCGTTCTCAGCATGGCATTTGGCTACAATACCGGTGCGGCGATGAATCCAGCTCGAGATCTTGGCCCGAGACTTGCACTCCTAGCTGTCGGGTATGGGAACGGCATCTTCAGAAACGGTTACTGGTTCTATGGGCCGTGGTGTGGACCAATTTCGGGTGCGATCTTTGGAGCGTTTCTGTATGATGCTGCGATCTTTGTTGGGGGTGAAAGTCCTGTGAATTATCCACGGAAGAGGATGGTGAGGGCTTGGAAGAAGTCGAGGGTTGGAAAGAAAGTCAGGAAGGGGAGGGGCAAGGTTAGATTTTGGGGTCTGAAGGGAGGGAGGGATGAGATGGGGGATGTGGCGAAGTTGTAATGTGTTGTTGACCTAATGATATTATGATTTAGATGGTGTTTGAGCGTAGACGGAATAGCATAGACCTGGCGTTCGGATAGACACTAATACACATATATTTCTACATTGCAAAGTTAGCATTGGCTTTTACCTCCACAGAGTATGCTTTTCGAAGATTCAAGAATTCTCACTTCCACTTCTTATTTTTACATGCTTCTCCAGGGGCGAAATCCCAGAATCGATATCCCGATAGCCATAACCCAGAACTCATAGTCCAGACAATATTCTCACCATGGAGTTGCCCTCGGCCCCTGAACATCCCTCCACTGTCCATCTTCTTTCACTCCTTCTCTACTAACCCGCCCTTCTCTCTCCGCCCCCTGCACAACCCTCTCCCCAACCCCCATCTTCCTGAAACCCCATTTACCCACCGCCCACGCTGTTCCAATCCCCAGACTTCCCAATATCGTCGGCGGCGCAAGCAGAAACCCAACCCCACTAACCATGCCCCCAAACGCCGTTGCCCCCACAGCCGCAACAATTGATCCTACAAGAGCATATTTCGCGTAACGTACTACGCGCCAGAATATGAAGATCCCAATGTAGCGGAGAGATCGTAGCAGAGCGCGTGTTCGTAGATGCGCTGGTCGTGGGGAGGTTGGCGAGTCTGGCGCGAAGAGGAAGTGGAGATTTGCTTTGGCGGAGTGGAGGGCGCTTGAGGAGCGGATTGTTGCGCGCGCTTCGGTTGAGCTTTGAGATGTGGAGGTGAGATCTTCG
Source organism: Cadophora luteo-olivacea (assembly GCA_026120085.1). Taxonomy (NCBI): domain Eukaryota; kingdom Fungi; phylum Ascomycota; class Leotiomycetes; order Helotiales; family Ploettnerulaceae; genus Cadophora; species Cadophora luteo-olivacea. The sequence goes on from JALRMC010000009.1 coordinate 330,426, forward strand.
GCCGGCGCGCCCCTGGAGGGAGACATGTTTTGCTGTGGTTATGAGGGTTTGGGAAGAATATGGTCGGTGATAGTAGTTGAAGGTTGCGGCTCGCGTCTGAATTGAAAGTCTGAGCTAGTGATGTCATCGGCATTTAGCGAACAATCCCCTGATGCTTACTACTTTGGGAACTTCTCCTCATCCATATACATTTTCTTTATTTTCGCAGATATGGAGTAGGTGACTGCTGAACAGGATTCACGTAACGAAATAGTTCTGGCTCCCAATCGGCTTCATTTGACTTCCATTCTGCCCCCGCTATGGTTTCCATGCAACCTTTCTCTCGCCTAACTTCCCGTTTTGTTTACTTCGCTTCTACTTATTCTCCGCTTTCCTCTCCACCTGTTCAACCTGCTCGTCCTCAACACCCTGTGCCGCGATCTTGTTCTGAGTAGCGTCCAAGTTGGCAACAATGACTTCGTCTCCAAAAATGGCTGCAATTTCTTCCAAACTCTTGCCTTTCGTCTCAGGGAACATGAGGAAGACCACAATAGCGCCAACGGCATTGGTACAGATGAATAAGGAATAGTATCTGTATCCGACGGAAGCGAATGCAATGGGAGAGACTTGGTTGAAGACGATGTTGACCAAGACATTTGAGCAGACCGAGATGGCAGAACCTTTGGCGCGGATGGCCATTGTCATGATTTCTGGGACGTAGATGTAGTGGATAGAGTTGTATCCAAGAGAGTAGCTAAACGATTAGTGTTTGTTCAATCAGTAAGGATGCATGAATATCACTTACATGATAGAGAAGCAGAAGATGAATGCAATGCCAAAACCCTTTCCGATCATATTGCTGGTCTGACTGAATGCACCCGTCATAGCCATGACCAGTCCCATGTCCACGGTCATAATAATGCCTGTGATCCAAAGGGTCTTTTTGCGTCCCCAGCTGTCTACGAAGTATAGACAGATGACGTTGGCAATTGGGCCGACCATGCCATAGATGCTTGCCAGCAGCGTAACCTTATGTCCAGTAATACCCAGCCCTTTATACAGATCCGTCTGGTAGTAATTGATAACATTGATACCGGAAAGCTGCGTGAACACTTGAACGAGTACTGCAAGCATAAGTCTTTTCCTGTTGCTCGGCTTAGTAAAAAGATCGGAGAAGCTTCGGACAGAGACGCTGTTTTCGAATCGGATCTGGTCTCGCATTTGATTGAACTCCGCTTGGAAGAAAGACTCATCTGCACCGATGTTTCCGTGGAGTCGCTTGAGTACGGTGTAGGCTTCTTCGTCGCGTTCCTTTTCCATGAGCCAACGAGGGGAGAAGGGGAGCCAGAAACTTCCTGCTAGAAGGATAACGGCTGGTACGCATTCTGAATAGTGTCAATTTTGCCTCGCACGCCATGATGATTTGAAGACTTACGGAAGGCGAGTGGAAATCTCCATTGGAAGTCGTTGGTCGCGTACGAGCACCCGAAGCCAATCCACTAGACACGGTCAGACCAGGAGCTAGGTCAAGGGTAGGTGATACTTACATTGGAGACTGCAAAACCAATGCCAACAAACTGTGCGTGCAGACCTGCAATCATTCCTCTCTTCGCAGGCGGTGCGATCTCGCTGTTGTAGATAGGAATTGTCATATCTGAAATTCAGTAAGTAATGGTCGATTCTGCTTGCTTGTTACTTACTCATGATTCCGACCGCCACTCCGCCAATAAATCGGCCAGCTATGAGCATTCCAACATTGACAGAAGCAGCCTGGATCACACCAGCTATGATAGCGATGATCGATGCAAATTGAATCGTTCGTTTACGTCCTATGACCAGTCAGATGATGGTGTTGCACAGTTGGGATGTAATATTACCCCATGCATCGGCAGCCCATCCAGCAAAAATGACACCGAAGAACGAGCCAGCACCAAATATACTGACGACAGCACCTTTGATTGAAGGCGTGAAGGGAGCAAACTTTGTGAGGAAACGCTGGTGTGATATGGTAGTCGATATCACACCAGAATCAATTCCATAAAGTAGAGATCCAACTGCAGCAAACAAACTACATCCCCAAGTATACAGATTAACGGACTGATTTTGTTTCCCCATCATGAATGCTGAATGAGATTGGAATTTGTGGTGAGGTGTTCTTGACTGGAAGATCGAGATATCAGACCCTACCTTATATGTTGCTACCACATTGCTGAGTGTTTTGGTTATCCGATCCGGGAGTGAATCCCAGTTCCAGAACCCCGGGTCAAGATTTCCACCCTGTAGTCAAGGATATCATGCCTAGCACGCGGGGTTCTTTTATCCGTTGTATATAGCCAGCCAATGAGGTGAAATCACAGAAGATCTCAATTCGGATTTTCGCTGCATTGTAAGAGCGGAGTGCAGATAGCATCGGTAGAGTTGAGGGGAAGTTTCAATAGCCGTACTGTGCCGTAAACGGGAAGCCGGTCACCGCTGACTTGACACAGCACCCGTGGTCTATACTAGATCATGCCATGATTAAATTTCTTCTCGGTTGGGTCGGTCGATTAAAGTCGTGGATAATTCACGATCTGCAGATGCTTCCGGAGCCTTGAGGGTGAGCCAAAGGGGCTGACTCTTTGTGGCAGCGGCACTGTTTAGACAGGGGCTCAAAGGGGCTCGCTTGCTTTGTTTGTGAATGTAACCTCAACGTTCTGCGCTTTCCCAACTGCCTTTTTATCAAGTAAACACCATATAGCAAGGACGTCGCGATCACAAGATCTGGGTTCAAACAGGGCTCGGAATCCGGAGAAAGTATCAGCTCCTGGCCTCTAGGTCTCGGATGCTTACAGCCATCTTGGCGCTTAATACGAGTCAACATCCCACCTTTGACGCGGCAACACAAGTCAGCATCGGCGCAAGCTGAACGTCACTGGCCACAACACCGCTGATTCGATTTCCAAATATGGGAAGGTCCTTACGAGAAGCCGGATAAATAGTACGGTTGAATGTAGTCTTGGCTCCTGACACGTCGGGAGGAATCTTGCAGCCCGAGTTTCTCGGACTTTCTAGGCTTTTCACAATCAAAACATGACATCAACAACTCGGGCTGCACGGATCGAAACAAACCCACTTCTGAGAGCCATCTTGGCATGTAGGATGCGAAAGTTTCTGGATAAAAGGGACGGGTAAATGTAGATTGCATTTTGTGGCGCTGGATCCACCGAGTGAATCAAAACAATGGGTAGCCGAAATAGGAGCAAATATAAGCCGTAGCCGAGGACGTTAATAAGAGTTCCGTCCACGAGATAAGATTCCACGTCAGTACCATACAAGGAAGACATCACATATTCGCCAGCTCATTTGATCATGGTGAAGTTCTCACATGGATGTTGGCATCCTGCCCAAGACACGCTCATAGATTGGGCTGTAGAGGTCGTTAAGTCTGAAGCTCGGGAAGACAATTTGCACTTCGTGACAGTAAGACCATTCCGATCTCGAATAAAAGAATGTGAAAGTCGATTAACAAAGCCAGTGCTCAAAACCAATCAACCACCGAGGGGACTCCCTCAACAACCCTACACTAACTCACAACCTGAGTTCGCCTATGGATGATGTGCTTCTGCTCTCCTCATCACATTGGAAAGCACAAAAGAGCATCACAAATGGACCGCACTTCGAGCTGTTCCCCCATGACCAGCCAAAGAGCAGTGTAAAAACTTCCAAATCAGCATCAGCTTTGTCAATCCAATCCGGAATGGTCAAGGCCACTGTCAATACCGACCCGAAGGCCTTCAACGTTGGGTTTGAAGCCAACGGGGAAGTATTGACAGAACTTGGCTGGCGTTCAGTGGGCTATGTGAAGGAGAATACCACTGCTTTGCATCCAAAAGCAAATTATACAGACCCTAATAAAGGGAAACGATGGGTCACATATCAGCTAAAACTGCCAGTTGGTGCTAAAGTATTTGGTCTCGGCGAGAGGTTCGGGCCATTTCAGAAGAATGGGCAGGTAAGTCTGAGGGAAATTCATCTTGAGTCTTCCGCTAATACGAGCAGACTGTCGAGATGTGGAATGACGATGGCGGAACTGGTTCAGAGCTCACTTATAAGAACATTCCATTCTTTCTTACTTCCGCTGGATATGGCGTCTTCGTCAACAGCCCTTCCTTCATTTCTTTCGAGATCCAAACAGAGCGTAAGCGAATTTTGTTCAAAGTACTTTCGTACCTACTGACAAATTCAGGGACGACAAGAATCAACATCGCCATACCTGGAGAGAAGCTTGAAATCTATCTCATTCATGGCCCAACTCCAAAAGACATCATCCAGAAGTATACGACTATTACTGGACGCCCGGCTCTACCACCTGCCTGGACTTTTGGTCTCTGGCTTAGCACAAGCTTCACCACAGATTATGATGAGGCTACTGTAAATAGCTTCCTCGACGGCATGGCCGAACGAGACATCCCGACTGGTGTGTTCCATTTTGATTGTTTCTGGATGAAAGGTTTTGAGTGGTGTGATTTCAAATTCGACAAGGATATGTTTCCTGATGCGAAGGGACAGATCAGGCGGATCAAAGAGAGGGGAATGCATGTAAGCAGATCAACCCCGTTTGGAGCATCGCTGATGTGATAGGTGTGCTGTTGGATCAATCCATATATTGCCCAGGAGAGTGAGATATTCGACGAAGGTGTTGAAGGAGGATACTATATCAAGCGCACTGATGGAAGCGTGTGGCAGTACGACTTCTGGGTTTGCATCTACGCTCCTGTTTGACGTCGAAATTGAAGGCTTACTTCTTTACAGCAAGCTGGAATGGCTTTCATTGATTTTACAAACCCAGCTGCGTGCAAGTGGTACCAGGAAAAGCTTCAAGGCTTGATCGAACTCGGTGTAGATTCGTTCAAGGTACGTTCCATCGTGTAGTGTGCCTACTATGAGCTGACGAAAGCAGACCGATTTTGGCGAGCGTATCCCGACCGGCGACGCTGTTTATTTTGATGGCTCCGATCCTGCAAAAATGCACAACTTCTACCCATACCTCTACAACAAAGTGACCTTCGAAGTCCTTGAAAAGGCATATGGCAAGAACAACGCCTCCCTATTCGCTCGCTCGGCGACAGCAGGCGTACAGCAGTTCCCAGTGCACTGGGGAGGGGATCCATTCAGCACTTTCGAGGCGATGGCTGAGACTCTCCGCGGTGGTCTCAGTCTGGGTCTCTGTGGGTATGGGTATTGGGCTCACGATATTGGAGGATTTGAAGGAAATCCCGATCCAGCTCTATATAAGCGCTGGATCGCGTTTGGTCTGCTGTCTAGCCACTCACGACTTCATGGCAGTGGAAGCTATCGTGTTCCATGGCTCATTGATTCTACTGAAGAGGCGTCAGCTGTTCTGAAAAAGTTCGTCAACTTGAAGCACACTTTGATGCCGTACCTCTATTCCTCGGCCATCCAATCTCACAAAACTGGCCTTCCGATGTTGCGGGCGCCGTTCTTGGAGTTCCCGGAGGATCGAAGTACGTGGCATTTGGATACGCAATATTTTCTCGGAGATTCGCTTCTGGTAGCACCAGTCTTCAATGCTGAGGGTAAGGTCGAGTACTATCTGCCCAAGGGCAAGTGGTATGGATTGCTCGATGACCAAGTTCGAGAAGGTCCTGGCTATGTTGTTGAGAAGCACGGGTTTGACAGTTTGCCATTGCTACTGAGACCAGGAAAAGCATTGATCCAGGGTAAAGGAGGGAAACATGTTGTTTACGACTGGGCAGATGGCTTCAGGCTGTTGATCAACCCGACTGATGGTATGAATGTCGACGTCGAAATCCCAGACCATGAAAGTCTAGGACAAGTGAAAGCAATAATTAAGGTAGAAGCCAAGGATAACCTGGCGAGACTGAACATCCTGAAAGGAGATGTCGTTGCGGGATGGTCGGTAAAGATTGCTGGACAACAAATCCAGGGAGATCACTTGGACATAGAGGGAACAGGAGCTGAGGAGGTCGAGATAAATAACGGGGAGCTTGTTGTCCGTAACGCTGAGCTGAAGAGCTTTCAGATAAAGTTGGTGTAGGTCAAAAGAGGCTAGCGCGTTAGAAAATAAATTTCTTCTCCCTTACTCCCTTTTAGCTTTTCACAAGAGTGAGATCTCTCAGGATTGTCTGTTATACACCCTAGTATACATAGCGCCATCTGAAGTGACTCCTTGGTCTGGTTCTGCTGCAGTGTCAAAGTGAATCCTGAAAGTCACTGCGGCGAGCGTAAGTAGATAAGTGAAGCTGAACACACATACCTGAGTCTACTATACAGATGCTCATGGTTGTTTATGTCCCAAGTCTGTGGTTCAATAAGCAAAATACCAGATAAGGTTCGCTGGGCGTCATGAAGCAGTCCGAAATGACCAGCACAATGACTCGAAATCTGATTAGAAATAGTCAATCATACTCAACAAAGACAGAATTCAATGTGATCATCGGCTTTGGCATACACGTGAGTAATTAACAACTGTCGACTCAAGGGCCACGTCGGCTAATTGATTCCAGGTTACACTCACCTCCCCTATTTGAGCTCGCTAAAAGGAAAAACATAACAACGAGGCCATGACAAAGCTGTGAAGCAGTCAACACGATTGGTAGTCCCGTCATGGGCATCGATCGTATTCACGGTCGAGTTAAGACAGCCTTTCCTGATGGTGTAGCGTTGCGACGAGTAATCGAGACAACCCCACAACATCGCAGTAGGAAGCTTTCAGATTACGCTTCCTCAACTGCTTTCCTGCCCAATCGTGTATCAGGCTTGCATGATCTCAGTACATGCATTCGGCAAAGGATCGACTCGCTGTCAGTAGCAATTATCAAATGTGACAGGGCAATACTCAGCAGGATTCCACAGGCGACTTTCTATTCTTGACTTCCAAGACGACATCGGGCATTGAAACACCCTAATCTGTCTGGCAGATCTTCGAGCCGCCTTTCTTTCGAGTACTAGATACACGTGAGATTACGCATCCAGTCGTTACTGGAAAGTGAAAGCATTGTACTGTCTTTTACCTCCCACGAGGAGACCCCGGTACCGACCTACCACCCACAATCAACACCAGGTACTCCTCTACATTCTCTTTTGCCCAACATCACAATACCTCTCTGCTACAACGAACACAGAGACAAGAACCTGCCTCGATCTCGTCAGCGTCATCCAAACATGGAACGCTTCATCGTCCCGGTCCTCAAGCACGGCGGTCTCGTCCGCGAGATCAGCACGCAGGAGGAAAAGCGAACCTACGAAGAAGACAGAGCAAGAGTCAAAAAGGCACAGAAGATGTTGGAGATGGGTCAATCGCGGTTGCTTGTGCCTTCTCAACACCACAATAAAGGTCAACACCAAAGTCACAGTATCGGTAGAAGCGGCGACAGGACCTTGGGCGGCCTATCCGATTCTTTCGTCTTAACTGGCAGCGAATTGCTTGGAGAGATGCCAAAGCTGTATCTTACTGGGTACGAGAGCTGGCGGGCGGAGAAGGAAATCAAGGAGGCTTTGCAGACGAATATGTTTAAGATGTGGCCGGTTGAGGAGGACGAGGAGAAAGGCGAAGGCACGAATGCGAAGACGGAGAGCAAAGACGAAAGCAATAGCAAAGACAGCGGCAAGCAGAAGGAGGGTAAGAGAGACCATTCAGCTTTGCAAAGTGGTTACAAGAAGATGCAGATTGAGAACACGCGGGGCAAGGAGAATGAGAGAGGAAGTCTGACTCTGCAAAGTGATTACAGGAGCACACAGAACGAGACGAGAAAGGGCAAGCACACCGAGAAACTGACTCTACCGACGGCATACAAAGGCATAGGACTGCGCACACGAGAGGAGATTGAGCGAGAGTGGAAGGCCAAGGAGGAGCGAGACATCGCTGGACGTGCAAGAGTCCCTGACGGCTACGAGGACGTCATGGAGATGGAGGCTCTTCGTAGCTTAGATGGCTTCAAACCTAGTTTGCTGGGAGTTGTTCCGGAAGACTACCAGCGTGGACAGAGCACTGACGAGGAGAGTGAAGGAGAGACCTGGGGCATGTTACACAGAAAGCAGCCGGAGCAAGTCACTCGCCATGGATATGGCAAGAAGCAGAGCGAGGCTGAGGAGAGCGTTGCTGTATTAGAGGGCATTGCTAAGAACGACGCTCGGATGAAGATCGATACTCGCAATGCAAACAACACGCCAAAGGACGTGGCAACAAATTTAAGCTCAAAAGCAGAACAGAAGGAATGCAGCAACCATGAACCAAAACGTCTTTCGGCGCCATCGTACAAACCATCATTTCAGGGTACTCGCTGCCGTCAGACTTAGGTTGATAACCTGCAATTCCAAAGCTTTCCAAGCTATGCAAGAACTACCGACAATGTACTACAAAGGAGATTTCGTTTACTAGGGCATTAAGCTTTCTTCTTACTGGATCGGCCTCTCCTGGGCTTCACCTCCACCTTATCCTCCGCCGAGTCGTTCTTCGCCCCATCTTCGTCGTCCTCGGCATCAATGATCTCGCCAGATCCGGAATCATCTTCTTCGGTCTTGAATTCCTCTCCAGATGTTGGGCTCGCCGGCTCCTGTGTCTCAATTCTTTCTTTCATTTCCTGCACAACTTTCACGGCTTCATCTTCTTCGCCGTTCATAGCTCCACATCCAAAACACCGCCATCTCCCTAGATCGGATAGGGTCTTCGTTCCTGGTGGAGCTTGACCGTTGACAAGCCGACAATTCTGGCATATCAATGCCACGCGATTCTTCGGTGATGTCTCATCCTCCCCGAGCAACAGGTCCAACACTCGATCATACCAATTTCCGCCGGCAATTGAACCTGCAGTTTGCGCATATTGTGGGGGAGCAGAATATGCATTAGGTGCGAACTCTGCCTGTGGGGCTGGCCCGACTGGTACAGGCTGCGCATGTGGTGCTTGTGGCTTGGGTGACGAATACGGCGAAGGAAACAAATGCTGGGGAGGGGTTCTTTGGGGAACTGGTTGCGTAGTTGAAGGCTGACTTGGGACCTGGTCTGGACGGTAGATATTTGCTGTAGCTGGTGGGCCCATGGAAGTCCTATTCGGCTGTTTCTGGACCTTGGGACCTTTTGGTGCAGCTGGCTTTTTGGGTTTTGGTGTAGCTCCACCATACTTTTCTAGTAATTCTTGTGTAGAGTTGTATTTCGTAGCTGCCTTCAGCTTCTCAATCGTCTTTGTCCTTTCGGCTTGCTGGTCCTCTAGACGCTGCGTCACGGTATCGATACGATATGTATAGTAGGAGGTGATGCCACTACGAACAAGATAAATGCTGTAAGATATAAGCCAAAGGTACCTTCAAGCAGACGTTGAATGCTTGCTGCCTACATCATCGGAGCTCCAGAGAGAGCTGTGTATTCCACCACGCCCCAGTTCTTCCACCCCACCACCAGAAACAGGACCACAAAGCATAGCAGATATGCGAAGCTAGTATAGAGAGTCCATAGTGCTTTAAATCGTCGTTGATGCTGCCTTAGTGAGTCTAACTGTCCTTGAGATTTGGTGATTTTGTCCGCGAGGCTGATGAGGGACTTCTCAAAGCTGGCAGGGGAATTTGTTTCGCCCTAAAATGTTAGTAAAGGCACAAATACTGTAGAGAATAACAATTACCTTCCATGGCCACAGGGATACCATTTTGAGGCTATTTTGTTGTCATGGTGTGGCTGTCGAAGTGGGAGGGAAGAAGAGGAAGAGGAAGCTTGTCAATAGTGAGTGACGCGGGAGTGAAGGTGGCAGGGCAGGGCAGGGTGGCTTTGAAAGAGCAAAGCAAAGCTTGGGCCTGTCAAACTGCCAAGCCCAGCCTTGGGTCGCGCCGCCCAATTGTCGCGACGCTCTGTTCAGTTCATGCTTCGAGTGCCAGATATGTCAATTCGGACTTTTTAATACTTCACTTATCCATTCTGCCGTTCTCACTTGTCACCATTTATGCCATGCTCTTGTTAATTTGTCCTCACTTCTGCATTTAGAGAATTAATAACGTGGACGGAACATGTTCCAAGTAAGCATTTCCCCATACTCTGACAGCCTTGGGATCCAAAATCTGACCCTCTCAACAGCGACTGAAAGGGGCTATAGATTCTCGAATTGCCGAAGAACAGGCTCGTGCCAAAGCAGCTCCTCCTGTGGCAAGATCTGCTTCAACAGCTCGACGCTCCAGTTCAAGAACCGACTCTCCAGCCTCGAAGCCAAGACGACCGCGGCCGAAAGACAATGAAGCCTCAACTGCACGAGGTCCGGATCCTTCCGAATTCGAGAACGCCTTTGTGATAGAAGACGAGTCCGAGGGCCCTTCGAGAGTGGGCACACCTGCAGTTGGAGATGAGAAAGCACCTCAGTCAGCGGACACCATGACGCCTCCTACGAGCGTGTCCGGAGAAGGGGGAGAGAAGGAAAAGACAGGGGAAGCTCCTGCAGATGCGCCAGCAGTCCCGGCGCCGGTTGAACTGCCTCCAGATGTGCGGACAAAGTTACGGAAGCTCGAGAAAATGGAGTCGAGATATGCAGGCAAGCAGTGAACATCTAGCAGTGAGTATCATGCGCTGACCATTTCCACAGATCTACTGCGATCCTACCGCATAGCGCATGCTCGAGCGGTATCGATAGAGCCATTCGAGAAGACCTTGAAGGAACACACACCTCTTGCGACAATTTCCGATCCGGATGCGCTGGTGGAATACCTGACTCAACTCAACTTGAAAGGGGATATGGTTATGGACGAATTCAAGCGCGTCTCGGCCGATCGGGACGAGTACAAGAAGAAGTTCGAGCAATCCGAAAAAGAAGCTTCTGCGGCTAAGGAGGAGCTTGCAACTCTCAAATCCTCTTCTGGCGCAAGTGGTGATGCGATGACTGAAAAGGCAGATTCTGCAAGTATTGACACACCAACTGCTTCGGTCAAGTCGCCCGCTTCCTCAGTTATGAGAATCTTTTCTCCAAAGCAAAAACCCGAGACCACGGATAATAAGGACGTCAGTGAGGAGTTCTTTTCATACGATGATGAGGTTCCAAGGCTGCAGACGGAGGTCAAGGAAAAGTCCGCAGAGGTCGAAGAGCTAAAATCCAAGGTCTCGACTCTGGAAAATGACCTGAAAACGGCTCAGGAGTCAAGCTCTGGTTTAGTGAGCGATCTTGAGAAAGCTACTAGGGAACTCAATGCATCGAAAGAAGCAGTCACCGAGGGACAAAGGTTTAGAGAGAAATTGGAGGTCCAAACGGAAGAGATTCGAGTCTTGAAGGTCAAATTGCAGACTACGGAGAACCAGCTAGCGGCACTTGAGTCCGACTTAGCAAATCAGAAGAAGGCCTCCGATCACAAAATTGCATCTTTGGAGAACGACCTTGTTAATCAAAAAGAGACATCCGCTAAGGACTTGCAGTCCGAGATGGATGCCCGCAAGGAAGCCGAGACTCTGCGTGAGAAGGTTGATGCGCAGATAAAGGAACTAGAGGCCGCCAAAGCTACCGATGTCAAGAGGATAAGTGAGCTTTCTGAGGAGATACAGACCTTGAACAAGCAAGCCGAGGAAGCTGCAAACCATGAAACAGAAGAAACAACCAAACCCGCACCAACACCAAGTTCCGAAGCCCCTGCGCAGGCATCAGCTACGGGAGCAGCGAAGAAGAAGAACAAGAAAAAGAAGAAGGGCGGTAATGGAGCAGTTCCTACATCTAAGGAAGAGACACCCGATAAGGTTCTCGAATCAGTTCCATCAACCCCAGTTGCCACCGACCTGCAATCAGAGGTGGAGAGATTGAAAGCAGAAGTTGCAGACCGAGATTCACAAATCGCAAAGCTGCAAAGTAAGCGGAAAACAGAGGAAGAGTTACGCGAAGAGCTCGAAAACATGCAGGACAATTTCCTCAATATTGGACAAGAGCATGTGGAGGCTAAGGAATTAATTAAGACTCTCCGAAAAGAGAAGAAAGACCTTGAAGACAAGATTGCCAACTTGGAGGCAGAGATCGAGACTTACAAAACGAAGTCCAAGGATTCCGAAAAAGCGGAAACAGACCTGAGGTCTTTGACGGCAGAGTACGAAGAGTTGAAATCAAAGTCTGCCACTCTTCAGACGGATCTTGGAGCCGCCCAGCAATTGGCTACATCAAGATACAGGGATTTAACAGATCTTCGTGATGTGTTACAAAAGGCTCAACCTGAGCTCAAGTCTCTTCGCACTGAAAATGCCACACTGAAGGCGACCAAGGACGAGTTAGCTGCCAAGACATCAGATTTGAGACGTCTGGAAGCCAGAGAAAGAGATCTCAAATCAGACATCAATAGCTTCAAAAAGCAGGCTACAGACAGTCAAAATGAGATACGAACCTTGAATGAGAAGGTCACACAAGAGACCAACGCCCGCCTGCGAGCGGAAGACCAGAATCGTGTTGCTCAGCGTGATATGAGGAGAGCAGAAGCAGAGAAAATCCAGCTTGCAGCTTCGGGAGAGAAGTCGTCAACCGAGCTCGCCAAGGTCCAAGAAGAGGCTGGGAAGCTGAGAATCAAAGTCCGCGATCTAGAAGAACAGGTTTCGAAACTCACCAATGAGTCAAAGGGCCTCAGAGAAGAAGTCGAACTACGCGGATCTCAATACAACAATGCTCAAGGACTACTGGGTAGCATGCGCGATCAAGCTGGTGAAATGGCCATGCAACTCAAAGAAGCCAAGGAACAGACCGAATCACTCGAGGAGGAATTGGCTGAGGTTCAACGACTTTTGAGCGAACGTACGCGCGAGGGCGAAACTATGCGACGTCTTCTCGCCGATGTCGACGACAGAGCAGACGCCAAAGTCCGAGATATGAGAGAACGCATGGAGGCAGCGATTGAAGAGCGCGACCGCGCAGAAGACGAAGCTAGCACGAACGGTAGACGGAGAGCACGGGAAGTTGACGAGCTCAAAGGACGCATCCGAGATTTCGAGCGTGACTTGAAGCGAGCCATCGATGAAAAGGCAGAGCTTGAACATGCTGAAAAGGAATGGAAGCGCAAGCGTAATGAACTCGAAGCCGTCGCTGAGAATGCTACCAAAGACGCAGGGGAAGTACGCTCTGTAATGACCGAGCTTCGCGAAGCACTAGATGGCAGCGAAAAGCAAGCTCGAGACGCTGAGAAGCAACGGGCTGATCTCCGCCGCATTCTCGATGAAGCTAATCAGAAATACGAGAAGTTGCAGAAGGAGTTCAGAGCCTTGCAAGCTAAGCAGATGAAATTGAACGAGTCAAGCTCGAGGAGCTCAATTGACAGTGGACGCTCGAACACGCCCGTCAATGGGTCTGCACAAGCCGGGAAGATGGATTATGTGTACTTGAAGACCATTCTTCTGCAGTTTTTGGAGCAAAAGGATAAGAAGCGGCAAGCGGATTTGGTCAAGACTGTCCTAGGGCAGTTGTTGCATTTTGATAAGTAGGAGACCCCACGCATCTAAGCATGCATACCTCCTCGACCCCCACGTGCGAATGCTTCATTGAACTTAGTGCTGACAATCATCTAGAAAGGACCAGGAAAAGTGGATTGCGGCGATCTCGAAGTAAGAGTGGAGCATGGTAATGGATCGGTGTCATGGATGGAGTTTTTATGGGATCAGCGGTCATTAATCAACTAGCGAGCGAGGATCGAGACGATAGAGAGAGGTTCTTGATGGATATTGGAATCTTTGTATACTAAGCGAGCTGTACAAAGGATTTTGGTGTGGAGAGCTGCTTAGCTGGCACCTAAGAGAATAGTTCTGTATGCTAACCAGTCTGACTCCAGAACCGTCTTCCTTGACTACATATGAGCGACGTTCTTCTCTGATGTCCGCCTTACTGTACCCGTGTTGAGCCATTTCGCTCCTGCCTAATTGTTGTTGACTTTGACGCAAGCGGGGGTTTAGCGGCTTGGCTTCTTCTCAATCATGTATCTCGCGTAGAAGCATCTGTCGACCTCAACAGTCAGTCAACCCTGAACACAACTCCTCATCATCAGGATGGACTCCAGCCGCAACAGGCGATCACCCTCACTTCGACCAGCCTGTGTAGTCTGTAGGGATGAAAAGACGGGATGTGATCGAGCCGATCCTGAGTGCGGTCGATGCGCCAGGCTTGGACGGAGATGCCGATACGAAGGAAGATCTCATGCCGGAATGGCACGCGCACTGGCCCATCTCCAGGATAGGGTGGGTAAGTATTATTATAGCAAATTTTGCTCGATGTTTCTAGTTGTAGTGACCGTCCTACAGAAAAGGCTGAAGCACAGCTCGCGACTTCACTGCGCCTTACTCCTTCAAGTCAACCTGCACTAGCAGCGGCGGACAGTAATGCGTCCAACGATCACATAGATCCTTTACACTTGCATCCTCTTGATTCCATTCAATACAATTCTGAGATGGATGAAGTGTCTTTGGACTGGCCAAACAATATCCAGCAACCACATGTTCCGGCTCCTAGCGATCGACAGATGTTACTAGAGCACCAAGCTTCTCTTACCTTTAATATGTGAGGGGCTTTTTTTCAATACAGCATTAGATTTCAACACTAAACTTCTGACAGGCTTGCTGCCAGCCACCGTCGTGCGAGTTTCAATGATCCGCTGGGACAAGCAGACTTGCTCGCCGGCTATGCTGCTCCTCTAGCTGGTTGGTTGCCCGAAATTGTAGAGCCTTCGGATAACACTGGAGTGCCGAAAAGGGAGCTAGACTTCTTGTCAGTAATAGTCGTACAATGCTACTCTCTTTTCTAATCAGTCATATAGGCACAGACGGTTTTTCGAAGTATGGTCTCCGGCACTGCCGATTATCTATGAGGCTCGTTTCAACGCCGAGATATCTGTCCATCAGCCTTCCAATTCTGCTCTATGCCTCAGCTACGCAGTTGCCCTACTTGGAGCAACGCATCTACCAAGTCACTCACACTTGGAGGACAAACTGCTAGCTACGTCTCGTACCTATTTGGATCTTTGCGAAACAGCGCAGGATGAGGGGGATCTTGCAAGTTTGAACTTAGTCCAGGCTTTGATACTGATCTTCAGGCACACGCTAGCAACAAGGGGAAGCTTCAGTCAAGCTAGGATTGCACTGGGACGTGCGATTCAATTTGGAAAGATGTTCAGCCTCCATCAGATGGATATGCCAAGAATGACTAACCTGCACTTGTGGCATCTCCGGACAGAATTGCCGCCAAGCAATGATTTGGCAGTGTTAGAGGAGAGAAGACGCACTTACTGGGCTCTCTATATCTTTGACAGCTACGCAAGTACAAGGACTGGAACTCCATGTCAACTGACTGACGACTATGAGAATGTACGTAACTACCTTTTTCGAAGACACAGGCTGACACATTTAGTCTCACGTCAAGCTTATCCAGTTACCGAGCCCAGGACGACTGACCACAAAATTCTGTCCACTTTCACCAGCTATTTACCTTCCTCCATCTCTCCAAGACGCTCCTTGGATAAGCTCTTGGACAGCTATCGCCGTGATGGTAGATTTAGCGTTTCGGATCTTCGATCATTGTAGGACGTCAAACAACAGGATGATTGCCAAAGGATTTTGGGATCGACACTATGGTCTCGTAAAGGATATAGCTTTGGTGACACAGTTACTCGAAAAATACCTGACAGCGCCAGTGATAGAAGGCGATTCGCTTGCTTTCTCTTTGGCAATGAACCTTTCAGCGATCGAAATCCTGCTTCACGAAACAGCAATTGTGGAAGTTCTGCGAGACGACCTCTCAGAAGCGCTTGCTACGGAGAACGAAAATACAGCCAAGGCAGCTGCCAGTAAGATCGCCACAGCTGTAAAGATAAATAGACAATCAATGAACGACCAGGTAAGCGTTCAAAATGGAGAGATCCACGATGGATAAGAATTGTAGCTCACGGCTCTAGCGCGATGTGTTGCTCACACTTCAGGCCCCTTTTGTTGGATGGCCAATATTCATGGCACTGAAGATTCTAGCTACACAGCTCGAAGACCTAACAGAGCAGGCATCACAGCCAGATGAGCTTGAAGGTATAGTAAGCTCAATGAGCCTCTTGATGGAGGCACTACACCTGATTGAAGGTCCTGGTGGATTCTGGTATGTTGCCGCGGAACCTGCTGTCGATACTTTCAAAAAGTTCAAGCTGGCACAAGACACTATGTAGAGTACGCTCGGGCAATAGGATAAGAATTTCAACGTTCGTAAAACTTCAAGTTTTAGTCTAATGGGTATCTTTGCTTATCATCAGCTCGGTCACATTCGATCCCAAGTGCATGCCGCGTGCCATCGGCACGGCTAGGCTGGCCAAACGAGGCGGGCACAATTCTGACCGGTGAAGCGAAGCGAATGTCCTGCAAAATAGTCGGAACTTTACCGGTTACGAAATTGGCCAGCCTCGAAAACGGTACGTATAGATACCTTTAACAGATAACAAAGCCCTGAATCCGGATCTTCTACGGGTATTTGGGGCATTTGAAAAATGAAGCAGGCCTTCTTGCGTGGCCCCATACTTGGCTTGAGTGAGCGAAAAGCAGGCAGACTCGCTTGACTGGCCAATACCTAGCAGCCATCGGGGGCTCGGCCGAGGGCCAATCATCATTGGACACAGCAGATGTTGAGGAGGACGTAAACATTATTAAAAAGTATCTGTCTTCTTTAACTGAACTTCTGAGTAACATCCTCTTCTGACTTTCGAGTTCCAGTAAATACGTCCTGCAATTCGATATCACCGTTACTTTGCACTCTGGACAACATCACGAACCGCGAATCAGTTACAGCCCGAGTTCTGCCTGTCATCTGCCTTTTCTTCTTCAAGAAAATGGACCGAGTATTCGAAAGCTCTCATTGTGATGGCGTCGACACGGAAAAAGTCGTCAAGAGCCCCAGAGGGAACCTGCCAAACGATCAACAAGAAATGCCAGCACCACGGTCTCTACATGGCATTCGGTGGGCAACGGCGTATGCTTCGATGCTATCCACAACATTCCTCTTCGCTCTAGACAACACAATCGTAAGTTTACCTGACGCATTCATTCGCGTTTCCTGTCGTCGATTCTATCTTTAATCCATCCAACTACTGACTATGATTCCAAAACAGACAGCCAACATTCAACCCTCCATCATCAACTCCCTCGGCAACGTAACACTTCTTCCATGGATCGGCGTCGGCTTCGCACTCGGTAGCATGGCTGTCCTTCCCTGGGGTAAAGCCTATGGCGTCTTCAACATGAAATACATCTACATCTTCAACATCATTCTCTTCCAAGTTGGGAGTGCCCTCTGTGGAGCTGCACCGAGTATGGATATCTTGGTTGTCGGAAGAGTCATCGCTGGTGTTGGTGGCTCGGGCATGTATTCCGGGACACTGACTTATGTTTCGGTCTTGACGACAGAGAAAGAGAGGCCGGCGTATCTGGCTGGGAGTACGGTTGTTTGGGGGATTGGAAGTGTGCTTGGACCGGTAGTGAGTAGTTCACCTGCTTTAGATTCTTACGACTGACGTGGACCGGTAGCTTGGTGGTGCATTTGCAATTAGTTCGGCTACCTGGCGCTGGGTAAAGCGATGTCTCCACATAACTTCTCTCAAGCTGTACTCATGTTTACTAGGGATTCTACATCAATCTCGTCATCGGCGCGGTCTTCGCACCAGCTTACCTCCTCCTGTTTCCACAAGTTGTACCACAACCGGACCATACCTTCAGCCAGCGATGCGGCATGATTGATTGGACAATGACAGCCGTCTTCCTTGCTGGATCGTGTGTCTTTACGATGGCCATCAGCTTTGGCGGAACTGTTTACTCGTGGAACTCGGCTACTGAAATTGCGCTGTGGACTGTGGCTGGAGTGCTCTTCGTGGCGACGATTGCACTGACAAAGTACCATCCTTGGGTCGCGAAGGTGCATAGGTTGTATCCTGCGCATTTTCTGAAAAAGCCAGTCCTTATCACGTTGCAGATCCAGGTGTATCTTTCGTCGGGGATTGTGTTGGTTAGTGACACACATTTCCTGCTTGTTGCTTTCGAGCTCTTGGGAGATGGTGATGGCTGATTGCATCCTTAGGCATTAACTTATTACATTCCGATCTTCTTCCAGTTCGTCCGGGTAAGTACTGGATTATCTTCCGGACATATGGCGTGTTTAGCGAGGAGCCTTAATGTCTCCGCTGTATGCTCGCTGGAACGACAGAAAATGAGCCAGATCTGAGCTAAAATCGCTGACTTGAGATAGGGAGACGGTCCTCTGGACGCCGGAGTCCGTCTACTTCCTCTCATCATCTCCATGGTGGTCGTGACTATGATAAATGCCTTCGTCATGCCTCGATACACACTGGTCTCGCCTTGGTACATCATCGGTAGCTCTCTTGTCCTCATAGGATGTGCTCTGATGTGTAAGTTCTCGCAAACTCACTGTTTACCCGAGATTTGAGCTGATGTGAGGTCCAAGACACGATCGACGAACACACCCCAAATGCCAATATCTACGGCTATACCATCCTCATCGGCGCTGGAGCAGGCGCTTATATCGTCTGTGGCTTCGCAATCCATCAATCTCTTGTCCCTGCTCCCGAGATTTCTAACGCTGTCAGTGCTATGACCATAGGTAAGCATCACCTCCTACACTACCGCAACTTATCATCCTTCTCGAATGATGAGTTCAACTGACGTGTCTTCTCCCACAGCCCAGACGATCGGCCTCGTGACCTTCCTCGCCATCTCAGGGACTGTCTACCAAAACATCGCGATTCAAAAGCTCTCTCTGGTCCTTCCCTCCTTCGGCAAAGATGAGATCTTGGACTTGACGACTGGTACCAGCAGTGCTGCATACCAAGCGTTGTCTGCAGAAGAACAAAGACTTGTTATTCCGCAAATTATGAGAGCCATGAGCAACGTGTGGATGTTCTTCCTAGTGGCTGCGGCGTTGAGCTTTGCGCTGTCGTTTGTCCTGGCCGTAAGTGGTCTCCAGTGGTGGGTAGGAGGCATTCGAGTGGTGCGCTGACCAAGAGTAGAAGACGAGAATCGGTGACGAGAAAAAGGCCGATGGGGAAGAGGAAGCACGCTGAAGTGCGACATGCTGGGTGCTCAATGTTAAGTTACCCTCGTTATTCAAGCAAGCCAGTGGACCCAACCAGAGGGTGTGAATGACTGCGGGCCGGGGATTCTTTTCTAAGCCCGACACAAGAATCCGTTTGCCCATGTCTATATTTTTCTTTTGCGCTCAGCAGAGTTTCATTCGATTCATGAAATTTCATAGGTAGCTTCCAACGTACACAAAACCCCGAAAATAGATAAAATTATAGCAAATCCTACAATCACCACTTCATCCGTCCAACTTCGTGATGTATAAGTTTCTTTGTAGTCTCGCACTCCGTCCCATCCCTACCGTAATATATTCCACACCTCGCGACGCAACACAGATAGAGGATCGCCACGCCAGTGATACCAGAATCGAAATCCCAAGGCAAGACGCAGGTGGCAAGCAACATCCAGTATCCAGCATCCGATTTATAACATCGGAAAGAAATCAAAGCCCTCTTCTCGAGATCCGTCGCAACCTCAGGCATGCCGAAGTTCACGCAAAAGACGTATATATGCCCAGTATGTTTCCAAGTGTACTTCGACTTGAACGCCGCTTGGAAACACTATGATAGCTCGCACGGTGAGGTAGATGTACTTGGAAGTTGCGAGAAGGGGAAAATACCGGAGGGAGAGGATGATGAGGAGTAAGAGGAGAGCGTAGATGCGATGTTCCGGTGTGCGGCAGAGTCAGAAAGAAGTGATCTGATGGTAGAATAGTCGGAAAGACCGCCTGTGAAAACGGGAGTGAAGAGACGTTGAGGTTCAGGAGTATGCAAAAGCATTGTGTTAATGAAGGCACGCAAGCGCGCAATCCCATCATGCCGACTGTTGAGCGAGACCACACGTGTTGATCAGAGTAAACTCACGGCTGCCTGGGTGTAAGATCCAGAGCTAGAACCACTATCGAAGGGAGACCAAATGATGAAGAGCGAACCCTCTAGTGCTTTTTGATTGAGACCGTCTATGCCTCGTCATACTCTATCTATACCTCATCAATCATAACTCATCGCCTTCAACAAGCCTATCATCACATGTACAAACTTGCCACAGCAGTGATGTCCCTCTTGATCATCTCCTGGCAAGTTTGCATCTTCGTAAACAGCTCTGGATCACCAATAATCCTCGCCGCATTCTTGACCTCTCTGCAGGTTTCATCCAAACGTGTAATGACTCTCACAATAGTCCCTTCAAGCACATCTGTCAAGTCGGTGATATTCTTGAAACTCATGCCACGAGCCCACTCATACACGACTTCCATCAGTCCGAATCGAGGCCGTGACACGAAATCATTCGAGTCATCCGCAGAAAGGATGACTTGATGGTAAGTTTGGCGCTCGTTGACTTTCTCGGATATTTCGATGATGGTTTTCATGCCGCGCTCGAGATTTCCAGTCAGGTTGGGGACTGTATCAGTCTTCTCTTGGAATACAAAAGCGGAGAGGAGGGCAACTATTTCTGCTGGCTCGTAAGGTGCCAGAACGTTGTCGAGGATGAGTTCTGTGAGGACAAGCTCGTCGGCAGAATGTATCTCACATGCCACTTTACCCTTCAGCTGGACACGGGAACTGTCATCAATGAATTCTAAATCCTTGAGGACCTGGATGCGTTGCTCGTAGTCGGGAAGCAATTGAAGGTTTTGGTCGGACATCAGCTGGCGAAGTTGAGAAATGTTCTCCTGAATAAGCCATTGGTCGTGACACATTGCAAACTGCCACCGGTCAGCTACCAGAATACGAAGTGAGTATACGATGACCTACATGTTTCACGAATTGCGGACATTTCAAACACGCCGATTTCTGAGCAATTGCGGATTCCTCAAACCTTTTCAGGAGGATGTCCCGAAGTTGCATGTCCTTCAACTTGTTCCAGTCAAGCTCATTCCACTCATCGGATTCCCAGGACTGGCAAAGTCGCGCAAGCTTTTCTCTCGCATTTTGATGTACATCTTTGACACCGAAAATATCTGGTATCACACCCTTGACAATAGCTTCTGTCACACACTCGATATCTGCAACTGGAATCTGGAGAGTCTTGACGTTGACTTCTTTTTTAGTCGCAGGGAGTGACGTGAACAGTTTCCTAAATTTTGGCAAGTATGGAAGCAGATCAGTAGAGTCTCGTTGGTCTCTTCGAGTCTTGATCTCAAGTACATGTACTGTTGGCGAAGGTCCGCCCGTTGTGCCCTCACGAAGGAGAATACCTGGAGTTCGTATGCCATCCTTACTGTAAACGATCAATCTCTTGGCAGAGAACATTCGCCGACCCACGGGGGTGGCGAGGAGACCTAGATGCAAATCCAAAGTAAGCTGCTTGAAGTTCTGAGCGGCCTGGTGACAAGCCTCTAGATCTCCATCGCAGATACCACAAGGTTCCCGCTTGATCTTTGCCAGGTCCGCTTCCGATACCTTGACGGCCTTTTCGTGCTCAGGGAGCAGTTGTTGCGTAGCATGCTCACTAAAACTTCGTTTGATCATTTCCTCGATCTTCAAAGCCTCGACACGAAGTAAGTTGAGGATCATGTTGTACGTCAATCTGAACTGTGAGCGAAGCTTGGACGGATCTCCGAGAATCATTTGACGGAGTTCTGTCACTGGCGGAGCCTCGCCTCCTCCCGGTGCAACAATGATCACAGACCCCACAGGATCCAGACCTCTCCGACCAGCTCTACCTGCCATCTGAGTATACTCTCCAGGCAGCAGGTTTCGGAAGGAATGGCCATCATGCTTTCGGTATCCCGAGAAGACTACTGTTCTGGTTGGAAGATTGAGACCCATGGCAAACGTCTCCGTTGCGAAGAGTACCTTAACCAGAGTCTGTGCGAAAAGCATCTCGACGACTTCCTTCACGATTGGAAGCATGCCACCATGATGAACTGCAATACCCCTACCAAGCATGTCCCGCAGCCGTACGATCTGCGGTAAGAGGCGGTCCTCAGGCTTTAGTCTCGCAATTGACTTCTCGATGATCATATGAATAGCGCTCTTCTCGGCTGCAGTACAAAAGTCCTGGTTGCTGAGAGCATCTGCGTTCTCCTCGCATCGCTTCTTCGAGAAGACGAATATACACGCTGGAAGGAGCGACTCTTTCTTCAGGAACTGAACGAGATGCACCCATAGAGTCTTATCTTGAGCAGCGGAAGTTCGACCTCCAGGTCTGCCGCCTCTACCCATATGGCCTGGTGCATGGCTCGCCCGCGGGGGGCCCCCTCGCCCTCTCTGTGGCGCACCTCCACGCTGGCCACCTCTTTGATTCCCACCACGCTGGTTTGCGCCTCTACCGCCGCGTCCATTGCCTCCTCCCCGAGCGTTGGCCTCGGGTGGCGGAAGAGCCTTGACCTTGTCTCTTCCAGATAATACATCATTTGCATCCTTCCAGCCCTTCTCGAGGAACCTCTTCTCAGCATCAACAATTTTGTGGATGCCTTTTTCTGCCCAGATATAATGCTCGAGAGGAACTGGTCGCTTTGGTGTAGAAATAACATAGATGTCCTTGCGTTTCGTCCTTCCGACCCAAGACGCAAATTCGTATGTGTTGGGCACTGTGGCAGACAGTAGAATCAAAGTAACATGCTCTGGTAACATGATGATAACCTCCTCCCACACTACACCTCTCTCGAGATCATTGACATAATGTACCTCATCGAAGATAACAAACTCGACATCTCTGATGAGATCAGCTCCACGGTAAAGCATACTTCTCAAGATCTCTGTCGTCATAATCAGACAGCTTGCTTCGGGTGCAATTTGAACGTCTCCAGTAAGAATACCGACCTCATCGAAGATCTGTCTGAAGTCTCGGAATTTCTGATTGCTCAGGGCCTTGATTGGCGACGTGTAAATAGCCTTGGTCATATGCTTTGCTGCGAGAGCAATAGCATATTCTGCCACCACTGTCTTGCCAGCAGATGTATGAGCTGCCACAAACACCGAATCTCCATTCTCGAGATGGTACACCGCCTCTTTCTGGAAAGTGTCGAGCTCGAAAGGCCATTCTCTCGCCATATCCGGTACCAATTCTCTGAAATTTGTAATGTCCCTCTTGATGTCAACCATGTGAGCCCATTCCCTACCACCTCTCTTCGAACTTGAAGCAGCAAGTACACCATGTGGCTCCAAAGCTGGAAACTCCACCGGCAGCAGAGAATCGATATCATCTTCGCCATCCTCTTCAGACGCATCACCCGAGTCTCCTGAATCGACACCATTCTCCTTCACCTGGTCCAGTTCAGCGTCTGGCTCTTCGTCCAGAACACCCAAGACCTCTTCTGCTTCCTTTTCGTCCCCTTCAGTCTTCTTCTTCTTCCCAAAGTCCAAGCCTCGATCTAAGCCAGGCGCAACCTCAAGTAACCCTCCATCCCCGAGATTTATTACCCGCTCTAGCTTTGCCTTTGAGCCACCACTAACCAGTCCATCATTTCCACTCTTCAAAGCTTGTTCCTCCAAGGCTGCTGCAGCTTCCACACCTTCTAACCCGCCAGGCGCGAAAGGGAAGAATCCTGCCGCGCCACGCACAAAATCTGCCCTGTTGGCAGGTTTGCGCAGAAACGACGTGCTATTCTTCGCTGTAGCACTGTTCGCAGGCACAGTAACTTCATTATATCCTGTAACTCTGCCGGAAAGACCTTCGCGTGTGAATCGAGTTATGGTTCGGGTTTGGGTGGGCGCGATTTTGAAGAGGGTCGTGAAATCTGTGGGAGCTTCCCATCTCCTGTTGGCTGTGTTAGCTGTGGCATTGCTTCAGCCGTGGCAGATGTTACTGTTGTAGCTTATTGAGCCAGTCTGCAGAGAACGAGGTAGAAGGCGCAAGGTATTTCTCTTCTAGCTCGCGCTTGAGGGCTTCTGGGGACTGCTTTATGCGTTTGCGCGGGCGTTGCTCTTCAAGGATAGAGTCGATCCAATCGTCCGCTGACTCGTCTGCAGCAGTGCTTGAAAGATGGACTCTCTCAAGAGCATTTACCAGACTGTCGGTCATTGTTGGTGACCTAGTAGGACAGCTCCCGATCTATACCGTGGTGTTGTGTGTTCTAGTTGAGGCAGGCTCCAGATGTGTTGATCATCACTGGTGTCATGATTATTAGGCGAATGCAAGGCTGCGACTTTACCCCGCCATCCGCTTTTGGATATTTCACAACACTTCGCAGACTATCAATTATGGTTTCATTTCTCGTATCTAGGCATTTCTAAATACATTCATGTCTCGCAGTCAGATATCCGTACCACAAACGCCGCCCAGATGCAAAACGAATACGCAAAGTGCACGCCAGAATCCTTTCCCCAGCCTTACCACATATCCATGTCGTTCATAGCTTCCATCTCATCATCATCAATTTCGTCTCGAGGAGCCGCCACACTCACTGCAGGAGCTGGTTTACTACCGGCCATATTCTGCATCATTGCCTCCTCGGCCAGCAGTGCGTCCAGTTCGTCATCATCTGGCCCTAATTCGTCCACAACTTTCTTGGCTGGTCCAAAAATACTGCCACCATTTCCACCGAAGAGCGAGTCCGTCTGTGAAACAACCTCTTCCACTGGCTTCGTTCTTGGTGCTCGTGGTGTAGCACCATACAAGTCCTCATCCTCCATCTCAACATCCGCAGCTGGATTGTCATTCGGTGCAGGTGTCTTAGGCCTTTCTCCTGCAGCATTTTCGAATATAGGCGCAATTCGTGGAGCAGTCTTCTCTCGTGCACCATTTTCGTTCGCAGGCGGTGGCTCGTCAATCGAGTCTTCGGTCACTGTTTGTGGTTTTCCCTCGTTGATCCATTCCATCCTCATCATCTGAATTCGCTTCTTGTGACCCATCTTCTCTACCATTGCCAATGCGTCCAGGAACCGCGCTTTGGGAAAGAGGTCGTCCAACCATATCTGGTAGAATGAAAGAAGTTTGGCTGCATCAGAGTACTGGTGAAGCATTAGCTGTCGTCTTCTATGAATTTGGAAGCCGTACTTCATGACCTTTGCCCTTCAATTTCAGGTGATGCTTCGCTCTGTTCCTTAATTTTGGGATTCCATTTGACGAGAGTAATCTTTGCTCTCAATTAGAATGTGCTGGACTCTGTGATCCGGCTTTGCTGACCTGTTCTCGTCCAGCTTGACTCGTGGAGCTCTCGCTTTTCTAGTGACCTCAACTTCCTCATCAATCCCCAAACCTGCACCCCCTTTTGCTTTTGCGGCAGCATCAATTTCCCTTTGTCTCTCCTTTGCCGAAGGTGCAACATAGTTTTCGCTGAATGGATCGTTCACATCGGCATCGTAGTTGAACAGATCGTCGAATTCATCTCCTCCAGCGGATGGTCCCTCTGTGGGAAGAGGCCGGGCATTAGTATCAGACATACCGGATGCTAATTTGAAGGTCGTAATGGGTTCGATGCTCGATTATTCGCGTTATGACGTGTCCAATGTTTCCCAGATTTCGTGATGTTGAAGAGTGATTCTTCCTCCGTCACCAAAAGTCGCGTCCAAATCACCGATGTTCAGAGGGACGCGCCGGACCACTTCGGAGCTCGGCAAAACCTTACTCCTAGCGCTCTGCATCGAAGCTCAGCAACGACAATCCAAAATCGACGCTCTATCAGAAGCAGAACACCAATTGAGATCTCCACCCTTGCCTCAAAATGTCGAATGTCGAGCAGCGGCCATTTGTGCCAGCCAAGAAGGTCGATACCGATTATCCAGTGCGTTGCCCCTCGCTCCAATCTTCTGGAACCGAAACTAATGATTTCCCCTCAGCTCATTGACAGTGACCCGTAAGCTCCTAAACACTGTGCCTGGATCCCAGGTTGCAATCAAAGTATTGACAGATGGCAGACATTTCAAACGAGTTGTCGGATATGCGCGGAAGTCGGACTATGTTGCTGGAGCGGCGACAGCTACTGCGGGGCCAGGATTGATGCTGCTCTGGGAGAGAATTGCACCTTCATTGGTCGGAAAGGGAGGATTCGCACCTATCATGCGTCTGTCGGGGGCAATTGGACTGAGTGCTGGATTCTTGATGTTCTACCAACGATCGATATGTCCGTTTCCACAAGCCCGGTGAAGATGCGTTTGGACTTTTGCTAATGATACTGATGGCAGTGCGATTCTATGGCTTCACAGAGAACTCGAGAGAGGTAGCGATGGACATGAAGGAAATGGTTACGAAAGTAAAGAAGGGAGAGCCTCTGTATGGCGTCAGTACCACAACCCCGTATATCCAGGGTATGGCCAGCAGAAACTCGAGATATTCGGGTGTGTGGCTCCATGTTCTCCCATGGTTCAACTTTGTGAATCACAACCAGCATGGTGTGGATACGGCAAAATATTACCAGCAAGCCGAAAGAGAATTGGAGGCTGAGAAGAATTGAAGAAATGGCAGGAAGTCTTGTTTGTACATAGGGATTGGAATTGGGCATTCCGTCATAGGTGTTAAATCTGGTATTCTGTCTTCAGATTTTGTCTTAGAACCTGCTTGCTCGGGCAGATGCAGTCCGCTCTTTTCCGGTCTGATATGTGCTATCCATACCTGGAAGTTTGGTGCCAAGGCAACTTGCATCATCCTGTTCATTCGCCTATCTTTTCAGTTCCGATAGGTTCAACCTCTAATTTCAGCACTCTATCCTTTTTCGCCCTCGGCTCAGGCGCCCTTTCATTCTCCTGAACATAAAATCTCCTCAGCATAACAATAGCTTCCTCTCTCAACCAACCACCATGGACTTCGTAATCTCCATCCTTTCTCCACTCCCTCCGCCTCCTCTCTTCCTCACTCAGCGCCTCTAGATTTTCATCTTCCCTATCCAAAATCTCCCTCCCATTCTCCCTCTGAATATTCAGCACCCCTCCTGTCCCCCCAAACTTCTCATTACTCGCACCATAGAATACCCTCTTCACGCCAAACTGCCTCAGCAGGCTAGCGCACATGATGCAAGGCTCCACTGTGACATACAAATCGCATTCTTTCAGGATTTCAGGACTGTACATCATCTTCCCATGCTCAGAGTCATGAGCCGTAGTCAAAATTTCGTTGATGCCAATAAATTCTGCATGGCGGGTACCATTGTACGTCCGATTCGTGGCGTTCATGCCTCGCCCGATGATGACTCCATTGTGCACGAACACACAGCCGACAGGCGTTTCTGAGGTTTGGAGTGCGAGCTCAGCCTTTATAAGTTAGTTACAAAATATAGGCACGAGGAGAGAGATGTACCATAGCTAGAGCTTCTCTCATGAATGAGAGGTGTGTCTGGGCTTCTTCTTCCGCCATTTCTGTGATTGGTGGGTGTTGCTGGGTTGTGACATTTGGAGGCTGAAGAGCGGACAGTGGTAACTCCATGTTATTTGGGTCAGCTTAGATCACAACGTTCGAATTGAAATAATTTCTCGGCTTCAATTTTCAGATGCTGGCGCGAACAAAAATATTGGTTGCCGATGATTTGACTCGCTTGAAAAGTTTGCTTGTTTTGCTGCTCAGCTTCTTCGAACTATCTCGTCAAAAAAGCCCTCTTGGGCGTTCAATTTAGCGTTATTATTCTAAAGTCCGCAACGAGAGCTGGCGCACTCCGGGAAATGCTCAACTAATCCAGTCCAGCAAAAATCATTTCCCTTCTTAGGTAGGTACGGGATTTGATGTTGCTCACGTGATACTCGCCGCTTTTCCAGGCCGGACGCTGCTTACAAGAGACGGCGGTTAAATATCTATCGCGATGTAATTCGAGAGCTCCTCGTCCACAAGATACAAACTCGCGCCTGGCAACTGGAAATAACAATCTTATCAGCCCGTAGAATATATTCGTTCGCCCAATTTTGGAAACTTTACCCTGTAGCGGATTCCTCTTGGTTCATCGTTGGCTGGACAATTTGATATCAACAACCTTAACCGAGCTCCCTCCACTGAAGTCGTCCACATCACTTGCAAATATCTGCTTCTTAGAATGTATCAAACACATCGGTGTGTGCGCTCATACAGTTTCTTATCTGGTTTTCCACTCAGGACTCAATTCCTCTTGCGGTGCTTGACGCAATGCTTCGGGATCGAGTGGATCTATTTCAAATGTGACGAGTAACGTCACTGTCTACAGTACGTCGCGTAGGACTCTTGAGAAGCCAGCTTGGACGTCGAGCGAGGCTTTTTCTTCCAGAAATTCGTCGGAGCAATCTCATTTGCGAACATAGAATGCTTTCTAACCTACCTTCCATCACTAGCATGAGGAGCGAGATTTAAGTCGTAGCTTCACAAAGCTCGAAAGACTGCTGCTTCGTCCTCCTCGCCCAATTTCCCGCTGAGATTCGTGGTCACATCTGGAAAATCTGTGCCCAAAACTACCCTGCACGAATTCTTGTGACAAATATTGGTCGTCGACTCCAGCCTGTCATCCGATATCCCTCCGGAGACCTCGCAGAATAGGTTGACCATGAGAGAGGCATCTTCAGGGTGCTAGGTCGGGACACAATCAGATTCCGTATAGGTCCAGTTTCGATCGATACAAAGCACCTACGCCAGGTTCGTCGAATTGCGAGAGATTCGTCAAAAGGTCCCACCACAATCAAATTCTGGAGTTCCTCAGGACCTCAACATTGTTTGGCAGAGTCCAGCACATCGGATGCTTCAGGTCCTACGATAGTAATGGAGACGAAGGTGGTAGCAGGGTTTAATTCTCAAACCTCCGCTCCGATACTTTTATATATATGCCAAGCCTCTAGACATATGGCGAAGAAATCGCATACGAAGGCTTTCGGGACTGAGAACATGCCAGCAGATACCTGGATCAATTTTGAGAAGGATTTACTATACATTACGAAAGACTTTTGCTACCTCGGATTTTGAGATTTGCCGTTTGCGAGACACCCATGGCAGACAACTACTAGATTAAATACCGGGCAAGAAAAGCCGTTCGGGTACTTTTACAAAGATCTCCATGAGGATATCTGACGATTCAAAGATCTGGCGATTTCTAGATACTATACTTTCGGCAGTGACAAATCATGGTGTAACATGGACGGATGCGACATAGAAATGATCACGACTCACTTCACAACCGTAGAAAGGGTCACTTTGGTCGACCCTCAGCACGCTGCTGAACGGACTTCACATCTATGCTTTGCAAAGATCGGTCCTTACAAAAGGGCTCAATCCGAAAACCCAGAGCATTGTTGGAAGATGTTGGGATACAGGAATCACTTATTGGATAAAATAGCGTGGGACAGAGGTGGGACTTGGATGGGATGGGACTCTTATCCAAGGGTTGAATTTGGAACCATCGTAGAGATGGGACAGGATCGTCATGACGCTGATATCAGTTCACGGAGCTCGAAGAGCAGGCTATCTACGGAGGAAGACCGCTGTCAGGCGGTTCCAGATGAGGCTGAGCGGAGAGACGATGAGGAGTATGCTGGAAAGATGGCAGTCTTGGAACAAGATGAGGAATGGTTGAAGGCAAGCCTGCATGACAACATTGGCGTGATTCCCGGCCAAGTAATTTCATAGAACAATTCACTTGGACTTGAACTTAAGCAGGTAGCTTTGCTTCTGGAATTGTTTACTGAGACTAGTAGATCCACCCAGTATTTGGAATGGTCCCATGATTTCGCCGAGCATACGCAACCAAATTCCCGGACTCAAGATCTAGGATTGATCTGCCGATCCCTGTAGATTGCTTCCTGGGTCGAGAGATCCCTCTTGAAGGTGTCTGTCTGTCTAGCTACACTGCTCAAATCATGTCTACACAATTTTCTGTTTTTTGCAAGCGCGATACCCAGTGCGATAGAAATAATCCTTAAGGATCTGGCGACCGTTAAGATTGAATCTATTTCCTTCCTTGTCGACCCATTTCATCGAGTCATTGAAATTGTCGACCAGATTCTTGTCACTGAGTTGCTCCAGGAAGGAGCGGAATATAGAAAATTTCTGTGCGAGACTTAGTTCTGCGAATTTGATGGCGAGGTCTGGGTCGATGTCAGTCTTGAGGGCTAGCTGGCATTTATTATCTTGAGAGATACATACGAATGCGGCTTGAACAGCTATATCGAGGGACTGCATGCGATTTGTGGTTAAAACCAAGTTGCCATCGTAGTATTCAAGAACATGAAGTAGGACTGCAAAGTCAGTGAACGTATTTTATGCATTGAAATAAAAACTAAACAGTACCTGAGACCACGGCGTTCCTTCGAAGGTCGTTATCGCCTTCTCCTCTAGCCTCTAGAAACACAGCTGCTTGGTCGCTAACCAAATATTAGACAAACTCCAATGGCGGCATAGTACGTGGACAGAAAACCCACAAGAGTAAGACAGCTTCCCAGATTCCAGCAAGAGCAAACACCTTCCGGAGATTGGATTCGACCTTATCACCTTCAATGCCAATGTCAGAGAGCCAACAGAGAGCAATGGTTTCCCCGTCATTTGTGCCACACTTTCCGCCGACAATTTTTTGCCCACACCAGGTAAGCCTAATACAACTCAGTACCATGTCATAAGATTGTGGGAGTACATATGAGATGTTTACGATATAGCATAATCACCAAACCTTTCCCTTTCTTTGGTGCAAAGTCCTCGAGCCCGGAAGATTTGCCAATTTCGTTCTTTCGTTTGCCCCTCTCTTGTGAAATGACTGACTTCGATGTCAGGTCCTTAGACTCTTCGTCAAGTTGCAATTTATCCCTGAAAATACTGACATCGGCGTCATTCGGCTTGCGAAGATGCTTTACAAGTAGTTGTACCCAGATTTTCTGTTTCAGGGCATACCCAAGCACTCGAGGAGGGCAACAGGGAAGCTTCTCGGGGGTCATCTTCTTCTCAGGAGGGTGGCCATCCCAATCAGTTCTGTACATATCTTGGAAGCTTTTCCGCTTGCGTCTTTCGGGAGACAAGTCCCTGACATACCCTTCGTACATGTATAGCGAGCCGAGTATCGGTGCTAGAGCTGGCTGATAGGTCATGTAATAAGAAGAAAAATCCACTATCATGGCACGCGAAATCTCTCGTTTGCGTGAATAAATTTGCGATCATATCCTGGGAAGTCCAGATTGAAGCACATACCGACTTCCAACTTGAGCCTGAATCACTAGCTTTGTCTCTCTTGTCATCCGAGCTTGACGAGAATGACTCGTGGCGTCAAGTTACTAACTCCGGATCTTGCATGTCGGATGCCCGCCGCTTCAAGAAGACTCTCGCTTTATGGAAGTAGGCTGCCCCGTCAGAAACATTGAACATCTGCTTGCCCTTCTCACCCATGCAGAAGTCTCGGAACTGGGTCCCCCTCTTGCCTTCAAGACCTTGCATTGTGCAGATAGAAATTATATAGGAATAAGAATACAAGGAATGATCAGACCGAAGCATGCACCTACAGTACTAGCCAACTGCTATTCCGTAAATTAAGCGAGAAGGAATATTAACATTTGACACTTCTTACAACTTCTTAAATTACTTTACAAATAATAATACAAATAGAGTTCTGACTAGCGCATTTTCATCGTCGTAATCTCCTCTTTCTAACTGTCCAATCGTAACAAAAATCGATTAAGGAAATCTTTCAATATTTCGTGTGCTACCCTTTTGCCTTAATGCAAGCCTCTATTTGAGCAGGTATACTCTTATATAATTTGTCGAATAACTCCTTATCTAATGTATCCTACGCAGCTTGCAAACAACTCTCTAGCCTCTAACGAGTATATTTTGTGTTCGATTTGTCTTTTGCGACGTCGGGAAATATTTTAAAGACTCGTTTCTTAAGGTGCTACTAGATATACTCGATTAGGTTCAAATCGGGAGAGAAGGGAGGCTAATTTATCGTTAATTGAATACGATGCTTCTTGAACCACGCTTTAACTTTTCTAGTAGTGTGTATCAAGGCGTTATCTTATATATATTCGTATCCTTTGTCTAATTTCCAGAATATAGACTTCACTTCTGCCTCGAGAACCTCTAGGTAAGACTCAGCCGAATACCTATGCTTCGTACTCTCGAAATCTCGATCTATAATATAGAGGTTACTTCTTCTATAGTCCTAAAAGCTTGCCTAAACTATAACCTTTATATTCTTCTTATAATCGTATTTCTGAACTATCTCTCGATCCTATTTCTGATGCGGCGCGCAAAAAACCCATTCTTATTCTCCTCCACGACCCTGCTCTACCGAACACTCGTCGCTCTAAACAACTAATCCCTATTCCTCAGGGGTTAACCTTCGATAGGCTAAACACCATATAAGTCGTTTAGCTGCGTGTTCGTTTATAAGTCGTGGTCTTTTCCTAGCTCGACAATTGGAGATATTGTGCTTTGCTAAGATCTTCTTAATCGTAGAGACTTTGCAACCGAGGTTACAGGTTCGAATCACGTCTTCGTACGAATCCTTTGGGAATTTCCGAACGTGTTATAGTAGCTTTCGTTTCTCTGCTAGTGTATATGATCTCTTCCGAGCCGCTTTAGGTACTGATATCTCTTCGTTGCGTTTATCGTCTTGTAAAATAGTGTAGTTAATCGTGTTGCGGTGGAGATTTAGAGCTTTCGCGATACCCCCGGGTTTTACACTTGTAAACGCGACGCCTGTAATTTTTCCTCGTAGGTATAGACTAAGCTGCTTCCTAGGTTCATGATTCGAGGAAATCGTACTAAGAGGAGTGCGGTGTTGAAGCATTTTCGTGGTTTGATAATTAAGGAAGAGAAACGCGGGACGCGAAAAGTCGCGGTTTTAACGCGTTTCGCTTAATAGCAGTTGAGAGTGACTGTACTTCGCCATATAGGCTTTAGCGGACGTGCAGTCATAGCGAAGCAAAATCAGTTCGAAAGCTCAAGCAGGAAACCAGTACAGAGGATAGAGATCCATGTGCCTCACTTGTCTCACTTGCTTCATCTACTGGTTATCTCAAAAGTTGCCGCGATGATTGATTGAATACGACCCACCCCAGAAACCCTGTCAGTCTTATCTCGCTTTCCAATCCTCCCACTCATAATCTGGCGTTCGCTGCTTACTACGACATTGCCAGATCCATATCCCACTAAAAGCCAACCCAGAAGGTGCGAATCCGATCAGCGCATCCTTCCAAAGCGGCCGGTAACCATCTTTCAGCGTCAAACCGACATGCAAAAGAACGACGGCAGGAGCGACAACCACAAGGACCATCAACATAGCGACAAAAGGTGATGCATCATGTACCTGCAAACGGGCCGGGCCGGGTGAGAAAAAACCGTAACGGTCGGGTATGTGGAAGATGCGAGATTGTAACCAGTGACCTCTGATGCCCATCGCAAGCAGAACGGGATTCAGAGTGTTAGGAG
This sequence comes from Cadophora luteo-olivacea, assembly GCA_026120085.1. Lineage (NCBI taxonomy): Eukaryota > Fungi > Ascomycota > Leotiomycetes > Helotiales > Ploettnerulaceae > Cadophora > Cadophora luteo-olivacea. Next base: position 363,706 of record JALRMC010000009.1, read on the forward strand.
CAGTGACCTAAAGCCAAGGATTAGGATAAAAGGGCTCAAGCACAGTTGAAATCGGGGAAGTCAGGATGACCTACATGAGGACCGAAAAGCGCTTTGAGGTTGTGGACGAAACGAAGAGACAGAATTACCATTGTGAAATATAATCAGGGGTGTGCACGAGTACGGGCCCAGCTTGGAGATTCGTAAAGCAAGACAGGTCGTAGGGTCGTGTCATGCGCAGTAATCCACAGCGTCGAGGTGAGAGGTACCTTGATACGTCACAAATTTCGGATTAAATAGGCTGAACAGAATAATTCCAACAGTTCAGGGCATTCAGGAATTCTGTGCGTAGCCAGGCTCTATTAATTAAGCGAAACTACGCCAAAAGTGCCTTTGACGTCAGTTAAAGGTGTACAAAGCGGGGATCAATTTAAGTTCTAGGATTTTTTTTGGAACATATAAACTAACGACTTGGTCCCTAACTCTAAATCTACTACGCCATAAATTTCAGCGAGAGAATGTGTTCCCACTAAAGAGCATGTCTCGGGCCCTATGCAGTACTATCGCGCACCGAAACGTGAAAGGCAGTTTGTTCTAGCGAATACTGTACCCTATCTTAGCATCTACAATGTGGTCTAAAAGTTTTCTTTCAGATTTACCATACATAGAAATCTGTATTTGACAATCAACGCTCCAATGAAATTGAATATGCACCCAACTTGCGGAAACTTGGCTTGTTGACATGCATTTAAATAAGCGAGATTTATGTCGACTTGGCCAAGAAGCTAAACCAGGAAACTCAGCATCATTATTAGTATCCAAATAGTATAAAAAAGTTTACGAAGTCGTTTTGCGCCATACTCCTTTTGAAACTTCCCAGATCGATATTGAAAGTCCTACGGAAACACGAGATTTCATAAACAAATCCTGGTATCCCACAAGCTGAGTCAGATTGGGATTCCAAACTGATCAACTCACTATATATATGTGTGCATAATCACTCTTCTGCCACATACGACCATAGACTGAGGAGAACCGGGCATCCCGTCCGCTCTGCCATACGTAAGCCTCAGATCGGCAGATTAGTAGTTGGGTGGGTGACCACCAGCGAATACCTGCTGTTGTATGTTTTTGGTTTTTGGATCTAGAATCTCTTTTTTTGACCTTTTTCTATATATTTGCCATCTGGAGTAGTATGATTTTGATGTTGGGAGGTAAATCGGGGCTCGTCGCGTGAGGTTGGGATTGGAAGCAGAGATGTCAATAATCACGTGTGTGCATATTGTATGCCGCAATTGACTTTTAAGACATCTTGAACTCATGACCGGATCGAAATCAATATCCAATTAATGGCATTTATATTTTGCTGTTCTTTTGCTGTATCTTCGAATGTACCCAGGTACTCTCTCTGTGATGCTGCAGCACCCATTGATTTGATTCTCGCTAAGCGAGCGAGCATACCCAGAGGACCACAATCCCAGTGCTAAGCCAGAGAAACCTGATACTGGTTGAACGTGGACATCGAGCTCGGGTAAAGCCTTGCCATAATCACCAACCGATCAGCGTCAGTTTCGCAAAAGAACAATTCGAGAAGTGACTGGTCGTCCAGACATCTACGACTGCGTGTCGGAAAAGTGTCTGCTCCCGGCCAACAACGCCACAATTGAGAAGTTCACCTCGGGAGCAAACAAGTGATTCACTTCCGATATTCCGTACTGGTAAGAGTGACAGTCTTTCTGCCTGATTTGAAGACTAGCTCCCCTAGCAGAGAGCTACATACTGCGCTCCCTTCTTTCTTTCCAGCAACAACACTGAACTTGACAAACGACATCATACAGCTAATTTGATGCCCAACTTACTGTGCAGTCATTTCTAAGAAGTTTTCCCTCCCACATTCCATCGTGATATCAGGGCTTCAACTTACACTCGATAGATCGTCGACGACCTTCACCTTCCAACGACACAACCTCACGCCTCGTGCTACTTCTCTTTCGAGATGACGCTCAACAAGTGTACCATCTGCGACCAGGAGACAGACAAAAATTGCGCCAAGTGCAAGTCAGCCGTCTACTGCTCCCAAGAATGCCAGAAGCTCGACTTCCCCCTCCACAAGCTGCTCTGTAGCAAGATGTCCACATTCCTCGAGCACAACCCTCGCCCTACCGATGTAGTGCTCGCCCTTCTCTTCCCTGTCGAGTCCAAGAGCCCGGAACTATTCTGGATTAAGAAGACGAGCGGCTACGAATTCATCAACAGCAGCCCTGGAATGAAGCAGTACATTGAAGATGCGCATATGGGTCAGAATACATCTCGTGGCGATCACAAGCTGGAGGTCTTCATGGGCGAGGGAAGCTATGGTCGTGAGAAAGCCAACGCGTGTATCAGCCGCTTGATGCATGGTTACCAGTGGACCGACGGTGGAAATGTCGTCTCGTTCGCGAAGTGGGTTGGCAACATCGTCGTGCTACGAAGCACTGGTCGCGGAAGAATCTGTCAAGACGCGTACGGAGATGTCACTGTCGCCGATCTGCGCTTCGCATTGGATTTTATCGGCCATGATGTCACGTTGTACGAGGCGGACGATGTCAACAAATTCTTCGTCCGCGACGAGAAGTTGTGGATGAAGGGCGTTAAGATCAGCTGCTCGGGAGACATGGCTCTGCTGGACAAGAAGCAGTTCCGTGATGTCCTGGTTTCCAGATACAACGGCATCTGTACACGGAGTAGACACCAGCCTACTTCGGGTATTTCCGGCCATATGGGATTCGAACTTATGGTCATGAAATGTGATTGGCACCAGATGATTCGTGAGGCTTCAAAGAATGGAATGAAGGGCCTCACGCATAATCCACAGGTGCCATACTTGATGCTAGATGCTACGCCAGATGTTGATAATGGCAATTGGGGTGTCGCAGATCCTGAGAAGTGGGGAACAGGCATCGATCCAACAGTCCTGATTGTTCGCAAAGACATGGCTGATATCACAGCAAAGCAGGTCGAAGTATTGGTTGCCTATTGCAAGGACGTCCTTCATGATGCCATGAAGGGTGACGCCGATCATGGATGTCACAGCACTGATGAGAGAAAGGCAGTCGTGAACGAAAATATGACTTTGGAGAAGTTCCGGATGTTTTTCGAGGCTTTCAAGGAGAAGAAGTTCAATGGAGGAGATCATTCTTGGACTGATGTTGCCTTGCCTCAAGTCCCAGCACCTGAGCGAGCTGAACTCTCGAAAGATCTTCAGTTCCAGCTTATGATGCGAGGATGGGGCGCTTAGTTGAAATCCAAATCGCCAACGGCAATGCCAAAGAGCGTTGCGGATGGTCTGAGATCCTTCCTCTCAACAAGATATGCATGGTTCTCGAGCAGTGGTGGATATCAGGCACTATCGCGGCAGTCATTCATGGCTCATGATTCAGTTGCTGCATGGCTCATGATTCAGGTGCAGCAAAGAGCAAAGCATTTCTCAACCTAACGAAAGCAAAAAACAAGATAGAGCAATGCAGAGAAATAAAAGACATTGACATACACGCACTTTCACCTCGCTCGCCTGACGTGATCGAAAGCTTGGGACTCGAAGACTTTCGAAAATGCTATATCTGATGCTACTTAGGAACGAAGAGGCAGAGACGACCCTCAAGAGTCCGTACCATGTGGCTGGAAGCGGTGCAGGCCCTCTTTGACTTTGAATAGCCATATGCAATTCACACTTCGCTCAGAAAAGTTCCCACCTGCTTGTTTGTACACTGTGCTACGCTATCAAATACTCAAAGACCCTCTGTAAATTGGTTGCTTGTTTCTGCTCCTAGTCATGGCAATACCTCCCTCAGACGACGCACAATCAGGCCGAATCCTGTATCAGGAGTCTTTTCCAAGGCATCATTGGCGAGGTAAGCTTGCTTGCGTAACCGATATTCATCGGACATTGACGCGATTCCGTCCCTAACGATCAACCTTCCTGTGTCGACTTCCCAAAGTAGATGACCCTTTTGCAATGCACGCGCTATCGCTTCCTCTCGTGGATCGAACGAAAGACATGGTGCTCTCTGCGAGATAACTGCACCAAGCCAACCTTTCATTCCTCTCCTAATAGCCATCAGTGCATTCCCTAAAGCATTCGTTCCTGGTATTGAGGCCCATTGACGGTTGTTCAGGATAATGTCTTGCATTAACTCGTTAGTCCCTAGTAGAGCAGTATCCTCAACGGCGTAAAATAAATAACGATCCCCAGTTCTGAGTAGTTTGAGTAAAACATTCTCTTTTGGAGAGCCGGGTGGGTTGCAGCACCAGAACTTCGCAAACACAGTCGCCTCGATGATGGGTACCTTGATGCTGTTCCAATGCTTCTCACGGAAACGCCCCATGCACTCATGAAACTGCGGCGTAAATCGTGTCTCGTTTCGTTTCAGTATAGCTTCTGCAAGTATGTGCTCGTCGAAAGAAGTCGCCATTTTGTAGTAATAAAGGCTAACTCGTTAGCATCGACTTCATATAAAGCTGAGCTTGAAGCACTTTAAAACTGGTATCAGGAATTACAAATTAGACCTACTGATTGAAAGAAGTAAATTTTACTCCAGGCATGTTTGGATCTTGGAAAGTCATCAGGTATTCTGGACTTAGGAAGCCAAACTCGGGGTGCCTTGCTGTGTCAAAGAAAATCGGCGAGGTTTGAGTTATGCAAGCTCGTTGGTGGCTTGAGCGACTCGGCGTTTTAGAGTACACATCTGGCCTCTCGTGGGCGTTACTGGCTGCTTGCGCAGAGAGATTCCCATTGAACCAGGATTTGGTGTGAGGGACAGACGACTCGAGTCTTTGCAGGATTGGCTTACCGGCATTGTATGAGACGGAAGGGGACTTCTGGAATTTCTGACGAATTAGCTACCTGTGACTTGAAAACACGGAATAAGATATGAGTACAGGGAGCGCCGGCCGTGGTGGAACTGCTTTGGGGACAACGGCTGGGCCACTGTGAGACCTTCCACCAACAGAAATTGTCCGTCGACCGGGAGCGAACGCGCTTCGTTTTCTACTTTTCTCACCAACAAGCATCCCAGAACGACCAAGACGAGACTTTTTCTGGCAGGCTGGCCTGCGACTATGTGTAGGGCGTTTCTCGGTTAGCGATCCAGACTCCTTGAATTCCTGGAAGGGCGGTAGTAGAGGGTGGCTAGGGGATCTTCGCGCTTCAGCGGTTTCGAGAGTATTGGTGTGTTGCTCCTTGGGGTTATCTTGATCGTCTTTGCAGTAGCTTTTGCTTGGTTCGGGCTGAAACATATTGGATGCTATGTGATTTTGTAACAATACTTGTATTCTTGGACATGTTTGAAAAGCTCAGATGCTTGTTGGTTGTGATGATGGGTGAGAGCAGACGCCTGCACGGTGGGGAAGGAGGCATTCAGCTTTGAGGCACTTGCCCCCCAGGAAGGCACGTTTGAGGAGTATGATGCTTCTTCGCTCTTCATGGTGCAATGGAAAAGTAATTGAGCATTAGTTGCGAGAAGAGAGACCAAACTTGGTTGGAACAGAATTTTACAAGACTCCATATTTGGGGCTTCACATGATGTGCCCATGGATTTGCACGTAGGAAATCTGGAAAATTACTTCTTAAATATCAACGGCGGAAAGAAGAATCTGCTGTCTATCTTGCTACCTCTATTCTCCCTCTGGACAGGACATTCTGAAGCATAATCCAGAAGCTTTATGAAGAAATGCTTTTGCATCCAGATATTCACTGAAGTGGAAGTGTCTGATATGCTTGGCACAACTTCTCACTACCACGCACAACCGGAATGGAAATGCCATCCAGAATAGAAGCTTCGAAAGTCTCAACAGCGATCTCACTTGGATCTCGAGATGCTCGCCCCAACGTCCTTCAAGGTGGGACAGACCAAGTTCGCGATATAGCGGTCCCTACTGAAATCAGAATGTCGCGCAGCGGTACCATCAAAAGTGTTCAACTCGTCAAACAGACGAGGTAATTTTCAACCAACCAAAGGCAAGGCGTACAGCCAGGCACAACACACTCGTGCAGCATCTTAGACGATCCGGGCAACCAAAGACAGGGGAACAGCCTTGCGGGCACGCCTTGATATGCAAGGCAATGCCAGCTGAGGTAGGCAGCGTGGCATGATCTGATACAAGCGGTAGCAAGTAATCTTACATTTGCATCTTTGAAATGGTGAGATGCTCAGTCATTGAAGAGACGTAATCTTTTGCTAACGAGAAATGAAGATCGAGGAGAAGATGGCGTGTTATTCTTGTACAGTCAAGGCTGAGTCAGCGGATCTGATGGAAGTGGGTCCGGTCAGATTGATAGACAAGATGAAGCTAGGGAAGTAGTACATCATCGTTCTTCTAGGTCAAACTTTCATGCAGATCTAAATCTTGTAAGCTTGAGAGTGTTTACACCCTTTTGTCGGCTTTTAACTCGACGTTCACATTTAAGCCTCTGAGTTGGGCATCTCCAGTTCACAGACTTGCTGATACAGAACTCTTGCTCCTTATCAGAACTACCCCTCCCCTCCACTATCATCCATGTTGCCCCTCATGATTTCCAGGAAGCTCCAAAAAGACCTTCTGCGATATCTTGGATAATGATATCAAATCAGCAAAGAATGTGCCCCTTTTCATAGTGCGTGACTAGATGAATATCAAAGATCTAGGTAATTTCGCCATCCCGCGCGCCGGATCTGCAGGCTCTCATTCTATTTCCCCAGTCCCCCTCCCCCTCCCCCTCCCCTGTTCTAGACGATTTTAGTCGCCGTGCCAGCGCCAACAGCCAATTCGATCACAGAGCACGTTTCTCGTTAGACGCCTCCAGTCGTCGGTCGTCCCTCCTCGCTCGTTTCTCCCCTCAGGCCCAGGTCTAGACAAATAAAATAAAACAAGCCCGTCGCGACTCGCTACAACCAGTCCATCATTGTTTGGCTATCTTCTTCCGTTTCGCAACTTCAACATCAGCTCTTCTTGTACATTTTCTTTTTGAGTGTCGAATTGCAATCGCGACACTTGGTGGCAAAGTCTCGCTCTATCAGCTCTACTGTATTTTCGGACTTTGCGCTTTGTATCAATGATTGCGCCGCAGTATCGCCATCTCAGCCAGCCAGTGCCCAGCTCTTGCACCTGCACTTGCAGTTCAGTTCGCCTTTGGTGATTACGGCATACCTCCCCGGCCTAGCCAAGCTTCTGCTGGAGTCCATACAGGTCAACATCAGGCTTTTGTGCCCGAGTGCAGGCAATACAGTACAATACAGTGCGCCAGAGAGTGGAAAGGCGAAAAGGTTTTGTGTCTATCAAGCCTGCAGTCGAACTTCCAGTTGTATTTCCTGATTCAGCGCCGAACCCACGCCAGACCAGGAAAGTTGCGCCAGGGGCAACCGAGTATCCGCGCCCGCGTCATAGGTAGTGCTGGAGTCGAGAAGTAGAGCAGCGCAGCGCAGGCCAGAGGATAGCAGATCAGATAGCCTCAGCCCTCTTCTCTTCATCAAGTCTCCTCCTTTCGCAGCGATTTCTATCTTCTCTTATATCTCGACAACATCTGCCGCGACTAGACCAGGCCTTCCCTCGCGCCTGCAGCAGCCGCAGCCCCCAACAAACCCCCAACCTCCATATCGCACGCAGCAGAGAGGGAGAGTGAGGAAAGGCCATTCATTCCATTTCCCCTCCAGCCGACAAACCCCAACTCAACCCAACCCAGCCCAAGGAAGGACCCCGCCTCGCCCTCGCCAAACTAAACACCACCTCAAAGATGAACGGATCGTCGATAAAAGAAGCCGCCATTAAGAAGGCCAAATCCGTCGCAAATTCTGCCAATGGAGGAGGAAATCAAGTCAACAAGAAGCGCAAGAAGGAGCTGAAGCCCATCATCACCACTGAGGCTCAGCAACACGATGCTGAGGGGGGGCCGACAGCCATGGCATCGAATCAAGCGTCTGCAGGGTAAGTCACTGTTCGATTCACCTTCTCTTCTGCATCTACACCACCGCACTACGACCCTACAACCAATATCTATCAACCACATTCTCCCCGCGCCCTGCTGTGCTCTGCGCAAGCATTTCTTCAGCATCGTTGCCATCAAGATGACCCAGATCAACATTCTCCACAACCATCTCCACAATGTCGTCGCTGCTCAAAAACTTGCTGACCACAACCAATAATGGCAATAGATCTACCGGCGCAACAAACTCGAACTCAAACTCCAAATCGACAGCCATGAATAATAACCGCTCACCCTCGTCGTCGTCGCGAGAAGAAGCCGCTGAGACGACTGCCGACGAAGAAGATTCTGAAGACTACTGCAAGGGCGGCTATCACCCCGTCCAGGTCGGCGAGCAATTCAAGGATGGGAAATATACCGTTGTTCGCAAATTAGGCTGGGGACACTTCTCGACCGTCTGGCTATCAAGAGATAATGTTACTGGGAAGCATGTGGCTTTGAAGGTGGTACGGTCTGCCGCGCATTACACCGAAACGGCCATAGACGAAATCAAGCTGCTCAACAAGATAGTCGCCGCCAAACCTGATCACCCAGGGCGAAAGCACGTCGTTAGCTTACTAGACTCTTTCGAACATAAGGGCCCCAATGGCACACACGTCTGCATGGTCTTTGAGGTCCTGGGCGAGAATCTGCTGGGCTTGATTAAGCGCTGGAACCACCGTGGTATTCCAATGCCGTTGGTCAAGCAGATCGCCAAACAAGTTCTCCTCGGCCTGGATTATCTACACAGAGAGTGCGGTATTATACATACAGATCTGAAGCCGGAGAATGTGTTGATCGAGATTGGAGATGTGGAACAGATCGTCAAGACATACGTCAAGGATGAACCAAAGAAGGAGAATAAGGAAGAGAACCCCAATGGACGAAGAAGACGTCGAACACTTATCACTGGCAGCCAGCCTTTACCAAGTCCTTTGAACGCCACTTTCAACCATGCAGATTTGATGAGGTTTCCTGGTAGTTCTGCCAATTCTCATACAAGTCTGAACCAGATGATGCACGAAGGTAATCCATCTCCCGTCAAGGACGCGAGCGTTGCCCCCGATAAAGAGCCAGTCGTAATGAGTGGTGCTATAGGAGGTTCCAAGAACCCATCCCCGAAGAGTGAAAAGGAGGACGAGGAGAAGCACAAGCAACGAGAAAAGACTGCGTAAGTGGAGCTCTGCACACATAGGGCATGACAACTAACATCATTTAGTGATATCCTCACCCGCGAAGTTTCTGGCATTTCACTGGATAAATCCTCGTCACACGAAAAGAAGAAAGAAGAGCCTACTGGATATGAAAAGATATCGGTGAAGATTGCAGATTTGGGTAATGCGTGTTGGACAGGACATCACTTCACAAACGATATTCAGACAAGACAGTATAGATCACCGGAGGTAATTTTGGGCTCTAAATGGGGTGCTAGTACCGATGTATGGAGTATGGCTGCTATGGTATGTCCCCATGCCCATTACACTTCAATCACAAGCTAACATGATCCCTCAGGTTTTTGAGTTAATCACAGGGGACTACCTCTTTGACCCACAATCTGGCACCAAATACGGCAAAGATGACGACCACATCGCCCAGATAATCGAGCTCCTCGGCCCCTTCCCCAAATCCCTCTGCATGTCCGGCAAATGGTCGCAAGAAATCTTCAACCGCAAAGGCGAGCTCCGCAACATCCACCGCCTGCGCCACTGGGCTCTTCCCGACGTCCTCAAGGAGAAATACCACTTCAAAGACGAAGAGGCCCGCAAGGTTGCTGATTTCCTCACACCCATGCTGGAGCTCACCCCGGAGAAGAGAGCCAATGCTGGAGGTATGGCAGGCGCTGAGTGGTTGGAGGATACGGTTGGTATGAAGGGCGTTAGGATCCCAGGCCTAGAAGTTGGGAGTAGAGGGGAGGGCATTGAGGGATGGGCTTGTGAGGTTAAGAAGCGGTGATCGGGTCGTGGGGGAGTATCATCCATCGTACCAGTGCCGTCAAATGTCAACTTCAACATCAACATCAATTTCCGTCCTCTACCAAGACTTCCTCCTGTTCACTCGTTCACCAGTATACTCACTCACTCGTTCACTCAAGTCATGGTTCATACATTCTCTCTCGTTCATTAGTTGGTTGGTTGGTTGGGTTGGCATGGATTGGTTTGGGATGGGATGGGTTTGGCCCTGTATCTATCACTTCATTCATGTCTCATGGTCTGTGTTATGAGATGAAGTGGCTGGTTTCGCTCGAGTGTTGAGAGTTGAGGCTTTGGGATACGCGATGGCATGGTATTGATGGATAAGAAAGAAAGAAAGAAAGAAAGCATGTGTTTATGTCCGTATGTTTGTGTGTGTGGATTGTGAATCGTGGATTGGGGATTGTGATATATGGTGCGGTACGATGGTTTGATGGTGAGGTGAGACGGGAAGCGAGCATGCATGCAAGCAATGGAACACACAAGCAAAGGAACAAACAAGCAGACTCAAGACAGATAGGCGATTCGATCAGTTAGTCAATCAAACAAGGAGTTTTTAGACGTTTTTTGATGACTATGGCTTTTGTGATGAGATGATAGGAAATACATGATATTATTAGGTCATTTTGAGTTGAGTATTTTGTTTCGTGGAGCGATGTGGGTTGGGATGAGATAGGATGGGATGGGATGTTGTGCTGTGCTGTGAGACTTCGCAATGAGGAGAAAGCTGAGTAGGAGCGTGTGATGGGGATCGTATTTGTTTACTTCCTGCAGTGGAGAGAGAAGCGACCGTCCCGAGGACTGGGAACAGGAACAGGATCGACCTGTCGGATCTCACTATGGGAACGGGAAGAGGGGTAGAAAGTGCTGTGTTATGTTCTGCTATTTGATTTCTCGTTTACTTTCCTAGCGACATCCACAGATTGGATGTTCCTGATGACCTTAGCTTTGTACCCTATGTATGTGTTGGTACAGTGTTCCCTAATTCATTTCCGATGCTCCTCCTATCCTTCCTCCCTAGGAGATGTTCTTCCAGAAAAACGCCAAAACATGCAAAATCAAACTAACCCAAACCAAAGCAGAACAAAACATGCGTAAGAATGACAAAACCACCATCACTCAGAGCCTGCAGAAAGGGCTCTTGTAAGCATCTCACTCCATCAAATACCGATCTCCCTTACTCGGACTCCTATTCCCTTTACTCGGGCTTCTGTTCCCCTTACTAGGACTTCTCTGCCTGCCAGGCGTCTGGCTCGGCATGATTTGCTGGTACGTTTGGCCCCCATAGATATCATAACCCATGTTATTATGGTGAGGTGTTTGAGGAGGGTTTCCCCATTGAAAGGGCGTAGGTGGTTGCTGCTGCTGTGGATAGAAGGGTGGTGCGGTTGGCATGCTGTGGTGGTGGTTGGTTTTGGAGCGGAAGGTGCTGAATGCGAGGTTGTTGATGAGGATGCAGACTGTGACTATCATTACGACGAAGATCTGTTGAAAATTGCATCAGTATTTTGTGAGATCTGGATGAAAGGAGATGTGGATGCAGGGAGCTTTGCGATCCGTTTGGACTGGAAGGAAGAGACTTACCATAGCTTTGTAGCTTATAGGCTCGATGAAGCTGTTGAAAATCTGGGCGAATGTATGGGCGCTGACTTGAGCTCTACCGATACTGTTTGGATCTCTGTTCATGCAGTGTTCCCAGTTGTCGCACGGAACTTGGAGAGCTGGTAGTCGCATATCTGCACCGCATTTGTTGACAACAAATTCCTGAGCGCACTTTGCTATCTCTGCAAGCACAAGAGCTCGTTCCTTCTCAGAGGCTTTGTCCACATCCGCTCGAACCGTCATCCAGAAAGAGTAGATTCCGAAAATGGTCAAGGCAGCAATGAATCCATTGACGCCTAGTTGTGCATAGTACGAAAGAACGTTCGGAAGGTTGGGATGCGATTCGATATAGTTGAAGATAGAGGCAAACCAGCCGGGCTGAGCAGCCTCTGGCTTGGAATGCTTGCTGCTCCGACTTCTTGGGCGGGTCTCGCTGTCTTCTGATTCTGAGTCTGATCCATCACGGTGTCCTCGTATCAAAGCATAATCCCTTTCCATCCGCTTTCTCTTTCGGACCTTCTGCACGATCGCATTTGCGTATTTGCCTCTTCGTTGATCTGCTCTTCCAGGACTGTTACCCAGGAATCCTGCGCCGTATCTGCCAAATATAGGCTGCCTCACAGTTCCGCTGGAAAACGTCATTGTTTGGCTTTGCTTCGGAAGCTCAGGTGTGTCTTCTGCATCTGCGTTGTCTGCGGGCGAGGACTCAGCGCCGGATACTTCTGAGAAGAGGTCTTGGTCGAATGGTTTCCGTGGAGTGGTAAATGAGGGGTTGCGAAAAGGTGGCGCGGGAGTAGATGATGCTCCCATGAAGGAATTTGTTGGTTTTGGAGATTCGAATCCTCCCCCTGTATAAGTCAGTATGCGGTTCTCGAATGCTTCAGTTTGGAGCTCACGGCTAGGTCCTTGTGGAAATGGAGATTTTGGGTCAGTAGGTCCAGAGGTTTGCCATTCCCAGTCCATAGGACTTTCATGCGATCGCTTTGCCTGGAGATTGCCGAACATGATGTGTCTAATTTGGGTCTGCGATCTTAAAGTTGATGAGGATGCGACTTCGAAGGTGAAATCAGGAAATGCAACTGGTCTCTGTTTACTTGGATAAAAACATGCGGGGGAGGCGGCCGCGTTGCGCGGCTGAACTAGCGCGGAAGCTTAATTGCTAGAGCCGTCGAGCTCAAGTTTGACAAGACCAACTACAAATACCAAGACTACATTGTCGGCGAGACCTGCGCTTTCTAGGGATTTCCAGCATATCTCTGACCCTCCAACAAACACGATCGCAAAGTCAAGATGTCTGACGAAGAACGAGATACACCTCCGCCTCCAGCGGCAGACCCCGATCTCGATATGGACAATGAAGAGAACGATGTTTCCGACAATGAATCCGAGCTCAGTGAAGTCGACGAGGCAGAGTTCGCAGAGTTCGATCCAACGACCGTTGCTCTCGAGGATAGACCCTTAGTAGGAATCGACGAGGATGTGGCGCGAACACTGAAGGCTGGGAAGAGGAAGCGTGCAGACAAGGAGGGCGATGGCAAGAAACCAAAGGAAGCAAAGCGCGACAAGAAGAAGCGTGCTCGCCGCGACGACGATGAAGATCCGGACGGACAGGTTCTAGATGGAAAGAGAACGAAAAAGCCAAAGAGTGTTCGGTCGGAGAGGGAGAAAGGCGACAAGCCTAGGGAGAGAAGACCACCGACGCCCGAGAATGAGGAGAATCTGACTCCAGATGAGAGACGGCGCAGGGCGCTGGATAAGGCTATGGATGCTGCGCTCAAAAATCCCAATAAGAGAAGACGCAAGAAGGACGAGGTGGTATGTTAGACCATGCCGCTGGACTGACATTAGGTACTAACTGGAACAGGATCTTGAAGAAGCATTCGATGATGAGATCGCAGCCCTGAAGATCAGAATGGAGCAAGCTTGCGAAGCCGATAACTCTGCTCGCGAACAAGGCAAACCCGCCCTCCAAAAGCTCAAGATGTTGCCCGAAGTGGTAGCTTTGCTCAACCGAAATACCGTCCAGCACTCGATTGTCGATCCTGATACCAACTTCCTCCAATCAGTCAAATTTTTCCTCGAGCCTCTAAATGATGGCAGTCTTCCAGCATACAACATTCAGAGAGATCTGTTCGCAGCCCTTACAAAATTGCCCATTGAGAAGGAGGCTTTGCTCAGTAGTGGTATTGGCAAGGTGGTTTTATACTACACAAAGAGCAAGAAGCCGGAGATTGGCATTAAGAGAACTGCGGAAAGGTTACTCGGGGAATGGTCCCGACCAATTCTGAAGCGCAGTGACGACTACAAGAAGCGCAAGGTCATCACTAGGGAATTCGATCACCAGTATGTATACCTGCTCGAGCTAACGTTCAGTGTACTAACAATTTACAGAGCAGCCGCACTCGCACACCGCCCATCTGGTACTCAATCATCCCAATTGGCTCCCTCGCAGCGTATCGCCCTTTCTCAGAAGGAGCTCGAGCGAGAACGTGTTCTTGCACAACCCAACAGGAGCAGCAGAGCCAGGGTCGAGAGCGGCAATACCAGTTACACTATCGCACCGAAGAGCACCTTCGATGCAAGCAAAGGCCTGGATCCTTCCTCACGTCCTATTGGTGCTGGTGGTATGGAAGCCTTCAGAAAGATGACTGCCAAGCAGGGTAAAAAGCGTTCTTGAGCAGTCTCGTTTGGAAAGACATTTCTACGGCATGTATTATCAGTTGATTTCTTCGAGATTGGCATTGAAATCCGACGGGCATCAAAGTTGACTCATTTGTGGTCGGGAATCCGGCATGGACTGCATTTCAGCGAGGAGTTTTGCGGTAGAAAACAACGTGGCAGATTACTCAATGCGAAAGTCGTCTACACCAGTTCTTCCAATATTGTGAGAGGACATTATCTGACGTGTATTACGCTCGCAATCCGCATTTATCTCCTTAAATGGCGTATTTAGACACCATCTCATATTTCAGGCTCAAGTGAGCATGACGCTTTCCTTGATTTCTCTTCATTTACTGCTTCACTGACTTGCATCATAGCGGGCTGTCCACATTTGCTGCTGCCTGTTACGGATCTCGAGCGAGTCTTGCCCAACTGATTAGCAGAAGAGCGTCATAGCAAGTGGGTATGTAGAGCAAAGATAGGAGTTGCTCGAAAAGTATGACCAAGTTTCTAGTACTGTTCAACTTCCGCCTAAATCCAACTGGTGAGGGAATGAGGTCAGTATCCTCTTATGCTAGACTGGAGAGTGGTTTCTCGTTGCCAAGATACGTCTTGAGCACTACTCGTGCTCCAGATCCTAATCGTTGCTTGCCCTGTCCGATTGCTAAGTGGCACGAAAGCTTACTTCAATTCATATCAAGAAGTTTCTATTCTTCTGTGTTGTCCTGATATGCAGGACTTGTTCAAATCAACATCCAAGAATAGTAACGTTGATCAAGGAGGCTTCGCTTGTCGATCGGTACACAGCGCTCGGCTGTGGCTGAGAACCTTGATGCTTGTTCCAGCCTCCACTTATCACAGAACCGCTTCGAGCAGTGTTTGCCCTCACATATCGCTCCAAACTGCACTCATAGAATACAGCCTCAAAGATGGCCTGCTCGCAAATGCTTTGCCGGCAATATTTGACAGCGACTGGTAACCCGAAAATTCCGTGATCAGCACACCAGAAAAGCAGCGCGGCAACCGTCCCAAAGAGGGAGTTTACGACTTTTAACATGAGGGCCAGATTGTTTGAGGTCAGAACTTAGACATATTCGCTTGACTCGTCCGCGGTTGACAGGCCAATGATCCTTCAAAGCCCCGTGTTAGGCTGGCACAGCCGCATTGGGTGCCGGCAAGGCAACCATTTAACCTCGCTTTTAATTCGTTGCTCTTTGTTTACTGATTGACTTTCGATGTACTTGCCACGCGTTTTTGTTACCTTAGCGTAGGATTCTATAGTTTTGTGTGTTATGCTGTAGGTGCAGTGCTTACTGGGTCGAACGGTCTTGATATATACTTCGTGGTGGTGCCCCTCCTCATCTACCAGTGCATCTTCAAAAGGCGCCCAGCAAATCCAAAGTTATCCAGTTCTCGAAAGGAAAAAAATATACCTAGTCCTCAAGATGGCAGGAAACACTCATTATCACCGCCTACCGGAGGATAATCGTCCTTCTCTCGAATCAACCGGAGAAGATGAACGACTTCTCAATCCAAGCGACGACACCCATGACGACAACCCGACATCTCCGAAGCAGAAAAATTTCAAATACTGCTTTCACCCAACCTTGATCTTCCGTTTCGTCGCTTTCGTCCTCTATCTCAGCGCCGCCATCACGTTCATAGTGTCCGGTCGTTCCCATACTATTCCCGCCAGTGTCTTCGCGTTCATCGCCGTCGGAAGACAGGTCATGGTCCTCCTGCATCACATGTTGACACGATTCATTCGAATCAGGATAAGGATCGAACTTAGAGAATCAGGGTCGTCGATCACTACGAAGCCGAAGAGGAAAGTGCCGATGTGGCTTCTGCCTGGATTTTTCCAAGCTGCCATTGATGTGGTGTTGGCACTGGTAGTGCTCTTTACTTCTATTCCGATTCCGCATCACGATACGTGGTATTATGGTGCTACGCTGGGTGCGAAGATCGTCGCTTTCATTGCTGTGTAAGTCATTTTTCCCGATTCCACAACGAAAATATTACCCTGTGATTCCAACTAACGGTACATGCAGCGCACTTCACATCCTTTCGGCTGCTGATCTTGGTCAGCCAAGTAGACTCACTGTCTCTGGGAAGTTGACCTTTGACAAGAATGGCGACGATGACAACGAGGACGGCAATCCTCCACGATTGCCGATCTATCGCGATGTGGAAGCCACTGGTGCCGGAGAGGTTGGAGTCCAGAGCAGGAAGACTGGTGCTGATTCTCCACCGGGTATAATCTAAGTGGTGTCTTGAAGCAGACTCGGATCGGTATTAAGGGATTGGGGAAGAGTGAAGCCAGTCATTTGAGAGCTTCTTCCTCGTTCGGTCTGCAGTCACCGAGTATGGAGGGCTGCAATGCTTATCTCGGCATCGCTTCTCATGTAATCAGGCTTGGGCCGGTGTCAGTTGTAACGATTATCAAAGCTCTTGGAGTGTTGACATGGTATGGAAGCATTATTATGCAGGATTGGCGTCTTGGCCATAACGATCGTGTTGCAATAAGCGTAGATATTTGATTCCGATTTTATAAGCCTTAGGACTGGCCTCTTTGGTGATATATTCCTCGCTTCTGCTCAATGGCCCGCACTGAGTTCCAGCGTTTGACACAGAATGCAGGTAGCTTTGTTGTGTATCTAGTAATTTGTAAACAGGCAAACATGGTCTACTTACTAGCCCATCTAAACCGACAGGTGCTACCCAAATAGCTTCTTGTCCATAAAGCCCCAGGAGCCACACCTGTGAAGTGCTTGCATCAACATGATCTAAACATACCCTATAATCTAGGGGCTTGATGTCCGTGGTACCTCAAATTACACCCGGCACAAAACGCTTCGTCTTCTGATGCCAGACCTCCCACTCTTTTCCGAACGCCCCCTTTAGCATCCTCTCCTCATCTGCAACTCTGATCCTCGCGGCATAGAACGCTGCAGCGGCCAGTCCCCACCCCGCAATACTCCACCAAGCACTCTTCGCAATCCCCTCACTCATCCAGCATCCTGCAAGGCCATCTGGTCTCTCGAACAAGAGTACATTAGCCGCAACAACAACTGCATTGGCAGTATATGATGGATGCTGAACGTAAGCATATAGCCCACTGGTGACCAGATTTTTAGGCTTGGCGAGTTTGAACGTGAAGTTTTTGCCCAATTGCGCGAATGCAAGGAGGCGTATGGACGCGAAGATGATAATTAAAGACAAGCATATTGCTGAGTGTCGTGTCCAAGTAAAGAGTGAAAGATTCATACTGGCGGGATTTGGACACAGTATGTAGCTTGGTGTCACTGGGTTAAGGACTAGCAGAGCATGGTGCACGCCGACTAAGACGACGCTGAGGCGCCGAACAAGCAGAAAACTCGGGCTTGTGAATGGTGTGATACGATCTTGGACGACAGACTCTGGTGCTGAGTTTGGAGGTGTGAAGCATTGCAGGCTCAGATAACTGGCCAAGAGGGTTGTGAGCGCGAGGAGGATGGTGGGGAGGCTGGGGATTTCCATCGCGGCTGAAATCTAGCAGAATGCGCGGCTGGACCCTTTCATCTATTAGCAAATGAATCCAACAAGATGTGGGCTCAGACGCATTCATTCTTACTGTTCCTTGAGTGTGTTGTAGCGACGTTGCAAAGTAGAGTGTGTCGTGAAGTGTTGAATTGATTTATACACGTATGACCTCGCGATGGTGGAGCGTGGCTTGGTCGCTTCCTAGGCCCCATAATTCACTCGCATGAAGTAAGTGTGGCGAAGCGTCTGGTTCCCATCCACAACAGATATATGATCCGCCAGTCATATGTTATGTAAAATCTAAACTCCTCGGACTGTCACTAGAGAGCCGTTTCCGCCCTCTTTCTGATTATTTATTCGCGAAAGCTTAGAAGGATCCAGAGGACCCTGCATGTTTACTTTACATTTCCTGGTAAGCGAGAACATCGGGCTCCCCGCTTCAAGATTAATCGTCTGTTTCAAAATTCCTCGACCTCTATCAGGTACCCAATTGATAAAACTTTTAGTCAACTGGAGATGCTCAGCGAGCCAAGCCGTGAGCTATTTAAAGATACCAGTGGGCGCCACAACTCTTCACCATCTTCCAGAACGACTCAGAGGTTGAGTGAGTCGTCTAGACACCATTAAAAGCACAAGTCTTGAAGCGGTGTGAGAATTCTGAACCGAACATTGTCCAAGCTAGCAGAGGAGAAGGTGAAGAACAAGGATTTTGATAGGGGTCCGGGATGTTAGGAGAGGAGGCAACGACAGAGACTGCTCAATCCTGCAAGGTTTGTCTTCTCCGATTCTCGACAGACCTTGGATCTCAAGGCTCGACAGTCAAGCTTCGTGATGAAGACTTCAGGTAGATTGAAATAGAAGTTCTTAGTTCCCAAGTCTCCATACCAGTTCGATCGGTTCAATAAGTACGCTTTATTATGCTCGACTCAAACTTACTGTCATATCCAAAACACATCGATCTCTTTTGAGCACTAGTGCAAGTTCAATCTTCAACTTCTGTTGAAGTCCCCGCTCCTCAAACTTCAACAGTGTTCCATTGTACCGTTTGCTAACATCGCAGAAGCACCATGGCTTACACACGGCAAGACAAGTGTCTATCTCCTTAGTCCTGTCGAACGTGATGACAACTGGAGTACTATGGGCCCCGAAGTCAAAGGAGAACTTCCCAGTTGGTTGCGCTTGGATCGTGTCCTGCTCCTCAAAGTCTCCAAACGAGAATGTCAACGACTTTTCGTCCCACCTCTCTCTTGGCCAGATTTGGAAATCCCTCAGTTCCTCCCCATCTGAAGGACGAGTCCTAACTCCGGCAAGCACGATCTTTCTGGCTTCTGCGAAACTGTTTCTCGATAATACCGGATTGTTCCGAACGCATACTTTAGAAAATGAAAAAGTAGATTTCCCCTTCCTTTCCTGCAAATATGCGTCAGAGAAATCAGCTGCCCTGAAATCTTCAACCCTGCCCGTTTGTACTCTAACAAAGTGGTTGCGTGTTATCTTTTGGAGGAATATGCCCATCCAATCACGCCAGTCATGACCTCCTACCCCTGGAAGCAACGCGAGATATTCATCAGGTCGCTTAATGAGTGGGCGGAGCTCAGAATCTATGGTAATTTCTTTACTGCCGACTTCAAGCGTCTGGTTGATGCTAATTCGGTCCCATAATAGACCTCCACAATGAGCGAATTCGGATGCCGACCGAGCGAGGAGGCCTCTATACATGTACGGATCTGCTGCTTGCGAGTCCTTCCACGCAAAGATTGACAAATCATCCGATTGCCGGATAATTGCTTCCTGTAGGCGTAAGAATGCGTGCGCTCCCTCTCCGTACAACAAAGGCATATGAACTTCAAAGATTCCGAGAAGACAGTACGCTTCATCCTCCAGTCTGGTCGTTTGGCGAGAAGAAGCCCAGCTCATTCTCTGCGCAAGCGAGCATCTAGAAAAATCTCCCGTAAGTAAAACAGGAACGGGTATTCCAGTCTGCTTCTCAATCCTGCGTCTCAAGTACCAGTTATTCTTCTCTGCTACTTCAGTCCAACTAGCCGTATAAAAGATCAATTTCCGCGGCGCGATCAGCTCTTGCAACGTCCAGCCTCGAGTAAACCAAGCTGACTTAGCCAGCTCTTTGTTCATAGCCCTTGCCATGCTATTCACATCAGTCACGACAATCGCATTGAGAGGATCGGCAAGATCTGAAAGGTAGGCGTAGCAGACTGTCGAGTCTCGATACCACCGGAACATCGAGTTTATAGCTTCGGATAATTCAGCACTGCTTGATTTGTCGATGCAGCAGGTGTCTATCCAGAAGTAGTCGAGATTGTCCATCGTGGCTTGCTCGGCACAGTAACGAATCTTCTTGAACCCTGACATTCTTTCGATGATAGTATGGCCACAATCTGCCAACATGCCTCCTTCCACCACTGACCGCTGGGTTTCAGCCATTTTCACGCTCTTGAGGTATTTCCGCATATCTTTGAACGTGATCTCTTCATCGCCCCATGTGTGCGAAAGAATGGCATACGGTGGTGTCGATTCTTGATTGAAGAATTCCTTGAATTCAAGCGTTCGAGAATGAAGAAGCCGCATTTTGGAGGCTTTACTTGAGACAAGTATTCAGATTGCAGGAACCTTGAACCTTTGCTTTCGTGAGATTGTGTAAGACCTTCATGCCCTGGAGACCGAATTCTGCGTTCATATAAGTTGTGTAGTCAGACAAAAACACTGAGGCGCCGTGCAAACAATCCGAATACTTCTCTGACAACGGATAAGATTATCCTATTCGAGTCAGCTGGGCAGGGGCCAAGGTGACACAAAGATTCTGTGACTTTCTCCAAGCTGGTAGCTCAATATAGAAGAGTGGTCGTAAGTCATTCACGATGGATTCGGACACCTCTAAATTGCCGGGAACAGAAACAGTGTGTCTATAACAGTCCTGCGAAGGTCTGTTGCTTCCCGAAAGGATTTCATCATTATCGGACAACGATTGAAGAAGTGTGTAGACGTGCTGACGTGACCAACAAGTGACCTTGCAACAGCTTGAAGAGGATCTGTCAATTCCGCTTATCGCAACCGAGGTCAACCTTGCAATCAACATCCCTGCAGCGAGTGCGTAATGACGGGACGCTCCCGCAACTTCTTGTCCTTGGAAGTCAACATCACATTTACATCACCCTATGTTTAGAACTTTGCAGAACAAAGAAACTGAACCTCAATTGCAAATAAAACGATAGCTACTGTACGGCACGGTCTACAGAGTCACCACGATTGAAGTCATTGATCACAAATCAACACCATCATTACCCATCAGTCCAACTACTCGAGTACAAGGACCTTCGATTATCGAAATTCACCGCAACTTCCAGACTGCTTCATAGAGACCCAAAGTCCCAGCCACAATGTCGGGACTCGTCTCATATCTGGTCGATGCCCTATCATCAGTTGTTTTTGGACCTTCGGAAACGACAGAAACGAGCATGGAATACGATCCCGCAACCTCATTCTACGATGCCGATCGGTACACCCCAAGCATCGAAGATGTTATCGCCACGAAAGATACCCTGTTTGAGCAATTCAAGCTTCCGATAGAGCTCATAGACACAATCATCGACTATGCAGAATACTTTCCCCGTACGACAATGTGCCGTACAGGAGGAGAGCTCCATGTTCGAGCTGGCGGTTCCGGGATGGGAGGACACTCTGAGGATCGATTCCTAGTGAGAGCTACATCTCATTTTGAGCATCTTGTACTAATGTATTGATAGCTGAGATCGTTTCCCCTGGGATATGTCCCGAAGAATGACCTATCTACCGTGTGCTCTATGACAGCCAGGAACCATGCCTACCCAACGATACCTGCCACACCGTGGCAAGATTCTTCTGGACTGCCGCGAGATACTACGGAAGAAATAATGGCGCGCTGGGCATTGGAAAGTCGAATACGGGGAGAGCATCCATGTCGAAAGATTGTCTTCACACTTGTTGGTCATGATCAGGGTTGGGGTGGTGAGGTCAACCAGAAGGGAACATACAAAGGATCGTTTACCTGGTTTGATGTTGGAAAGGAGAAGATTCATCTTTCGCAAGACAGTATGTCGTTGTATTCGAGTCAAGGACTTCCGATTGAGAACCAGATGCTAATGTTATTAATGTAGAATCCACAATGGATACCGATAAACCAGAGATCTTCTCCACCATATTGCCTGAACATGGCTCCCCATCATGGACCAAAGACAACAAACCGCTGGCCTGCACAGTCGAGACTATCCAGCCACGACCCCACCCCTCCTTCCCAGACCGTTTCGAATTCCCACTCCTCCCAACACTAGACTGTCTACAGAAGAACCGGACGGCAACGAAGCGGGCCGAAGAATACAAGATTGTCTGGACTTGCAATGACGATGTTGATCCGGATTCATTGGACGGCAAGGCTTTAGAAGATCAAGGCCGGGGAAGGAATACTGCAAATGGACAGTTTATTAGGGACTTGAAGGTTGGAGATATTGTCACTGTGTGGGGAAAGGCGAGGTTCCCTGGATGGGTCAATATGATTGAGACTGTGCAGATTGATGTTTATTGGGCTGTTTGAGGGGAATCGAGATATCCATCACAATCGACAGTCATGAATACATGGTCTTGGACTACCAGCCTGCTCCATCACTTTTCAATAAGGGCCAGACCCCTTCTTATCTATTGATACATCCGCTTCTTGTGAGTTGTGCTTCTGGCTGCACCTGATGACAGAGACGGAGGACTAGCGATGACTCTCTCCTCAGGGAGACCATCGACATCTCTACATGAGTCGCATCAGACTCGAGAGGAATACTCAACCGGGTTGCTGATGACGGTTTGGAGCTCGAAGCTTTTGTGGAAATCTTTGTCTGCCCAGATACTGGCGGCTCGGGTATCGAGTTTGTCGTTGGCGCGGAGATGATATCCGAGAGTGTGATTGTTGAGGAGAGCTTAACACTGTTCTCTATCATCGATACCTCGGTAATCACTTCAGCCTTATCTTCTGTTGGAGAAGACGTGCTGAGAGTCTGATTGCACGTCGGACATACAGTACTCGTCATGGCCTTCGTCACAGTCGTTGTGATTGTAATCGCATGATCATCTGGACTTGCGTCTGCATTTCCGTCAAGCTCATGCGGATACACTTCGCTGAGATTGCTACACACGAATGATAGTATCACGATCCCCAGTAGCGGGTATCGAAGATAGCTCAACACTGAATCAATGATGTAAAATGTGAAAAATAAGAATCGAAAAGGCAATGTGAAGAATGACACCATGGTATATAGTGTATAAGAACTCATCACAAGAAGACTCCAGCCCTTTTCTGGGGTTGTTGAACTTGTATCTGACAGATCTGGAGAGTTGTTAAGTGGTGCATTGTAGAAGGATCGAGGGGCAGAGGGGTAGATGTGATCATTATGGTGTGCGAGGGTCTTGTTCTCTTCAACTGGAAGTAATGGTCCAGAGGTGGATTCTGTGGTGTTGTGAAGAGTCTTGCTATACTTTCTGTTGGTGATTCTTGGATTGTCGTTTCCCGTGGAGTATGAAGACATGTTTGCGGTGCGTGAGATGGCTTGATGTCTGGGCATTGGTGACTATTGAGAAGATCACTACATCTCTGTTTGACCCGAGAGGATGGTGACCACATAGTACTGTCTTGGACAAAGAGACTTTGCGATATTTTGACACTGAAAATTGCTAGACGTCAATAAAGAAGTGAAGGGGACTTGGAAATGGCAGCTTTTGTACCAATTTGACAAGACAACAAAGAAATTGCCACAGTCTCACGTAGAACTATCACTAAAAGAGCTATTTCTGAGTTCAGCTCGAAACAGAGCAAGGCCAGAGAATTGGCTGCAAATTCGGACGTCCCTGAGACAAACATTACTTATTATTGATCGTTTGATACTTACAAGCTCTTCAGTCATATCATATCATATTACCACCCATATCCTTACCGAGACATTATTCCCCACAGGCAGTCGATGGGTCTGTTTCCCTTTCCCATTCCCAATTCCCCTCCCAAGACCGTAGCATGATCCATGGATCCTAAATCTATCCCACCATCCCTTCCAGCCCAGACTGTCTATAACCATTCCAGAATATGTAACAGGTATGTATCTAATTTTCAAAAACTCCCCGCATGTCTAGATCATACTAGGAAACCTCTCTTTGGTCGCGAGCGGACTTGGCGTCGGCGATGCAACCTCAACTATCGTCTCTCCCACTCTCAACGGTGCTGGCCTCTTGGACACCACCTCTTTGAATGCCGGCCCATTACCACCCTGTACACCTGAGTTGACACCCAAAAAACGCGATCCCCCAGAATTACTGCCCTGTACTAGGCTCGCCGCACTAGCTCTCTGCCCAAGAATCGACTGCCGATAATACGCATCGTAGAAATCGCTAACGCTTACTTGCGAAGTGTCGCTTTCGCTCCTTCCCCTCCCGGTTTTCGACTCTGGTCGAGGTAGTTCCAACAGTGGTGGCTGGGATGGTAACTGAGGAATCGGAGGCGTCTCGGTCTCAACGTCAAAATAGCTGCTGCTGCGCGAAGATACTGATGAGATAGAGGAGTTCGGGGAATGGCGAATAGCATTTACATTTGAGAACGGTGACTCTCTCGGACGGTCGAAGTCGACTTTGCGGCCTTGTACGGATCCCTCTCGTGTGCGATTTGTCGATGTGGGATCGTAATGCATCTGGTCGCGGTCGCGGCTACGTCTGTTCTTGAGAGAATCAGAGGATGGCATGCGGGTGTGGCGGCGGAGAGAGTCGCGGGTGCGGGTGATGCTGTGAGAGGATGTGGAGCGTTTCTGTGAAGCCGATGTTGAGGTTGATCGGCTTCGGGTGCTAGATCTTAGAAGGGCGGAGTTGGAGCGAGAGCGAGCTCGGGGGTCGTGAGGGGCAGCAGCGTCTTTGTTACACTCTAGGATCGAGGTTCTTGTGCTGTACATACTGGAAGCTGCGATACTGTGCCCTCGACCTCGTGACTTATAAACCGTAGCTGAAGAGTCTCTTGCGTGTGTTGGTTGGATGATCGAGACTCGCTGGACACTGACAACCGAATCACGTATGATTGGCTCTGATGGCCTCGAGCCAGCATTGCAGTAAATTGGCCCAGGGAAGGTTGGCGCTGATGGGTCCCATTGCTCTTTGGGAGCAGTGTTCTGGATAGGTGACGTCGGACTCCAATTCCTTGTATCCTTTGGGAAATTGGTGTGCTTAGAAGCTGCCATTTGAGGAGCAAGATCATTTAGTGGTACTGGACGTGGAGGAACATCGCCATCTCTGGGACTGCGGTGCCGAGAAGACGGTCGGTCAAGCTCATCGTTCGTGGGGAAAATAGATCGCGAGCCACCTCGAGCTGCTTGAGATGGCATAGAATGAGCCGCAGAAGGGAAGACTGAAAATAATGGAGTCTTGGCGCCTCGTGACGGTTGTCGAACCGGGGGAGGGACTTTGATAGATGAAGTATTTGTGCTCACGATAGAAGCAGCCTCTGATTTGACATTACGTACAGAGTTGCTCGGGGAAGGCACAAAGAGGCCGATCTTCTCGATCTCACCTGGAAATTGTAGCTTTGGAAGGTAGGACGTTGGCCGTTCCTTAGGTGTTGATGGTCGACTGAAGTGGACATCCAATGGAGATACCCAGCTTGTTGCTTCGCCTTCTTCAGAGTTTCTCATAGTAGGTGAGTCACTCTTGAAGGACTTCTGGGATCGCGGAGATGGTAGAGGAGGGAGATATGACCCACCGATACCACCAACTCCTGATGGCATCTGGTTTGTCCTGCCGTTAAGCTCCGCATGTGAAGGCTGAAGACTTAGCGGCGATGGCTTGCGTTTGGTATGGTTGAGACTGGAAGGTGCCAGACTTTGTGGAAGTGAGAGCGTGCTGCTTGAAGCTGAATGGCCTCCTTGATATCCTGCTTTGCCCCAATCCACAACTTTCGTCTCGGGTGCCAGAATATAGGATGGTGTGGGAGAAGTTGGTCTCGATTGCGAGACGCCGCCGAAATAACCATGCTCGATGGCCCTGACTCCGAACAAATCCCCTTCCCCCACACCTCTCCCGACCAACTTCTCCTTATCGGACCTTAGAGATGCCTCTAGCTCCGCTTTCTTTGTGTTCTTCTTCAGTCTTCAAACGTTAACTTTGTCCCCAGTTAAGATTCGTGATACATACTTCCTCTTATTCCAAGCTAATTTTGCGAAGCCTGCGATGAATGTCACTCCAATAAGGCACCCGAGTATGATACTGGTGGATGATTCATCAGCCCTACGTTTTCTGTTGACTGGACTTGTTGGAACCTACCCAAATTTGCTGCCCGTACTCATGCTCCCGAAGGACCCCATGATGCATACAATTAAGTAATCACAGCCTGATAACAAAATATCGTGCTTCGATTTGACTTCGACACAGTCAATAGTTCAGACAAGATGACTAAGACGACCGTTCAGTGCAGAAGTCGACGCACTGCACAGTCGAAGACCAGATGAAATAGAAAGGTCGGTCAAAACAATGATGTCTGTCTGCATCCGGGCGACTTCTATACCAAGACTGAATGGGCCGCACAGACAATGTTTGTGCTCCCCGCAAAGATCAAGTTTTCCTCCGTTTCGGATTGTCTGTTTGGGGATACGATCGATTGGTGTTTCGAGAACAGCAGAGCGTATCGTTCAGATGGGAAGGTCGGTGCAGACTGGATGTCTCTGATAAGTGAGGCTCGAACATCCAAGTTTCGAAACGGCTGAGGTCGCGTCCTCCACCCAAATCGGACCACACTGGTGGGAGACGATGATATAAAGATAGTGGGGTAGAAATTTGTCAGAGCAGAAGCGTCTAATGATATAGACAAGAGGGCATATCTCCAGAGATATTGGAATCAATTGGACGAATGCAGCAGGATAACGATCAACGACAACGAGGGAGAACGAATGAAAGAGGAAAGGAAAGTGGGAGATCTGAAGTTCATCGTGTCGTCCAGCTTGAGGCTTAGGACTAGCCGTAGTTGGAGTAAAAGGAAGCCCTGGCGCCGTCGATAATCCAGGTGGCCGGGCGCTGCTGAACCACAGTCCAACACTCCCTCTGTTCATAACCTTGGCATCCTATTTCTTCCCAAATGGCGGCCATCGTGGAAGGAAGGAGCTGATTCATCTAGCCTGCATCTAGCCTGCTTCAATCCCTTGGGCGTTAGACTGTTCTGCAGCACACGCCGCGTCCTGCACGCACAAGAGGATACAACAGCGCTAAAGTCTTTCAGGGAAGGTGTGGCACTTCGATATCCGACGCCGCCAAACAAAGGAGTCGTTGGCGTGGGCAAAAGATATTTCGGGCTTCCAGAAACGGGATGCAACCATACCACGCCATCTCCGTAGAGTATGTGTCCTGGTCCTGACGTGTGGTGGCCACTGGTAACGCCAGCCAGGCTGCGGCCTCAACCTCCCTTCGCGAGAGGGATGGAAATTCATCACAAGATCAGACATGTTAGTTTTTGAAGAGAAAGCTACCAACAGCCGAAGCGGATAAAGGGAGGGTGAGGCTGTCGTTGGTTTCAAGCGAGCAATTTTGATACGAACGCCTCGTTCAAAGCGCCGGCCGCTAGATCAGATCCCGTCAGGAACAGGTTTAGCGTCGATCATTCCAGGAATAGCTTGTATTCTTAAATAAACCCCCTGAATACGATCGTCACAGTTTTTGCTTAACCCTTCGGAAGATTCTTGATCTCGTTCTCAAGCACAGGTTTTTCTCTTCGTTTCAAATCGTGAACAGCGATCATTCCATGACGGAGTTTCTTGGTGTTGATGTTTGGACGAAGGTGAGCTCGAATTTTGACGGCCTTCCCGCTTTTCTGAGTCAAGTGTCGAGCTGAAGGTTGCAATTTCCCGATGCTGTGGGACAAGATGTTCTTCATCCCGTCTTTATGCAGAGCTTATGTAACTCAATACTTATCCCCCGACTAGGTTTCCTTATCGTCATGGGCGCCAAGTGATGTGCGCGTTACTACAGGGCTTGCTGTCGAAGTTCATATTGACAAACCTGCCTGGGAAATGGTGACAAGTTAAAGAAGAAACGTAAATTGCGCATCTCGTTTCCTGGCGCATCAAGATTGACTTGCTGCTAGAAGACAATTCTTAAATTTTCATACAATAACACTACTGGAAATACCTTCCGACACATCTCACTACTCCTTGAGCTTCTGATACTGCATTTTCTGGTCGCCTGTGCGAAACATCATCGGCGCCATCGATCACGATTCGCCCTTTTGTATGCTTGTTCGTCAAGGTTCTGCCATTCATAATGGATATTCATGCCGTCGTAGCACTCCCCAGTTTTGGTGCCTGTGAAGTTCACATCTCCAGGATCCGCTTCTCGAATTCCCCAGGTTCCTTTCACCTTCTTTCCACCGTCCGAGAACGTCATGCTGTACAGTCGATTATCTTCACGGAGCCGGATAACATCCTCTCCAGTCTCCTTACCCCTCCATCTGTAGAACCGCTTCGGGTCGTCCTTGGACGGTTCGTCATCTGCATCTAGCAAGAACTCGTCTACGTCTTCTTGATACCGATCTTCCCCTCTTCTGTCGACGCTGCGTTGCGTTGAAAAGCGGAACACGCCTTCGTACTCTCCAAAGTCGAAGCGTCCGTAAGTCTCTCTCCCAGCACGACGCTTTGTGGTGTAAATCTCCAGAGTATATGGTGAGGATTGGCCGAAGCATTCTGCCATGTCTGGGCACTTGATCTTCCACTTTCCAGTGATGCCCCAGACCCCATCATCTTCTTCGTCTCCACTCGGCTCCTGATCGCCTTCTCCTTCATCGCTGTCACTCTCGCTGTTGCTTTCATCCTCATCGGATTCTTCATCTTCATCTTTGGCGTCTTCATCCCACCCTGCCCGTCGGTCGATTTGCTTCAGTCTTTGCTGAGCCAGGTTGTTCCTCTTGGAGCCAATGATCATAATATTGGTGATCGAAGTCTCATGAAATAGTCTACTTCCAGCGGCTTGATGCAGATGAGCTCTGTTCGCATCATGCAGGCCACTCAACTCAACTGGGCGATATCCAGCGTCGAGGCCATTCTCGTCATAGAACGCTTCGCGAATAAACTTCTCAGGATCGTTTTCCGCCAGACGAATCCTCACCACGAATCCTGGTGGTCGCTCTCGAATTAATTGAGCATGCTGGGCTGGGCTTCCTACATACGCAGAGGCAGCGACTTGTGTCCTCACACCTGGAGCCAGGCGTGGCTGTCCAGATTGCTCATTGGCTTTGCGTTTCCTGCTCCCAGTCGCGAGGAGCGTCATTTCCTCTCCCAGTCCTGCGACTTTCGCGTCCATCACCTCTGACTTCGTTCCACGCAACCTCACTTTCAAAGCCTCAGTATCACTGCCCCTCGCTGAGTATCCCCTGAATGCCAATTGCGCTCTCCAGAACTCGATGGGTCGTTTGATCGTACCTGATGGCGTCGGATCAAAACTGTACCCCCATGCTTGAAAGCCATGCGTATTGAATTCATATTCGACATTGTTCAATGTTCGTTTGATCGTTGAAGGACGATTGGACGACACATTCACATTGCTTCTGTTTCAGAAGTGCTGAAGGCGTCGACATGTGGATATTTATGTGTTCGAAGGCGCTTCAATAGTTCAGCAGGTGCGGAGATTAGATCTCAAGGAGCGAAGAGACGCGTCGGTGCGGTCTGGTCGCCGCGACGTGCTAGCCGAGGCAGCTTCGAATAGGGTACCTGCACGTGGATGGAATTGACGAGAACTGCACCTGATATGGCGCTCGTACAACCAAACCTCGTTCATGATCTTCGATTATCATCTTGATGCGAGCTCATGCCACCGTCTTTCTTTTGTCTATTCGGGGCTCAAGGCAAGTGTCCAGTCACGTGTTTTAAAGAGACACAGAGAGTGTCTCTTTCCAGTACCTGTTGGAGCCGTGCATGGGTAGCTTGCTATGACTAATATGATCGATATGTTCAAGTACATTTATCCTTCATTCGGAGCCTCTGCAGGTTGTAGGTGGCTCGTGGGTGCTCTGAAGTTGTTCCCTCCAGCACCTTTGTAATCAATCCTTTTTCTTGCTTCCGATCTCACTTACGATTTTGCGGCCAAGATCTGTCCCCTTTTCTTCCCCTTCTATCGCATCAGCATAAGTATCTTGATGCGCTTCTTAATCCAGGATTCTCGCACCAGTCATAGGCCTAAAAGGGCTCGGCCCGCTTAATCTGTGTTTACATGAACTGCTCTGTGAGTAGCGAGTCGCTTGAGCAGGACTTTGTGAATAACATCGTTCTATTCTACTTAACCATCGATAAGACTCATTCGACCCACTACTGCGGCATGTGGAAGTGCAGACCCATACAGGCGTACTACAATCCCTCCTAGGAGATCAGCGAGCATATCTCCAAGTCGCCCACCCAAATCTCCAGAACACGCTACCACCACGGAAGCCGTTTCCAGCCTGACCCCTCAGTCCCAGACTCTCCATCATACGAATAACCGCCAGATTATCTATTCTCGTCTCCACGAAAAGATCTCTTCCTCGCCACCGATCATGGAAATACTCAAAAGTGTATCGAAGCGCTTCTTTCATGTATCCCTGCCCACGAAAGTTCGGGTGTGTTCTAAAGGAGACTTGGTTACCATTTGGGATTATCTTGATGAAACCAACGACTGTGCCTTCAGCGACAGTAGGTGCGCCATATTCGTATTGACCTCGAAGGATGATAAAAAGTTGCAAAGCTCCGTTCCTCTCCCATTCCGCCCATTCTTGGTACCATCCTTGAGGGCTGCCCCGAAAATCGTTGATCCTGCCGTATGCTTGGCTCTCCTCTGCCCTAATGCTTCTGACTAGGAGGCGGTTGGTGTTTAAAGCGACAGGAGGCATCTTTTTGAGGGACTAGAGATGTATGGTCAGTTTCTTCTCTATTTAACTTGAACTGTTGCTTTGTTATTTCAGTTTCGGGAGGTTCGCAAATGCTGTTTCGGGATCGTGGAGACGAAGCGCTGCGTACGGCATGGCAATGTTCTTTAATAGACTTCTTCAGAGGCCCTGAATCACCTGTAGTCCTCTTGTTGTGGGGAGTGCTCATTCCCTTCTCCTTGATTTGGTTGACTCTGAGGATGGTTGATCTTGTGGAGCTTGATTTCTATCAATCACTTTCTTGTCAGCTTTCAGACACTACTCGGTTCCAAATGATCAGTACAGTAGATCGTTGCAATGATGCTCAAAGCATCGTATGAGAGTATCAGCACGATATGTTTTCCCCCGATTGTCTGTTGTTCAAACCCCCGACGTCTTTCAGTGACGGTGGGACATGTGTTCCCAACCACGCAGGCTTTGAAATTGCAAAGACTGTTACGTGGACAAATTACCAGATGTCTCACAGTATAGTGAAACTTTGTGTAAAGAGTTGCTTTCTTCTCTTGAGTTCATGTGCTTGGAATGTTCGGCAAGATGACTGCTTGACAGCGGAGCAAGAAACGAAGCCGGCGAATAACAAGAGTTCAGGAATTACCCAATCAACGCATATTGGGCACCACAAGCTAGAATACTCTGCAAGTTGGGAGATCCAGAAATGATATACTTTGCTGGTCTATGCTTTTGCCATACCGATTGTGCCAGCTGTCGATGGCTCAAGATCAGAAATGCGCAAATCGCTGTGAAGCCTGGAATTTCAGCGATCGCAGCCTGTAAATCACCTCACTGCCTGAGACAGTTTCTCCGCCAGACTCTGGCTATATAGAACCTGTTTCCTTCGAGATAAATGGTGTGTACGAATATACGACATACACTGGTGAAAAATCCTCTGTTGTTTTGCAACCATTGACGAGCATGATCTGAACTTCCGTCGCCCCTTCTTTCTTTGTTTATCTCGCTAGGGGACTGCCCCAGCACTTTCCTCTGCGGAAGAAGCAACCTGAATATACTGCTGCCAACCTTGAATCTATCTTACTAACATTTTTACTAAGTTATTCATTATTCCACTCGCTATCAATCCATTCTTCATCGCCATCATCTTATTCAACAATACAGACTCTCACCGTTGCATCGTTTACAACCCACTCTTTAGCGCAGGAAATTGAGGCTATAGCAACATGGAGCCGGCAGCGCAGATTCTCAACAGCCAAATCGCCTTCACGGATCCCAATTTGACAATTGAGATTACTCCTGCCGACATTCAGCGATGGGTGGACCTGTTCCGCTACAATGAACATGATGCTCGCATCGCAATCCTCGCACATAGAAATGACCCTTCAGCACATGTTTCGGACGAGAAATGGCGATGGGTCCAGTGGGGCCATGAGAGAGCTGGCTTCAACAAGGAAACATACGAACATCTTCTCATGCTGAAAAGTTTAAGCGAAAAGGAAAAGACATGCAAAGCGAAGGGACTGAGATTATATGAATGGGTTGGAGATTACTCGAGAATCTGCTTGGAAGGTTTCATGACTCTTGATTCTCTTCGACGCATCGTCAACGAAGACGAAATTGGTACGGTGGATTCCGCAGAGAAATGGTGTTACATCAAACACAATTCGTGTCATGAACAAAGAATATTGTCTTGGGTGAGAACGCGGGAGGCTGTCATTTTTAAGGCAAAAAGTATCTACAACGCGGTCTGGAAATTGGCCATCCAAAAGCTCAAAGGGGAGACGACACTTGAAAGGGCAGGTTTTCATTCGGTGTCTCAAAGCTCTCAGGGTGTGGAGAATAACGCAGATACTCGAATTGACTTCATACGGCTTGACGACGACTATAATACAAATTGGATGGAGCAAGAACGTAACCATCGCGCTCAGGTATGGGACTTATCTACCTCCTCTGGACTGCTTCGCGCCCAAGTCCACCTCAACAGATCACAACCAGCACACGCATTTCGAGTTCTTCCAATCGAGAGTCGCCCACCAGGTTCTATCTCATCAGCACTTCCCACTTGGAGTCAAGTGGGCATGCACTCGTTCCTGCAACGCTACCGTGGTGATCCATTCATAAGACTTCCTGAGTTTGGCAACGCGCCAAGAATCTTTCCACTTCCTGGAGAGGTTGTCACAGCGCGACAAGAAGCGTCTGCTGTGAATCGTCCCGTTGCATTGTCCGATACACCAGTCATACCTCCACCCGATGCTTTGCCATCTCAAGAAGACCAAGGATCCTCTACCAGACAGTCCAGGCGTGCTCTAGAGCAGCTCTTCAAGGCATACATGAATCGGGGACGGGCAGCTGCTCAACGCGAACAGATGCAGAGACCGAAAAGCCGGACACATTGTATGGAGCAGCTTTTTGGAGACGCTTTCCCTCAAACTGTCTCCGACATGATGGTTAGAGAAGTTGTTGTGGCGAAGTCTCTGGAAATGGATGAAGCCTCTACCGACGTAAAGCTAGTTCCGATAGCTAGCACGTCATCAAAGTTTTCTGGGTGTGGATCAAGTACTACTTACCGCGGAGTGCTACTCAAGCCAAAAGACAAGGAGCTCCACTTCCCAAAAAACCAAGTGCCAAAGAAAGGCAAAGTACCGCAAATCGCTCCAGGGTTTGCATTACACTTAAGGGCGCGATGAAGGAAAGGCGCGAAACTTAAGCATTATCGGATGGATAGCCTTCGGAACAATCTTGAGATAGTCCAGAAAATGCGCGTTATTCAAAGCTCTTATGAATGATTGCCATTGTAGGATAGACAGCGTTTTACATAGCGTATGATACATTTCAAGCGGGTTCGTGCCGAGTCAGCTGCCAAATCACAATTTGCAGCACATGTACCAATGACAGAAAAGCAATCTACCTCAAAGGCATGTGATATGATGTATCCACTGAAGCAGCTGATTTATTGGTCTGAAAAATTTCTTCAAGTTGTAGTCATGTCACAAGCTTTCGTCTGAAACGTCCACCGCGAAGCCGCGCAGATCAGTCCCAGGTCGATTCAGGGGGTTTTTCTGCGAGCTTACGTCCTCGCTCATCCAAGATTTGATCGTGATTCTACTCGTGACAGAAATAACCTGGTACATTGAACATTCGCATGATATTTGATATCGTGTTTGAGATGAGAGCTGTGATCCTGTGATTGAAGACGTAGCGTTCAAATCAAACAAAATAACAGATGATAAATACATCAAGTATATAAGTATAGATTGTTCCCAGAACTTCAGTACCTCCATTACTCAACTCAGATTATCACCTGCGAAGGAAGCGATCTTTCCAAATTGCTTCATACAGTTGCCTAGCGCCGTGCTACAGAGATTCTCTCGGACGTGGTTGATAATTCGAGAGCTTAAGATGTTTGAACAGAGCTACATATCTCTAGCATTCTTCTACCGCCTGCGCCCCTCACTTTCTCGTTGTTTGATTAAAAATCAATTGCGACTTTGATCCTCGCTTATTCCTGGCCACCCCCACCGACCCCGCACTTTGTAAACAAATCGTTTGAACGTGCCGGAAAAGGTCGGAATTGCGTTGTCACCGGCAGCCGCCTTTTCGGAGAACTTTGGATGATTGAAATATTGGGTTCTGTCGGCCGCTATCTGATGTTTAATGGCCAGGCTTGAACCCCCAATGTTGTTCCAGTGGAGCGGATTTGGACGAAACCGGCCAGTTCACGGTCTCAGCATATATGTAGCTTCGCGAAGTATCAACATGTTTGTCGTAAAATTGCCTCAATCTCAGATTGGCATGTTGATGTAATGGTTTCTCCTTCCAAATCTGTATAGACTTGTCAACGACGCATTTGGCCTATGACTCAGGTCGCAGGTCGCATGTCGCATGGTCGCCCTAAAATGGTTAAGATTTATAGCTGGATCTCAAGAACGCTAATAATATAGCAGCCTCCCTCGACAATAATTATTTGTCTATAATTGAACATTCATCTTGAAGTCGACAATGTGAATCTGCATCAAAGGGTGAAAAGTGGTCGCACTTCAAGCGCAGCACTTGAACTCCATCTAAACAACATACAGGCAAACTCTTGTCAATCTGTCAGTCGTTGTATGCCAAGATCATTTACAAAAGTCTCAGAAGCTTAAGTTTCGGACACCTTTTCTCAACATTCCTCGACACGCCCTCGTTCCTTGGGACAAGAAAATTTCGACAAACCCCCTCTGTGCACCATACACACATCGGAATCTCAGACTTTCCCTAACCTCCTTCACATCTTCAAATTTCAAACCAGGCACTTTGCTACATACGACGGCAAGAGTTGCCAGCTACTCTACTTTCCGTCCGTAGAAGAGGATAAACTCGCAAACATGACAGAAAAGCAAACAGCCGAATTCAACTTCACGGCTCCGACCCTGCTACCAGACGGCTCATACCTCCTTGAGCCAACCTTCAAAGTCTTGAAAAAGGGAGAGCAGCCATCAGATATTGTCATTGCAAAGAACAGTGAAATTCCTGAGCAATACAGATTGCCAGGGGAGACCACTGCCCAGGAAGATGAAAACATGCAGTATTGCAAGATGGAAAGCAAGGCCGGGTACTTTGTGGGCCGCCCGGAGGAGGAAAAGATGTTGAATGCTGCATTCTATGACGAGAAAGCACTCTGAGGATGAAATAACATGGACTTATATGGTAAGACTCCGTGAGCTAACACTGACCAAAGTGGGAGGCCGTGATGGCAGAAGTAGGCTCGAGACATTACTTGCTGGGCGGTTAAGTGATCGCGAGACCAAGGTGGATGAGAGGCGAGCGTACAGTCTAGATTTTTCGATAGAAACATCCCGGACCACAATCCAAGGCGCCTCAGGTAACAGTGACTTGGTCGATAACACTTCTTTCATCGCAGAAGTGGGCAGACTCTCAGCGCTAGTAGCCAGTCGGATCCTCAATAGAGCAGTGCCACAGCAGAATCTTGAACTTCTTGAGCTTCAAAACACCAGGGATTGCGGCCTCAATATGGGCCACGAGGATAACAAACTGATCAGTAAGGCTCCATAAAGATCAAAACACACTAAACCTAATAGTTCAATAGCAACCCTTCAGTTAAACTATTCGAATACTGATGTGGCCTCCTTGCAAGATTCCCTGAGCGTCTCTGGAGAACTGCATGTCGACTTCTGGGATGATTATGGTCGCTTGACGGTTTCGTTGGGACTTTCAAACATCCCCGAAGGATACTGGCCCGGAAGAACCATGATATCATCACTACGCCTCTACACTGTTCTAGCACCAATGACAGCATTGGTACTAAGGCAGTTCAACCTCACCTCAGTCTTGGGCCAATCAAGATGGGTGAAACTTCTCGAGCCCCGTACCAACCTTCAATTCAGGATGTTCCGACCAGTGTTCCTAATAGTGTACGTTCTGTATTACTAGCTCAGTTTACAGGCGGTCTGACACGTACCCCGTACCGTATTTCTAAGACTATACGTATTAGCAGGGGTAATAATAACACTGTATTGTACGAGGATATAGTAGAAAGAAATTCCGAAATTCCAGTCATCTATCAACAACCTGGCGAGACAACAGCAGCCGAGGATAACTCTATGGACTATACGCGTCTCGTCAGTGAGCAAGCAGTTGATGTTGGCCATGAAGGAGACGCATCACTCGCAGCCATTTCCCTTGATGAGAAGGTGATACAAAAGAGGGGGCGTGCACGCCAGCTCAAGGAAGATGTGCAGAAAGACCTTCTGCGGAGGGGAATTGGCGAACACTCCAACGAGAGCGCATTCGAACGATTTTTATCTGGTAACAAACCTCCCAAGTACAAATTTCATGAGCTAGGGGCAACAATAAACCCACAACAGACCTCGATACAATCAGCAAAAGTCAAAAAAGCAATTCTCGTCAACTCCGATCCTGCGGTAAAAGTAATGCGCAAAGTCGCACAAGCTGCGGTAGAGATCTTGGAGTCGGTGGTTCCATCGGAACTTCTCAACATGTTGAAGAGACATGCTGACAAAAATGTTCCATTCGTATTCGGACATGAGGACAATAAGTATTTCAGTAAGACTTCCGTGTGCTGCTCGTCAAAGTTGAGACTGATGTTCTTGATAATTAGCTTCCATGCAGATCAACTACTCTTCAATTGATGGGCTTTCTTTGAAGATCACCTTGGGTGAGATGGGAGGACTTCATGTGGACGGAAGAGATGACCCTACCAGCTGGACGGTGTTGATGGACCTTTCCAATTACCCAGACGGCTATTGGCCTGGTAGGACCCTGATTATATCTCTCCGTGTGTATGCCGTCATGTCAAAGATGATTGCACTTGTCTTCAAAGGAATTCATCCACACGTTAGTTCGGGGCCGATGGAAATGGGCAACTCCCCACGAGCCCCGTATGTCCCATCTGTTCCAGTTCCGAGTCTGGATCCCGACCTCTACATCTATTCTCGACTGATGATAGTCAGTTACGCCAAAGAATCAATGAAATAAGCTTCTCCAGCTTTGATGGGAGCTCGAACCTCGGCGATTCACGTAATGGAGAATGCACGAGGAGCGCTCAGCAATACTCATACAGTCTTGAGATCTGCCGAGGATATTGGAAAGCGATGGAGATGTTAGCACCCTGCTCAAGGATCTTTTATACAAAAATAGATGGCAAGTGTTATATATAACAAGGCATTGCGAATTCTCGTTTCGTTCGTTATGTCGCATTGGTACAGACGTTACGTCCAGTCTATACTTAATCGGGAATCTTTGTCGAGTGGAGGCCGAGGAAAGATTAACTGCTCGAAAGGTCCAATCAAAGAGCAGGATGGATGTGTGCTTTTTGCTAGCTCGTGAAGACAATCGTCCATATGATCTCGCTTCGTTTTTTGTTATATATGGTGACTAAAAACGCGCCCGCTCGTCAAGGCAAGGCTTCGTCGAAACTGCATTTCCTCAAAAGCTTGGCCAACAGACTTTACAACCCTCAGGTTAAAATCGAGAGACAGCAACCCGACACGGCTAAACCCGCTATTCAACAGGAGGTCGTTCTCTGGAGTCTGAAGCTTCCTCCTTTCTGATTCGCAACCTATCCGGGCGCGAGATAATCTCAGCAGCACCGAGAAGCTTTTACACTAACCCATTACGATTGCAGCGATGTCGAATTTAGAACCTAGCCAAGACGAATCTATTGTTCATTCTGGTTCCTCCAAGATACCAGGACTTGTCAATGCAAGCCTTTCGAACTCCCCAGTCGCTATCGAGTATTCGGAAGCTTCTAAAGTGGAACTCAACTACAAGTACCCGGTAGTTCAGGCAGATGGATCAGTAATAATCGAGACAAACTTCGAAGACCGCCGTCAGGAGAACAAGCTCCTTATGATAGCCAGAAACTGCGAAGTGCCTGTCGAGTTGAAACAGCGTGGCCGCCTTCCTGACGCCGTCGATCAGAAGATCCAATACAGACGATGCAGACCGGGAGAGCCAATCTTCGTCCGACAAGGCAATCACACGAATTATAACGGAGAATTCGTTGGCGAGGAACAGATTCATGCCATGCCAGAGGTAGAACGTTCCATGAACCACGTTAGGGAGATGCTTTTCAAGCGCAACGAAGACTTTCCAGACCAGAGTGATTTTGAAATGATCCTAGCTGGTACGACAGGGCAGTTGAAGGAGTCAAGCAGAAGAGACTATGGATTGGGATTCAGTCTAGACCAAAATGGTCAGACAATTCTATCATATACACTCAATAACCGAATGAAGCAAA
This sequence comes from Cadophora luteo-olivacea, assembly GCA_026120085.1. Classification (NCBI taxonomy): domain Eukaryota; kingdom Fungi; phylum Ascomycota; class Leotiomycetes; order Helotiales; family Ploettnerulaceae; genus Cadophora; species Cadophora luteo-olivacea. The sequence continues at coordinate 402,069 of JALRMC010000009.1, forward strand.
ACAAGGAGTTGTTGGCAGAATTTCATCGAGAGGCAGCGTTCATTGCTACGTCGATTCTGGAGTCATCAAGCTGCCCCAAAGATCTTTTGAAAATGGTCAGAAAACAATATGATCGGAATACTCCCTGTACTTATGGCAGCGAAGATAACAAATATTTCTGTAAGTACTCTCTGCTCATCTTATGCTTGACCGAGGAGCGGTAGGGCTGACATCAGCTCAGCGGCCAGTCAAATCAATTTCTCGCCCGTTCAGGAAGTGGAGGGCAATACAATCGATCTGAAAGAAGTGATCGGGGATGTTGGAGGACATCACGGAGACTTTTCAGATGATCCTACACTGTGGACTGTTCTTATCAACTTCTCCAATCTACCAAAGCGTATGGACCCAGGCCGAATGATTCTGACTGGCCTTCGCATCTATGCAGATATGGGACCGAATACAGCCTTGATATTCAAAGGAGTCCACACACATCTGCCACTCCCACCAGGCCCAATGGGCGATTCGACACTTGCTCCTTACGAGGTCAAGTACGTTCCTGAGTTGGATCCAGCACAGTACGTCTACGGACGAGTGATGAACGTCAATTACCCGAAGAAGATCGTAATGGATCAGTCCCCCTTCAAGATTCGCACAATAACTCCAGCATACCTTACCCGCGAAGATGGGCTAGTTTGTAATGCTCCAGACTTCCTTCCGGACACCTCAGCAGTCTGGGGTACCAAGCGAAATACGATGGAGTCCAAGGCGAGATTAAGTGCTTTAAATCTTGCTCGAGCCAGTCGTCTCGACCCACAGGCATTGCCCTCAACAGCTGATGCTATTGCTGCCTTGCATAGATGGCGAGAAGGAGACGAGATTTGTACTCCTAGGTTGGAACAAATTCAGGCAGTTACTGATGCAAACATCGACACTGAAGAGAATTCGGAACACTATAACAAGTGGGTTGAATATGCTAACAGTTGCGAGCAACAGATCTCTCAAGTCAAGTTCCAAACGCCTGGGCAGGTTGGAGCTGGAGCTAAAGGTGGTCCTACGAACTGGGTTCAAGAAATTGGCTCTTCACTTACTGGCTTCTCAAAAACGGCAGAAGTACCGGCAAGAAAGGGGCAGAAGAAAGACACAAAGAGGGATGGGAAGAAGATGGGTGATAGTACGGGCAAACAGGTTGAAGAAATTCTCAACTTGCGCTCGATCCGCTATACTTACAAGTGCCCTCAGTGCGAAAAGCGATATGTACGCAGCACAGGTTGCAAGGAGCACCACGATCGTCATCATAAGAATTTCGGATGGAGCGCACCGGAAGCCACTCCAGATCCGAATCCCAAGAAGGCGATATCTCAGGGAACACAGGATGATAGCACAGAGAAATCAATTACAACCAGAAATGGCGAGAAAGTTGCACAAGGAAAGAAGAGAAAGCGTTCTGCAACTAGTCAGGGAATGGATGAGGACGGAAACTTGGATTTCGATTTATACAGCGAGACGGCGCAGGTCGCTTCTACCGCATTCAAGAGAACCAGTGGCAGAAAGAGAAAGCAGATTGATTATCTTGAGTCCAACAAACTAGTTTCCGAAGACGAGGAGATGCAGGGTTAGGAGATGGGTTCTTATTTGTACTCGAAATGTAAGGAACATGAGCGATGGGACAATTGAGAACAAGAATAGGATAGAACTGGAGAGTCATTCAATTCAATTCGGTTAGCGTTGAAGGAGTGACTCTGGAAGTAAACTAATATGATATCCGAGATCACTAAGGACAGCTTGAACACATGAGACTGGATTCAGACTGAAAAAAATAAAACATACAATCAACCTTTGAGGATACGGCACAATAGCAGGAGATGTCCTTCGGTGTGAATAATATCATTTTAATAATAGTCTCTTGGTGAAATACTCCTATACCTAGATGCACTTGGTTCTCTACTTGATATCTGTCTTCATGTCTGGACAAGATAATTGCAGCATGAGAAGGTTGGTGGTGACTATCAGACCTAGTGTGCATGATGATGTAGAAGTTCCAATGCAACTGAGCATATTTAACAATGAATCATGTACATATTGCCTTTAAACAGTGAATACTATTGCAAGATTGGTTATACACCAGATTCCGCTTCGTTTGTATTTCGATACTTTGCGTGCATGGCACGTGATGTTTACTTTCGGATGTGGTCTGTGGCAGCTGTCAAAGATCCTGCTGGCGGCAGTCTCACATTTCAGGGCCACACTACCTTAAGAAACCAATACAATGTTCGGGAACCCAGAACTTTGCCCAAGAAATGTGGAACAAACAGTACTGCAAAGCTGTAACCCGAAATGCTCGATGTCTTGACGTCACCAGGTAGGCATAGCGTATACGGACATAACTCCTTAATTCCATCACATAACAAAGCAGCATTTCTTCTTTCATAGGTCTCTCATCCTGTCGTGGCAACTCGATTTATTCATATCACTTCATTGATCTATCAAAATGGTGACGCAAAAATACAACAAGTTAGCTGGAAAGCATGTCCTTGTTATTGGAGGGACATCGGGTAAGAGACTCCACGCATCCATCTCGGATGACCTGAAAAGCACGACTTCTTTTCGAGACCTATTGGCTCAGCAAGATGAAAATATAATCAGGACTAATGGATGAAAGGACACAACCGCTAACAAGCCCCAGGTATCGGCTTCTCCGTCGCAGAAGCCTCCCTCGAATCCGGCGCCCGCGTAACCATATCCTCATCCAGCGACAGCCGCGTAAAATCCAGCATATCCTCAGTTCAAAAGTCATATCCAGACGGCAAAATCACAGGCTACACATGTGATCTCTCAAAAGAAAGCCTCGAAGACGACGTCTCAGCTTTATTCTCCAAAGTCGGCAAAGTCGACCACATCATCTACACGGCTGGCGATTCCCTCGCGCAAATGCCCCTCTCATCCATCACCCTCCCATCCATCGTCGCCGCCGGCCAGATCCGGTTCTTCGCTCCCCTCATCGTCGCGAAGATCGGATCGAAGTATCTCACTCCAGGCCCGGAATCGTCGATTGTGTTGACGACGGGAGCGGTGGCTGAGAGACCGCATGAGGGCTGGTCGGTTATTGCGTCGTATGCGGCGGGGTTGTATGGGATGACGAGGAATCTGGCGCTGGATTTGCGGCCGGTTAGGGTTAATTGTGTTAGTCCGGGGGCGGTGGATACGGAGTTGTGGAAGGGGATGGGGGAGGATGAGAAGAAGGAGATGTTTGAGAGGATTGGGGGGAAGGTATTGACGGGACGGGTGGGAAGACGTGAGTTTTTCTTGCGTTTGCTTTGGGTTGAGTGGTCATTTGGATATATATGTGAATGCTGACGCTGTTGTGCTCTAGCTGAGGATGTTGCCGAGACGTATTTGTGGTTGATGAAAGACAGCAATGTCACGGGTTTTGTTGCTTCCAGTAATTCTGGATCGACGCTTGTCTAAAGGGGATCACTCTTTGATGGACGAGGCTGGTAATAGTTGCGACTGAGTCGAAAATGAATTGTCTACTCTAGTTTCAGCTCGTCCAGAGGCTTCTCAATCGAAAGTTCCGGTGACGAGGTTTTCCAACACGCCCCTTCACATATCCGACCTCCATCCATCCACTTGACCTTTGGCAACAACTGACTTGCCACCCATCTTGCTGTTGTAGTATGTAAGCTGCCATCACCAAACGGCTCATCTGTCCGATCTACCCTCTGCCGATCCGAAGAAAGGCCCTCAAGCGTGGCTGGGATACTAGATCTGCCTCCTGCAAGCGCTTGGAACACAACCAATTGATCTTGCAGGTACTCATCTACCACGCCACCTTTCCTCAACTCAGCATCAAGTTCATCCACGACCACTTGGGCTATTTCCGTAGCGATCTTTTCAAAGTCTGGGTTCTTAGTGCTTCCGCTATAGAGCCAGTCGCGACCGAACCGTAAACCAGTGGAGGTATGAGCAACGAGTAGCGTATACATTCTTGCTTTATGTCTGCTGTCCCTTACAAGGAGGAAATTGATTTCGATGTCGGGGAAAACGACACCGAGCTCAAAAGTCAATGCACTCTTCAGAGATTCCTGCATCTGTGCTGGAACGAGAAGTGAGACATCGATTCGAGTGATGTTGCCTTGCTCAGTAGGCCAATTTGGTTCTTGCAGTGATTGACCTAGCGGTACAGGTCTTATCACAAATTTGGCCGAGCCGATTTCAGGAGTTCCATGAGACCATCCTCGATGCTCCAGTTTACGGTCGACTTGAATACCAAACCTTTCCAAAGCCGGACACAGAACCTGGTCTAGATACTCGAACGACAAGGAAAAACTGACGTTGCTTCCGCCTTGTATGGTGAGTGTGATTGGCGATCCAGATCCATCCCCTGCGAAGAGGAAGAATGGTAGTGTAGCCTGGAAGACCAGGAGAATGCTCGCAGCTGATTCCGCTTTGACCCTGATATTCCGACTTTTGATAGCGTCTGGAGATAAGCTTGCTTTAAATTCGACGGTCTTGCTTCCAACGGAGCAGCCTTTAACTTCGGCTTGAGTTGCATCAGCAAGGCATTGAATGCAAGAGACGTGCTGAGCCTTTAGACCTAGACAGAGGATCAGATCGAACCTTTTGAAGAAAAAATCAATTCACAGAAATTTTACTTACCACCTCCTCGCACTTTTCCTGCCCTGTTTCCTCTCACATTATCAATTTTGATCGGCGTTCCAGTCAATGCAGCAAGAGCAACTGCCACTCTGACTAACTGACCACCACCTTCTCCTGTTCTTCCGTCAAGAGTCACGAGTTTCTGTTTCGCCATGATTGAATGCTACTTGGACTTGGTCCTGGGCGTAGAAAGGTACAAATCTTGTTGCCTATGTATGTTATGTGTTTGCCTTGCTGCGGCCAGTTGAGCGATTGTCGGTCAGCCTTATGAGTTGCAGATGATCTGCCAGCCAATGACCAGCAAATCGGAACTGTGCGCTGTGATGGGGCTGTAGATATGGGTCTTCAACTGAGACAGTTGATGAATGATTGAACTGTATTGGAGATGAGAAATCAAGAATTGACAATAACCCACTCGGCTCTGTGAAGCTTTTATATTTACCATACTGAACTGCGTGTCCCGGCGTGAGTCACTTGGGGTGGTGGAGTTGTGAGGGCTGAGGAAGAATAAAGATCTATCAATCAGAATTAGTTGTCGCCCAGTTAATTCACCTCAATGGCGGTGACTGACTGCAATGAATGGAAGTACCTTACAATTACCTCGCCACCAAATGACCGTTTGTGAGGATAGCAGAATATTGCATGCACATGATGTATTCTAGGGTTGTTGATGTTTGCTTGATCAAGATGCAGGATCACGAGAGAAACTCAGCCCTCAGCCCCCCGGACTGCCAAGAACTGGAGGCGGGGTGAAGCGGGTGAGACAGGACAAGACCAAGACACAAGACCCCCCCCCAAATGATGCACTGCTCCTTTGCCGCTTCTACAGCCTCACTTTACTTAACTTTAAATGCAATCTCCTAGCTTGATGATATACAGTGTCGCCATAATGCGGATGTTTGACGTCTGTATTCATCCGAAGATCCTGCTCGACCACGACGAGACGAGATCTTGAGGCAATCGACGACAAGATGTTGCGGCAACCGTCCCATTCTAGCTCGATATCGAACTCCGCCAGCCCCAAAGGGCGCCTCAGTTTCTTCAAGAAGAGACCTTCCACCAGCAGCACGATATCGCGGGATGACCACGGATCCTCTGACAAGATCTTTGATGTATGCTATGCACCTTCTTGCGACAGACATGGGACGATACTAATCAATGCCAGCCGCAACACTCCGACAAGATACCCAACTCCCCCGTCTTTCCAGACCTCGAATTCGCCCGATCGAACAATGGTGTGCCATCTCCCGATAGCTTCATTGCTGCTACCCATGACTCCGAATACCTACACCTGCGCGAGAATATTCGGCGCATGAGGAAAGCCCCATCTGGTCCGGACCCGAAGAAGGTCGATGCGGCTTGGGAAGTGTATAAGAAATTGAGAGAGGACTCCTTGCATCTTTGCAAGAGTCTCTTGCAGAAGTCTCGTAAGGAAGCTCCATTCCCAGATCGCTGCCAAGGGGAAATGCTGTCAAAGTCACTCAATGCTGATGGTGAATCAGAAAATACTGGACGGCATGCCTCACTTGAATCCAGTATTGGTCCGTTGGAAACTAGGTCATCAATCAGCGGTTCTCTCACCGAGACCACTGTCCCATCCCATGTCAACGACCAATGGCTATCTGCAATCAACGAATACAAGTCCGCCCAAGAGACAATGCTGGAGAACCTCCGTACATCCTTGGTAACTACCTACAAGGCATATGAAGCAGGGGCGTCGGAAAGGCAATTGCAGGCATTTCTGAGTGATAAAGTACTCAGAAAGAATCTCATTGACAAATGGAGGGACGAGAGCATACACCGGATGAAGTCTGAGAAGCATTTGTTCTGGGAGCACTACCGGATACGATCTTTGAATTTCGACAGGTTGAAACTTGATCTAAAAGCTATCGAGAAGCTGTTCGGTGAGGCGGAAAGTGGACAAGCACCGAACATGGCCATCCGGGAATACGTGATCGCGAAGGACGGTGATACGATTCTGGAATTCGCAAATGCAGCCTCGGAGGTTCATCCGATCTTGAGGTTTCGGGTATCGTCCCATCTTTTGGGAGCAGCATCAACGCTTTTCTCCCAATTCCTCTCACCACCGAAACCTGGAGGCGGCCAACCGCTCGATATGATAAGTCAACTCCCGCCACCTCCATCGCGGCACATTTGCAAGGATGGTATGGAAGTCAAGGTATACCAGATGCCACAAATAGAGTTGAACAACAACGAAGCTCTAACAATGCTCTTCCATGCTGCACACATGCACAATCCCAAGATACCCAGACAGATCGAGTTCCCAGTCTTTGTGAGCATTGCAGAAGTGTGTCTACGATATCGATGCACTTCTCCACTGGAGTTGCAGGTCGAATATCAGTGGTTGCCTCAATGGATTCATCTAATTGGAGACGACAATGCCGATGGCTTCTTGATCATCGCTTACGCTTTTGGACTCCGGAGAATCTTTACCAGAATGTCAAAGTCAGCTATTTTGAATGCCACCAGTGACGAAGAGATCCAGAACAGAACCCAGTGGCCACAAGCAGTCAGGGACAAGATCAAAGCTACCAGGACAGCCAAAATGGCGCAGATACAAAATTGCTGCACCACGGCAATTGGAGAGTATTTCCGCACCCCGTCTGATTCTGCTGATCGTCGCTCGAACCTCGGAACTTTACAATTGACATCACAACCTCGCTGTCCGAGAAACTCCCATATGTGTGATGCGACGAATCTTGGCTGGCTCATGCTTGTCTACAACGAACTTCGAATTCTGCCTAGCATCATGAAGGATGTGGGACTTCAAGATCTCCCCGAATCACCCAGACGGAGTGTTCAAGAATTGGTCGATTGCTTGAGATTGATGCCAAGTGCTCCTCAAGTCCACAGCGGGGTATGCGATTATGCAGCCGCTTTCAGAAGCGATATAAACGACATCTACAATAGTGTCAGAGGGTTGACTTTACACGATGTGAGTGGGAAGAACGGCTGGGCTCTATCGAAGAATGCCGGTCCGTCAGAGGACAGGTTGGACGATCTCCCTCGGGATGCAGCTGAGCTCGAAGCGCCGCTCGAATACACACGACAATCACGAAGACAGGCAGCCTTGTCAAACGAGGATATCAGCCTACGAATCCTTTCCCATCTCGAAAACATGGAAGATCTCAACTCCGCCGCCATGATAGACAAGACATTCTATCATGCCTACAAGCGGAATGAAGCGACCCTCCTAAAGAACGTCTTCAAAGCAGAGAGAAGAAGAACAATGTCAACAGTCAACCCAGACATCGCCGGTCTCCGCAAAGGTCTCCGATCGACGCCTCAAAGACCAAGTCCACTCAACATCTCCATTCCAGGCTCCGACAAGGAGCCAAAATCCCTCGCAGCAGACAGACTTCGCTTTCCACGCGCAGCAGGCGCAGCAGGTAGTGACGCAGAATCCAATGACTTGTACGACGCATCGCCGCCTTTCTCGCCAATCGAAGATGACGATGAGGACGAGGTCGTTGAAGAAGTTCACGAAGTTGAGATGCCCATGTCTGAAGAAGAAGCTCATCGCATCCTTTGGCCAGACGCTATTTCAGCACAGGTCTCGTCACCTATTGGTCATGGAAGAGTAACAGGGGATATGAGAGATCGGGTCCCAGGGGATAATGAGAAGTGCTTGGTAGGTGATGTTGTGCATATCGAGGATAAAGTGCGTATAGTGGATGGTGATAAGCATTTGAGGGAGGAGAAGGACATGGCGTTGGGTTTGGGGAGTTACAAAAAGTGATCCGAGCTGGACTGACAATTGATGCCATGCTTGGATCTTTATGGAGAGGCGTTTAGGAGTTGGGTATACCTTGAATCTGGCATTTGGATTTGGATCCAACTCTGGGACTTAGAAAATTTGGATCTTGATGGCGCTTTATACCCACGCGCATGTTTTAGGTTTTCTCAGACTGTATGATAGTCATATATTCACTATCATCAAGCAGTGCGTTGTCGATCCTTGTATGCTGTCAAGTTGCTTCCATCTTCTTTCAACTGAATAGGCAAAGAGCGCTCCAGTAGTCCTTACACAGCTATTCTCTTTTTAACAGCATGCTACTTCGACATCATACTTTGTGGAAACCCCTCAGTCATGTCATGAATCTTGTCCCAGCTGCCTTACACAGATGTACTGTCTCTTCACCACCACAATCCAGGGTGTCTTCCTCAACTCCCATTTTCCTGAGTTTAAACGAGCTTGTGGAAGAAAGCGCAGCTAGAGGATCTGGAGATGGGAAACTGGGAGGCAGGTCGGGACGAAGATTGTGAATTTGGAAGATACGGTGATTACTTGGTTTACTGGATGTGGTCTGGATTTCAGGTCAGTTTTGAGTTGAGTGGTTTCTCTCTTGGATGATCATTGCGGATTTGTATCACTGGTCAGCGTCATGAATATATTGATCTTCAGCGAGTGAAGTGTGTCTGAGGTTGGGCTCACTTGAATCTACTTTGCTCATCCCAAGATTTCATCTCGACTGACTGATTACATGCTTTGCATAGTATAAATTGGAGCAGCAGCAGAATATTCGAAACGTATTCTTTCTAGGAAGGCTTTTATATCAAGGATTAGTTCACCACAATCTTGACTTTGAGTCCAGGAGGGGGACAAATTTTAAGGACGGTGACAAAAGAAGTCGTAAGATGTCTTATCAAACACGCGATTTTCATTCCAACATTCGATAGCAACCCGCATTCTACTCCCTACACTCCTCCCTCCATTTTCCCCACCTCCACCAACTTCTACTAAGATTCATCTATCCCACATCCCACATCTCCCCTTCAGTAAATCTCAAAATGAGCATCAACAGGCTTTCCACAGTTGATACTCAAGATATCCTATCAAATCACATCATTAGCACGTAACTCCCCACCTCAAAGCTTCACGGGTCAACTTACCTGCGGACAAGCACTAAACGCAACAACTAAATCCATCTCAGCCTTCAAGCAGATATACTGCCCTTCCTTGCTGGTCGGTGGCTCGAAAGAGATGGTCAGGAGATCATCGTGAACGGGGATGTTCATGAAGAGGTTGAATGGAGAAGGTGTGAACTGTGGCGCTTTGAGGCCTGAGAGGGGGGATTAGCTTTCTCATCATCTTGTTTCTACAATTAATATCCATCTCAGTGACAGGGATAAAACCCACGCAAAAATTGGAATTTCCATTTGTTAGTGACAGGAAAGAGATACAGAGCAGAATTTGAAAAAGAACAAGTGGAATTCAAGAGGAATTAGGTCGACATACCGAGAGCACTCAACCCCTCCACCAAATTATCTGCACAATTCCTATGCTCGCTCCCACCCCCCAACTCCTCATACCTCTGCCTATCACACGCGGCGATCATCGTATCATGGATGCCAGGCGTTGTGTCTTCCACCACAGTCAACATCTTGACTCTCTCATTGCTGTACAGACCATCCCCCACTTTCGGGATGATCTTGTTGAGCGAGGCCCGGGTGTGCTGCATGGACATTTGGGAGATGATTTGGGAGATTGGGGAAGGGGGGAAGGAGGAAAGGATGAAGGCCCAGGTGTCGACGACTTGGGTGCCGGTGGTGTTGATCACTTTGATGGTTTGGCCGGCGAGGAGGGGTGTCGCGATGCCGTGGCGGGCGGGGATGGTTGTTGGTGCCATTGTTGGGAATGGAAAGGCTTTACAGAGAATTTTGGTTCGAATTATTTTTTGAAGTCGTTGAGGAAGTGGAACTTGGAAAGACTCGGCTTCGAATATGATGATATTGGTTGCAATGGGTCATAGATACGCATGATGTTATGTTTTGGTTGGGATGATAAGATAAGCGAACGGTGGAAGGGCCGCCGGCAATTTTCGTGAGTGAAGGCACATGCCGGCCGATGTCAATGGACATATGGTTTATAGTGAAAGACGTTTTATTTTGATACCTTATCAACGAAACCCAAATCACATTGCAACCCGCTGAAGTGTTGTCACGGGATGCAATGCTATAAGCGCAACCGGTTGACAGCAAATGCTTGTTCTTAACAATATTCCATCAGCAGTCAAAGACGTCAAGTCTATGACACACAATCGAGAATGCACACCCTGTATTATCCAGTGGCCGTTGACAGATGAGAGGATGGCTCACTTCCGAAACTTGACTAGCTTGCCCAAGCCTTCTCCGTCGTTTCTCTCACACCTTTAATAGTACGGCCCGTACCTTGCCCCAGCAAAATAAACCACCGCCATGAGGAACCTTTCTAGCTTTAACTTCTGCAAAGGCAAGCAGCACACAAACACCCAGAAGGCTACCGCGATTCTGTGAAAACGAAATTGAGAGCCGAGGTGGAAGATTGTACCCATAAGGGCAGGAATGATACTCATCCAAAAGGTCAGATCTGATAGAAGATCCTCACCCTTGGTATCGCAGCTGAGTACCAGGCTGAATGGGAGCTTCTCCGCTGGGTTCCAGACTTTTGGATATTCAAGTATGCCGTGGCTGACAGGTTTGCCTTGGCAGTCCCTTCGAACATATGTGAACAGGTATGGCGATGCATCATCTTTGCACTGCGTAGGTAAGATAGTGATAGGCGTGTTCAAACGATGGCAAGTATCAGTCTTGAAAGTTTTCTGTGTTGTTCTAGTGTTGAAACTGCCTTTTGTTGTAGAGGAATGGACCATTGTAGAGTTTGGGACGGCGCTTGTCGTGTCATCGTCATCCTTGGAGGTAGATGTATTCTGATCGTTCTGCGCACTGTCCTCTTCCTCCGCGCATTTGAATATCATCGACCACCGGAACGGTTCTTTGCTCTCCATATGTATACATCGCCCCATTGGAGGTGGGGGTGGTAATAATTCTGTCTGATTGGCAGATTCGACGCAGCCAGAGTTGGGATAGGTGACAAAGGTAGGAATCTTGCCGTCCGGGCATACGGCATCCTGCCTGATATGTATATCGCTACTTCGAAAGCCAATATTCGTGAAACAGACGTCTGGTGAAAGTAAGATTGTCGACGCCGGTGTTCCAGAGTGGCAGGAACCCTTTGGATAAGGCTCATCCCACATTCTGATGACAGCATCCCTTTCCAATGTTTCACCTACTCGAATGATCTTCGATGGAGCATCTGGGACCACAAGTTTAGCCCGCATCTCAGGTTGCAGGCGGTCCGCACTCAATATCCAAGGGCTTGAGACGATGATAAAGAAGCCCATGGAAAGCACAACGGCCGGGTGGTCGAAAAATCTTGCAAGTCGATCCATGTCTAAGGCTGAATATGCTGGTGAGAATAAGACGTGTTCCAATGCAGAAAGTCCCAAAACCGCCGTTGATCGAAGATGAATGATTTTGATAAAGAGTTGAATGCTGAATGGAAGTGAAAGAGTACAGACTGCAGACAGATGAAGATGTATGTAGCTCCGAGTATAGCACTTTCCTTTCCTGGAGACTGGGACACAAATCCAGATCAGTCGAAAAAAGGCCATTGTGCCGTGCGGTCGCTGCAAGAAGAAGGAACGACTTGACCCGCAACGGGCAAAGCCTGGTAATCATGGTAGCGCTAAGTTTCGAAAGGTCCGAATGGGAAGTACGCCTACCAATTGATATCGGATCCAGATCATAAATCAAACCCGTGAGATCATAATCAATGCCTTACGATACCTTTACCAGTGTTTTCACTTGCACATTACCACGGTGCTTTTGGCAATCAATGAACAAGAAACTTCCCTATATCTATTCCTACAATCTATGAGATCTATGAAGTCTGCCATCTCGCATTGATCTGCTTCTTCCTTACCTAGTGAATCATTAGCAATGGTCAGGTCAAAACATGGAAGCAGCTTACCATAGGCGCCAAAACAAACACACCAACCCAAAGGGCCAAAACCGTACCCACGAGACTCAACTTATTGAACCCCTTCCCAAGAATATCAAACGCCATGCTAGGCGCAACTCTTGTACCAAAAATATCAATGCCGTATGCAAATACCAAGCTGGTACTCTCCAAAATCGCTGGAGTGGCAATCACATCTTGAATGCCAATAACCTCTCTCTTGTGACTGAGGACAAGCTTTGGGTCGATATCAATGGTCGGCTGGTATCTGAATAGGCCTTCCTCAGCCTCCAGGGGTGTTGGGTCACGACCGACAAGTCTTCGTGGGTCGAGAAGAGTCCTTGGAATTCCGACAATCGCATTGGAATTGGCAAGTGTACAAAGGATTTGACGAGTGGTAATGCCTTGGCCTGTTTGAGTGACTGCCATATGGCTAATCGGCTCGGAAATCAGATATGACTGAGTGATGACATGCGGTAAAGCGGGTTCCGCATTTGGAATGTCAGAAGGTTCAATGCTCGAAGCATTGGCCAACACGCCTAATGGACCACGATCGTTCGCAACGTCTGATTCATACATTTCAGAGGCAACGATCTGGTAGCCCTTTGAGGATGGGAATTCCGTTGTGGTGGTTACGACATCACTCCAAAGAGAGTAGACAAAGAAGTTCTCGGTCAGAGCGGATGTGATTGGCTGTTTGGTATCGACGCCTTCGTGGCTGGTGGAGTAGAGAAGATCGCCAGAGACGGTATCGAGAAGATACAAGTAAGCAGTGGACGCTTCGTCTGATACGGCAGTGACAAGAACGGTGTTTGGGTTCAAGTACTTGTACAAGACAGTACGGTCGCCGAGTACTCGTCCAATAGATGCGACAGGGTCATGAACAGGTCGGGAGACGATATTCACGATCTTCTGTCCCGAAACTGGCTGAAATGTCCACACCACAGCGGGAACTGCATTCGCACCGCTGGTCTGGAATTTCAAGCCCTTAATTTCACCGTCCTTCCCTTGAACCACGAGATTCGCTGATGGGGCCCACTCAGCTGGGATGTCTCCTGGGTTGCCATCCACGCCAATTGGAAGTAGCCACGGTCCCGATGGACTGTCAACCACAGCAGTACTTTGTACCGTAGGCCACGATCCTGGCATGGTTCTCTCCACAGTCTTGCCGGTCGCTATCTCGGCCAACACATACTCTCCGTCACCGCCTCTAATCGTAACAGTGCCCTTGGACGGTTCTACCCAGATACCCTTGACATCCCACTTCTTCCCAACAGGAATATCAAAGGCTTTCAATGACCATGCGACGGCTCCCTGGTTACCAGAATCAATTCCATATACGCGACCACGCTGAGTTGCAACAATCACGACCTTGCTGAATCCAAAGCTATCGCGGATCAACACGCCGGGCCTTTGAGAAGCAGCCTCCCCAGGCAGGAGACTGGTGATGAATCGACTCGGAAGCTGCTGAAGATAAGCAGGAAGGTACTGAAGATCGCTTGCGTGACGCTTGACACGATGAATATATGCCGAGAGCGGGTTGCTGTGTGCTTCCGCCTCTAAAGTCTTTGCCAGACTTTCTGATGCGGGAATCTCAGCCCATTCGGCAGCCACAGCACCAGAAAGACCTTCAACCCGGGTCCAATCAACGGCTCCATTCCGGATCAGAATCCAGTCCTCGTCGCTAGTCAGGATTGCGGAACGAACAGAATAAGCATCTGGACTCTTTTGGACGACCTCCGAAGCCCCATGCAAATATGTAGCAGAGTCCTTCGCGCTCTTCATCGGCCACCTTCCGAGAATGCCATGTGAAGCGGAAGACACCACGATAGCCTCGTCCTCAGTGATTCGAGTGAAGTAAACGTTAGCATCTTGAGAGCTGACAGAGACTGCGCCCTTGCCAGGGAGTTTTGGAAGCGAGTATGCCTTATTGATTCCTCCAGTCTTGAGGTCAATGTGGTAAACATCAGCCCGATTAGACAATGCCGAATGGCTGTGGACCAAGAAGTGAGGGAGTGACTGAATCAGCTCGGGCGCATGAATGGAGACCTTTACAATCTCTCCGTCGGCATCCTTAAGAGGCAGGGCTTGTAGACTCGACGATTTGCCCAACAGATTGACCTTGAGATTGCTCCTTGATTTGTCGGTCCAAGCAATGATCGGCGAGGCAGAGTTTGCGCCGACAAGCAAAACGTCCTCTGCTGCTTGTACATCGCCCTTGGTCGAAAGTGTGTAGTCGGTGATCTTCTTGCCCGTCACTGGATCCAAAGTGGTAACCTTCAAATTGTACGCGCCAGCAGAACCATGGAGAGAAACTAGAAAGACGTCCTTCACGTTTGTGCTGACCTGCAATGGGACATCGCCGCTGTGATCGCTGTATTCCCAGGCCACATCTCCATTCTTTCCCTTCAACTTCCGCAGAACTCCCTTTCCGTCCTCTTCGAAGAGCGCCAGAATATCTTTGGGCGCATTGTCGGTAGCTGCGCTTTCCATAATCTCCAGATCCTTCACTGTTCCAGCGAAGACATTTCCCCATATTTCTTTCCCACTCATCGCATCCCAGGCGTCAACTCTCTGCCCCGCGCCAGAAGCCACCACATTCTCGCCCTCTACCGGCCTCAAGAATCCATTCTCTGCGCCCAGAATTTGTCTCCAAAGAATCTTTCCAGTCCCGGGATGTACCGCACCAAGAACTCCCAGATCGCTCAGTGTATATAGCAATGAGGCTTTATCTTCTTTCCGCGGCCGATGGAAGAATGTCGTGTGAGGTTGTGGAAGGCCAAGCAATTCGTGGTGGTAATCAACAGCATAGGCATCATCTGCGAACACGGCAAGCGTGCTAGGCAGCATTGACAGCGTCAAGCTGAGAAGATTGAGTGGCAGACGCATCCTTACGTTGCGTTGTGGGATGGAGTCGAGGGAATGCCTCGTTGATGTCTTGGAGCTTGTCTCTGACATTTGGAGCTTGATGACGGCTGGCCGCCAAGGCCGGGGTCCACTGACACGTGACATGGAGTTCTGGATATCATTTTGTATACTTTAGACCGACCCCCAAAGTGGCTTTAATTTATACTTGAAGATGTTGGTATTTCCTCAATCCTGGAGTGTCGTCCGCAGCCACTTTCTTGGCGCTAAATATGAGCAATTTCTTGTAAGTTCTTCAATGTGCTACAGCGGAAGAGGCAAGCGAGTAAATATCACAAAGTTCTCGGCCGCGACAGTCGGTACAGCCTTCAATGGGCGAAGAACATCAATAGTTACATCGCAACTTTCATATTTGCTGATGGTAGCATGGAAATTTGGCAGAATTTGCAAGCATTCAATGTTGAAAAAAGACATATGATGCTGACAGTATCTCCCATTCCTACGATGAGCAGAAATGATACCCTTCAAACAGTGTTTCAAACGGGGTAAGCAACAAACAAGGCAGAGAAATTTGATGGTATGAGCAGTAATCTCTCAAATTATACAAGCCTTTCAGAATTGATGGCTATTGCTGTACGCCTGCAAGCCTCGCTATTGTCTGTTGGAGCCGAGCCGATGAAACCATGATAATGACAATCCTTACAAAGTGATGTCATGAAATAACACCTTGGTAGTACCTCGCTATGAAGAGGCAATCAATACAGTAAGTCCTATGGAGCGGGTAGTTGAATGGATCCGTCTGACGACTCTGCTGTTCGTGGCTCGATTTAAGCGAGCCCCTTTCATCTTCAAAACACAGCTTCTATGCTGTCGTCCTTGCTATTCTCGAAATCACTAAACTAGCTTCTCCTTCCAATCATGCTTGAGTTGTCCAGAAGCGTAGAGCGAGATCCCATCCAATGCACCAAATATCATGTCCATCCTTGTAAATCAAGCCAGGAGCTCAGTCGCAGCAAGAAATATTGGCACGACCCCTATGCTAATATTCGATAGCGAATTCTTGATACAGTATCCTATGACTTCCAAATCTTCATTACCATTGCCTGCCATCAGAATTAGAATGTCTTCCCTCTCAAGTTTGAGGTATCGACATAATAGTCGCTGTTCATCTCGGCCCAAGTCCAGATGCTCTTGGACGAGTGAATCATCGATGATTGAGCAAGCTGACTGGTTCTGCTTCAGCTTGAGCAGTTCCGTGAAGTGTACAAACCGTGAACGATGGCCCAAACGATGTGAACTGCGAGGCATACCCTATGCCAAGCATAATAAGAGGGAGCTTGCACCTTCTGAGTGACGTCACGAAAAGTTGTTCACTTCTTTGATTCCTTTTCTAGATCTAGAACGTTGTTGAAATGGATAGGGTAACAGATTCATTCAAGAAGTCAAATCGCTTCCAAGTTTCACTCCCAGCCACTGCCAGAAAACCCTTGCATCATAATCCAATTACTTTCGGTGGAAAGAACTTATGCCAGAACAGCCACAGAGATACGGTCAAAGCACTGAGCGGTAGTGCAACTGCCCAATACATCCAAAACCTCTCTGAGATCGAGTAAATTTCCGGTGACCCGTCAATAGCAGGTGTGTAGTCAAAAAAGGTCATGCTGAAGATTGCCTTGTGCCAGAAGTTAGCGGGGCCATCTGTTGTCTCTTGTGCACGCTTACCGATACGAACGTCGCCGGAAGAAATGCCAGTGTCAAGAACGCGATCGTTTTCATAGCAGCGCTATCACTCTGTGCCGCCTGTCCAATTTGCACTGAGATTCTGCTGTCGTATTGTGCCACTGTATTGTAAGCCTAAAGAATGTTAGCAAAAATACCCCGCAAATCTGACTTCACTCACCAGAGTAATCTCGTTGATCAGTCTCTCCTTGTTCGCTTGGGCTCTATATTTTAAGCTCTTCATGACATGGAGATAAAAGTGTAGTCGCTTGTGAGCTTGTTGGGGAGCATCGACAAGATCTCCTTTACTCCACTCAAGAAAGAAGTGTTCACGCTGGTGGATCATGTTCTCAATCGTCACCACGGCCACCTCTAGAGTTTCTTGAACATGTATCGCATGTCTCGCAAGATCATGCAGCCGTGGATAGTTCGGATTCGGACGCGCGTTCGAAGTTCTGTTCTGCACAGGTCCTGTGCATCAGCCTAACGTCATCGAGACTGCCCAACAGCATTACTCACCGTTTCTGTGTTCCTCACGAAGTCTCTGACAGACCATACAGCCTCATCTTGCATACTTGCAACCTCCTGGAGGAATGCAGAGTGGACCCAATAGGGATCATTTTTCGGACATTGGGTGTTGAGCAGGAATGAAAGTATCTTCGGCTTCAGGAAATCATGGGTGTCGAAGCTGATGATCGCGTTCTTCTCACCTGGCTGCCATGCTGATAGAATATTCACGTTGTACCAAACATAATCTTTTTTGTCAGGAGGATGATGCTGCAGTACTTGCTTCATGTGAAAACGAAACCAAGTGTCTAATGGCTGCTCAATGTTCTGTTCTGCCGTTGCTGGAGGAATCACGGGATGACACGTACTGTGACTTTGCAAACCCTCGGTTCCATGTACATTCTCACATCCAAAGTACCCATTCGACCGTTTGCAGTATTTGGACCAGAATAGATCCGGTAATGTGAACAACGACGCGAGTTGGCTGCGGCAGAATGCGCATTCGCGGATCGCCCCTGCCTTTGCGAATATTATGCTCGGTTGTGTCGTTGTGCAGCCCTCCCTATAAATTGGTTACTGACTTTGGTAAATTTCAGGTACACTCACGTCTTTCAAGTCTTTGAGCTCTATCCATTGTGACTGCCAAGCATTGTTCTCTTCTCGCTGTCAATGTGCTGCCTCACTCTGGATAAACGTAAACAAAACTCACCACTGATCCACAATTCAACTTGGCAGTTTCGGCAACCTCTACCTTCGAGCGACGTTCGATCATTCATTATCTCTGCTTTGAACTGAATTCGCAATGAATTGTGAAATACTCACGGCTCGCGTCGAAGGGACCAGGATGGGGTCTAGAAAGAGAAAATCGTCGGCTTTGATATTCAGACCATCCATCGCAGCCTCGCGAAGGGCCAAGATCTCTGAGCGAGAGGCACTCGGTGTAAGGATAATGTGGTGGTACACACGTGAAACCAAACAGGGGATGCACGCGAGGCCGATGGAGTGCTGCTTTTGGCCAAGGAGAAATCAATAATACGCGAATGTACACATTGGGGCACAGGCTTTGTGGCTTCAGCCACCATTTCAAGGACCACTCAATGAGGTGTGATCTGCTACAGGTTTCAGCAATCCGACACAAAAGTGCATGTTGCATTTCGAGCGAGCCACGGGATGCATCTCGAAATGGTCAGCAATTCAGGTAATTCAGCCACCAATAATGCAGCGCGGAATTGCCAGCCTTGCTGCGCACCCTTCGTAAACGCTGCGGCTGAAGGCCAGAAGAGAATGCCGGTGTTGCGATGAGGGCCCAGGCGACTCACTTCTCAGTACATCATCCGGGCCTCCTGGTCGAAAGCTTCGAAAGCCCCTTTAGTCTGCCTTGTATAAACACTTTTTGGATACCGTTGAAAAATGTCCCAAGAAAGTCCAACTCCAGCAGAAGTACTGCGACAGCTTCAAAGTCGACCACTGTGTATCATCTGTGGTAGGCCCAGCGAAGCCGAAGCAATTGCAAAAGAGCTTGGTGCTCTAGAGAATCCCGTGTCTGGCCGAACAGTCGACAAAATCAACGACGGTCATAGATTCTATATCGGATCGTTTGATGTTCAAGGGCAGAAGCTAGAGTACTACATCACGAGCAGTTTGCGACAGGGCATTCAGAGCTTTACCATCCATGCCAGTATTTTGTTCCATATTTTGAAGCCAAGATTCGCTGTACACGTGGGAGTATGTGCTGCTTTTTATGAATTGAAGCAAAAAGACGGGAAGGAGGTTCCTGTGTAAGTAACAAGCGATAATGTGTCAGTACATTGGCTCACACCGTCTAGCCGTGATTTGAGAGATGTAATATTTGGCGAAGCAGCGTTCAATTATGAAGAGGGGAAATGGGACCTGGGGCCCGACGGGAAAACAGCTGTGTTCAAACCTGATTTTGATCTCATTCGGGTGCCAACAGGTGACATGCAAGCATTTGCAGAATCATCTGGTAGAGCTCAGTATCATTATGGAGACTACATCAGCGGCTCCGCTGTTCGCCACGACGCAAGTGTTGCGTTCAAGCAGGCAAGAGCCAACGTAAGTTTCAAGTCCAGAAGCAAAAACTATGCTAACCCATTCTTAGGTGGCTCGGAATACAATCGCCCTTGACATGGAAGCAAGTGCGTTCCTCAAGCTATGTGCATACACTGGCGTCTCCTCTCTAGGTGTCGTGAAGGGCATATCTGATTTTGGCGACGCCGGGAAAGGGAAAGACCCAGATGCTTATGACGATGCACTGAAAAACACAGCGATTGGATTAAGAGAGTGGGTGATCCACACGATTCCTGGAGTCAAATGGGAACTGGATGAAGGTGAGATTCACGAGAGCCTTTTTGATACAGGCTAACAAATACAGATGATCAGCAGGGTGTCGCAATTTCTGCTGGATACTACGAGAACTTTGTTCGACATGTGCTCGATGCATATTATATGGGCCTGTCACCGAGGAAGAAGGTCACGTCATTTGAGGAGGTAAATGAACAATCTGGCTTGCAATGGCTACTCCTTTTTGACATTACACAGATACCTTTGCAGACCGTCCGAGGTTTGAAGATTGTGATGCCTAAGAACATGAATCCTGAGTTCTTTGCCGAAGCGGGACAAATTGGTCGTGTGATGCGAGAGTACAAGCTGCTCGAGATTGATATCGGTAGTGTACGAAGCCCATTCCGGGGGGATAAAAGCATAGCTGACTTTGAGAAGTATAACTTTTCACGCAGCCTGTACTACAAGGCTGGGTACTTGATCGACTTCCCACGAACCATCAACAGCTTATCCCAAGCACCTGATGCGAACCATCAAGTTGCGCTGTTCGAGAAACGTCTGAAGCAGAAACAGTACTTTTCCTCGCCTGTACATGACAGAGCCCCACTTGCAGAGCTGTGTCAATGGGAAGACTTCATCAAATGGCTCGAGAAGACCAAGTCGGATGAGACAATGTCCCAAGATTCTGAAGTCACCGAGCATAGAACAGCACCCAATGGGTCAAATGGATTTTCCGCGCCATTCTTAGAGACGAAATCCACTTCTGAACCAGCCATCGCCACAAAGAGCATTCTTGGATCAAATAAGACCGAATCTTCCCAGGCGAACGGATCTCACGTCAATACAATCGATCCAAGTAGCGAGGACTCGCCACGAGGACTGACGTTCCCAAAGTCTGCGAAAGTGTTAACAAAGAAGAGATCTTCCATTTTTGGGTTCTTGAAGAGAAGCGTGAAGCCAGTGAAGCCAGTGAAAACGATGTAGCGATTTATCTGGTGGTGTTCATTTTCAATCATAGTGTTGGATCGCCAGGATCCCAGCCGTTGGAGTCTGAGGTTCTGGAAAGCTTTCGTGGTTCACGGCAGAGTTGTTATTGTATGAGATAAATGGCGCTTTGCGAATTTCGACTACTAGTTTTGTACTGTACACTCGTATTATCATTTTGATCTCCATCTGCTTATGGTGTCAGAAAGATTAGCCTTTGAGGTATTTCTAATCGTTGTCCTCCGTGATGTCACAAAGCCTGAAGTAACTCCAAACTTGGGCACTTCGCTAGGCGAGGTTCTCTGAACTCCAGGCCCAAAAATAGCCTTGCGGGCCCTGGAAAGGGGCGAGCCGCCCAGTTAGCGTATCAATCACAGCGGCTCGGCCCAGGAATTTCTTGCCGGTCGCAAACCTTGACGAAACACCACTCGTAGTGTTTCTTCCATCAAACTATCACCATTTCTCTCTGCGATGATAATCACTATGAGATCAAGACTCTCCAGCCTATTTACCTCAATCATCCTAGTCTCTGGAGTCTCTCAAGTAGCCGCATGGGGAAATCTAGGACACAGAACTGTCGCATACCTCGCTGAGAAGCACCTGACACATGCTGGCCTCGTTTTCGTCGAAAGCATCTTGGGTGATGGCGATATATCTGAAGCTGCAATCTGGGCAGACTGGTACAAAGACACCCCGGAAGGAAGATATACCGGATCATGGCATTTCATAAACGGACACGACGACCCGCCAACTTCATGTGATCTCGACCTTGCTAGAGACTGTCCAGGAGAAAATGGTTGCATTGTGACAGCTATCTTGAACATGGTATCGCTTCCCTCAAGATGACACTACTGAAAACTGACTGACAATCAAAGACGAAACAATTGGGTACCAACAGCATATCGAAAATGAAGAAGACCGCAGCATTCAAGTTTCTCATTCATCTGATTGGAGATCTGCACCAGCCGCTTCATACTGAAGCTCTAGCACGAGGAGGCAATGACATTCCGGTACTGTTTGGAGGACAAGTTTACAACTTACACTTCCTGTGGGATGTGATTTTTCCCCAAACAATAACTTCCAGCAATGAGACAAATGAGGTCACGGCCGCAAAGTCATGGGCTCGGAAGTTGTATAGCAGCATTGCAGTGCAGTCACTTGGTGAAAACATGCAGATGCCCGATTACTATTCGGTTGATCACAAGGACGGGGAGGTTAGAACGGAGCTTGCGAGGAGTATGGAGCCCAACTTTGATGTCTTGGGGTTGGCAAAAGAAACGAACAGCTTAGTTTGTGAATACGTGCTGAAAGATGGGTTAAATGGAGTCAAGGGCAAGGAGCTCAATGGGAGTTACTATGCTGAGTCAATGCCGGTTATTGAAGAACAAATTGCGAGAGCAGGAAGAACACTGGGCAACATCATCAACGTTCTTGCTCAAGAAGCGGCAACTGGAAAGTCTCAGGGAGGAGACATTGGAAGCCCGCCGCCACTCTGTAGCCGAATTTAATGTCGACACTGGAAGATGAGAGTACATCCTCGTCGGACAATAGCTACAGCAGCTAGTAGAGCCTCATCTTTTGGATCAAATGCTTCCTGCATTCCTGTTCTGTAACCTCCACCAATCATCCTTCGGTGGTGTTCAGCTGAGCTGAAATTTACTGGCTGGGGTAGTACTGCAAGCCCGTCGCTGCTTTTCCATGCCAATACAGGGACGAGGCACATTTTGGGACGCGCCACACGTCTCATGATTCCGCCCTGTGCAACCTTTGTTTTCAGCTCCAAGCCACATTGCAGGAATTCGGACAAATGATACGACTGCGTCGCATTTGGCTTTATCATATCCGCCAGGAAAATTCTTTGACAACATACGACGATTTCCGATGGTGTCACAGGCTTCTTGGGCTAGCAAGGCTCAGTGTCAGCCAGAATTTCTTTCAGACATCACGGATTCTTATCGGCCGAGCCTCATTTCCACGTCCGTCCGTCACGAGATCTTGATGGTTTGGTACAAACCAAGAATTATTTCCGTCAAGCTGGTACCTGTCTCACACAACAGGCTCGCATTCTCTTGTCCGCCAAAGTTCAGTCTGATTCGCAATCTCCAGTCAATTGCCAACATGTCAACGTCTCAATCTACTAAACGCTCACCGAGTCCATCACTAGAAAAAGTGTTGCATTTTCCAAAGCGAAAACGGCTTCCGAAAGCTGGCGAATGGATTAAGGAAAACGAAACTTGGAAGGATTGGATTAATGACAAGATTGTTCCTCCTGTGCTATGGATTCACGGACCACCGGGATGCGGAAAGTCGTATCTGACAAAGTATATTGTTTCTGAGCTTCAGCATCTTGATACTTCACGAGATGTCATCAATTTCTTCTGCGAGCCATCGTCTACACCTCAATCATTCGCAGACTTCCTGCTTGGCCAACTTCACCATGGGCTCCAGCCTGATCCCAGTGGAAGTATTACACAGCCACTCCTCCGTGATCCTTTCGTGGCGTGGGACCAGATCTTGGAGAATGTGCAAGAAAATGGACGAGGCGTCATCCTTGTCCTGGATGGATTGGACGAGATGTCTGAAAAGGGCCAAGAATTTGACCTTCCTGCCAAACTGAAAGCTCTAGTGGTCGACAACCCCACGAAAGTTAAGTTACTCCTATCAAGTCGTCCAGATCCCCGCATTCTGAAGCGCTTCAGAGACTGCAGAGATATATCGATCACAGCAGCGCTCGTTGGGGAGGATCTCGAATGTTTTATTGAGTCAGAGATCAAGGATTATCCCAACTTGGCTCCATACTTGGACAATCTGGTAGACCCAATCAAGGCTCGCAGCGAGGGCATATTTCTGTGGGCAAAGCTGTGTATCAAGAACCTCAATGCCAAAGCACCTGATGGCGTCAGGCCTGAGCTGGCCGGATTACCAGGTCTGTTGGACGACATCTACGCTCAAATGCTAGAAAAGTCAACAAGAGAGCTGAATCCCCACGAGATCCAGCTTCGAAACACGATTCTGAGATGGCTGGTGACACAAGTCAGACCTCTCCACGAGATGGAGCTGGCAAACGTTATCTCGATTGAAACTAATATGTTTCTCAGTAGCCACCTTGGTTCTAAAATTCAAGAGGTTTGCGCCTGGCTGATTAACGAAGACATCCGAAACGGCTTGCAGCCGATGCATTACTCGGTTCGAGAGTTCTTTCAAAGCCAAAATGCGATCGTACAAGCTTTACCGGACTTCACCTCGGGGAAGGCACACACAGCATTAGCGAAAACGTGCCTTTCGTACCTTTCTCACCCCGCTTTCGGTGGCCTCAACGAGCAAATGAAAAACAAGTCAATTGCGGAATCTGGAGATGGGCGTTATCGATTTCTGGAATATTCATCCCTGTACTGGGTCTACCATATCTCGAATTCAGAGTACTCCCAAGAGCTTGGAGATCTGATCAAGAAGTTCTTTACCACTCAAAATGCCTTTGCCTGGTGTGACACTTTCCTTCCAACCTACCTGGAGCGCTCTGTCATCCAACCACCACCAAGACCATCGCGGACGGCACACTTCATGTACCTCTTCACATTAAAGTCTCAGCTAGTGAACTTCTTCGCGGGATCTGAGAGGGCCGATTTCGATACGCAGATTTCTGGTTTTCTGCGAGAGTCCTATCAATCAGCCTTACAAGAAGCGAGATCTAGCAGACCAGCAGAAGCTAGCCAACTATTTGGACGGCTCATGGATCTAGCTGAGCTGTATGGATGGCTTCCAGACAAGAAATTGGATCCATTCACTCTCCTACAAGAAGCTTCCGAGCTGGCTTCCGTGCCAGCGGACCGAGCTGAAGTTCTTCAGGCACTTGCCGATTACTACAAAAGGGAAGGCAAATACGAGACAGCACAAGCTCAATTGGAAGATCTCATTACCTTGGTAAAAGAGCACTTCAACGCGACGGACAAGCGCTACGTCTTTGCTTACGATAGTCTCGGGTGGGTGTGTATGAGGCAGGGCAAACTCGACGATGCCGCGACGTATCTGAATCTAGCCCTGGAGATTGCCCCCGTCAATTACGGTTCCACTTCACCGTACACGCTGCGCTCTAAAGTGACACTTGCAGAAGTTCTGAGCAAGATTGGACGAGCAGACGAGGCAGAAGTGCTGTGTAAGGCTCTCAAAGCTCAGGTGACTGAGCATCGAGAGATGGGTATTCAATTGCCTAAGGATTCGATTTCGCAGCTGAATACACTGGCTGCTGTTTATATGCAACAAAGCAGGTTTGAAGATGCGATAGAGACTTACAAGACTGTGGTGGATGACAGATCAAAGGTGTTTGGTGATAGTCACCGCATGACTTTGTGGGCGACGATGCAATTGGGAATTGCGCAACAGGCTGGAGGACTAGTGAACGAGGCTGCTGCGTTGTTCGAGATTCTCCTGCCGAAGCAGATCAAGGAACTTGGGGAAGATCACCCCGACGGGAAGGAGAGCAAGACTCGACTGGAGACTCTGAAAGTAGGATTGGAAGAGCAGTAACAGAAAATGTTCGAAGGGGGCCAAGGTTGATGCCCGATTGTCCAAGCGAAGCATGTCTAAGCGAACCTCTTTTCCCATTTCCAAAATATAAGAGTTCATCATTCGAAGAGGATGTGAATTTGTGGAACCTCCTCCTCGCGGATCTCTTACACTCCCGTACAAGCTTGCCCAACATTGTAGTCTGTCGCCAAGCTAACAACTTGTGACAAAGTACCCTGAAAAGTTTCATATGTACTTCCGAATGTGATATGTACTTGGTTGCTTTGTCTATGCCTTAATCACCCAGACCTTCCCAGTCTTGCTAAACCTCGCAAGCACGACACATATGCCCGCCAGAACGTTTGTAGCGCCGCAAAACATCGCCGGTCCAATCCACCCGTAGCTATCGAGCAGCACTCCAGCGACAGGGTTCCCGACTAACAGGCCTAGCGATGCCGCTGCAAAGCTCATACCCATATGCGTTCCCATCAACGACATGTCTGTCGACAGTGATGCGATCGACGGACCGGTGATCGAGACGAAGGTTCCGGAGAAGAATCCATAGAACAGACAGAAGACGATAATTTGGCCAATCGAGGAGACGGATGTCCAGCAGAATGCGATGATGCCACAGAAGAGTACGAACGGACCGCAGATGTTGAGGGGCCCGGAGATGTCGGCGACGAAGTTGGGAACGATACGACCAAAGATGGAGGCCGCATTTATGATGGCCAGAAGGTAGAAGCTGAGGTTGGCATTTGCGATATCTTTGGCTAAGCTATAACTAGTGATGTAACTACAAGTATGAAGGTAAGCAAGGGGTTTCATAACTCCATGTGTAGGAGGCTACTGAGAAGTGATCTACTTACTAAAATGGGATATACATTCCCATAAAGCCGAAGAACTCCCCCAAGGAGAAGAGAACGTAGGGCACATTTCGTAATATTTTGAAATCAAACAATGGCCTGCGAGTAGCCGGAAAGACTTTGGCTCTCATCACGGCGATAGGTATGGTGAGCGTCCCTAGCATCATGAATGCGATCACTCTGGTCGTCCATCCAAATCCGATCTTTGGCTGGAGTTCGTGAAAGACAGTTGGATAAACCACGCCGCCTAGTCATGTTAGCAATAAGGTCTGACGAGGCTGGACAAGAACGTGCCTAGACTGCTTCCAGCCGCTGCGAGACCAGTTGCGAGAGCCCTCCGTTTCGTGAAGTATTGCGGGAATACAGCAACGCTTGGCAAAAGCATGCAACCAGAGCCGACCCCGACCACGAGACCTTGTGCCAGAACTACCTGCCAGTACTCTTTGCAGATACTGGTCATCATCATGCCAAAGACGGATGCAATGGTACCGACGATGACGAGCCCCCGAAGATGGCCAGCGTCGAATATTGGGCCAGTGAGCAAGCCGCCGAGTAGAAGCAGCAAGAACGCCTGGATGGACCCGATCCAGGATATCCGTGAAGGCGTTTCTTCTTTAAGCAACGCAGTCTCATAGTAATTCTGATATGCGCCGAAGGTATTTGCAACGCCCCTGAGAACCAATTAGATCAGTGGCTCCGACCTAATACTACTGTGAATAGAAGCGGTGGACTTGCCAAGAATTGAACATCAAGAAGAATGCCCCAACAACCTGAAGATATGCTGTTACATTTTCGCTTCGTTGCTCGCTATCAGTCTTAACAGTTTGTGCTTGATCAACCTCCGTCTTCTCCTGAACATCTGTGTAGCTGCTAGAATCCGAATGGTTCCTCGCGCTGGCGACTGTCAGCTCCGCATCCTCCCTGGACAATCCATTGTTGGAAATCATCGAGTATAACTTGTTAACTTTCGAAATAGAGATAGTCTTATTTCAAAAAGCACAAAACCGTTGGCAGTAATGCGACTTGAGCTTATATACTTTCAGACCATTTAAGTAAGCTCAAACGAGGATCCCGGAGTCGAGATCATGAGGCTCAAAAACGTGGCTTGAAGTTCGCCGATTACCAAGCTTCGGAAAGCTAAACAGAATGGGATATGAAAAGCGATGAAGGATCCATCCTGATGATTTGTCTCAGGGAAACTTCAAGCAGGACGAACAAGTGACGCATCATACCGACTTTCGAGAATGGACTCTGAGCTAGGAAGAGGGGGCCCGGCAACGCGCTATGTGCCTCGGAACGCTAGTCACTTATGGATGCGGCAAATTTGGAAAAGCCGATTTATTCGTTGATCTGGAGAGTGGGGTTCTTCTGCTATTGGTCAGCCATCCGTGTTGACGGATCTGTTGTTGCGCGCCGCTGATCTGAGTGGCGGAAATACCGGGTCGTGATCACGACAATGAGTCTTGTCGGTGCAAAAAAGGAAACAAGTTACATTCGATATCGATGCGACAATGAGAAATATCGAGGCGCATACGAATAATACAGAGTTCTCTTCCTATGTCGTCTTGAAACCTGCAGCTTTCCACGCTGTACGGCAGGACAGTGTTCCGGGAATAAGAGGAGATGCCTCCTTCCAAAACTGGCAGTGTTGTTGTGCTCAATACGTAAAATTCGCCGGATTTGTAAGCATTGATATTGCATCCGTTTCGTAAGAATCATGTCGCTGTGAGCTTTGGGCAATCATTACTGCACATTTGATGCCGCATTGTCTTCCAACTTCTTCTAGACCCGCTCGAGCTTCGTGATGTTGCTTGTGAGATGTGAATGGGCACCGAAGGATGGTTTGGAGAGACCAGACGAGGAAATAACCTCCAACACTTTTCGGTGGGACACTCATCTCACCAAGAGCGAACGGAGCGCTGGACAGGATGTCTCCCGTCATCTCTTGAATGATGGCTTGTGAGGTAAGCTGTTGCTGGTTGATACTGAGCAAGTCGGTATCCTCAAGTTTTTGCATATCTCCCATGGCTTGGTAAAGCTCGAGGAGCAGCTGGTGCAGAAGAATTCGTGTGGCACGGTGCTTGTTCCAGATGCTGAGAGTCCAGAAACCAGAATAATTGTCGTGCTTGATGGACGCTGCGTGGTTTTCAGATCGTACCCGGTGATAGCTCATAGAAAGTGATGCCGCCTTATTCCAGTTGCAAAGGTCCTTCTCGAGAGCTGTGAAGCCCCGAAGCAAGTCTCGGTATGATGAATGTGCACGGTCTGCAAGGATCACAGAATTGACTTCTGCGACCCACTGGCTAACATGTTGCATGTTGAGACACATCTGATTTGCTGGCTGAGACATGTCTAGAAAGTTGACCAGCCTAATATGTATGGAACGAGGAGGGACCCTCAAATCGAGGTTTCGTCGTTGCTAGATTCTCGTTCAACTTTAGCAAGTATACCTCGCAAAGGAAACGTACTGTTTGGCAGCAAACTGTCTGTAAAAGAGAAGGCCCTTCTGCCAAAACAGCCAGGCGCAGATCTAGTAGTACAACAAGTCCTTGAGTATGTTGCATAGCCTCCGCTTCCGATATTGTAGTATTGATGCACTTCAACAAAGTTTTGTTAGTAGCTTGTATTACTCTGGCTTGGGGTCCATAACTACCTCGTAAAGTCCAAGGAGCATAATTGACGTCATGGTCGTATCACTTGTCGATTCTCTCTTCTCTGAGAGTACGGTACTTACTTGCCTGAGAGCTTTGCGATAATGGGACATCGCTTTGATTGTTATGTCATGTCGGTCCAACTTCTGAGCAATGTTTGCATATGAAGCGGCGAGGACAGCAACAGTAAGGAGGGAGTTTTCAGCGGAGCGGCCATACAACTCGGGAAGGAAGTTCAGATAGCCGGGGCATCGACCGCATGACTCAATGATGTAGTCCTGGAAGAAAAGACAAATCGCATGTTGGTGAAGATCGTCAGGAAGCATGTCAGAAGAATGGAGTCCAGCTCTGGAAAGCAACGAGCGACGGTCATCCTGCAACAAATTTCGTGAACTTTTGTCTGAAGACCATTGCTGGCTTGGTGCTGACTGCTTGCTCGAAACTTTCGCTTTTACCGCCTCATTCTGACTCCGGAACGCAAGGTCCCACTCGTCAGGATATCCGGGACACTTCTTTCCAATTTTCAGACAACGCAGGCATCCGGGGCGTGTCTCATCGCACTGAATACACCTCATTAGCTCGAACGCACTGGTTGGGAGGAGGTTGCACACCTTGACCTTCCTTCTCTTGCAGGTTTGACACGCAGCACTTGTTCCGTGATTGACCATATCTTCACTGGCAATGTTGTCTTTGATCACGCGTATGGGTGGCCGTGAATCTTGAAGCGTTCCTCGGCTTACATCGTGAGATGTTTCTAGGTTGTGTCGCAAAGCAAGTCAGTCCGGAGGTGCGAGTGATGTGTAATTATGCTGAGATAAGCCACTCCCGATTCCCTCGCTCCGTTCACAGTCACGGTTCGATCACATGATGCGCCTGAGATCGACGTGTACCTATCACAGCATTTCCAGTGAGCCTTTTTTGTGGAAGTGATATCCTTGGATACAGAGACAACTCTGTTCGTCAAAATGGAGGGGGGCTTTTTGGCACATCAGAAGAGCCAGGAAGGATTCAAAATTGCCCTTACGAGGATCCGCGTCGATGCCGAGGTGCGTCGCGTCCCTTTTAGCAACGCGTTCAGCTGCAAGTGTCCTCTCAACTCTGAGTATAGAAGTTCTCCCATCTTACAATTAATTATCAGCGAGACGTAAAGGGACCAGATCATCATGTTTGTCTACGGACTCATGTACCATGACACACAAAGATATGGTTAGTAAGCAAAGTTTCAGCCTCGGCTGTCGAGAGCATGTGTCGTCTCGGGGATCAGACTCAGCAGGCTTCTGTTTCGATTGTTCTGCGCAGCTAGACCATGTCCTCTATACTCGTTTCTTTTGGGTCCTTGGTCTCCCCACCATTATGCAAGACATGCATTGACTGCCCAGTCAACCTTCTCCGAGCACCCTCTTCAAACCCAGTACCAACAGCTTTCGCAGCATTCATATTCGACCTATCCATCTCATCCCTTTTCCTCTCTTTGCGTTTCTGCCTCCCATAGATCCAATCTAGTTTCATCTGACCTTTTTTCTCTAGCGCCGAGTGGCCAACAATGTACTCATTCCACAAAGCACGGAGGCCGGTGTACTCAGCGATGAACGCGAGAGGCACTTTGACGAAGATAGTGAGCGTCGCGCGCGTCCACGGACTGAAAGCAGTGGAAACTGCAAAAACAATGACTGCTGTGGACAGTCCGACTGGAAGGCGTTCAACGAGAACTCTGATAGTACAGAGATGAGGGATCGCTTACACATGTATTTGAGCTGCTCGTTTAATGTCATCCATGGAGCGTCATTTATGTCCTTATTGTTCATACCGAAAAAAGTAGCAAGGAACCCGAGCGGTAACTGCCATTATTAGCCAAAAAAATCGGAGACTGTGTGAGGCTTGACTTACGAAGAAGATCGTCACCAATGTGAAGGCCATGATAGCTCTGCCTTGCTTGACGCTTTCATCTGCTCTCTTCAATGCTGCTTTTGCTTCAATGATACTTGCCTGCTGCTGCTTCAGCGATAAAAGTCCTTGAAGCTATAGGTTATCAGCGGAAGTTTCCGAGTGAAAAGGGCGGCTTCGCTTGAAATCACCAACCTGTTGACTAGTTCGAACAGCAGCATCCTCCAAGTCCTGGATTTCCGACTGTCTGTTGCGGAGGAGCTCTAACGTGTCGTTCGCTTCCTGGATGGTATGTTCCGGAACAATGTCCGGCTGACCGTAGCTATTCTTCTCCCCTTCTTTGGCACCAGGATTCTCTTTGTATTTCAAAAACTTCATGATACTTCTCATTTCATCCGTTTCGTTCTTGGATTCTCCGTTGATGTGTCCCAAGATCTTTCGAAAATCTCGAACAACATGCAATTGTTGATTGTAGATACGAATCATGATCTGCAGTTCTTCTGCAATGTCGTGCGATTCACGAAGGATGGTACCTTCAGGGTTTATATCGAGGTACTTGTGGCTAATGTGCTCATTCGAACCGTAGGGGATGGGATTCTTCGAACGGATCTCTAGATTGCGCCAGAAGCTTTCGTAAGCAATGGTTGTTTGTTCCGCCTGTTGGACATGAGCAATAATCTTCAGATGAGGAGGGAAATGAGCATACAACGGTGCCTATGGCCGAGGCGAACAGATCCATCACTTCCGGTCTTTGATCCAGGGGCTTGGTACGATCGAAAAACACACGTGAACATTGATCGATGATTATGAGGGCTGAAAAATGTAAGCTTTGCCCATTTTGATGGTTGGGACACGTACCAAGATCATAGACCGATTGTATCTGCCCCTCGGGAAGATGCTTCAGCCGGTCTCGTAAACTCTTGTGCACCCCTGATGGATCGGGCTTATTTCTTCCCCAACGCCGAGGGAATGAAGTCATGATGGTATCTGCGAGCAATGAGCCAAAAAACGAATAATAGTTGTCGTCAAGCATACTATCGTCAAGAATCCACAGCCATAATTGGTCGACCATCACAACTCTTGTGTTGTGAGAATGGAAGCTCTTGCCAAGCCTAGTACCACGATAGACTACTTGGTCCTTGTCACGAACTCCTGTGTCATCCAGGGTCAAGAAATATGACTGGTCCAGAGTTCGTCTGATATGTAATGGAGGATTCTGATGCAAATTATCGCGCAGCAGGCGTTCATCCGCTTCATAGTCCATGGCGTCCGCAACCATGGCCAGGGCAAACAGGTATTCGCCCAGCTTCGATTTTCTGCCTCCAATGAGCCAACTTGTTTCGAAAATTATGCATGGAGACGATACTTACTTGGCCCTCTTATCCCGCTTTTTCCCTTTTGCTGTTGCTTGTAAAACATCGAAAAACGATGCTTTGATCTTCTCGTCAACCTTTTTGGGTTTCGGATATCGCCTTCGTAGACTAGGATCTTTCTCCTCTAGTTCAATTGTTACTTCCTTAACAACCTCAGCCATCCTCGCCCTTCTACTGTCTGTCTCCCAGTGAAGGTAAGGCATCCGTGGAGAGGTCAGTTTAGATCTCAAAAGGCAGAAGCGAACATACGAAGAGGGCAAAATTCTTCTTCTTGGACTTTTGCGAAATTGATGTTGAGGAGCTTTGTGGGCCACCAGCTTGTTGTTCATACGCGCCGGAGGTTGCATCTATTCCATGTATATGAGAAGTCATATTTCAAAATCACAGCAGCAAGCATACCTTCGGGAACGATAGAACATCGAGACCGCATGTACCTCGCATGTACAGGACCATTTCCTCCACTTCCTCCATGCAGCTGGCCTCTCCAGAATTCGCGAGAAAGCAGTTTTTCTGCCTTGGACATCTCGTTTGCCGGTTTTGTGTCGTCGTGGTGGTCACCGTCCTTCTCCCCATAGTACCTCGCCATCGCTTTCTTGTTCCTAGTCAGTCAATGTGCTCATAATCCCTTCACTGTGCAGTTATCGTACCTCAATCCAGCGCATATTATTTGATGGAAAATGGAAGTATCTCAGCCTGTTGGGAGGACATGGTTCTGCCAAAGGATTTCCGGGTTCATCTGCAAGTATGTTGTGGACCGACATTTTTTGGTTTGGAAAGCGTGTAGATTGAAATTTTGGATGTTCGTGGGTGCACCCCTCGTATCCTGAATCGTTCTTCTGGAAGTAAATCGCACATGCTTTGAATCCGTACTCCAGATCAGTCTTCGGCTGCAAAGTGGATTGATCGTCATCGGTAACCTTCCATGACTCCGCACGCTCGATAAGCTCCTGGTTAAGACACTGATCTCGAAACTTTGATTGGTGTTCTCGAAGCTTTGTGACGTTCGCTACTCGTTTGTTTTTGACTTCAAGTTTCCAGTCTCGCTTCGCTTTCTTCAAGCTCTCCATTGCGTCCAGGCTGCTCAAACCCTTTTTCTCCATTTCAGATGTAGGAGTGCCTCTACTCTGTTCAATACGCTTCAGTTTTGCTTCAAGGCGTTTTAGCTTCTCTTCGTGCCTCTTCTTCACATGGGATGTGAAGTTGACTCTAGTCTGTTCAATGCGCCTTTCTTCATGACGAACACGTTCCAATCTGTCTGGGTCGAGTTTCATCTTGAATTCCTCTCGTTTATCGAATCGCAGGCTCAGGTACGTATTTGTGTGGTCCTTGCAATGATTCCAGGGCTCGGCCGCGAACTCGTCAGGAGTGCACCCATGCTGCGCATATTGCATGTCAACGTGGACATCTTCGTTTACTTGATGGCAATAATCTTCCAATGGAATGCCATTGATCGCAGAAGGCTTTCTGTTGGACATAGTGATGCTGACGGGAATTGTGATGGTTACTAGCCACGAGTCAAGATCGAAGTGAATGAATGAGGCTCAGAGACGGGGATCGAGCTTATCTTGTAGCAAAGCAGTAATATGCTGTACTACCACCCACACCATAGTCGTAATTTAGATTGAGCAGATGATTCGTGCCATCGGGATTGGTTGCATGCCATGGAGAGCCGCTTCGAGCGGGGATGGTGGGCATGGCTGACATGGAGGACATGCAAGAAATCGAAAGAAGAGAAGTGCACTGCACAATCGTAGAAGTGAGCCAATGGAAATACTTAAAATTCATAGCCAACCATTGATCTCCCCAAAACAAGTCCCAATCCTGACGGCAAAGCCGAGATCATGTCAGCTTTTGGGGGCCAAAGGTCCCGCCCCTTGTCGAGGGCTGAAAATGAAGATGGCCAGACTCCGAAAGGCAATTTGTACCCTTCAATAGATGGAATTCCCCTTGTGCGTTTCCGAGACTGTCAACCGTATCTTAATGCCTTTCACACAACATCTCATGGGCTGAGGAGAGCTTGACCCACGATGGCAATGCGATGACATTCCATCAATTCACATTCCATCAATTGGCGGATTGTTGCGATAGAATCGATTCAGAGCTCGCACAACCAAGAAACTGATGCCATCAAGACCTTTTGGTAAATCTTATCGAACAGTATCGTGCCCAGAATCTGTTCCAGAGCAGAAGAAAGTTGCAGATGCTCAGCACAGACGGGACTAAGGAAAGGTTATGATCACGTGGTGCAACTTGGCATGATGACGAATTGCAGTCAGCTTGCTCCCGCGACGAGACGCCAACATCCCGATATTGCTTCCTTAAGTACCTGTCCGCCGACGGCAACATGCAACGATCGTACTGGAGCCTTTTCATTTCCTTATATACTAGTACATCTTAAAGCCACAATTACTGTACTTCGAATTGCGCCGATGGCCTCACAAGTTGGCAGACAGCCAAAGCGGCAAAGCCCAGTTCGTCGTTGTGCCACAAACGCTTCTTCCTGGGCCACTATCTTTTCATGTAATGAGTGCCTGTATCTTATCAAAGAGAACCTACCCAACCGATTGGGATCCAGACTAAAAGGAATATCGTATGCTGGTATCGTCGTTAGACCATTCTTTCGTTGACTTAGCTGTTCAAGTGAAAAGAGCAAATTCGACAAACCACCAAATTCGATACGATACGCGAGAGTCCTCCTTTCCATCGATCTTCGACTTTCTGCAACGCGAAAGTTACATTTTCAAGTTTCTGTTGTATTGGTGTTTGACAGTCGTTTCTGGTCCCACATTTGTTCTCAAGTTCAGAGCACACGTTCTCTATTGCTCTACCTCTAGTTTTTACGGCGCAAACGTGGTGAACCAAATACGATACACAGCCTCGGGGAACTCTCAGCGGTGCCGGTCCAACCGGAGTAGCACTGGACGCTTATCAGATGTCGAATGTTTCTGTCATTGCCGCGATCTTTGCTATTTGAAGACTGGCCGACCCTGATCTGGTCGCCTGGTCACCTGATTTGTTTTTGGCAGTTTAGAAGTGGGAAACGCAATGAGTCCGAAGCCATCGAATCCCGGGAGGCCGATACTCGAGGTGTGCTTCGTCAAGGTACTGCTTGCAGTCCTTGGACAACATCAGATTTGCCGTCAGCCGTAGATGGCGGCATGAGCAGTTATCAGACCTTGCCGTGATTCACGACATCTAACCGGCCTTGCTTTCCAGGAAGCAAGCCACAGCCGTTGAAGACCACGTTTCCGATCTAGCGTCAATGGATCTGGTGGATCTTCAAGCCAAGTTATGTGCCCGTGCCAACCCGGCTTTCACTCGTGGCATTGCCGGTCTTCGGCAGCCATTGGCTCACTAACCCAGGAATACCTTGTGGTATATCACGGAGAATTATCACCTAGAAAAGCCTTACATCATGTAAAAGTGCGAGTTACTCGTCTGCCGGCCCCCTGAAGAAGTCTGGTATCTAGGATGTTGCTTGATCAAAGCCTCGTACCGATGGCTATGCCTGCTCGATTGGGTCTCGGTCGAAGATGCGACCAGGTAAAGTCTGATCAACGACATGTATATCTCCACTTCCCTCGGCAAAAAGGAAACATCTTCTTCTGGAGCTTCCTAATCCTCTCAGTAGCTTATCTGAGCTTCTCCCTACCATGCCTGACTGCGAGTGCATATATCATGTTCAGTAGCAAAGACTTCCTTTGCAACAACAAGCGAAGAAGATCAATACTCACCGCCATCAGAGTCAGCACAAGGAACTCGGAGCGATGAATCAAGTTCGTTCGATGACTTGCCTCAGAAGCAAGTAGAAGTTCACTTCCTCTTTGGGAAGATCAGAAGCCCGCCAGACATCAATTGCGCTTCCGTCATGAAGCTTTTTGTGACGAGTCTCCTAGAAGTGAGGTCAGCTGCCTGACTCGAACATTGAACGCCATTTAATCGATGGGGTCGTGTTACAGTGATTTCAAGATCCCCTGAATTATGTCCTATCATCAGCGATTTTCAGTTGAAATATTGGAGCTTCCGGAAACACCTCACTGATGCGGCTGGCTCATGCGCCATATCACCACAATACACAGGGACGACATACAATTCGAGGGCGTAATCCGGTCAGGTGTGCTCCTACCCACTACGATCGGCCTTGGACCGCTTTGGGACGAAGAGAACAAGATAATTCGCCTCATTGAGCCTGGACGCTCCAACCCTAGACGCGGAAAATCCGAAATGGCTTCTTCAAGATGTCGTTGGTCGGCTGCTGGGTCTTGGAAAGCCTACCGAGCGAAACCCACAAGCGCTCGGAGTTGCGATTTGTGATGGGCCCACCAATCCACGAAGGCACCAAATGCTCCACCTTCCCACCAATCGTGAAACCCAGAAAAGCTAGTCGCCACTGCGGATACTTCTGGCAGTTTTAATACATCTCGAAGTGCTGCGCACTTTTTGATACATGAGAGTGTCTGTTCGGTTTTGATATTCGTATTGCTGAAATGTTTCGTCTCGCTCTTGGTTGATTATGCTTGAAATTGTTCTCGCCCGGGTTACTTACGCCGCTCACTTACTTGGAAGTCCATGAAATGGCTGCGAATCGGGCCCCAGAAGTTTATGCCGTTGCAGCCGTATTTCTGGCCTTGACATGGCTCACGGCACTATTGAGGTGTTATGTTCGAGGGGTCGTTGCGAAGAAATTTGGCCTTGAAGATTGGCTTGCTATTCTGTCTTTGGTGAGTTGAAGAAGGCATCTGGTGACAGAAATCCACGCTAACAGAAGAAGATTCTGTTCACGATGACAGCTGTGTTCGCTTTGCAGGGAATATCCAATTCCATGGGAATGCACCTTGTCGACATCATGATGAGCAGCCCTCAGAATCTCACTCCTGCGATGATGGTAAGCTGAAGAAATTCCTCTTATTTGATTAGGCTCTAACGTTCGGTAGTATTGGTTCTCTACTGAGCTTGCGTATGTTCTGACAACTTGCACTCTCAAGATGAGCATCGCCGTATTCCTTTTGCGAATCGCAGTGAAGAAATCACATCGGATCATCCTCTATATGACGATGGCGGGTGTGATGATCTTCAGCATTGGATACTTTCTCTTCCTCGTATTCCAGTGCTCGCCCGTTGACTATTTCTGGAACCAGTTCAGTGCAAAACCAGGTTCATGTCTCGCGCCAGAAATAGTTGGCGCCCTGACTTATGCGCACTCTGGCTTGAATGCCTTTGCGGATATAGTTCTCGCAGTACTTCCTGTTGTCATCGTTTCTCAACTACAAATGAACCCTCGAACAAAGCTCACTGTGTCAATTATTCTCTCCATGGGTGTTGTGTAAGCTTCCAAGATTTCCCCAATTCGGAATGCCAAACTAATGGAGCAAAAGTGCATGTGTTGCTGTCATCGTTCGAATTCCATACATCAAAATACTCGTCGACAACGCCGCGGACTTTCTCTTTTCCTCGACAGATGTCGTTATTTGGTCTGCAATAGAACCGGGTCTTGCAATTACTGCAGCGAATTTGGCGACTCTTCGGCCATTATTCAGCGCTTGTCTGTCTCGCAACAAGCTCTGGGGTACGACTACGGCCCGCGGTACATATGGACACTCGAAGAATATTTCTGGATTTTCTAGTCGCAAAGGCTATGTCAGGAGCGGAAGCAGAGGCAACATTGCAGAAATGAACTTGAGCAACTTGAGCAAAAGCGGACACGAAGTCACCATCGAAGCTACGAACGGGACGCGCGGGAGTTCTCATACCAGATCGAAACTTGAATCAAGGATCAGCGAGGAGAGACTGAAGCAGACACCAAGCTGGGACATCGAACGACAGGCTCAACAGCCAATGGAGGAGTGGCCAGGCTCGCCGCAGGAGATCCGCAAGACAGTACGAATGGAAGTGTACAGCGAAGTACACCCACCACTTCCCGAATCACAACAAGAACCATACCAAAATCAGCCTGGGCCTAAGACAGACGGAAGGCGAGATGTATGGCCTGATTCACGGCCTGGATCGAGCCACGCGAGGAGAAAGTCGCACCAGTCTTTGAAGGGAGCCACGAATCACCACTGGATATGATCGCGGATGTATGATTCGACGTGTACGAAAAGAGAGACGAGTCTACTTAATAATGCCTTTATGTATATACTTTGAGATGGGATATGATTTAGACAGGCTCGGCGTTCCTTTTGTTACGGGTGTAAATAAGGTTCATTTCTTCTCTAGCATCGCGAGCGACCGAGGCTCTCCTGATCACTGTGGTGGTCTTCCAAGCTGCAATGCATCCATTACCTCACTTTTTGTTGCATCTACGATATCTCGGTTGATGTTTTTTTTTCTCAGCCTAGTCTCTCCTTGCAGCTAGAGTCAAGCAAACCTTCGAATTCTCAGTGTCACAAACAAGTGGAACGAACATCCGCAAAATCCGCATCTTCCGCTTGCAGTGCTCCCCACATGTCTCAGGAGTACTTAATTTATATCTTTTATATGCAGGGTCTTCTCCACTGGTCTCCACATAATGGAATCATCATCGGTCCCATGGCTTGTCAGACTCGGCCATTTAGGCCATCCTTGTCTTTCACAGAGAGTCCACATGGTGCAAGGTGGGGGTCTGTATATTGTACCTGGCTACCGTAGCGTGGACGATTCAGTGGACTCCTTGTGGACAAAAGCGCTGCTGAGATGGGATATTAGACGTAGGTTGGAGTTTGATGTGTAAGTAAGTCGCTCTTCTTCCTTTTGATCTTTTATGAGAAAGTTGGTGATCGTTGAAGTCGTCGTTGGAACCAAGAGGTAATTGTTATGAAGAAAGGCATAGCGAGTAGTCTCAAATTAGACATTCTTATACTACATTAACATTATGTATATTGTAGTTCTAAGTTCATCGTGGCCACATCTCATTATTTACACACTTCATTGTTACCACGTCAATTGTTGTCTACGACAAATCGTTGTTAACATAAAGCCCCTCCATCAACCACGCACACCTCTCATTAGCAGTCGTATCGACCACCACACCTCCAATACCCTCAAGTCCAATCACCATAGTCGTGGAGTTACTCTGGTACTGCGGGAAAAATGGAAGGCCCCTTCCATTCGGGTTGCCAGTGGTGCTCATAGCGAAGTTCGTGATATATTTCTGCATGGCAGTGGCGATGGCAGGTTGTACAGCAAGTCCATCATTCAGAGTTGTGGTGTCCCCGTTGAAGAAGGTATAAGCGATGTCTTCACCGTGAAGTCCAGGCGGAACGGTGAAGTAGTAGGCATATGTCTCGTTCTGGAATGCAACGTCGAGGAAGCGCGTGTTACATGTGAAGGAAATTTCCGCGGTGATGAGCGATGCACGACCGAACAAGGAGGTGTAAGGGTATGTTCCGTCGTAGACAGCGGGGTACAAGGTGTCGAGGATGTAGGCGATT
Source organism: Cadophora luteo-olivacea (assembly GCA_026120085.1). Classification (NCBI taxonomy): domain Eukaryota; kingdom Fungi; phylum Ascomycota; class Leotiomycetes; order Helotiales; family Ploettnerulaceae; genus Cadophora; species Cadophora luteo-olivacea. Next base: position 441,567 of record JALRMC010000009.1, read on the forward strand.
GTCTCGTTGCTGGCTGTTGGAAACACTTCTTTCAGGTTCGTGGCCACTGCCGCATCGGTAGTCAAGAATGGCGAAGTGAACTGCAAGCCTTCATCTGAGTTGTGCGAAACCATAACGTTGAGCTCGGTGTCGAATTTGCCTTCTGACAGCAAAACACCTGGGAGCTTGGGGACGAACGTTCCGTCGACAACAGGACTGAATGTGAATGTACCATAAGGAGCTGACCGCGCGACCACGATGCTGTTCAGGCCAGCTAGTGTCTCGAAATCAAGGGCACGAAGAGACGCGACGTCTGTGACGTCGGCAGAGATGAGCGATTGGGCCTGGCTGATGACAGATTGGTAGGTGGCGACTTGTTGAGCATCTCCGGGGACAGGTGGGAAGCCGGGACTCTGCATGATGGCTTGAGAGAAAGGCGCTGAGCCGTTAGAACCACCATACGCAGTGACTTGGTGCATGATGGATCCAGCACCCGCTGACTCGCCCATTACTGTGACTCGGGCAGGGTCTCCGCCGAAGAGATGAATATTCTGTTGGACCCATTCAAAAGCGAGTCGCTGATCGTACAGTGCTGCGTTGGGAACACCATCTTGCTCGGAGAAAGTGGATCCTGACAGCCAACCGAAGAGCCCGAGTCTGTAGTTCATCGCAACGTAGACGACTCCCTCGCCTTCATCGACTTGACTTTGGGCAATCAAGGTGGCGGGGTTGCCAGTTGAAGTCTTGTCTCCATAAACGTAGCCACCTCCATAAACCCACACGAGCACAGGTGCAGACTTGTTGCTGGTATAGATGGATTCAGGTACGATGACATCCAAAAACAAACAGTCCTCGGACTGTCTTGGATCAGGTGCGGCAAGCGAATCGATCGTCAATGCTGATGCGACAGCATCAACTTGAGAATCGACGTACGCAAGAGTTGCGGCGTCAGAACCTCCAAGGAAGTAGGATGCTACTTTGGGCCAGTATGGGACAGCTTGGGCACACATGGACCCTTGTTGGCCATCGTTGAGCGTGCGATTGATAGTAGTGGGAGGGATTGATGCCTTGAACCGAAGGTCACCAATGGGAGCGGCACCGAATCGGATGTTGGAAAAGTTGTAGTAATTGCCAGTTTCCTTTGGGATTTGTTAGATTTGCACTACTTCAATACAGAAGAAACTCACATTGATGGTGGCTTGATGGAGAGCGTATCCTAAGTCAACAATCGGCAATGGAGAGGTAGTCGAGTTCGTCGAAGAAGAGCTCTCATTCCGAGCTGTCAGAGTTGGGGCTGCGGATACCACTGCGCCAGTGAAGGCGAGGGCTGAGATGAACTGACCAATCATTATGAAATTGTGAGAGGTGAAAGTCAAAGAAATGAATGAACTGTTGACCGTAGCTGACTGAAGAACAGTGTAAGGGAATCCTCATGAGCTTTATATTAATGATATTCTCCTTCCGTAGGGTCTGATTTCCAATATTCGCTATCTTCCGAAGATGTCCCTGACTAGCTCGATGTATCCGCTTGGGTAAATGACAACGATCCGGATTTTTCAAGACCCCTTTTGGAGAGGTTTGCTGGATCCGGACGCATGTCAAGTCCTTGGCTTCCAAATCAGATGAACCTAAGATCATTAAGAGCTCATGGAGACTATTCCATGGGCGTTAGTCTTCGATTTCGGTTGAATCCATTTTGTCATCCTCTCTTCTGTGGCGCAATGAGACATTTGTACGCGATGTGACGATGGTGCCGGTTTCGCCGGACGCAAAGAAGCTTTTATGGAGTCTGCGGGCGATCGAGATAGTCGATATTTCCGCTTGCATGTGATTGGAACGTACGTGTGTTATGCAGCAAGGTGGACTTCTCGGATATTGGGTGTAGGGAAGCCCCGGAAACTCAATGCGTTAAGTCCATTGGCCGCATAACCGGGGGTTGCCAAGGCACGTGATGTAAATAAAGGGGTAATCTGAGGCTGGGTCTGGCTCGCTGCCAATGGCGTGCGGTATCGTAAGTGCGTGAAGTGATTCAAATTGCACATAGACTCTGGTATGGTCCGTATCTAATCTTCAATGTCTTACTTTCCTCTTTCAGCGCTCAGACTCAGTCTTGAGGTACTGTTGGTTGAAGTGCTTGTGGCTCGATTAAGCTTGACTCAGTATTGGGACTCGAGTTGCTCTCACAAACCAAAGAAAGAACGAGAACGATCATTTTAATTTTCATGTCCGTTCGTTCTCTTGCTCTCTCATTTTGATCGGCTCTAGAAAGATGGATATCGCCGCGAAATTCCCATGCGGGTTTTTAATTGATAATGTCCCCCCGCAATCACTTTCGGGGCTCTCATTGCTATTTCTTATCGAACAGTTCGAAAAGGTTTCAAAAGAAATTAACTTTTTACTCCCCACCTAAAGAGCTTCACACAACTTACCTTTGAATTGTAGAGCAGAACTCAGGTAGTGGTTCAGCCCACTACTGGTAATGGTACCAGATTATATGTATTCATTCTTTGCGGCTAAGATCTAGGTAATAATAACATGACAGTCAGCATTCGTTCTTGTTTCTCCATGAAAATTGTATGACATTTCTGCTCATGGTTGAAAAACAACCGGTTGAGATATCAAAACAGTGTAAGCGAGAGGGAAAAGGGGGGCGGGTTGGAATCACGTGGCTCTTCTTCGTATTACGGGAGATTTGTATCTAAAGGCTCACCAATTTTTATGATTCGATTTTCAAAGTTATGTACCTAGCAGCTAGTCTCGCATAGATTTCGCGGCTCGAGGTCTAGTTCTCTACGCGCAAACATCAGAGGAAACCTCGCTTGTCGCAGTTGCACCCTTAGTTGGCGCCAACTACGTCATAGCCTTTGCCATCTCGCTCCAAGAATCAGCCGTCATTCAATCGAATCCGCCATCTGTTCAACTTCAATGGATCGCTACCCAGCACATCTTCCTCTATCATCATATTGACTCCATCCTTTTTCAAGATATAACTTGCGAGCTTAACATGATGAAATCCGCTATCCTCACCCTCGTCCATGCCTCGCAAGCTGCATTTGGCATCTACAACCTTTACCTTGCATCCATCTCCATTAGCAATCTTCAAGGATATGAAGACATGAGCAAGAAAGCAGCGAAGTACTCAAATACTGCCGAACAACAATTGCATAAGACGAGAACAACACAAGCAAGCGGGACAATCGCTGTATGATCCCCAGTGCCCCTCATTGTGACTGCCAACAGGACTGACAGAGACCAACAGCTGCTTGTCTCAGTTCTTAGCTCCGTCTACCTGACTTTCGGCGCCCCCAGGACCTTAATATCTCAAGGCGTCGCTGGATTGAACTTGCTTGCTTTGGTGGCTGCTCGGAGTCACGTGGGCGATTTTTGGAAGCAGAAAGCGAGGGTGCCACTCCCAGGTGCTGGGGACTATAACGAGGCCACGAAAAATACTCAGGAGGTGAGACTGAATATGATGTATCTCATTGCCAGTTGGTTCGTGGCTGGTGCGGTGGATCTCATCTTTTAGTCTACTCTGTGTATCGACTTTGACGCAGCTCTGCAATTTCTCGTAGTTAACGGCCTACCAGATTTCATGTTTTCAGACGCGATGTATTCACATTTTCTTCTTCCAAACTTTATTGAAAGCGGTAAGTTGCATCTTTTCGATATATCATTGTGTTCGCCGATTCGATTTCTACGGATCTCGTCACAGTGGGCGTGAGGAATGTCGAGTACCTTCGAGAATAATATGAAATACAGAAGGTCATGCTTGACAAAGGACTACCCTCCTCAATTCTGAAGTGCCAGCTGTTGTGAAGTAAAGATCAGTCAGTGGGTAGGGCGATAGGAGGCTAGGATCCGCCGTGCCGTGGAAAAGAAGTCCAATATCCTCAAATGTTTCGAATTCGGCGAAAGATCTGTGAGATAAACTGCGAAGCTTCTCCCAAATTCTTCTCAACTTCTTCAGAATGTCAGAGGCAAGGCGCCATGTGTCACGACCTTCGGGATGGAGCTTCCTGATTCTGAGGCTGGGAAAATCCTGTCTATCGAAGTAAAAGGGAAAAGCGTCGTCTCGCCAAAGCATTCCTACCAAGAAAGTGTCTCATCTGCCTACAAATGGAGAAATTTCAGGAGCTTAAATACAACGGCACTTCCGTCCCTCTCGGTTCATACAGATCCATCCAACACTCCAGGATATTCAAGATGGTCACTCGAGGCGAGATTTACAATGTTATCGAAGCAGAAGAGAAGCCCAAAAGGATATTCTCAATAACCGAAGAAGGAGGAAAATATGTTCTAGTTCGGGATCCAAAAATGGAGCAAGTTGAGAGAAAGTTAAGATCGACACGCATTCCGACCGTTCTGCAAGAAACTCACTTGATCACTTCACGACAACTCGAGGAAGATGAGATGATGGAACTGGTCCCGAACATGCTCTATGAGGTAGAGTTCCCATCCAAGTTTGGAGGGCCAGGAGAAGTGGGATCAGTCATCAAATTGAATATGGAGAAGCTTCACGAACTAGGACTCCTTGACGAGTTTCTCGGAGTCCGTCGTAAGCTGCTTCACAAAGATAAACTGCCACTTCTTGTTAAAATATCTCACGAAGAGGATAACGGGCATGAGAAGAAGAGAGGAACGACTTTCCAAACAAGCCTGACTCGAAATCCCATGTCTAACCCAGGATCGATACACCTTTCAAACCTCCAGCGCCGTCAAGACGAGTGGAACGGGAAAAGCATCAATGAGCGTCTCATGAAGCTCGTTTCGAAGGCCACCAAGATGATGATTCCGAATATCAGAGGTGGCGGTAGAGAAGAGAGATGGCATGCTGTTGCTTCCATGACACCGTATTGGAAAGACAACCAGGAACTCACGAGCATCCAACTTAACTACACTCCACACAATAAAAATGTCGATGACTCCATTCGGAAATTTGCTGCGAGTCACACGGATAGTGGTGATGACCCAACGGGATACTCTGGCCTCTGTATGATGGGACACTTCGATGACGACCACTTCGCAGGTCGCTTCAACCTAACGCCTCTCGGCCTGACGACCGTCATCGGAAAGTGCGAGATGCTCCTGTTCCCAGCGAAGCTGTGGATGCACTGCTCGTCCGGCTCTGGCACATACGATGTTCCTTCGAATGATCCCCGCCGTCTTCCCCCGTCTCCTCTCGACCATCTTACAAGACTTTCAAAGCGCACCCCTTTCATGCGTCTCAACGTCGTTGTGTTTCCCAACAAGCGATGCCTCAACCCCACCTGGTATCAAGTTCACCACGAATTGTACAGTGAGAAAGGTCGCGACATTTTTCCTTCAGCTCGAGCTCACCAAGAATGGATGATGCGACTCTGGATTGCGAACGAGTCTGAGCTCATGTACTGGGTTGAGAAAATGCTCGCTGCTGAGGACTACCCCGAATATGGCCGAGCTGGCGAGACCTACCAAGACAAGGGACCGGACTTGCTGATGAGAACTACCAAGTCCCTGATGAAGACGAACAAAGCACGAAACAAGGAATGGTACGGCAAAATAAAAATCATGATGAAGCAGAGTAATGATGAAGCAAAGAGAAATGCTCAAGCTGCTGGACTGCGTCACGAAGGCCCCAAAGTGAAGGCTGCACGGCTCAGCAAAGAATATGCTGCTAATGGTAAGCTACGCAACAAGTACATCGCCAAGCAGCGTGATGTACCTCCAGTTGACCGACTTTCACCCAAAGAGTACTGTCGATTGTTTGCTTGGATCGATCCAGACACAGAAGAACTGGAATTTCCATCTGAAGAATGTGCTCGCAAGACCCTCGAGTTTTCCAGCAAGGAGAACAAGGACTTCAAAAAGCTCATCACCAAAACTCAGTATCTGAATTGCGGTACTCGAGTTTCGAATGTCAAGGGAGGATCTGTCATTCCGAAGGTTACCTGGACGAATCCTGACTTTCATCGCAAGTTCAATCCTGTCAAGGATACAATTCCCGCAAATCCTACTTGGCGGCCACTGGCTTCTCAACCTGAGGCCTTGAAAAAATGGAGGATGGCAAGATTGGGGAAGCCTACTGCCGAGAAGCGAGTTTATGACAAAGCTTTCTCGGAAGAAAAGGAGCAGAAGGATGCCGACAAGGACACTGCTTCACAGGAGGACGAGCATAAGGAGAACAGTGAGTCCGTGTCTTGCTTGACAAACGTTGTCCCGGCGAAGAAGCGTTTGTCGTCGGCTGCGTACAAGGGAAGTTCCAGGTTGGGAAAAGAAAGAGATGCCGGCGACAGGGGCAGCCTTGCATCTTCTGGAAAGGCAATCTCAGCAAAACGAAAGGGAAAGCTTCTACGATCGTTCGGATCTGAACTGTCTCAGTGACGAGATAGAATCAAATCATTTGGAGCTTCTCGCGAGGGAAAGAAAACATAGCTAGTCAAACAAGAATCAATGAAGATGTATGGCATGAACAGTGGTAATAGACTCTTGCTTCAAGATTGCATTTGCAGACGTCCAGACCATTATGATCAGTAAGCTGAGATCCAATATTGGTCCGTGTTGCCCAAAGACCCAATCAAATTTGAAGTCAGTTCCGGTTCAGGCTCGATCGAATCACAGTTCCAGCAACAAAAAGTTCGAAATTCGAAATGTCAATATTATATTGACTTGGCTTCTATAGCTACCATAGTCAAGTGGGTGCGACAAAGCCGGTATGAGTGAGTCAATAAGGGTGCCTTTTAGATGCATATAAGGCATCTCACTCTCTTAGAATTTGGAATCAACACTTTGCAATCCCCTCCTCGATATCTACTATATTCTCTGCTACAGAACATCGTAGCCGATACCAACCATCATCGTTAAGGGCATTTCGCGAGGCCAAGACCACTTGAGAATGCCCGCCATAATTCTGGACACAGTCCTACCAGCCGGATTAGTATTATTAGGGTATCTCCATCATCTACGTTGGTCGGAGCAACAATTTACTTTTCTGAAGATCGGAAATATAAACGCAGGTGAGCAAGATACGAGCCAGTTCTCGGTTCCGACACCACAACAATTGGTGTATGCATTCGTCTTCTCGCATGTGTCCCATTACTCTGATTCTCTTATAGTTGACACCTCCGAGGAACCTTGAGCCTGGTGACACACTGACAGTGCATCATTAGCTCGATGGACCCTGGCCTGACGCAATCGTTGCGTGCCCGCAGAAACGGTGTTTATCCAGCGGCAGATGGGATCGGCTAAGGCTTGGCAGGAACAAGCATCGCAAACCTGCTCAAAAATGCTCATGCAGCTAAATGCAAGCGTTAAATCAAAGAACTACCATACCAGGACTAGAGCGACGATCTTGAAAAAACACAAGCGGTGGACTACCATCTTCGTGCCTTCTCTGCATCAGATCTTGTGCAGATTTATATGAGAGGTTCACTTCTCAGCGACACGAAGACGACACATCATCTTACGCTTAGCGAGAACCCCCCAATATGGCCATCGCCGACACCAAAGAATTAGCGAAAGGCTACACTGCAGTCAACAATACTCAATTTAACGCTGGGCTGTTCCTTCTGGAGAAACTTGGAAGCGTCACGGGCAACAAGATCCTCGATGTTGGATGCGGAACCGGAAACCTCACAGCACATCTCGCGAAACTTGTCGGAGATTCTGGAAGCGTAGTCGGCGTTGATCCATCAACGGAACGAATCCCCATCGCTCAAGAGTTCAAGAGCTCGAATCTCACATTCGAGGTTGGGAGGGCAGAGGACTTATCACGTTTTCCGTCGGAAAGCTTCGATGTCGTTTTTGTGAACTCAACATTCCACTGGGTTCAGGATCAACCGAAAGCTGTCCGGGAGTTTGGCCGAGTCCTGAAGTCTGGAGGTCGCCTTGGGATATCGGGTGGTTCGGGGGATTTTGTCGCTATTCACGAGAAGATCAAGGAGGATGTTTTGTTGAGGGAGCCGTATCGGCAATATCCGGAGCAAGGAGGGCCAACTTTCATCAAGCAGCGAGATCTTGAAGATCTTCTTGATCAAGCTGGATTTGGAGAGAGAAGAATTGTGGTGAATACCATTGTGAAGACGGCGAAAGATGGAGCAGAGATGGTTGAGTGGTTGGATACCAGTTCTTCTGGTGCGACTTATGGCGGGATTCCGCTGGACTTGAGACCGAAGGCAAGGGAGGAGATGCTGGTCGAATGGGCAAAAGTGACTACGGAAGAAGGAATCAAGATGGATATGGACTTATTAGTTACTGTAGCTGTCAAAGCTTGATAGTTGATACCCTCCTGAATATCGTAAACTGTTGCTGTATATGGACATGCCACCACACTTTCCTTAAGTGCACACCACGGAATTTGTCATTATTGCAGCAGTCTCGAGAAATCACTGTCTTTCGGGAAAGCTGAAGATGTCGTGAGTTTCAGTCACAGATCCCTATTTGTGGATATAAAGACTGGGCCTTCCAGAAAGAGCAAGCTTATCCTAAACCTGCCACGCACTTAACCGCGATTCATGCACCACCAGGGAAAGCACATTCAGGCATCTGATCTTCTCTGAATCTAATCCCTACACTTACTTGCTGTCATTACGTAATGTTCTGACCTACTGTAGGGCATTTCAAACAGCATGGGTTTGTTCGTCTCTACGTTCCAGAAGAGGGGTAATATTCCTTAACCAAGATCATTCCTGCCACATCGTCTGTAGCACCTATACCCGAAGGTATCCGCTGAGTCAACATTCCTCATTGGATCAACTACCTTTGCCAGCTCGCACTCTATTGATCAAGACTTCAGTTCCAACAATGAGAAGCTCAAGCAGTAGTGGCATCACGTGCTTTGAGAAACTCCGAAATATGGAGAGAGGAATACCAAGCAGTGAAAAGGTTACTTCAAACACGTCGCTTTCGGATACTTCGTCAATTCCGGAGTCAGAACTTGTGAGCGGTTCTGTACCTGATGGTGGCGTTGATATCGTGGTGTGGTGGAACGAACCAGGGGAAGAAGACACTGCGAATCCTCTGAATTGGTCTTCCACCAAGAAATGGACAAACATATGCACGATTTCTGTCATCAGCTTTATTGTGTAAGTTAAGTATACAATCTCCAACTCGATTTTCAAGCTCTGACTCCCGACAGACCTCTCGTCTCTTCAATGCTAGCACCAGGCGTCGAACTCATCATGACAGACTTCAACACGGACTCCGAAACCTTCGCCACCTTCGTCGTCTCAATCTTCGTTCTAGGTTTCGCAGTGGGGTCACTCATACTACCACCCTTGAGTGAAATCTATGGCCGAACCATTGTCTATCATGTAACAAATGTATTGTTCCTGATTTTTACTATCATGTGTGCACTTGCTCAGAATCCAGGGACACTATTGGCTGCTCGTTTTCTGTCGGGGTTCGTGGGTGTTGCTACCATTACGATCGGATCAGGAACGATTGCAGATATGATGCCAAGACAGAGAAGGGGGAAGGCCGTTTCGATATGGTCTGTTGGTACGATCCTTGGGCCGATGATTGGGCCCATCATTGGTGGGTATGTGGCTCAAGAGCTTGGATGGAGATGGATATTTTGGAGTATTTCGCTCGTGGTAAGTTATCAGCAGGAATTATCTTTCTCACAGGGATACAGTCATCTAATGTTTGTTAGATCGGCGGTATCACAGTTCTCGCCTTCATAGTCCTACGAGAAACCTATCACCCAATTCTACTCGAGCGAAAAGCCGCGAAGCTCAGAAAGGAAACCGGAAACCGAAACTTCAAATCAAAACTTGCTTCGAAACTAGCAGCAAGAGAGCACTTCAAAACCAGCATCTTCCGGCCTCTGAAGCTACTTACTTGCTTCCCAATCGTGACCATCATGTGCAGCTACGTCGCAGTCCTCTACGGAACACTCTACCTGCTCTTCGCAACATACTCGTTCGTCTTTAGGGAAGAGTACGGATTCTCGACCTCAGCCACCGGTCTTGTTTTTCTTGCTGGAGGACTTGGCACCCTCATGGGACTTGCATATGTCGGCCGATTGAGCGATAGGACGCTCAAAAAACGAACTTCGGCTGGGAAAGCAAACACACCCGAGGACCGCCTCCCGCTGATCATCACAATTCCTGGTGCTCTGGCATTTCCAGGGGGTTTGTTCATGTATGGTTGGAGTGCAGAGAAGCATCTCCATTGGATCGTTCCGCAGATTGGTACGGCCATCACCGGGTTTGGATCAATCTTGATCTTCATCAGTATTCAGACCTACTTGATTGATGCATTTGAGGAATATGCTGCGAGTGTGATCGGTGCTAATGCAGTTCTGAGAGGCACTGTTGGGGCCTTGATACCTCTTGCTGGGTTGGCCATGTATGATGGACTTGGATGGGGTTGGGGCAACAGTATACTGGGCTTTGCTGCACTTGTACTTGCTCCGCTACCTTGGATACTCCATGCCTTTGGGGCGCAAGTGCGGTCATTGAGATTGTTCAAGGTCAATCTGTGACTATTAAACGTAGATATCTGTCAAAATAATTACCTCTCGTTCAACAACCCTTTTCTGTACTTTTGCCACTCTTGACTTTCGCCATTCTTGACTTTCGATACAGCAGCATTTTCATATTCGTAAACAAGCAAACAGTGAAGTAGCCGGACTGGGGATTTCGATGCTTTGTCAAAGATTCTACACAACTCCTTACACTGCTCTCGTCTGCTTCATCCGACTAACACTAAACCTCTCCAGCAACTCACTCCTCGAGAACCCCTCCAAATTCAAATTCCTTAAATTTCTCCCTGTCCGCAAATAATCCACACCCGTCGCCATCCTCGCCAGTCCGACAACCGCCTCAACAGATCCCGCCTCGATCCCCAGCTTTTCCGCCAACCCATGCCAACAAACCAACAGATCCGGTACATCCTCAGTCACATTCCTAGTTTCGATATCCTCTGGCGCTAGCAATTTCCTGTGCGGTTCCGAATTTTGCGCCAAGTCTACTAAATCAGTGAATGTCGCTCCGTAACATTTATTCGAAGTGTCGAGCACGCTGTCTAGTTGGAACCCGAATGAGGAACCGACTTCTAGACGGACTTTATCAACTGCTAAGATGGCGTTGGAGACGGAACGCGTGAGACCGTCGGTGTAGAGGAGGAAGGAACCGTTGCTTTCGATGCGGCCGGCGTTCATCAAAATCATGAGGGGATGAAAGACGCCATTGATATTGGAGAGTGAGACTTCAACGACGTTGTGACACCATTGAAGACGTTGGGGGAAGATGCGTTGGATTTTGGACTTGTATGAGGCGCTGATGTTGGGTTGGAGAGAGGCGATGGAGATGGATCCTTTTTTGCCGAAGACTGTCAATTCGCCATCATTCATTCGACATGAGTAGGGCGATATGTTCGTTTCGAGTACATGACCGATCTCCATTTCTGCTGATGCGATGAGGGAGAAGAGATTGCCGGGAACGGCGATGATGGTATGTTGGTGTAGGTCGAAGTTCTTCAGTTCTCCCAAAATGGTCATTTGTCCAGTGGAGGGGACGGTGAGGATCATAATTTTGGAGAACTCGACGACTTCTCGCATATCAAACGTGATGCGAAGTCTGGTGATGCCTTTGATGACGCCGGTAGATTTGAGGTGGCCTTTGGAAAGGACATGTCTGGCGTGTCGTGGGTGTGTTGGATGTGAGTATATCAGGACACTGGTTCCTCGACTTTCGAGGTCTGCTGCAAGTGCGAATCCAGCAGGTCCTGCTCCCACGATACATACTTTCAGCTGCATATTGACTGTGTGAAGGCTACTTGATAATGTTGAACAGATCTCGGTTGCTGATCTCGACTTCCAAGATTATCAGATGGTATTAGCGATTCATGAGAAAAATGGTTCCACAACAAGGTAAAGCTTACACCCGAAACTACTACTACTAAATGCTCTTGAGTACGCTAAAGATCACGGTAGATCAATCAAGCAGTACGCATGGAAATTACCCACCTGTCTTCATCATCCGTCACCGCTGGCATCTGCACGCTGTCGGACCCGACACCCAGGTATTCTAAGAAGCATCAACATATTACCCCGAAATAATCTCAAACAAGCTCACGCAATCCAGTACCCCTGTTTACAAGAATAAAACATAATCTTCCATTTCTCATCAATCTGAGCAAGTTTCCAAGTCATATGACAAGATCAACATCGACGCTTAGACAGAACACCAACCACATCGCGCATCCGCCAAGACTATCCTTGTACTACTTGAGCAAGTTTGCTCCAATTTCTACCATCGCTCGACGGGCCGTTGCCGTATCGAGTTACATTACCCCGGATGCATGTCTACACGTTGACTGACCGAAAATGCACTCGAAAGGGCTCGTCTCCTCAAAATATGCTTTACATGGTGATCTGGTGGAGCAGGACTGGTGTAGTTGCGGGCTAAGCGGGCGGTCGGAACGGCAGAGGGTCGGCACGCAGGTGGCTGAATGGGGCAACCTTTCTGCCTTTTTGGGCAGAAGAGTTCCAATTTGTATGAGAATAACTGTCGTGGGTGGTTTCAAAGCTCCTGCTTTGGTTTCGATTGCCCAGAATATTTTGAAGGTGGCCGTGGGTGGTGAGAAGGCGACGCCGAAGGGCGACAAAGACGCATCCCATCACTTCTACATACATGTTGACTGACTTTGAAAAATCACGGCACAACAAGGAGACTGACTCTGAGACAGAGAAATACCCACTCCTCTTGGAGTAAGGCAGCGGGTCGGTAATTGAAGCCCTGGTCTGGCTTCGCTTCGCATGCTTTGTTTACATCCCGCTTGGTGTACAGGACATTCAGGGGGGCCGAAAAAACGAGGGAAACACTCCAAAAACTGGTCATTACGTACGGCGCATTAGGAGGCCGAGATTTCAAGGGCGATTCAAAAAGTTTGACACCCCTCATCGGAGAAAGAAAGGAAATTGATCTTTAGCCGCAGTAGCAATCGTAATCCCCCAGCTTGAAGGGAAAGCCATTCTCACACAACGTCCTGGAAAGGGTCAACCTTTAGACATAAGCCTTAGCAAGCTTCTCCATAACTCCAACCCGCATTAAGAACCTCCGAATTATTTTCCCAAATATATCTGTATCATCTTGTCAGTCGAATTCTCATTCCTCGTTCTACACGTCCCCACTACTGATTCTTCAACCTCATCGTTCTCGCCGCCCCAATTCATTACACGGGCGACATAGAAAAATTGAACTTACAGATCGGTACGCTAGACCCCATAATACACATCGTCACAATCCCATACGTCTTCAACACCTGGCTCGGCCCATCATTGGCAGCCCAATCATTCATGAAGTTCGAGAAGCCGTAGAAAAGGAGGTTTTTGATGGTCATGGATACGATGAACACCTCAGTGGCAGACATGCGGTAGGAGTCTCTAGAAAGAAGATCAATCTGTCAGAAGTCGAAAGTATTCATTCAGACCGAGGAGAGAGAGAGAGAGTAAAATAGAGGATCCACTTACAGAATATACAAACTCGTCGCCGTACTCCCAATCGTCACAGCGGCACACAAGCACCCATGACAAAACGCCGCGAGATAATATCCATGTGGAGTCGGATTATCTAGCCTCCACTTGAATACGAACCATCCTATCGCATAAAGAAGCGCCGAGAGAAGGAGAATTGGGAGGCGGAATTCTGGCTCGTAGATTCCTTTGTTCCATTTTGTGAGTTTGGTGGTGATGAGGTCGCCGAGTATGGAGCCGAGGACACCGCTTAGGAGACCGCCTATGAGAGCTGCGGGGAGTCAGTTGGATGAAAATTGAGTGAATTGACGTTGGGGTGGGTAGATGAAAAGGCTTACCTCCGACGTAGAAATAGCCGTTCTGTGCAGCATTGAGGTTATACGGCGGGACAGAGAATATCTGCGCCAAGATATACGAGAGAGATACGTAGAATGCCTGGTTTCCCACACATCAGTTAGCGAATCCCCTATCTCGATTTTTACTTTCCAGGTTCTTCTATTGGAGGGACTCACGATGCAAACTCCACCAACGAGTATCGACTAGAATCGGTATCAGCAACTCGCTCGCTTACAGCAATCGGGAGATGTCGCAGCAGTGTTTACATACCCAAACGACAGAAATATTCAATAACGTCGCAAACGGTGCGAGGAATAACTTGAACAAGCCCGTTTCAGTATACACGCCCGAATATAATGCAAGTTCTTGCACGAATGTCTTTCTCTCCTCAGTCGTCGATACCGCCGTTAGAGTTGAGTTCCCACTCAGCTTCGTCTCTCCCGCTGCCTCCACATGCGCGTGTTTCCCCTTCTCAGAAACACACTTTCCTTCTGTACCTGTAACCATATCATGACTACCCTTAGGTACGTGTATAGACTCCTCCGGCACAACATCCTCCTTTCCCACCTCTCGTCTATACTGCGTCTCGGGCAGAAACAAAAATGCCGCCACAGCACCGACGATAGAGAATGGGAGATAAATGATGAACAAGTATCTCCAGCCAAGATTCTCGGTTATAGGACCGCCGATAATAGCCACGAGGGAGACGAGGCAGGTTAGTGTTAGAATCGTGAGGCCGGTGCGGAGGGAGCGCTGGTGGACGAAGAACCTGTTTGTGTTCATAAAGTATAAGCGAGTGTCTGATCAAGTTTTGTATCAAGAGTGAAAAGAGAGACAGAAAGGGAAAAGGCAAACAAGGGAAGTCTCACAAATCCCCAATAACAGCAATCGACAAACTCTCATACGCCGTCGACCCAAACCCCTGTATTATCCTCCCCGCCAGCAAAACCTTATAGTTCTCTCCACTCGCGATACATATCACAGTGCCGATGACACCCATGAGCGAAGCGAGGAGGAATTGTGGCCGTTTGCCGTATTTGTGCGCGAGTGCTGAGACGATGGGTCTGCGTGTCGCTGAATTCAGTTTGAATTCCCCAAAGTGTAGTTCATTTTCAAAGGAGGGTGAGAAAAAGGCTTACCCAAAACACCCACAGAGCAACAACTGATACCCCGACAATTTCGCAATATCCTCCAGCGATCTCCCCAATTTACCCGCGAGCAAGAACGTAGCTGGCGCGATCGAGGGAGCTGGGATCGATGCTAGCAGGATCGAATTCACGAAAACGATGAAATAGGTTAGGTTTTTCTTGTAGAGGGGCCAATTCTGGGTTTCTCTCAAGTCAGGGCGGAACTTGGATGGTGGAGGGAAGGAGGAATGAGGAAAGAGGGAGATCGTACTAAGGGATCATTGGGACTGTTTGATGGTTGAGGGGAGAGTACGATGTTGGAGTCCTGTTTCCATCCATTCTCCAGCGTCAGCTTCTGCTCCAATTTTCTCTAAGTATAGAAAATCTCTTTGAGAGAAAGACGAACCTTCCCACTACCATGTTTGAACGCCGAAAACGCAGTATTCAGTTCTTGTTCTTGTTCATATAGCACGACAGTACCTGGTGGTGATACGCCCGTGCCATTGAGGACGCCGAGAGCCATGGTAGCTTGCTTGCTTGAGATATCGTTCGTTCATGAACTGCGAACGTGGCAGCACAGGTTGATCGAGTCAATAGTTGATGAAGAGGATAGAACGGAGCGTCTCATGGAGGGACATGGAGGCTATGATGATTTCCATATCCAAGCCGACGTACAGAATAGGGGAGCTGTCAGTGTATTTTGCCTGTCTACCCCATTCCATACCCCAGATCAACCCTCTCTTAAAATAAGCGAAGCCCCTCCCGTACCCCAGCCTAGATTATCTATTCATCCGGCAGTTGATTTGCCATTAAAGCATGGTCGCACGGCATTGCTCCCCTTGAAACACGAGAGTCGATTGGCCAGCTATTCGCTCCAACATTATCGGGATTATACTGCCGCTCCTGCGGTATGCACATCATTTGTGTTCCTAGAATTTGTATGTGGTGATTTGACGGAGGGGAATTTGTCGGAGTTATTATGCCGTGTTGGTTGGTGATGGGTGATCGAGATGTGTGTTTGTAGATAGGTAAGTACATAGGTACACTGATACGGTATATGGTACGTACTGCTCGCTGAGGAGATCTGCATGAGGAGCTACAATCGTATGGGGATTTTGAGACGGTGCATAGCTGGAGATATTCGCGTGGCTACTTTGTAGCATGCCACTTGCCCACAAGCTGTAAAGTACAAGGGCTTCGCGACAGACGTGTTGATCGTCTCAGCTTTTTTCGAAGTGATGATTCCATTTCGCTTTTGTTCTGCATCTCCGTCGTCTCCCATATCCGTTTATACATACCTCCTCCCGCGCGATATCAGCAGGGAGAGAGTTGAAATCGAAATCCCAATTGAAATTCAATAACGCCCTTTTAAATGCTACAATACCATTCTAACAAGCACGCACGCTCGCTCCATCATTCATAAGATCGTCTCTTTCCCTCCTCCACTGCTCAGCCCGTTTCACCTTTTCGTTCTTCGCGAAATGTACACCTCCTTCGCCAGCACTATGCACACTCCCCAAATTCACTCTCTAACGGCCCTTGCCACCTGCCTATCCCTATATCTTATCGTTCTTTCTGTGCATCAGCTCTCATCTCCAGATCGTTTGTTTAGCGTTCTCGTTGCACGAGGTCCCATTCATACTATAGTGACGAATTAGCTTTGCTCCAGTGCAATACGAACAAGATACAAGAGGGGGTGGAACACAACGCAAGAAAGGGAATACTCACAACTCTACCCTCTTCATCCCCCGTATACACACACTGCGCCATCGGCATCACACACGTAATCGCCACATCCGCATTCCCACTAACCGAGCTCCTACTCCTGCTCCTCGCACTACCCTTCCCACCCCCAGGAACACTCAAACTACCCACAGCCGTCTCACCCCTCGCCCCACGCTTGTCGCCGTGTTCAAGTCTCTTGACGAGCTCCAGCCGCCATTTGCCTGCACGGCTGATGCCTTTCCGCCAGACGTTGACGATACCGCCTCGTTGGCCAGTGAAGCAGAGAGAGTGCTCGACCCACTCGTTACCTGTGCCTTCGTACCAGGCGCAGGACGCGATGTAGTCGTCGTGTGCTTCACAGACGTTTTGCTCAAGGAGAAAATCCCCGTTGAGGGTGTAGAGGGTTACTTTCTGGCCACGGCAGAGCATGATGTCGCCTGTGACGTCGTTGATACGTGCGCATTCTACGGGGCCGCGGCTACTTGTGTTGGGCAGTTTGCGGACGAATTCGAGACGATTGAGGTCCCAGAGGATGACTGTGCCGTCGTGGGAGGCGGACAGAAGAGTGGAGAAGGATTTGGAAACTGCGAGGACGTTGATAGGTGTTTTGTGGCCGAACAGGGAGGAGCGTGGTGTTAGGTCGACAGGTTTGGAGGGCGAGGTTATGACGGTGTGGGCGGAGAGTACGCAGTCTTCGCCGGCAGTAATGAGGAGTTGGGAGGAGGCGAAGATGCAGGCGGATATCTGGCCTACGTGAAGGTTCTCGAAAAGGCCAGCGGATTTGCGACTGTTGTCGTTGAATTGGAAGCGAATGCTGTTATCTGCAAAGCCCCATTCTAGGAACTTGTCGTAGTGAGGAGCGAGATTGAGACGGAAGGCTGTGGCACAGAGAAGACGATCAAGTTTGGCGGAGTACATGAGGTTTGCGACACGTTCTTGAGATTCTAGAAGCGGGAATGGGAGACGAGTGAGTACTTCTGCAGATGTATCGAGACGTCTAGCCTTATTCCGAGTGTCCTCGCGGCCTTGATGGGGTTTGGAGAAGACTTGGTGTGGAGTCTGGCCGAAATTGTGAATGATACCAATTGTAGCAACCCGCTCAATCGGATCAACGATGTTGTCAAGATCTTTGGCACCATGGTACGACAAATGATGGAACACATTGACGCTCTCGATTGCAGCTTCTCCGCGCTGTTTGCAGCCGAAGATAAGGTCGATCCATTGATGCAAGTATTTGCTCACGTAAGGACTCTCCAAAGCCTCTCTGTGCTTGGCGATAAAAATCTTGGGGTCTCCTTTAGCCCATGGCGGCAGCTGGACAGTATCGATACCCCCACCATTACCCTGCCTCATCCCGAAGTTGTAGTCATTGTTATTAGTCAAGAACTCTGGGAGGTAGAAGAACTCCGGAATCAGCTCTCGAACATCAGTCATGTTGTCCTTGGAGGCAGATTGCCACGCCTTCTCTATGGAGTAGAAGAGTCGATCAGGAT
This sequence comes from Cadophora luteo-olivacea, assembly GCA_026120085.1. Taxonomy (NCBI): domain Eukaryota; kingdom Fungi; phylum Ascomycota; class Leotiomycetes; order Helotiales; family Ploettnerulaceae; genus Cadophora; species Cadophora luteo-olivacea. The sequence continues at coordinate 459,683 of JALRMC010000009.1, forward strand.
GATCGAAACTGCCTCCTTGGAGAAGCAGATAGGACTGGACGAATGGCTGGAGTCTGATGAGGTATGAGGTAACAATCATGGCAGATGAGTAATGTGTACCGTAATGGAAAGCAGGTGTGTTAGCATCACCCATCTCAGCAAAAGTCTTGTACCGCTCGATGAATTCTGCTGCGCGAGAATTGTGCTGAGCACCCATTGGCTTTGACAGGTCTCTGAAAGTGGCCGGGTTGTCAAGATCTAGCTCTTCACTCTTGTAGTCTGCGAGGACCCACGGGAAGATTGGATACTGCGTAAGATCATTGAAGGTACGACCAGCCATGGTGTTGACCAGCATCAGGTAATGGAAGTTGGAGATCTCCCCCTTGGCCCATCTTCGCATAGCTGGATTCCATGCAGAGGAGTTGAAGATGTTTCCGAACTTGGATCCGAAACTGGCTGGAGCTTCTTCAGAGACCTTCAGAGCTTCAAGTCGCCAGCCGTCTTCCGGGTTTGGCAACGAAGAATTCCCTGACGTATGCGGAGCTTTAGATGTCAATTTTGAGTAGAGGTCATCTCTGAATGATGGCGATATGGCGGTCAGCAGATAGCTCCGACCGTCCGTGAAGAAGACCTCAATGGCCACATCTCTAAACAAGAAGCGACGTTTCGAGATGCTAAGAACATCGCTCCACTTCCAACTTCTTGCTTCTTGGTCTGCTCTGTTGGTCTGATCCGCTTTCACCGGCTGGGCCCGCTTATCTGTTGTGTTCTTGCCAGCAATCATCTGAAGATATGGATCTCGCTCCTCCTTTGGTGCCTGGGAAACATTGACGATTTCACCGTCAGATCTCTGGAAGACGTTATCGATAAGGTACAACGAGTTCTTGCCGATGATTAGTAAACCTTCACAGGCTTCAAGTCCGATAATTCGAGATATGTTAAAGACCTGCTGCACCTGGTCGCCTTGTTGCAGACTGCGCATGACTTTCCGATTCTTGTCTTCATACTGGTCGTCCTCGCCAGGATCATTAGGATCATCGACGAGTTCGAAGTCCTCTTCTGGCATAACGCTCTCTTGTGATCCATTGGGTGCTTCTTGTTGGGCATTTGCAAGTGCCTCGCTGGACACATCGCTTGGTCCATCCAGGCCGCCCTCGACTGGCAATGCCGAGACTGGTGTTTGGATACCAGAGGCGGGCGAAATTCTGGTGTTCAATCTCAGTGTATTGGCTGCATCTGTGACTCTTCGTTTGGGCTGGTAATCATACGCCGGTGCTTCTCTGTCAGGTAGCATGCGTAACCGCATTCTGTTTCGTCCTTCTGTCCGATCAAGCTTCCATTTTGTCGGAGGCTCGTGCTCGAAGACTGCACACGGTCGATGTAGCTCATGATCCATCTTCGAGAAGGTCGATGCCAAGAATGTGAAGTTATCTTGCTGGTCTTGCTGAGCTCTTTGATGCTTTAGATGTTCGGACGCATAGATGTTCTTCATCCAAAGCGTCGATGCAAGCTCATGCCTGAGCCTAATGTCTTCGTCATTGAGATCCTCAGCATGCCACTGCTTGAGCTTCTCGCGACGCTTTGCGACACGATTCTTTGCCGCATCCTCAGTCTTCTCGTTCTCGCTGTTGACAAAGTTTTCCCATGTGTTGGACATTGCTCCCAGGAATAGAGAGTCCAATTCCACACGCTGATCATCCACCCAGCTGAAGAATGTCTCGTTATCTTGTTCCATCAACTTTTTGAACCCCGAAGTCAACGTTCTATGATCGGTGGTCATGGTGTTGTGAAACATCGTCGAAGTCTCTTCTGGCTTCTGTACAAGTATAATTCGCCAAAGGTTTGCTGCGGCAAGTCGAATGCGGTCTCTTGAATCAACAAGCTTCAAATACAGCTGGTAACAGATGAGCTTCAGAAAATTTTCCTCGCCGAAATCAGAAGAGAGTAGAACAGTTTGCCAGTAGAGCAATTTGTCCATAAACGCCACAGCTTCATCTTCCGGGACCTGAGCATTGTCCAATTCTGACAATCGCAACAGTACAACTCTCAGAAATACACTTTTGATCGAAGATATAGCTTGACTACACAGGCGCACACTCTTGATCTTGGAGATCTCGGGACGTTGTAGGTAATCGAGCTGTGTACCTGCAAAATCAAGTAGAGGCTCTGCTCCACTCAGGAACCAGCCCTCAAAGACAGCCTCGCCTATATGTGAAACAAAGCGAGCCATGTTCTGGATGAGCTTTGGCTCTCGTAATGACTTCTGGTCAAGCTGGATAGTGTTGTTCAACTGCGAGATCGTATTTCGAAGGATGTAGGATTCGAAATATGCCTGGTGTTCTTGAAATCCCGGAGGAACTTTCAGGTACAAGCCGAATCCAGGAAATTCCTTTCTGACCATAAGCTGATCAATAAAAACATTGATGACCATCTCAAGTAACTCCTCTACAAGCGAATTACTGAGTTTCTGTGCAGTGAGCTTCTTTTTCGGCGACATTACAACATTTAGTCTTGCGGAGGAAGGGCTGAATTCGGACGGTCGAGATGTCAACAAAATGAATGATGAGCCTCGTCGTAGAGGTTTCGCTCTTGGCGCAGTTGGACTGGGTGGTAGCATCGTCTCGACGCTTGACGTCCTGACAATTGGTGTCGGCGTTGTTGATACACGAGAAATCGGGCGGATGATCACATCATCACCCTCGAATGTCAACGCAGAATCGCGAGAGTTCAGTTCCGTCTCGGGACTGACAGCATCGGTACTAACAACAACCGGAAATAAGACGGCAAGCAAGTATCTGATATAATCAGAGGAGATGGCAAAGTCTCGAAAGTCTGACGATTTCGAATGCAAATCCGCAAAGAAGCGAATGACGGTGTGTAAGACAGTAGCTTGACCACCTAGGCGCTCTTTCTTGTGTTGATGCGTTTCTGGAACTTGTCAGCAGGTCGTCATGATTGTTCAGGTGTTGAACCTTACGCCGTGCTTCAAGCTCCTTCGTCAAAGACATTGATCTCCGACGATTGGCACCTGCGGGTACACTCAAAGTTGGCTTTGGCGGATCTTGTCCATTACCTCTATCCGTCAACGGTGAATCAGGATCATCCTGGTGATGCATAACCTCCTTCAAGCCATGTTGAAGCATAGACATGATAACAGGCAACACCCCAGGATACACAATCTTGCAGTTGCTGAAAGGTTCCAAAAGACTGAACAGTTCGAAAGATCGTTCCATGTCAATTTCCGCAACATCACGGCCAAACAGTATGCAGAAACAGATCGGCCATAATGTTGGAAGATCCCACCATCTCCGCAAACGGAATCGCATTATGGCAAAGCCACCAGTCTTCCCAGCAAACTTCGTTACATAGCCAGACCCGTGAACGACGAGAAGTCGTGCCAGTATTTTTGTGCCATGTACGACGACCTCCGGGTCGTCCTCAGTCAGAAGATGTAGAAGCCACTGATTATCGTAAGACAATGGTCCACGTTTCCCAGCCATAGGAGAACATACCTTGTTTGTCACAGTTTTGGCAAACTTTCGGATGTTCGCAGTGTTGCCCTTGTCACATAATAGATCTGAGTACATTTCCAGAACTTTATTCCCAATTTGGCGCTTGGTCATTGTGGTTGGTGACGCAATGTCTTTTACGTCAAGGATAGTATTGATGGACGGTCTTTTTGGGCCTTGAGAATTGGATCCTGACCGACCCGGGAGGGTGCCAGTGGCAATCTTGGGTGTGCGAGAGGTTGAGCTTGTTGGCTTGTGATATGCATATGTAATGAAGAGAGCAAGGAACCTAAATATTTCTGACGTGAGGTTGCAAATGACCAAACTTTTGAACGCCTCCATGAATGAGGGGAACACCTCCTGAGAGAAAGTCTCGGCTTTTAGGGCATCCAAGAACTTCTTAACGATTCCTACTTCGGGTCAGTTGGCTCCAGGAAGAATTTTGAAAGACCTACTCATTCGGAAAAGTCTTCGAGAATTGAATTGATGAAACTTGCTGTTCACGCCAAACACAACGAACTGCTTGTAGTACAACTTTTGTGTAATGGCGGCAGTCTTCCGCCACATATCGAAGTCGACAAGAAGGATCCGGTACGCCAGCGGGTTAATAATGAAGGACTCTTCGGGCCTTTGGTGGTTGTATCCGACAAAGTCGAGGACCAGGCTGAGGAGCTGAAAGCCAAGCTTCTCTCGATCATCACTGTCCATAAGAGAAGGCTCGGGGCCTAGCTTTGAAGAAACCACGATTCCAGCTCCAATCTTGCCACGGATGAGGGCACCAAGGATTGCATAGCCATTCTCTCGTTCCATAGCTTCGCTATTTCGCCAACTACCTTTGATGCTCTCGAACAGTGTTTCCACTGCCCGCACGATATCGTCTTTAGTGTTTGCATTCTCCACCAACTTCAGGGCGATTCCACTAAAGCCACCCAGCCGCCACATCGCATCATCAAGGGACTGCGGAACAACGACGACAGGGTCACCGGTCAGAACCGCGGTACCATGTGCTCTAATGAGAGCCTCGTTAACACAAGGAACTGCACCATTGACGGCTATCGAGGTGCCGTTGTTGTGGGTCAACTGGAAGAGATTGCTCGACGCAGCTTGATTCAGGCCTCTGAGAAGCTGCGACTCATGAGACTTGTGTCGGTCATCATCCCGCAGAACCGCATCTGGTAGGATGCTGAGTATGATATGACTTTCTGGTACCATGCTGCCAGCTTTATCTCGAATAGCTCTGAGAATATCGGAATTCTCCTCCTTTCCTGGATGCATAAGATCCTGGCGCATGCCCAGAGCGGCTGATGCCTCGTATGTTGAAAAAGAGCCGAGACAGTCTTGAAAATTTCCTTTATATCGTGGTCCAAGCCGATAGTGAACCGCAATCAGATCGTCGCTTAGAACTTCCTCAAATAGGTGAAACGAAGCCAATGACCAGCGAGAGAAGACGACTCCAGGCCCAAGCTTCGAGCTCAGATCCCGTGGTGTGCCTAGAAAGCCCTGAACAGGATTTGGTTTGCTTGCCGACGATGTAAACGAGGTGAAGCTGTCCGTACTAGCGTTTGTAGGAGGGTGCACTGGATATTGGCACTTGACTTCCTCTGCAAATTCTCCATCAACGTAAAGCGAAGCCTTGCTTGCTGTCAATGTTCTCGAGCGCCGGTGTACAATGGCAATATGATACCAGCGCCGCTCTCTGAAGATCGTGGACTTGAATCTCACGCTAGGCCTCGAGCCAACCACCGAGGTCTGTAAGATAAAATTGCGTGCCTCATCGAAATATGCAAGGAGGAAGCAGGTTTGCGAAACATCAAAGGCTCCGAAGATTGTGGTGAAAGATTTGGCATCAAATTGATCAATACAGATCCATGCTGTGAACGTATATCCTGCCGATGTTGAAGGTGGTGGGAAAGTGCGTCCAAGTGTTGGAAGTTCTATGGAAGCAAACCCATGTAAGGAGAGGTCGAACTGAATGTATGATGGTCCATGAGAATCCTTCATACTCTGAAGCAGAAAGTCTGCCGCTTTGGGTGATTTGCTACAGACAAGATACTGAGCATCATTCAAAGTATTAACGCCCAGAGAAATTAAGGATCCACAAAGAGACTCCACGGTTGCTCTTTCGGTAGCTCCCAGTGTATCAGAATCAAAGGCCAGTGGTAGAAGTGTTGAAAGAATCCCAGTTGAATGTAAAGACATGAGATTGTGGTTGGAAACAGACCCGATTTTCTTTAATACTTGTATGACCACTAACGCAGCAGGATTTACCGATGCATTGCGCTGTCGAGGGACGGTCGCCCAAAAGTCGATGATTGTTGGTACAATGTCCGAATTATACAGCAGTGCATGATCTCCTAGAATCTCCTCGAGCTTTCTGTCCACATGCTCCAGGATCTTTTCGTCTCTGTTGGCGATTAACTCATGGCTTTTTATAGCATTCTTGTCCTGGGTCTCCGAGGGGTACAGCTCAGTGGCCGTTTGACACAGAGCCTCTACTCTTTTGTCGCCCAACGCAAAAGATAGCAGACGCCCCAGAAGCTGTGCTTCGCTCCATGGATCTGACTCGCTTCCCCCTATTCCAATGCTAGCAATTGCTTGTTCGAGGGCTGCCCATCCGCCTCCTTCTACCCTCCGCTTGAAGTACCGCTGGTTACCATAATGTTCTTGAAATGTTTGTGCCAGTATTCCCAAGATACACTCCAAAAGTCCAAACAATTGGGTCTTGTCCTTTTGACTTCGCTTTGTGGGATGGTAGAAGCCAGAGAAAGCTCGAAGGGTGTCTAGGAGGATCTGGAAGCCATGGAGGTGTCGGAAGTCATCACAAGCTCTGCCAGATTCGGGCGAGGCAATGAGGTATTGGCGGATGGACTGGGACTGGTCTATGAGGGTAGCAGCATCTGGATATGTGTTGTCGGAGCGTGTTCGAAGTGTTTGGGAGAGATTGTCGAGCAGTAGCTGTATGTCCGCCGTAGCTTTCGAGCTCTCTGGTGGGGTTGATGCCGCGGTGGACGAACGCGGTCTGCTTGACCTTGCAGACATTCTTTAACACTGCCCCAATCTCCAAGCTGATTTAATAATTTCAGAGCTCCTTCATTTGTCTTCCTTCAAGGCCCGTGGAAAGTCCAGGCACCCGGATCTGCTGGTGAGCATTGGGATCACAGCTTCTGGAGGATCCAAAGCGATGGAAGCTGCGGGCAGGTGCGTAAGATGTTGTCTGATGTCAGGAAGTGTGGTCGAAGCTGTCAGCACAAATGTTCGAGTCTGGTGCAGTAATAGGTCTCGAATAGATTGGTGTGTTGGAGATCCATACAGTGAGGCTGAGCAGGAGAGTCGCTGAGTGGATTGACGGCCTTGCGGGTTTCGAATGCGAGGTCTCGCGTAAGGCAGGCGACTGGACAAGAGAAGTCTTGGCAAGGCAGAGTCGTGTGCACAACTCTTGCAAGGAGGTGCTTTATGGGAATGGATTTGCTGTTGCATAAATATATGCAGACTTATCATTGTGGTTTTACTGTTACTATAAAGCATGTTTTTAGGTTGTGAGTCGTTTAGTTGTAGACATCTAGAACCTCTCATCGAAGAGAGACTGACTGAGTCAGGTATCACGAAGTCACAAGCCAGCAGCCTCAGTTCACCTTCCTCCCGTCACGCGGCAAGGTGCATATGTCTCAAAGGTAGTCGACAATGACTATGTAAATTGGGACAAGGCTGTAAGATGGCTATATCTTTTATGTTCTGCTCTAAGCAAAGACCTCTAATTGTGACGAGGGAGTTACAGTGCACCCTCTGATTTGATTGTCTAGCTTGATTTTGTGACATTTGCTGCTCTTATTGAGAAGAACAATTATACCCAATCGTAATATAATCCCTTAGGAAGCCTTAGGAAGGGGATGACCTGATTACTCGTTCAAATTTAAAAAAACAGGGAAGAGTTATAAATCAGCAAACGTTACAAAAGCGCGCTTGATACTTGGACCGGAGTACACTATAATTATTGAAAGTTCATGAGCAGGATACTCAAGCCAAGAGAACGACCTCAGGCAAAGAGGCAGATGAAACAAGGTACACGTAATTGAAAGGATCGTGGAGTTGATGTCATAATAACAGGATCAATTGGTCTAGTTCCAATACTTTATGTACTTGTATAGCTTTGTGTCTATGATCACTTGATCAGTCAGCAGAGTCTCTGGGAGACTACTCGAGTACTCTCCCAATATCACGCCCTACGGTAAGTTGAGCATTGCTCAAGCAGAGAATACCCGCCGAAGGATGACCAGGTAAAGTCAGTCCCTCGGTTGTACATACTTTGGTCCAATCCGATGGTGTAGCACAGCACCCTTCTCGAATTTGGACCTTTATCTTTCTTGAGTAACCGGAACTTACAGAAGTGCATGACGAGCTGTGAAGCTTGAAGCTCGTGATGCATCCCATCCCATCCATGGTTGCGCAACATGAATAGCCTCGCCTTGGCAAGATAGCAGGCAGCTATATCGGAGCCTGTACCTAACCATTCCGGCTTTCGTTCATGAAGCTATGAAGCCTTCATATCTAAGTCAACTAGGTAGATCGTTCGCAATCTGACTTCATTAACCCAGGCTTCAGCTCTCGACCGGCTTTCTTTTGCTTGATATCTTGGTCCTGACCGTACCTGAATCTTCATGGTACCTGTTTTGGTCCAGCAGGCTTCAGTTCGTCAATCCGCCCGCAGCCATGTGATCACTGTGGGGTTGGTTGGCCCGGATGCGGAATGGAGCTTGAGAGCTTCCCCCGGCCAAATGGTGGCGATGATTCAGCGTCCGAGGTCCCCAAACATCATCAGAACATTGCAAGTTTGCTGCCGAAAAGCAGAGATTGTCATTCTGATACATCTATTATATAACCTCTTATCAGTATAGACACAGCATAACTCTCCTCGTACAAATATCTGTCTTGTTCTCTAACTGCTGCACCTCAGCTTTGGATGCATGCATGCATTCGCATTCCCTATCAGTGATGTCGAGGCAGAGTCATGCTCACGATAAGCCAGGGTACAAATGGCGCTATGGCTGTGTTTGGTTTAGCAGTCGCTTGACGCCGGCTTCGCCCCCCCAGTGATCCAGTCTCCCAGTGACGGTGCGCGCATTTAGGCGGCTGGGGAGCTTCGTCGACCTTCCCTCTTCAACTCAACTCTCCCCCATCATCATCATCATCCTCCTCTTCCTCCCATCAACAACAACAACCACATCAATCATCCCCATCAACACCTGAAGACAGTATCTCCATCTGTCTTCGCAACATCTCCCAGGTCTCTTTATCTCCTCTATCGTCCGCAGGCAGACTCTCAATCCTTCCTTCCTTTCTATTCATCATGCGTGGGCTTATCGGCTTCTCGCTGTTGCCGCTGCTGGCGTCATCGGCACCCACCTCCTCTTCCTTCAGCACAGAGACCATCCACGAGGGTGTTGCTCCTCTGATCTCTTCCTCCAACTCAGTCGAAGTCCCCGATTCATACATCGTTGTCTTCAAGAAGCATGTCACTGAGGCTGCTGCCTCAAGCCATCACAGCTGGGTGAAGGGCACCCACGCAGCCAGCGAGAGCACACGAACAGAGCTTCGAAAGCGTTCCCAATTCCCTCTCACGACAGATATCTTCGAAGGTCTCAAGCACACATATAACATCGCTGGGAGCTTCCTGGGGTACTCGGGACACTTCGATGACGAGGTCATTGAACAGGTCCGAAGACATCCTGATGTAAGTCAATCTGGGTTATCTGTTTCAGCCTTCATCCGCAATCCTTCGGAGAGTCGTCAATTACGACAACACCCTCATCCTTTCTTATCTTGGGCCCGTTCTTGGAGGAGTCATAAGTACCAGACTCTCATCCAAGAGTGGCAACGCTCCACGTGATGGTTGCCCCGGCTCCCCGCACCATCCCCGTCATCCACACTTCATACTGCATCTTGCTGACTCGAGTTCAAAACAGGTCGAGTACGTTGAGAAAGACTCTGTTGTTCATACTTTGGGGGATACCGAGGGAGAGACTGAGAAGAACGCCCCTTGGGGTCTTGCCCGTATCTCTCACCGAAAGAGCCTGGGATTCAGTGACTTCAACAAGTACCTGTATGCCGCTGATGCTGGTGAGGGTGTTGATGTCTATGTCATTGATACCGGAACCAACACTGAGCACGTTGACTTCGAGGGCCGCGCCCACTGGGGTAAGACCATCCCAGCCAACGATGCTGACGAGGATGGAAACGGACACGGAACTCACTGCTCTGGTACTGTCGCCGGTACCAAGTACGGTGTTGCCAAGAAGGCCAATGTTTACGCCGTCAAGGTCCTCAGATCTAACGGATCTGGAACCATGGCCGATGTCGTAAAGGGCGTTGAGTGGGCCGCCAATGCTCACACTGAGAAGGCCAAGAAGGGAAAGAAGGGTTTCAAAGGATCTGCTGCCAACATGTCTCTCGGTGGTGGCAAGTCTCCCGCTCTCGACCGCGCTGTTAATGGAGCTGTTGATGCTGGTATCCACTTCGCCGTTGCTGCCGGTAATGACAACGCCGACTCTTGCAACTACTCTCCCGCAGCTGCTGAGCAAGCCATCACTGTCGGTGCCTCTGCTCTTGATGACTCCCGCGCATACTTCTCCAACTACGGAAAGTGCAACGACATCTTTGCACCAGGTCTCAGCATTCTTTCCACCTGGATCGGCAGCAAGTATGCCACCAACACCATCTCTGGTACTTCCATGGCTTCTCCACATATCGCTGGTCTTTTGGCCTACTACTTGTCTCTCCAACCGGCTTCCGACTCCGAATATGCTGTTGCTGAGATCACTCCCAAGAAGTTGAAGGAGAGCATCATCAGCATTGCCACCGAGGGTGCTTTGTCCGATGTCCCATCTGACACCAAGAACGTCCTCGCATGGAACGGTGGTGGATCTTCCAACTACTCCTCTATCATCAAGGCTGGCGGTTACACTGTCAAGAACACCAAGCCTGCCAAGCTCCCAACTACCGTTGAGCTTTTGGAGGAGGCCATTGAGAACGACTTTGAGGTCATCTCTGGTGAGGTTGTTAAGGATACCAAGGCAGCCTTCTCCAAGACCGAGAAGATCTCCAAGAAGATCCAGAAGATGATTGATGCTGAGCTTCATGAGTTTCTGGAGGAAATGAGCTCTTAATTGAGTTCGTTGGAATGATATAGGAGCCATTTATGATGAAACATCATTGCGCTAGGACACAAGTCGTCGGGTTTTCATTGCACTCTTGAGCATGGACTGGAGCTGGATGGCAGTTCCCTATTGTACGCATTTTTGATTACGGTTTCCTTGCGTCATGGCTATAAGGGTCTTTGTTGTAATACACAATAGACATTACTTTGCATTGTATTCTGATTTCTACATCCTGGCTCCGTGATTGTTTATATATCGATTGACTCGGTAGCTTGCTGGGTAGGCAGCCCCATCGTTCCTTCCTTTGCTTTTCTAACTAATTGCTGGGGCTTCCTTCTCCAGAAAATCACATGCAGTCAGTTTTTCAAACGAAATTCTTTCCTCTCCATAGACTCGTCTCACTTTTGGTTAATTCACGTATGCGACAGCGCAAGCACCTGTATCGCATTCTGCAAGTATTTGAATACATTCATCCTTGACAGCATTGCACCATGAAGATGTACCGACGCAACAGTACAAAGGGCCTCGATAGGCGCAAATCAACATCATCAGTCCAGAGCAAGCATGAATCCATCGATCCTGATCTTGCTCGTCACCAGGCACACACAGCAGCAACGTTAGCATTCGCACGAGCTCGAGAGAGGAAGAGCGCTGATATTGGCCACAGCGGTGGGGGTCTCGCCAGAAGCAACAACAGCAACGTCAAGCAAGCGGAGCGGTATGTTTCAGCTCCGCAGACGGTTACCACGGACAGTGTTGAGCGCCCCCCCATCAGACGACAACACAGTGTTCGCTTCGTTGGTCCGACAGGTATCCAGAGAAGTCAATCGCTTGGGACCAGAGCAACACAAAATCCTATTCCGAAGAAACTGAGCAATGCTACACTTCGCCCAATGGCGATCACAACAAGTGCTCCAGTCCCTGCTGCGTATCGTCCTCCAAGTCGCTCGTCATCTATTGGCAAAGCTTCAATGCGCGGAGGACCAATAGATCAGTATGTCACTGGGGATGCATTTGATGAGTATTATACCCGCGAAGATGACGTTGCTTCCACTCCATCGTCCTATCGCCGTATACGGAGGTCGAAATCGATGTTCAGTCCCCTCAAAGCCCCAAGTGTCTTCTACACGAACGGCACGCCAGATAGGCCAGACAGTTCCTACATTGGAGGCCGGACCGCTGCCTCATACTCGCAGACTCCTTCAACGCAGCCCAAACATACTGCTCTGAGAGCTCCGAAATCGATGAGCTTTCTCCGAAGTCGAAGAGAGCAGACACAGTCGGATAGGAACGATACCGCAGTTCAACTCGCCCGCGATCGGTTTTTTCGTGACGCAGAGCAGCAACGGCTCCGAGAACAGCCTTCATTTCTCTTCAGAGCAAAAGCACAAAAGCAAGAAAAGCCTTTTCGTAAATCCGTGCGTACTAGCAGCACAAACAGCTATGGCCTCCCCATCGCATCAAGCAATCAAGCCATGCTACCGGGAGAACACGGATTGAAAGACGCTGCCCGCAAAGCTTCGAAGACGATTCGGAATAAGTTGAAGAAGGTCTTTGGGCGAGCTAGCAAGGATGAGCCCATCACAATTCCGGATCAGCAAGTCAATGCACGAGAGACGCATGTTCGCCAATACAATGGTGATGTCAAGACAGTTGAGGGGGAATTTGACGATATTCCTCATCCAGATGAAGGCTCCCTGTCACGTGTTGCAGCCAGAGTTCCTGTCATCCACACTGCGACTTCAAACCAACAATTAAGATCCAATGCTGGAAGTATCAGAAGCTTTGAAAGTGATGATAAGTCGCGATTTACCAGTTGGACTAGTGTTGGTGCCAATACTGTTGCGGGTCAATCCACGAAGGCTCAACTCGAAAGAGAACAACATCAACGGCTCTCGATTATCAATGAAGTCGGTTCCCATGTTCCTTCGTCATCCTTTACTCGCTCGAGGTTAGCCAATCAGTTCTCTGCATACCCGATTGTTCATCGGCCAAGCAAAAGTGCCGGACACATTCCCGCCCCTACCGTCGACAGCGCCCGAGTGTATTCAGCTCTGATGAAACGTCTCGATGAAAACAGCCCAACAGCGAGACTTGAGGCTAGCCACAAACCCAGTGTTGAAAGCTTTGCTCCGCCAAGCCATCACATTGACCATTCCCCAGCAACAATTCGCCAGGTCGCTCCAAGCTCCCGAAATACTAGCGGCACCGATAGTAACGCTCCGTCAGATCAACAACCACAGCTCGATGACTCTCACTACGCCGCCCCTTTTACACGACAGTGGATAGTCCCCGAGCCTTCTCGCGGCACACAAGGTCATGCCGATGATGTTTTCTCGCCAAAGCCTCATCCCAGCAATAAAGAGAACATACCCATGGGTCAGGCAGATTGTAGTGACAAGCACTCGTCACCAGCTGGCGCTTCTCGTCTAGGCAGCTCAGCAGCAACCTATCGTACAGTTCCAGAGGTCCCAAGTCTCACGCCGCAAGAACTTGCGAGGCGTAATGAACAGGTCGTGCATGCACCCAAGATCCTTCGAGAGGCTAGATCTACCTTCTTCGGAGGTGGTAGCAGCTACATTGTGCCGAGGACAGCGAGTCCATTTCGACGAGCCATGACCGAGAGCGACTACAATCCTATTGTCCTATCTTCCAGTGTCCCGTTGCCAGAACACGTTGCTCCGATCAAAAACCCACTGTATCAGGCATCAGAAAGCTCGAATTCAAGGGAGACGGTACATTTCCAACAAGCGCCAGGAAAAGCCTATTCAGAGAGTGTCTACTCGCGAACTACCAGTGGACAGACGCCTGTTGCTGCGAATAGCTCCATCTCTCTTATCATGGAGAGAGACGTTCCAGATATGCCCTTCTATAATGCATCCGGCCCAGGAGATGTTGTGATCATCGACCGAACCACTTGCAAACCCACAATGCCTAGTGCAAATGGACATCGTGTCACCAGTTCCGCAAGCTCTATTGAATGGAAGAAATGGATGTCCTCGGAAGTGGCAAAGCTAGAAAGAGTCAAAGAAAATACCAATACCTCATATGTCAACTACGCGCTTCCGACCATGCCAAAGTCCTTCCAAAGTGGTCATGTTCGAGAGGCTGCCCAGATTAATGACGACGATGTGGATGATGTTCAGGCAAAGGCTGTCCCTGTCAAGCAACCACTTGGGATTGTGCAGCAACAAAATCCAAACATTCAAACGATGCCTGTACTCAAACCTATTCTCAAGAACAGATCAGCGATCTCACTCGTCGAAAATGCTGATCCAACCAACACGGGCGCTCCAGCTATCCCAATCCCACCTCCGCCGCCTCCTCCAATTCCACCTCGGTCTCCGCTTCGCCAAACGCAGTCCAGATCATCACTTCGCTCTGTCGGTACCACTAATACTATTCGCACGATTAGTGCTCCGAATTCGGCAGCCAAGACATCCAGCATAAGTGGCAGAAACCTCTTACACAAGCGCAACCCTTCCCAGACAACTCTAGGAAGCACAAAAGCGAGCATCAGAAGCGTAGAGACTCCAGCCAAGCTGATCAAGCGCAACGGTCGTCCATCTACAGGTACCAGCGCCAGTCCTGGTAGTGGCCTCATTGGAGCTGTTGAGCGACAGTTTGGAAGCACGTCGGCAAATTCTCGCTACCGCACCCCTGGCTTGGCTGGTCCAGGAAGTGGAGGCACAGACAGGTTCAAAGATGCTGAGGAGGATATATACGATGTTGATGGTGCGGGTCTGCTTGGTCCAAGGGTCAGTGTCACTGAGATCGAGGCGCAGGCGATGGGAAGTAAAAAGATGGTTGATTTGTTCTTGTCGAGTAGGAGGAAGAGGATGGTTAGTGAGAGTGAGCAGAGTGGGGTGTTCATCTAATTTGAACACGAAGTTGACTTAGAGAGGTGAAGTGGCAAAAGGCGGTGGACTAGATTGCATTGCTTTAATCGGGACGGAAGGGTATGGGTATTACTGGGCTGCGTTTTGTTGTGTTGGATCGCTAATAAGTGTGTATTGGGTAATCGGCTCGATCAGTGGCATTCGTTTGGAAGTCAGTGTGTTGTTATACCCAATATAATTACAATGAAGGTGAGGACTGAGGAATATTAGCAGAGGGGTTGGTATTAGGCATGCTTAAAGAGCAGGAAAGCGGCATGTATACAAATAACGGATGGTCTTCTAAGGCGGTTTCATCAACTCTGCCGCGCTATTAATAAGAAGACTTCAATCGTTCCTAAAAATAACATGCGAATCAGCCTCAAGACTTTTCACTTCTCTGCTAAAATTGACCGTGGTCGCTTTCCAATTATCAATAATGTCGTATACCGTCAGCCGTTACAAAAGCATGTACTCTAAATATATTACCGCCATATCCAAAACACTGTTACAAATCTCTTGTGGTGTCCCGTCGGGTTGGACATCGGATCGGAAGACGGAGCCGAGCCGAGCCGGATTGGATCGACTTGATGCAAGCAACCTCAATGCAATCACAGGGATAAAGAGCATTTCCTACATTTTCATCGACCTGCCGGATAGATCAAATAATTGATTCGAATTGGTTCAGTAAGGGCTTTGTGCCGCTAGTGCAAATGCTGAGTTTCAGTGAACCTGATCGGTCCACTCACCCATCACTGTTTGTACGTTAAGCGAAAGAGAAGTAAACAAAACTCTACCCCTTTTCTGCTAGTCGCCCGAAATTATAGGCGACCCAAGTTCAACTTCGAAATTCAAGGCCTAGATTGCGTGCCAAACGCGGCGGAAGGTCGGAAGTTGGGCCTGTTTGCTAGACGGCAGACGGGCGTACTTACGTAAAGTGGAGAAGCATACGCCGTAATTTTGTGACTCGCTCGCTTCGCATGACAACCTCAACGTCTTACAGATCTCTCTTTCGATCTCCCTCTCACCTTTACCATATAATTAAACCACTCTCATACCAGGTTTCCCTATTTTTTGATTTTATTCAGAACCAAATACAGCGTCCACTACAATCGCTTCAGAACTAGTACGAAAACCCGGTTAAACTCAATGTCTCCTCCCAAACTACCCCGCCAGTTCCCATCACAACCCCCCTCATCAACCATAAATCTGGCTCCCTACGAAGCCCTCTACAAACACTTCCATTCCCACCCCGAGCTCTCAAACTGTGAAAAACAGACATCAGAAAAATGCGCTGCCCATCTCGCCACACTAAGCTCCGAGTTTAAAATCCACACACACATCGGCGGCTACGGCCTCGTCGGCATCCTATCTAACGGCCGGGGCAAAACAATCATGCTCCGCGCAGACATGGACGCCCTCCCCATCTTAGAAACGACCGGTTTGGAATACTCCAGTCAAGTGAAAGCTCTCGGCGCCGACGGCACAGAAACGAGCGTCATGCACGCCTGTGGTCACGACATGCACATGACATGTCTCCTCGCCGCCGCCGAGATCCTCGTCAAGATGAAAGAGGCATGGAGCGGGACGTTAATCGTGCTATTCCAGCCTGCAGAGGAGAGGGGCGAGGGGGCTAGGAAGATGGTTTCTGACGGCCTGTATGATTCTTCCCGCTTCAATGGTGAGAGCGTACCAGTCCCGGATTTCATCCTCGGACAACACGTCATGGCTATGCGAGCCGGCAGCGTCGGGTTGAGGAGTGGTACGATAATGGCTGGAGCGGATAGTTTGCGCATCACGCTTTTTGGCAGCGAGGGTGGGGGCCATGGGAGTCAGCCGCATAGGGTCGTTGACCCCGCGGTGCTGGCGGCGCATGTGGTTGTGAGGCTGCAGAGCGTGGTGGCGCGGGAGGTGGATTATAATGATGTTGCGGTGCTGACGGTCGGGAGTGTGAGGGTTGGGAGGACGGAGAATATTATTGCTGGGGAGGCGGTGCTGGGGGTGGATTTTAGGAGTACGAGGGAGGGCGTTAGGGGGAGGTTGAGGGAGGCGATTGAGAGGGTTGTGAAGGGGGAGTGTGTGGCTAGTGGGTGTACGAAGGAGCCGCTTATTGAGCAGACGAGGTTCTTGCCGACGACGGTGAATGATGGGGCGATGACGGGGAGGCTTGGGAGGGCGTTTAGGGAGTTCTTTGGGGAGGAGAGGTTTGATGGGGAGATTCCGGTTACGACTATTGCGGAGGATTTCTCGATTCTGGCGGATGTGGATGGAAAGAGGGTGCCGTGTGTGTTTTGGCATTGGGGTGGGGTGGAGGAGGAACTGTGGGATACGAAGGTGAAAGAGGGGAGGGTGAACGATATTCCGATAAATCACTCGAGTGGATTCAAGCCAGTCATTCAGCCGACGCTGCGGACGGGTATTGACACGCTTGTTGTGGGCGCGTTGGAGTTCTTTGGGGAGGGGAGGGAGACTTCGAAGTTGTGAGAGAGGACGCATTGGTTGGCGACTTCGGCGAGAAATGGACTCGCTGGACTTTGTAAGTTGGCTCTTGCCCCTGGTACATGTATAGTCGTCGGAGCGAATCTTCCTTCCTTTCGAAAATACTGTGTTCCAATTTCGGCTTGTGTTGTATTAGACTGCGGTTTCATGAATCTTCTGCCACTGTCTTGGTCTCAGTTGTCAATTACTCTTAAGTTACATCAGGCTACCAGATACATCTGAGCAGGTGCAAAGTCCCACACAGTGAGAGAATACGTAGCTGAACCGAGCCAAAAACAAGTTTACTTAGCTTCAAACTCAACACAAACAATAAACCTTTTGAAACGAGAAATGATCAATCGCTAACTCGCTTTTGTAGCTGCAGTGTGAGGTGCTGAACAGTGGACTGACGAGTATACTTGGCATTTCTAGGTCTGGCTCGAGATATCTCTTAAAGCTTTTCGAATTTGGCCCGTGCCAAATGAGACTGTGATCTCACAGTCTAAGACTAGCATGAACTCTTCCTCTCGCGCTAGATGTGTTGCTTTCGAAATGCTATCTGATGGACGGAAAGAGTGAGGTTTACGCATGATCTGGAACATTACTGCGCAAGAACATAGTTTCCCGTGGTTGGAGTCGCTAAAAATGCCTTGGAAGCCCAGAAATCTGGCGAACAATCTGCCTTGTGATCCGCTGTGTGGTCGTTCGGTAGTGACGAGCTCTCAATGGTCGGGAGAAGAAGCCACGACCAGGCTGTGCTGGTTCCAACGCATCCAAAGCGGCTAGAGTATAATGCGACTAGAAAGCCTCACTCTTGCTTTCTCCCCACGACTTGAACCTCGAAAATATTTTGCTATCCTGACCCTCACAGTTGTTTTCCACCCTATTAACCGTTCTTTCGGCTTCCGTGTCGTCGATAACAACGTAACGACGTACGTCTTCAGAAGTAAAGAAGGTATGATATTGACACATTCTCAATGGGAAAAAAGCTGAGATGCCGGCAAAAGACTGTTGTGAGTTTCAAGGACAATTGCTGCAGAAAAATGTTGTGTTTTCGGGTGATATTCAGCTTATGACCGCGGACGGAAAAGCACTCTGCCGAAGATCTTTCATTCAAGTTGTGGTGAGCTCGACTAGACAAAGATGCTCTATTATATACTTTCAAAATGGAATGGTCGATAAGATGGAGAAGATAACCTGTAAATCCTGTTCATCTTCAGGTTTCCTTGCAGCATGAGGTCGCTGACTGTTTTTCAGTGCGCGATTCCGAAGTATGGAACGGCGAAATAGCTTCGAATACACGCAATGTGTTGAAATTTCGCACGACCAAAGACAAGAAATCTGGGTTACCTTCTCTGGAACCTGAATCTGAATTATTCCGAGAACATAAAAGTGGCTCAAGTGCATTATCAGGCACTTCGTTCGAAGGAGCAGAAGGGGTGAAAGTTATGGCCGGGCCTCTGGATCAACATCGGCGAAGAATGTCTGCTAACAATCGGGCTATAGAGCAATACAAGCACTTTGAAGTGGAGTTTACATCGAGGGAAGGTAAGATTTTACGAACAGGCTGCGCTATGGGTGTTTAGCCTCGCAATGATTGGATGAGCATTATCGCCCACTGTGAATGAAAGCTGACTATTGACTCGATAAAGATTGCCTGATTTGTCGCGAACAAATGATGCTAGGAATGAATCCACCTAGGATACGAGTTCATTCTCCGAACCCTCAACAACCTTCCAGATTGTGTTGTTACATATCACAAAGCACGGAAAGCGAAGATCTGGCAGAGTTTCTAAGCTCTTCGGAGCTTATATCTAGATCAAGAGCGATCCAGCTTGAATGGCAGGGTATTGGTCAGACAATGAAGGAAGTTCAAGAGGCTGTCGCAAACTATGTGCTTGATCATATTGCAAGTTTGTCTAATCTAGAGACATCTGATTATGTGAAGCAAATCACATGAGACTCAATTTCCATGTGCACTGGAGAATTGGCCAGTTCATGAATGATCAGTTTGGAGTTGCAAAAATTGACATCGGATCAGTTATTGTGGTTGTGGGTACAATAAACCAGGCCCAAGCAACAACTATTGACGAGTATTGTTCGAGAATGTGGCCCGAGACAAGCAATACTGTTCTTAGTGCAGTGAGAGCTTCACACGATGATAGAAAGACTACTGGTATGCTCAGATCTCCCAAGTTAATCTGTGGTATTTCTAAGTGTCGTAGGTAGCGGAAGCTGATAACACCACTGATTTTCCCGATTTGGTTATTGTGGAGGGGACCGTTGAGGAGCTTGTCGAGGTAGCCGAACAGCTTATCTTTCTCGGCTCAGCTTTCGCAACCTCTACTACTGGAAAGATCGAGTACTCGCACGGAAAGGTTGTTTTGTCTGACTCGAAGGGGTGTCACATCACCTTCGGCAAACGCGAGCCTCCGATCCTGGAGACATGCTGTTGGCAGAATCTATTCGTCAATCCTGTCATCGTCGATAACTTCCCAATCCAACGTCGGAGGGAATTCGTGGGAATGATTGGACTGGAAATTCCTGTTCGAATGATGACAGCGCTCGGAGGTGCTGTCCACCAGGTTGAATTTGGCGGTGGCATTGTCATCAAAGGCTTTTCGGCTATGTTTGTACCGGTGAAGCGGGTGGGTGACAGTGTGCAGTGGCATTATATCTACAACGAAGATGGCTCTCGTCTACCGTATGGGGAAGCAGATAAGCGCTGCCCTGGGCGACTTTTGATGAATCAGAAGGAAGTGGCATCTACTCGAGCCATATTGGGATGGTGGGGTAAAGTCACGACAAGACTTGGCTCGGCCGATATCAATTATGACAGGATCTGTTGGCCGGACCTCAAAGAGCCAAGTCGCTCAGTTGCATTCTCCGGGGGAAGTTTTGGCTTCCAAATGTTCGGCACAGGGGAGTTGAATTTTTCAATAGGTCCGAAAGACAGCAGGCTACACATCTCGCAACCAGGCCCGTATCAACGGATCATTGAGCATGCCTCCAATACTCCACTTGTTCTGTTCGACACAGAGAAAAGTGAAAGGAGAGGGTGGCTCGTCCCAGCATCTTCGGTTCTTGCACATATTGCCCAGACAAAACATGCTCGCACCGAATTCAGCGTTGATGGCAGGGTCGCCAGAATACAACCAACAAGTACCGAATTGGACGTATGTGATGGTGCGAGGAAGATGCTTCTCGAGAATGCAGCCACGATACTGATACGTGATCCATTGGATCAATCCAGCTTTGATTTCAAAGATCTTGTTCTGGGGACATGGTCTTTGTTGGAAATCTTGATGGACCAGGACTACAAACGGGAAGCAAGTGCAGACGTCCGCCTTCATTCCACAGGGAGAAGAAAGATTCAAGGTTGGGAATTTATGGATCTAGTAACAGAGAGGAGCAGCATACGAATGAAAGAGGTGGCTCTTCGAAAAAGTTGTGGCAACTGGATCGATCTCGCCTACGATATCAACGCCGTCGTTCTACTCGCAAGTGGTCTTGAGGACCTGATTATTCCTCGAGAAGACACTGAGTCAGGACTTTGTCGAACATGGAACAGAGTTCCAAAACAGAAGGATTATCTCACGGCGGGGGTTCCCCTTTTAGAGACACTTATTGAACAAGCCGGATCTCCGAAGTATCTAACCTCGACCCATCTACAATGGCACAGAGGTCCCGTGTTGTTCGAAAACTGTACTGCCACATGTCAAGGGTCCGGATTTACGTGCACCTGCGACCGCGTGCAACAAATCTTGCCAGATTCATTGCTGACCCTTGGGAAAATTAATCCTCCGGGACCTCTGCCACAACAAGGGGCTGTGGTCTTTGGTCAATCGACCCATGCTTTCAAGAAACTGATCCGACCGATCTGGCCAGCAGAACCATCGAAGGTTACATTCAATCTATTGGTGAACCTGGGGTTCTTTCGTCAGACAACATTGAGTTCCCGTTCCAAATCAGATGCAGCAAGCTCCGACTTTCCGACAACATCTTCGAAGGGCAAAGGAATCCAATATAACCGTACCACCGTGACCTCCGACGAGACAGATGTCGATTAGGTAGTCTAAACGAGGCGCGCCAATTTTGTTTCACGCGTTTTATTTATGTTTCTGTTCTCCTGCATGTGTCTATATATCTTGCTTCTTGCTAATGTGTCGTTTTTTGTGATTTCCAGGCTTTGTTGGGGATGATGATGCCATGTTGCTTTTGCGAATTAATGAGATCGAAACCAATGAAGTAACAGTCCTGAAAGATTGACGTTGCTACTATGTACATGCTTTCGATCTTGAGGAGTAGTAAAATGTCGTTATAATCAAAAAGATCCTGTCGAATGTTACAGACGTTCAGGCCAGAAAGTGGAAGGGACGTCAGTAAAGTGGTCTCATCTGAGGCATGTTTACATATGCTGGCCATGCCAAGCGAGCCCGACAAGCGAAGGAAAATGGGTCAGTTTGGGAAAGTGACCGAACGTGCATGCTGTCGTAATTCGATACATTATTGCTGCAATAGTTATATCATACCGCTCTAATAGCAGAGTTCTCGTCAACTCCTTTCTCTCCATAGTTTACCCCGTGCATCGCTTCGTGAAGTGATTCGACGAACCCCCTGCACAACCCCACTTCTCCCAACCCCCTCACTTGGTAACAAGTAACATCGACATCTTCACCGTAAGACAGGTTCCAGACCTGGTGATTTTGAGGCTGATGACAGCACCTGCCTCCTGACTGTTGCGTCTCCGTCACCGATTCGGCGGCTGGGGAGGTTGGTGCCGACTCCTCCTCATGCAAGGCTACCCAATGCACCCTCGAAAAGCAGCCTGAAGCGGCTAGGGCAGCTGCACTCACAGCGAATACCCACTGCCATCGCAGCCCTATTGGTCTTGTCTGGCCAGCTCATCGACGCCTCTTATGCGGTTCATGCATGCATGCACGCATTTCAGGCTGCGCAGCTTCTAATTCCGGGCTTTCCTTTTCCTTTCTGTTCTTTTCGTCTAAAAAATTCCTGGGTCGCACGGATGAATCATTTCGTTCAAATATTTCCGTGTTGGCGGATTGTCTCTTTCTTTCCATTTCTTCGCGATCTTGCTTCAATATCTGCGTATTATGTGTCTTCGAAATCATAACGGTGAGTGTTGTGCCGAGAAGTCTGGAGAGATGGTGATGTGGCAGTAGACAGTGCTGACAGCGTGCAGAATGCGAATCGAGAACCTTGGCCGACCGGCGACGATTCATTGATCGAGGATGGCGATGGCGCCCGAAACCATAACTTTCACGCCAAATGGCGATGTCACTTTGACACTCATCCGACACATATATCAAGAAGTCGAGACATCGGGAGCGGAAAATAAAGCGTCGGTAGAAGAGGAGCCGGTCCTTGACGAGGACGCGGAAATTGAAGCAGCGCTGGGTATCGAGCCGGAACCTCCAGCGGAAGAGGAGAATGTCCTATACTATGCACCGGATGCGCCAGGAGCAGAGGATGGTCCATTCTATCCGCCTCCTCCACGAGCGAAACGTGGATCTGATGAGAGAGATCGCTCCGCAAGCCCACCAGCGTCATTCTGGGCTGCGTTGAAGCGACAGGCTGCGAAAATAAACATCGATGCTGTGGTGGATGACAGTGCACCAAAAGGAGCGGTGAAGAAGGAGAAGATCCTGGTCTCGAGTCATGAAGTGCAGTGTATAGTTTCGAGCCATCATTTGATGCTAGCGTCTCGATACTTTGAGACAATCCTTAGTGGGGAATTTGAGGAGGCGAAGATGCTGCGGGCGACGGGTCATGTGGAAATTACGATGCTGGATGAAGATCTGGATAGCATGGTCATTTTATTAAATATCATTCACGGAGCCAGTCGGAAGGTTCCAAGAAATGTTAGTTTAGAAATCCTGAGCAAACTTGCTGTGTTGGTGAGCAAGTATGGGATGCTGGAGACGGTGGAGTTTTTCTCGGATACCTGGATTGATCATTTGCAACGGGAAGGGCTACCAAAAGCGTATACCAAGGAGGTGTTGAGGCTGCTATTTGTTTTCTGGGTGTTTGATAGGGAGACTGAGTTCAGGGATATGACGAGATTGGCCCAAAGAGAGGCTGATGATAAATTCGAGGAGGATGTTGGAAAATTGGAGGGAGTTAAAATTCCCACTGGCATCATTGGTAAGTCGTGCAGATTTCAGGCATGAGAGGAGATTTACTGACTACAGTTAGATGCCATCAAGCAAGCACGAGTTTCTGCGCTGGAGAGTGCACTGTCTGTCATCCACGCCCTCATCACCAAATACATGGATGGTTCGGCTCTTTGCGACGCTGCTCTGGATGATGAGCTCCATTACGCCTGTGATGCCATGGTCTTGGGCTCTCTATTGAAAAGCTCACGCAAGATTGGAATATGGCCGAAGCCTGAAGCGCCCTTCGCAGGAAGAAAATATAAAGGACTGGCAAAGGCGATACGAGGCATCAAGATTCTGGACGTATGTAACAAGACGAGCAGTCGTAGGTGGAATTCGCACGGTCCAGCAGGAAATTCTCATGGTTTGGAGGACGAGATCGAGGAGAAGTTGAAGGAAGTCGAGAAGGGGCTCGATGGATTGAGATTGTTTGATTTCGCGAAGAAAAGGTATGTTTTTCCGTGCGGCGATAAATGGTGGATACTAATGAGACCAGCGAGGAATACATTCCGGTCCTGCAGACCCTGCCGTCACAGCCGGTCGTCAAGACACCATCGGCTGAACAGTTGAAGAAAGAAGCGAACGGAACCAAGACGCATTCCCAGGCGTACGGGGAAAGAGTGCCAGTCGTGAGATCTGAGCAGAACCAAGGATTGCAAAAGGAGGAGCCACAAGCTCCTGTGGCTCCCGTACAAGCTCGACCCCCACCAGTCACGAATAACTCCAGGGAGGGACGACAGGCTATGCAAGAGCAGACGCAACCGCAGGTCCCGCAACGACAGTCTTCGAATCCATACCATCAGCCGCGGCAACAAGATATCAAGCCCGAAACTCTTCGACAACAACCCTCGAATACGACTCAACCAACAAGAGGACGAAGTCCACCAAGACCCGAGGTGCAGCAAGAGAAGTTGCAAGCTGAGACTCGAGCAACTGAAAGGCACACTTCACCTTCCCTGTTCTCCTGGCCAAGTGAGAGGTCTTTCAAAGACCAGGACCACGAAGTGAAAGCCGTCTCTAAGTCACACCAGTCGAGTGGGTTTGTCCAGCAAGAAAGCCAAGCTCAATACTCGCCACGAAAAAGTGTACAGGAACTTTCCACCACAAAGCCAGTACCTGCCCCTGCCCAGGAAAAACGAACATCGAACGAGCCAATCCAGCAAGAGACACAATCGCATACTTCGCAACGAAGTAGCGCCCACGAGATCACGATCGCAAAGTCAGTATTCGTGACCGCTGCTCAGCAGAGACAAAGTTCAAATGGCTTCGCTCATAAAGAGGGGCACTCACAGCCCTCGACCAGAAACAGTGTCCATGAAATAACGATCTCCAAACCTACAACAATATCTACTTCCCAGCAGAGACAAAACGGGCAAAGTGGACAGCAGGGGTATAGTGTGCAGAATGGGGCGAGTGGGCAGAATGGACAGAACGGCAATTATGGACCAAATGGACAACCTGCGAGCTCCTTAGTGACAGGAACCATGCCGAACAGGAAGCCCATTTCGCTTCCTCCAACTCCAACCAGTCCAACATCTAGAGAAGAGCTCCAAGGACCCGCTTCGAGAGATGTGTCGAAAATCGTGGCTGCAGACAAGAAACTGTCACGAACACCTTCATTTCCCCAAATGCCGGTGGGCCGAGAAGACGTCAAGTCGCCTGCTCCAGAAGAGCCAAGGGTCGTATCAATGGATCAGAATGCATTGACGGAAGGGGTGCTGCTCTCACCAAGGAATAGTACTTCCACCGCAGCAAGCAGCCGAGATGATCGCAAGTCAAACGGCCCGACATCAACCGCGACAGTCGAGAGAAAGTCTCCGTCACCACCTGCTCCAGCGCCAGTCGTACCTATCATCAGCCGCGGGCGCGACGGCAGGGATGGTAGAGAGAAAAGTCCTCCTACGGCGGGCATCATCAAGGGTAGAGAAAGCCCGTTGAAACAGGTCCAGCTAGTTGGGGACCCGGACGAGAAAGAAAAGGAGAAAAGCGAAGTCTTGATTGAGGAGGAGGTCTGGATCCCACCTGTACAGAACTTCAGAACGAGGAAGGGAAAAAAGACATTCTCGACCAGATTCTCTTGAGGTGGACCAGAAACGAAAATCGAGTTAGAGAGAGGCAGGGAGATGAAGGAATGAATGACTAACAGGAAATGGGCCACCGATGATGATGAAGATGCCAACGAGTTTCCTTGCTTGTACAGGGTGGCTTTTACTTCTACGATTTATGGGGAATGATGAAACGGGAATGATGAAACGGCTGTCTAGATGTAGAGATAGGAGAGGTCGATGTACTGAGCGGTTGAGTTTCCACTATTAGCGAGCGAGCATTGAATTGATTGTTTACTTTCTGTTCCGATACCCGCTCATCTAGTCGCGCGTAATTCTTGTCAGAAGCAACGAAGGGCATGGATACTTGAGTATCATGTGATGTCGACATAAAATGACCTGTATCTTCAAGTAGACATTTCGAATTTCACTGATGCATTCAAATGATGCCCTAGAGTACTTTCGGCCGAAGCACACAACGTCCGATATTAATAAAGTTCTATTCCGCCCATGAGATCTCGCCTATGATTAGTATTTACATCAAAGCTTGTGATCCTATCATTTTGTTGTTCTTCCTTTTTCTCTTATCCTCCATCAACCGCATCACATCAACAGATCTACCACCTCGGCGAGCCAGCCCGAGAACTAGACCCCAAATCCCATCATTATCGCGAACCCTGGAACAATGAGCACGCCAATGTCATTCGAATATGTGTATTGGCCCCCGCATTTTCAGAACTATCAGTTCTCAACTTCTTCCGGCTAAAAGCCAAAACACCCCAACAGCCCCTGATGGACGTGCCTTGCACGCGATTTACTGGTATTCGCGAGTTCGATCTCCTGACTGATGCGATTCACAACTTCTAGGACATTCCGCGAGGACTGTTTTTACTTACATACTTTGGTTGCTTTCTACGTTGGACTGGACGTGAAGTACTTTTTGTATTGCATTTCGGGGTCATTGGACAGGGCATGTCTTGCCCCCACAACTGCGCCTCGTCCTCGCCACAACACATTTGATCAACCCGGGTCACACACGGCCCGCTAGACGGACTGCCATGTTCTATTGGCCATGCCTTTGTGTAACTCAAGGCTCCTTGACGGGAAAAATGCCCGTCCGACCCAGTATGATGTATCAGATCTGGTAACCAACCCATTCCCTTGTCGCATAGAAGCTGTGCAACCGCACTCTTGCTTTCAATCACTCAATTGGAACAGGACTTCGTGGGTGAGAAGACCTCACTGGACGCCTTTCAGCCATCCCAGGATGTCCAGAACGGAAATCCTGGCTATCGCGTTCCAGGACGACGTGGGTAAGACACCTAATAGACCCAAAAGGAGCAGGCGCAGTTGAACTAAAATTCATTACTGGCGACTACAGGCCATATAAGATCGAGCTCATGCCGCCTGGATTTTACTTCGAGCAAATATTGGAATCCGAAGTTGTACCCCAGAACTATGAATTTCTGCAGTCATGTCAGACAGACTCGAGAGCCATTGAACGGTATACGCACCAGTCATGGTAGAATATAAGAACATGTCAACATCTGCGTCCAAGTCGCTTTCCCATCTTCTCCTACGGATACTATGCTACCGCTGACGGATTGCGCCATCCAAATCACTGTTGTCTGCGCTCCGTTGTATCTGATAAGTAGATGATGTATCTCGCATTGTCATTTTCTGTGACGAATGAAGGACACGGGTACTGCGCTGAAGGAGAAGTAAAACCAAAGCCCAAAGTCTATTGAGAACCTGCTAAATTCTATCAAAGGTCAACGTTGCCTCCCAAACTTTTGTTCGCCGGTAATTCCCATCTTCCCAACTCCAGAGAAACACCCAAAGCATTTTATGGCGACGATTTGAAAATGCCATTTGCCATTCTTTCTTGGGCACCCTTTCGAGTGGTCACTGCCTCGTCCAAGCATAATGCAGGCAGTCATTTGCCTCACATGCTGTGTGTTCCAGCGTCTATCCCCTCGGAATGGATGTCCTGCACTGGCGTCAGTTCTGTTACTTGAATCACGAAATGGAACGGACATACCAATGGAATCAACATGGCGTCCCACAAACTGGGCAGGCCTTGCCAGGTATGACCCAAACATCTTGACCGTTACCCGCACAAACGCCGCATCTGACACCGGGCATCTGCTCATTTGTCAATTTTGATGTTAATCTCGTACTGGGACTTCTGATGGAGACTCTTACTGGTACCACTCTGACACTGGGATTGAGGGTTGGCAAGGTCGTGTTGTGGCAGACCATCACCTTGACGCTTTCCTGGCCGCCAACAGCACATTGAGTTGAGTTACAAACCATGGTGACGAATGGAGACGAAGTATTCGAGAACGAAGTGAAGCTGGATGAAGTGGATCGACAATTTCGAAAAGCGAATGACTTGATTCGAGGTTGGTAGCAGAGATATACGAGTCGAAGGGGTGCGCGAGGGATGAGATGTGGATTCCAAGCTGGTATTGGCTGGGAGCAGCGACTCTCTTATGCTTTTGCGCTTCGAATATAGAAAAAGTTCACAGCAGCCAGCCTCGAAGAACGCCAACAAAGATATTGCCGGTTACCGGACGGGAGCCATCAAAAGGAGA
The DNA here is from genome assembly GCA_026120085.1 of Cadophora luteo-olivacea. NCBI lineage: Eukaryota > Fungi > Ascomycota > Leotiomycetes > Helotiales > Ploettnerulaceae > Cadophora > Cadophora luteo-olivacea. The sequence goes on from JALRMC010000009.1 coordinate 487,493, forward strand.
TTGAATGCTCAGCTGATTCTTAACGGCACTGTGCGCACAACTCAAATTAGATTTGAACACAGCTGTTTGGTTCCTGCCGTCTGCAGGCAAGCACCCATATGCTGCTCCCTCCAAACGCTAAAAGTACTTTCGACCTGCGGTGTGAAACTGAACCCTGAATCGGAAGGGTTCACGGCTTGGGATCATCTCTGTTGTAGATTTGGAGAGGGCCATGCGAAGTACTCGGGTACAAGGTGACGACTTTTGACTTTGCCCGTCCGAAATGCAAGGTGGATATGACACTGGATAGGCTGCGGGACTGCGGAGGCAAACAACCGGGCCAAAAGTGACAATTATTGGCGCGATTTCACGTTTGTGCTTGGAGGGCTGTTTGAGATCTAAAGCAGCGGGATGTTCTGATACGTCACAATTACCAACACTAACACAGCGAGTAGGCCCAGTGCACTTTGCGATGATCATTCTGCAGCAACGGCATGGATCGATTTGTGTACTGTAATATGGGGCCAAGACCGATAGGCGACGACTCTCCCCTTGAATCGGACAGGGCTTGCTTCGCTGATCCCATCTTATACAGTCTCTAGTGAGTTCGGTATTTCAAGTTTCTAATTTGGAGGCTACAGATCTCGCCTACTAACGAGCGGCCTAGTCTTGGCACAGATGGGTTTCGAGGGTCTTGTATACATTTTAAGTGGAATGCCGAATATCGAAATCCCTTATGGGAAGGAGCTCATTGCTTTTCTCGAGGATTATTCTCCGCTATAGGCCAATCATCGAGGCTTGCGGTCTCCAAGAATGCGGCGTCCCAGGACCGGGGACTGGGAACCCCTCCTTGCGCTTGGACATATCTCATCGCCAGCTCGAAGCAGGGGCTCAAGTGACCTCTATCTGAGCCACCCACCTTCTCGTCAGCTTAATGCTTCTCGTCAACTGGGATGTTTCATTGCGTTATCCCAATTGCCGCCAAAAAATGGCAGATACAGATGACTTCAACGACAATAAATGCCTTTGGAAGGCATGTCTGATAATGGAAGCGAAACAGCTATAATTCCTTCGTCATTTACATCTGACTAGTGCAGCAGGGCTGTTAGCCCCAAGTCGCCTCCGTGCGATTCGATAACAAAAACGCCACTTTCCGCTAGAAGAATCCCTCGGACTTTGTGTCACATTGTTCTATATTTCCTAGCGTGGCCTTCGCCTATCCAGGGGTGGGTGGAAGTTTTCGTCGATGAGTACAGCTCTATGGCCGATGTGGACGGTGCTCAACAAAAGGAACGAATCGTGAACTTCAGGTATGGTATCGAATCCGACCATCAGACTTGATGCGTGTTCTTAGTGGGGAACTCTGCAATGCACGGCCGATCTACGATCTCCAATCAGATAGCCCGCGGCGGTATTCTGTGGTACTGGATCGCCTACCCCTGAACCTTGCTGCTAATATGATATGTCGCATTTCGCGGCCAAGTACTCCAACATGCCATCAGCAAGGCAGTTTCAACATGTCTCCTACATTTCTAAAGTCCGGGGCTCGGGCCTTGACAACAATCAAAAAGAGTTTGCGTATGCTGACTCGGAATCTTTCCGAAAGCCTTTGGAAATTCCAATTCCTACAGTAGCTCGAGCAAGCACGCAAACACCGTCGGCCCCGTGCCGAGTCGTATAGCGCAGAGGCCTGGAATCGGCGGAATTGGAAACCGGATCATGCTTGATCATGTTGGTACCAACGACATCAAGACAGGTCGTGTTTGCCCGTTCGGCCGCCAGATGATTGCGGATCTCTTAGCTTCAGTGACAGGAATGTGCCGCCACTCGACTGACAACTGATTGCTTTTTGACAGCATCAGCTGGTTTAAGCAGGCTCCCGCTTCTTCGCAGCGGGACCTTGCAACTGCTTGAGAATCCCGAAGCCTTGTTCAACTGAATGTTCTTCTTCTTCCGACCCTTTCTCTCTCGCTGCTGTGGTTACCAGGCGATCAACTACGCATTGTGCTGCAGTTGGTGAATGCTCGAGAAATCTGCTGCTCTTTCTGGTACACGAGGAGCGCCGTCCCACAGAGAATTTATCAAACGCAAAGAATGATACTAATGAACGCAAATCCTCAGTCGTATTTAGCGGACCGCCAGCCGCTGTCATAGGGGTCTTCCCTGGCCTGTGCTTACCTAGATTAGTACACCTCCGATCAGAAGAAAATATGCGGATCAGTAATCCGCGGAGATTCCTGGATAAAACAGCAACACCATATCTTGATTCCAGATTATTCCTGAAAGCAACAAAGACATTGATTGCGCCATCTATCTTCAAGTCATCAAGCATCGCAAAACAACCACTTGGAAGCATTTCCGGCATTATGTGGACAATATATACAGGCATGTAGACAGGCATCAGCGAGCCGAACCACGGGGCTGGAACACCAGTGCCAGCCCCTTGTTTGTGGCGCCACGATCTTGTGTAACGATGATACGATAATATGAATATAGCCCCACTATACCAAATCCTCGATGGAGAAGCAATTCTCATGTTGGATGTGTATCTTCAGCTTGTCGGTTTCTTTTTCCATTCCCTTTTCTTCCGTTCCTTGATCAACGTTACAGCTACTGTCTTCGTTGCCTGTTCTTGAAGCGGGAGCTGTCAACCGGAACGGCTTCCCGGAATTGCAATCCGAGTTGACTCGTTCCACATGGCCTCAGTGCGGCCAGATACCGCTGATGTCTCCCATACTGAGCTGGCGTTCCACGATCACATATGACCATCTCACTGTGCGACTCCGGCAATCTTCCAGCCAGATCACAAGTCGACAGATATGCCTTGAATCCTTGCTGGTGCTGTCATATTGCGGCACACTGCGCCCCAACACGTCGATATTCGTTCAACGAAAACGGTCCACTAAAAATCGATCCCATATTGTCGGTAATTGGAGCGGTCTGGGTCTCAAGCAATGGTTCCTGTGGCATGTTTGGTTTACGATTGTTACACAGCGCACCTGTTGACTTCCAACTACCCGGTCACTAGCATTGCCGTGTCAAAGAGCAGGCGGTCAAGCGACATCCCGTGCAGAAACGTTGCAGGATCAGCGGGTAGCTCCTGTAACCCGCAAGTTCTCTGGTATTCTTTCTGCTGCTTATTTCTTTTTCGCCAGTATTGGATGGCAACGTCGGATCAAATCTGCTTGGCATTCAGTGCCTCAGCACAGACTCGGGCGCTGTCCCGCATGCTCTTCAATTGTTCCAACAAGCAAATTGACATCGGATGAATTTCCTCCTTCAAATTGTATTGTACCATTTGATATTATGCCATTCTGTAAGCCGCATGTTCCGAGTGCTATACGTCCTGTTGCTTCTCAGATCTCAAGGAATTCCCGACTTCCTGGCACTTGCGGGACAGTCACGAAGTCAAAAGCCTGCAAAGGACTCTCTCTCACGCTGTTAATTAAAAACTTTCTTCAATTAGAGTAGCTCGCAACGAGTCGTCACAGCAACTGCGGATGGCACATGCGCTGCGTTTTCGTCGTGCAGGAGGTCGTTGTGCTACCCGACGATCAGGAAAAGTCTATCCACTCTCTTCTACTTTGCTATGCAATTTCAAGATTGCCAGCAAGAGAATATGGAATGAATAGATATAGGCAGCCGATCTAGCTACTGCTTCGACTGACATTTTGTGGAACAATCTCAGGAGATACCTCCGCTCCTATGGCATGATCCTGCCCTATCTAACGTAGTACAACGCGGTGCCAGCGAAGTGTTACTCAAAGATCCGAAGCTTGTGGACCATCCATGACGAACTGCTGTCAAGGTATTCTAGCGACTATCATCTGCGGGGACATCGACACTCTTTGAGGCTCCTGACAGTTAGGACATCGATAGCATTCGGAGTCTTTTCACTGTTACCTTCAACGCCAAGCGACGACTCGGGAAACCCATCTCTCTGCCCTCCTCGGGAATTATATCGATGAAGGAGTGCCAACCTCCTGGGAACCGGGATCTCGGCTTTTTTTCTCGTGGCTTTCGAGCTGCTGTATTCAGGACTGTGTAATGCAAGGACATGCTGTGTCGTTCGAGCATGAACGGCTTGGCATTTACTTCAATGCTCGCGTGCCTCGTACAGGGAAGAGATTCTAGAACCTGTAGAGCCAAGAAAACATTCAAGAGGACTGAGTATCGATTTCCTCCCTTCCTTTGTGCAGGAACGTGCCACGTAAGGCTTTCATGCGCTGTTTCAGAATGATGTTAAGATGGAGACACAAACTGGCACGTTTGCTTTCCCTCGTTTTTGGTTCTTGAAGACGAGATCATGATTTGATCTTGTTCTGCAATTACATATCTTCGACCGGATGTCGCTCTATCCGCCACTGTTCTACATGTCGCCATTTCTTCGCGATACACTTGCTTCAAAGTCACCTCATGATCTGAAATGCTGGAATCAAAATATCAATCTCTCGGAAGACATCAACCGGAAAACGCATCTACATGGTGTATACCTGCTGCATACGGGTATGTTGTACCAGCCGAGTGCGCTGTTATTTCTTACTGCGAGGTCCCTGCATCTCGGGATGCATGCAACTTGCCTTTCGGGGTCACAGCTTCTCGTCTGCGAGAACTTTACGTAAAGTTTCTTGTTGAAATTTTTTGCGACATCGGAGTCGATACAAACCTGTTTTAGGCAGTCTGTTCGCGATGTTTTGATTCCGAGGTCAATATTGAGACGGAAGTGCTCCCCGGTTCTCGGTTCGTAACCGAGCGAGATCATTGGTCCCAGCATCGCAGCCCTGCCTTAGTCGACGTTCATAGCATGATGTTCCAGGTCAAGGATCAGAACATCAATGCTGCGATTCGTTCCCATTGATCCGGGGAAGTTTACCAGATCTGAGCGGCTTCGTTAATCAAATAGAGTTCGCCCTGTGAGGGCGAATGCTGATTCCTCGTGGTTGTAAATTTAAACTTTCCGAACTATCTCCTCGGAGAGATGTTTGTTTCAATAAACCAGATGATATGTCGATCTCAAATTAAATAGAGTTTATTTCGTTTCTTTTTCTTGATATAGCTCAGTCTGTATGGCAGTATGAGCGTATCTTTCTGCTGGTCAAATACGTCCCAATGGCTGGGTTTTGCTATCAAGGTTTGACTTCGTTATCTAGAGATGAGCTAAGATCCCGGAGAAATAGTCTAATCCAAACTCTAATTCAGGGAAGCCTCCCCAGTGGATCGGATGTATCTTCAGAAAACTTTTACCTTCCCTTTTCTGTTCCTAAGGATGTCCGTGATCAATATAAACAGTCGTCAGGAGCAAGTCCTCCGGCGACCGGGTGCGATCCTAACTTTCGTCGTCAGCTTCACCTGTTTCCAAGCACGGGGAACTCTTCCGCAGCAATAGCTTACCAGAGTTCAGTTCCTGATGTCTTGCTCGAAGATCGATACAATCGAATCTGTAATGCTTCTGCTTCAGTAAAGCAGCGACGACACGATATCTTGCATTCGCTTGCGATTGAGAGATCAACCACGCGAACGGTCTAGATCGAGATATCCGTTGCGAGAGTCAATAATTTACGTTTCCTCGATCGCCCTCGAGAATAGGGATTCGGTTCTCGCAAGCAAAGCTCTGCATCGCCGAGGTGAGGCAGGTACACGCTCCCTCCTGCAGTCGATCAACGCAGGCACCCTCGATTCATCACAGGCGAGAAGAAATTTCTCCCTGCGCTCCGCAAGCGCATCGGAAAGTGCATCTAGACTGCCAGACACTGCATATTTGCATGTGCAAGAGAATCTCGAAATCAAAATTGGGCTCAGGCTTCCACAGTTACATGTCAGATGATCGTGGACGGAAGACGCGACTGTCGGACGGGATCTGGCAGCTAGGGTTGCTATTACATTTGCGGTTGCGTAAGATGCCACGGGCCGTTGCGTGATGGACCTGTGGCTGTTGACGTCCGCGCGGGAATTGAAGATGAACTTCATCTTGCGGGAATGTGATTGGATACCTGGACCTCGGGAAGATGGCGGTGCGCGATTTGCGGATGAGGCACTACATTGTGCAAGGGGCTTGGAGAGGGAGATGGTATGAGGTTGAGGACGAACAATTATGGTGTTACGAACTGCGTGTTCACATCCCATCCTGTTTTCAAGGAAGGCGTGATTTCTCTCTCTATCTGTCTCTTTCTTTCTCTCTCTAGCTCTGAAGCTCATGATACTCTACGTTATTTTCATCTTTCTCGAGTTCTCTTGTCAGCGATGTCGTCGCCGCTACTTCGAAGAAATAACATCCCTCGACAGGCAGACCACCTGCTACTCGTCCTCAGTTGACTGATTATTACCGAAGAGTGTCAAAAAATATTTTTCAGCTCACTCGTATCCATCACCAAGTGGGATATACTGTTCCCAGAAGGTACTGTCAACAAAGAATTCCGCCATTCAGGAGGCCAAGACTAGCGAAGTGAGGTTATGTAAGCAATTAGGCCTGACATCACCTCACGATTGTTGACTTCCTCCCCGTGTCCCCATAACACACACACAACTCACTCGCAAGAATGGCAGCGAAATCTCAGCGCGAAGCTGAGCAAGAAGTCCGGTCATGGGGTTTTTCCCACGTCTTCACTTGGACCGATAGACCGTAAATCTTCTCCTACCCCGCACTCACCTCGTGTGTTCTCGTAGACTGAAGTCCAGTATTGACTATTCGTCGCAGGAATTACCACTATACACCTCACAAGCACGAAGCTCTAACCACACATTTGATCCTCAAAGGTGGAATCACGGTTCAATATCCCGACGACGCACAGCCAGAGAAAAAGATAGTTGGTGTGGGGGAGAGGCTTGATGTTGAGGCGGGAAGAGCTCATGAGGTTTGGGTGGGACCCGAGGGGTGCACGATGGTCATTGGGGAATAACTGGATGAGCGATATCTACTGAGTGTCGATATGGATCGACTTGATGTCAAGTCGAGTGGAGTAGGAAATCACAATTTCGTGGGAATGTGGATAGGTATGCTTGATTGTCAAGTGGCGATTGCAAGACCGAATGCACTGTCTTGGTGAGGGCCATGACAAGGACCTACATCATCAGATATACGATGATTCGGATCTTGATCATGAAGGATGCATGTTTACGTCTAAGCAATAAAGCTCCAGTGAGCGACATAACATTTGGTTGGCAATTTGGACTGGGAATACACACTTCCTGGCTGTTCAGCTTGAAGTCTGAGAACTACGGTCGCCTTCCATAAGACGGGAGTTTTGTCTGCGACGAAGGACTACATTGATTATATTCCAAAACTGATTCTGTATATGTTGCCGTATCTTGCGCTCTCGTTTTGCAAGGATGTCTTTCGATAAGTCGCGATACCATCGCAGGGACGTCGTTTCTGACGAACGGACTTACATTGCAGTAGAGATCCGACCACACTGTTCTATCTGCCGTCCGTGATGGGCTGTATATGCTTTATAGAGTGAATTTCTCACGGCATCTATGTCGATGGTAAACTTTGAGTCGATTTTTGTTTGCAATACATCAGCTGTCACTACCCCGCACTTACCCCGCTATTTCGATCCAGGCGCTCTGCCGCAAAGGCTTTGACTCCAGTTATACATCATCACTCGGGCATTAAATGCTGTTTAAATGGCAGAATAAACGTCAATGTTGGAGTCAGGAAGACACTTGATGGGAGGTAAATGAAGTCCTCAATTTTCTCAAATTTATAGGCTACCTCACTCATGCCTCACTTCCACCAATCTTTCCAAATCCATCTTTGTCAAATCGTTCGCAATGAAAGGACCATTTCCCGCAGCAGTTGAGGCAGAGACCTCTGCAAGCCGCATCGCCTGAATATCCAAATCCGTAACATATGCTTTCTCATTGGGCAGCTTCATCCTAACCTCGTAGCCCTTGTCCAGCGTTATGTCGTCCTTCCACAGCCGCCGAGGTCCGTCGAATATGTTCAATACGCGCTTCTTCAACTTCATCTGTGAAGTTGGAGCTCCCCATGATAAAGAATAGTCTTTGCGTTTGCGCCGCCGGCTGTTCAGGGTCACGCCTCCTTTCGAATGTGTGAGGCCGCGAGATTTCTGTACACTACTGGCCGGCTCGACGGAACGCTTGCGGCTCGAGTGACCACTTGAGGGATTGAAGTCGTCGTCTTTCAAATCATCAGAGCCTTCTTCATCCACGTCCTCATCCTCGTCGTCTTGAGAATGGCGGGTGGCCTGTGCTGCCGTGATCGGCAACTCGTTGTTCCGAAGTGTCTCGTGGACAGCAGAGTCTTGTTGAACTTGGGCAAGTCTTGCAGCATTGATAGCCTCGGATGGCTCCTCTTGATGAACAATTCGCAGTACACAGTCATCCAGATGTTCGTAGAAATCTTGGGCATTACTGAAAATTGCCGGACAAGTTGAGCACTTCCCTGTCGCATCTGGTGCATACCCAGAGAGTTTCTTCTGAGAACCAAGCCTCTCGGCAGAGTTAGATTTCTTGCGACTGTTGGGCGGTGTCTGCTCGACACCATGTACTGAAGTCAAGTGGCGTTTGAAGACATCAGCACGATTGAAGGACTTTTCGGCTGCCGATCCAGAGCCTGGACAAAAACCACAGATCATTGTCCCCCTGTAATGTGTAAGGGTGTGTCGATTCTTGTCGTATTTGCGTGCGAATCCTTTGATGTGGTAGATACAAGTCTGGATTGGACATTTCTCGGGACGCTCATTTCGATGTGTCAACATGTGAGCTTTAAGATCTTTGAAGACTTTGCCACATTCCGGATACGTGCAACGCCCTTTCTCTGAGGCTTCGCTTTCATAGTTATACTCGTTGGGCGCCCGCGGTGGTGGATAATGGGAGCTTGATCCGTATAAGTATGGTGAGGCCGTGAATATGGAGGGACGAGCCGCGAAACTTGGAGAGAGTATTGAAGGGTCTTGAACACCAGGAGATAGTGTTTCAAAATCTTGTAGGCCACCTGGTCCTTTGTAAAACTCGAAGTTGAAGTGCTGGTTAATATCGAAGCCGCCGAAGGTATAGTCGCCTCCACCTTGGTAGGAACTATTTCCCGATTCATCAGAGCCCTGTCGACTTTGATCACCGTTAGTGTTGTCGTCTGGATCTCCATCATTATCTTTTCCTTGACCATCTGTATCTTCGCCTTGCTCCTTATCCACTTGATAATGTAGGCCCCGTTTCAGTTTGTGCTCCCCACCGCATTTTTCGTTCCATTCGGAAAGACCCAGGTCCACGGGAACATTGCTCCTGAGAGAGATCTCCCTAAGATGCTCCTTGGTATGTTCGATACTCTCATCACGGCTTTTCAGGTCGCGACTACATATCCCACAAATTTTGTGAAAGAAGCCTGCTACCGCGAATTTGCATGTGGTTTTGAGCCGAGATATCTCTGGTTCCTCGCATCGATGCTCGCCTCGAAGATGGGTTGTAAAGTTGTCAGTCCGGTAGAATGGATTTGCTGAACATGGCTTGCCTGTTCTTTCGTTCGTTTTCGGGCACTCCCAGATGGAGTCGGGAAAGTGAACTCGCTTAACATGTTCTGTCCAACGGTCGGCTGGAAATGTTTTACTACAGTCAAAGCATGGATATTGACAAGATGTTTTCTGCCTCTTCGGTTGCGGTGGGGAAGAAGAGTTGGTTCTCGGTGGTCTTCCGCGACGCGCTCGGGTCGGCACTTGCAGGTAGTCTCCTGACACAGTGCCTGGTGATGAGGGGCCTGAGAATATGCTCTCAGCTTGTGGGTAGCATGTTGCATCTAGTTGAGAAGATTCGCTGCTCTCGGTTGTGGTGTAGATATTCTGGCTAGGTGCAAAGCTGCTCATGCTTTCCGGAGAATATGGTCGTGGCTCAATGTTATACTGGCCTTGAAAGTTGGCTAGACGCTTTGCGCGTCTATTGGATTCGTCCTCAAACCATGCATGAACTTCCTCCATGCAGAGTCCAACTTGCCGTGATAGATGGCCGAGTTCTTTGGCCGAGATCTGCTCAGGATTTGGGTGACGATTGTAGGCATCATCGAGGAAGCGGTGTCGACCCCGAAATGACATCGGCGGATCAGTCGACACGATCAATCCGCTATATACTGGTGCCGATGGATCAGGATGTACGTCTGCAAGCCCGTCAACATTCCTGGCTGACAACTGTTGCTGCAAGGTCACGTTACCTGAGTTGATATGACTGCCAGGAAATTGGAATTCTACAGAAGGATAGGACAAGTCCGTGGCATCTGTGTCTTATCATTAGTAATTTTCGAAGCTGGATGAAGGCATCCATACCGCTTGACTGTTCTCGACCGAGATCCATGGTGTGAAGTCACACGTGATTAAGATTTGTTGACTGACGATGATTTGCGGCTGGACAACAGTGCCAGCTCTTGCTGAAAGAGAATGGAGGACCTTGGAGGACCTGGATCCAGCTGGGGGATCGGGCTGATATTTGTGCATGCTTTCAACATCGTGGCTTGGTGTAAGGCGGCTTAGGAAAGGCGAGTTGTGGTGGCAGTGAGGCGGAGACAAAAAGGCGAGAGGCAGAAGAAATGCGACCCATAGAAATATCACGTGTACAGGTATATTACTGCAAACCACACAGTGTGAGGCGCTCCTTGAATGTATGATTAATATCTAAACGATGTAGCTGTAAGCTGAGGTTGACACGTCTAATACGGCCCGGTCCCCGCTTCTTTACTGCCTGAAGAAAAATCGTCGTAGAGTCACATGATTGCTCTTTCTTGTCCCCCCTTTTCCGTCGCCTTCTCGCCTAAGTTCGCCTTGTCCCTATTCCTTCTTCTCACCGAACCCAACCTCAATCCACTCCCGTCTCGTTCACCGAGTACCTCTATCCTATCCTCCATTGACAACGATACGACTGGATGATGTCGGATCCTTTACAAAAATGTCTAACGCCCTCAAAGCCCAATCAATGATGACCTCTCGGCACCCAACGCATTTGTATCCGCGATCAAAGACTTTATGGCGAGGTTCGGTATAGCACCGATGTTTACCTCGACTTCGTTTGCATTTGACTCGGTCTTGGACGACATGACCGCAGTCTGCGAATGACCTCCAATGATTGTGCACATTACGGTATCGGAGAGGGATGATTGTTGGTGACAGGGGTTCGATCTTGAACCTGGAGGAATTTTTTTATCATAATTTGGTTTCGAAGTGATGGGAAATTGGCGGACATGCAGTGAAGGGATTTGGGCCGATCTGAGGTGGGCTATCCATCGCGGTTGGAGGAGACCTTGTTGCCTCATTTATGGTATCTTATAGGCTGCAAGAGAAAATGGGAGACGAGAAAAGGACATCAAAAATTAGGCGGAAAGGAATTAATATCTCAAAAATTGATACCAAGGGCAGCCTTTGGGAAAGGCGGAGAATTTATTTAGGCGAGGTCAACAACCTGAAAGTTTCGCAATAGCAGGCAACTACTGGAAAAGTCTGCAATCGTACGCTGTGTTTCGTACAGGAATTGGCCAACAGTCTATCTGGTAACGGGTAAGGTTCCAAGTCTGGTGTCCCTCAAGGTGACATATTCTCCTCCCCCGTCCCCGTACTAGCTATCACAAGATCCACTCTCGATGACTCGACTTTAGCGAAACGAAGTTCAGAACAAAAAGCTTGTCACAACAGAACTTTCCAACATCCACCCGAAACCTCAAGATGGCGCTCCGAATCGTTGACCTAGATTGGGACAATCCAGACGGTATATCTCTTCGACAAAGTCAACGAGCAGAATTAGCACAAAGATACGGAACAGAGGACTCTGAACCCGGCATTGCCCCCACTTCTGCCGATACCACCATTTTCATTGTGGCCTATATCGACAGCAAGCCCGTAGGTTGCGGTGCGCTGCGCGAGTTGAAGCACCCTAATTATCCAGGAGATGCAGAGGTCAAGCGCATGTTTGTCGTTCCAGATAAGCGTGGAAGGAGCTTTGGTGTAGCTCCTGCAATTCTCAAGGCGCTGGAGGAACGTGCTCGGAGTCGAGGTTGGAGGACACTGCTACTCGAGACCGGGACTCTTCAGCCTGATGCTATCCGGTTCTATACCAGAGAAGGTTACACGCCAATTCCGAATTTTGGGGCGTATGCTGGTGAAGAACTGTCTGTCTGCTTCCAGCGCATCATTTGACGTGTTGAGGCGTTGGTGAACATAGAGTGTTATGCGTTGGAGAGGCACCTCGAAATATCTTTAGATCGTTCTTGCCGTGTTTAGATGTCCGAGACTTTAAAGCTCCCGGGCACAAGTTCCTGGCACATAGCTCTCTTCTTCACAATCCATTCCTGGTCAGACAACATCTGTTAATTCCACGTTTCACGTCTACACTACACCAAAACAACAATAGTACCATCGTGAATAGGGACAATCCACTCTCTGATCTCAAAAAGCAAAGCTCGCTCGCACTCAGCCATGGACGATGATGTGATGCAGGATCCAGAACCCACAACCATTCCAGACATCGAAGACATTCAAGCTCAAAGACGCAAACATGGGCTTGACGATATCGACTCTAGAAGATGGAGGACATTCACATACAAACAACCCTGCGGCGAAGCAACAGTCTTCTACCAGGATGGTATGGTGGTAGAAAATATCAAAGCCTGGACGCCATTCGAGGTACTCTCCTGTGCCCGGTGTTTGGCAAACTCATTTCTTACTGTTATCATTGCTTACATCTGGCAGAAATGGTTCCAAGGCATCTTCGCAGAACTCGCAGAACAGAGCAAAGAGAACCATACGTACCATCAGGACCCTTATACCCTGCACGCCATTACAATCGAACGTTTTGATTACCGGCTTATGGAGATCATGGCAGATGTCAGGAACTTGAGCGGAGAACACCTTGACGGACGCGTTACTTTTCTACGTCCGGATCAAACAACCAAAATAGGTTTGATGAGTACCATCACTGTATGTAAATTGAAAAAGGCGGTCAATGGAAAGCAAGCCGTATTGGACATTGGCAATGTCACGGGTAAATATATGGTTGTCACAGCCCCAGCTCGAATATGGGCCTGCCAGTTAGAGTTTCTCGAGCTGCCAATAGGCACGCTTGCCGAGAATGGCGAATACTGTGGTTATGCTGCGTGCAGAGTAGTCGGGGAAATGCTGGGGCGGTCACCATGGAGAGTCCTTAATATGTCCGAAGCAGCAAGATCAGGGTCAGGCCCTTCTGCTCCGGGCCTAAGGGAAGTAGGCATTTTTGGACTTGGTGTTGGCCAAATTGACGGACCGGTCGCGCCATCCCCGACTGGTGCATTACGAGGGGTTGTCTGCAACAGGGGCTTATATGAGCATATTCAGATCATGCTGTACGAGTACCAGATATCAGAAGAGGAATTTGGTGCGTTGGAAAAAAAAACTGCGATACGGGTTTATGGAAGAAAGGACTGGCCAGAAATTACCAAGCAACGGGTCTGATCTAAGATTGATACACATGAGGAACATGCCATGGGCGTGTGTGAGAGACATCAACATCACTCTGGCCTGGCTTTTATACAAAAGTCTTGTGGCTACTCAGAGGATTGTGGATACTCCTTATTGAGTGTAGTGGATGAGCACTGAGATGGTCTGCCCAAGAGTCTCCTATCATTGAAGGTGCTGGGTCCTTGAAAATCAGAGCTTCCACCGGCGGGCAATCTCAATGCCCTCAGCTAGGGTAGCAACCCTGGCATCAATAGCATACCCTTCCTTCTCCAACCTCTTGCATGCCGCATACAAATTTATCAACGGAACTGTGAAGCACTCAATGAATTCCCCTCCTTCCAACTCAGGTTGTGGGTTCTTGTTTTCCGGCTTCGACATATCAACCGTGACGTGAACCATCCGTAAATTCGTGTTGCAGAATCCAGGATCTAGACAAAATCAATCAGTGCTCAGTAAAAGACTTCGGAATCTCCAAGGCGGGAATCGGAACCTGGCACATGCAAGACCTACCATTGAACATAATCGGACTAGTCTCGCTGACAACCCCCACATACCCAGTCTCCTCCTTCAACTCTCTTACTGCAGCTTGTTCCGCCGTCTCTCCAGCATCAACCAGGCCAGCCGGTACCTCGATACAGACTTTGTCGACTGGAGGGCGGTATTGTTTCTGCAGGAGTAATTCGGGGCCTGTGTTGTCTCCTCAGCATTTCTAGCTCTCTACCCATCCTGCCTGACCTCCAACTTGTCTAGACTGCGCTGGTGGGTATAAACGGGTATGGACGTATAGAATGGTAGCAGCAGATGGGCAGCCGTACCAGATTCCTTCTCTAATATGGCTACCATGCCTACGGCATCAATATCCGAGCCCTTCGGCCGCGTAGGACGTTCAGCATGCTCCCATGTTCGGGTCTTGCCTAGGGGGTCGGTGTAGGTTGTTCTGAGCCCCAAGAGTGGTCAGCATTGCATTCTCGCTGGTCTTGGACGATGAATGCGATCATACAAGACTGTGTTTATCCATTTGGCTTCCTTGGCATCCTGGAATCAGGAGATGTTAGCTGATTGTAGGGTAAGGAAGACGAGGCTGAAGTCGCGCGGGGTACGGACCAGTGGCTCTGTTTTGACGATCTTGGAGTCTTTCGCTGACATTTTGAGTATGCGTCTGGAAAAGATACCGATTCGATTTGCAGTAATTGCACGGTTTGGTTGCAAGTGAGGGAAGTTGTGAGTGAAAGGAAGGCTGCGCAGTTGAGGTCAGTTTGCGAGACGCGTTTGTTGGCTTCAATTACGTCACTACGCGACCCGATTTGGTTGTCTCGGGTATCTTCTTTCTGTTTCTGCGACTTCACCACACTACTTAATACTTTTTCAGCCGTGTTTTTATGCAATAAAGAGCTCCGGAGGACCTCTATCGCAGCGCAGAAGGATCGGGCTCACGTGACTGTTTATCCTCCATTCGTAGAGTCGCACGACTTCGTTGTGGAGCAGCACTCGCCTTAATTCGGCTCAAAGTCAAGGAGAACGTTCAATTTCACTGAGTCTGAGGGTCTGAATACGTGGTCCGCAAGCAACGGATTCTGATGCTTGCTTTCGCTGTGCTTGAAACGGGCATTTTCACTTCACGGGACCCAACACAATACAGATTCTTCTGAAGTGTATGTTGTATCTCATTGTCTTTGTCAAGAATACTAAGCCCCAGCAGTCCTATAACTCAGGCAGAAATCCCTTGCAAATGCATCGACCAGCTGCTTTCCCACCAACGCTTCGCTAGCAAAACCAGTGAGTATCCCAGCACATCACTTCTCCGGTTCTCGAGTGGCTCCCGGATTAGCAGCCCGGTTCCGATCATACATTCCTCTCCATCTTCGCTCGACCAGTTGGACCTCCTTGGCTACCTCGAAGACAGTGTCTGTGTTGGCGTGGGGAAGTGTTGGTCGGGAGGAAAAGGAGCTGACTGCAGCTGGAGTCGGCATATTTTCTGTCTCGGTGCCAAATTTGGTCTCCTCCTTGCTGCTATCCAATTTGAAATCTGTATTGATGGTAGGGATCTTGACTGGGTCGACCTTGGGGCTGTCTTTTGGTGTAGTTGGCTCAGATGTGCTACCAGGTGTGGTGGTATTGCTCGTCGAGAGCGCTGGAAGGACGTTGTTGACGAGTCCTGTGATTGACTCCATGCTTGTTTGATGACTATGTTATAGCGACTTGAAGAAATTTACGATGGTGAAAGAAATGCTCTGCTGGGATTATGCACTAATAAAGATGGTGGTGGAAGGCACGAGCGGGTGACTTCTCGTGTCCCTTTATGCTTTCCCTTCAGTCCAGATGCCAATAGATAGCCATGATTCACGGACCATGACCCAACAGATGCTGACGGAAGTAGATCGAAATGGCAACAGAAGCTTCAAACCCGTTTGAGAGAAAGTGAATGCCGTTTCGAAGTTTTTTTAGGTCTATCTTGTGCCTGGAATCCATGTGATTGAAGCAGAGTCCGTGATCTCGCTAAACTTGTAGACATCGTCACTTCCAAACTAACTGCCCGACGTCACTACCAGACTTGAGAGAGCTTGCTGATCGTCTGAAAAACTGAAGCCCTAGCCCTAAATGCTTTAAATTTTCGCCAATTTCACCAATTTCTGCTCCCACTGCAAGCAGTACGACATTGATTCTCCTACATCACACACAACATTACATGATGCGAGTTCAATACCGTTATATTTGGGGGTTATAACTCCTCTAATTTCGATGTCATCGAGGCCCTTGTTACTAATGGTATTCATCAGCTATTGATGCGGTTCATTGACGGCAGCGAAGTTGTTGGCTGACTGTATGCTCATACGAGATGTGTATCTCCAATGGCCCCTCGATATCGATATGGTTATCATTCGAAGCTTGGTTCAGTTGACCGGTTGGTATATGTTTCGTCTTGTCGCCAAAATGGAGGCATTTTTCGAGGCTGCGGTCACAAAATTGATGCCAATGTCATCAAGTACGCCTTCGGAGGTAAGGCCAGAATTGCAATTTGCCAATTCTAAGGGTCCTAGCAAGGAATTGTGTTGATGTTCTTGTGTTCAGAAATTTTATTTTCGGATATGTCGATCTGCTATGCAAGTCCTCCAGATCACCTTGATCCCCTCGGTTCACCAAGTTAAGCTCAAATATCCTAGATGCGAAGATTGCTACGCCCCCAAAAGCTCCCAACGCCAAACTCCATCGAATTCCTGCTCAGACCTTCCGTATTTTCCCATAATGTCACTTCTCCTTGAAACCTTCTTCGGCCAGAATATTTCGTCCCCTCCCTCACTGCGCATCATCTTTCAATTCATCACCCTCAGCCGACCTCCTACTCCCTCGTCAGCCAGCACACAAATGCATCCTCATGACCCAAATAATCATTCCTCCAAGCCTCCCTCTCCTCCAACACCTTCTTCTGAAATCCTCTTCTCTCCCCCAATATCCTCCTTCTTTGAAATACACCAGACTGGGATTCCGGTACAACATACCCAAAAGCCTTCTCCCGCCTCTTGTCCACTGTATCGTTCAGATGATCTAATTGTCCATTCACACCCCATATCACGCGCTCTTTGCGTGTGGGGATCATCTCTTTGCCAATCCAAAGGGCGGCGCCGGAGAGGGTGAGGATGGTGAGGAGTTTGCGTTGGGGGGCATTCATTGTTCTTCGCTTTCTCTCCTTGTTTTGTTCGGCGTGAAGTGGTAATGGTGTGGCGTGATTTATGGCTGGGTTGCTTAGATGTTGTCTCTTTCCTTGGCTGGGAATTGACGAGCGCTTCGTTCGTTTGGAAGCCCGAAAGTTTATTTTGTGTTGTATTGTAGAGTAAAATGTAGATGAGCTTCAAGAGTAAGATATGGAGAAAAGAATAGGAAGACGGATGTGGCGTTGCGGGGTGAGGGAATATATAAGTATTGTACTGCCGGAATTCGAGGTTGCGTGCTCGAAGGGGGAAGTGGTGTGGGAAATGGGGCCATTTCGGCAGTGCAGGTCGGAGTAGGCCGCAAGGAGCACAGTACCAGCGAACTAAATTCCCTAGTATATCTCAGATTGAAAAACAGGATCCGACAGAGAATTGGCAGTTGATCAATCATCGTTCTGAATCACGCGCCAGACGTCTATTCTGAAAATGTTTATTGGTCGTGTGACCTGCCTCCAAAATACAGATCTCGCTTCTCCCAAAGTGCCTCCCAAGTATATGTACAACTTATCATGCATCCCAAAACCTTAAAAGAATGAACACCATCCAATATACATACTCGCTAAGAATGTCTGATTAGTCGCCTGCTTGATCAGCTCATCCACCTGTCCCTCAACTCCCAAGGGCACACTCTCCCCAGTCAGCAGCCCACGAACCTTCCTTTGTATAGTGTCCAACACACCTTGCGCAGTCTGTGGCGCGGCGGAACCCTCTTTCTTCTTCTTTTTCGGATCTCTGGCAAGTAGATCAAGTGTCGGATCATACACGAAAGCCTCGAGAATCGTCATCAATGTCTCCTCGTGCTGACGGAGGAGCTTCAATGTAAGCTCTGAGGACTTTCGGAACGGTCCCTCGTAGCCATACATCCCCATGGCGTCAATCATATTGTGCGTCAGGCGGAATGGCACACGTTCTGGTTTGACGAAAGTGAGACCTTTGTCGAAGAGGCAATTGAAGTCGACGTGAAAGGTTCCGCCGTTGCCTTCTTCGAAAAGAATATTTTCACCGTGGCGATCTCCTAGTCCAAGGATAGTTCCTACCATCGACATAACTGCGCATGACCGAGTGTACCGAAGGCGAGCAGCGAACCATGTAGATGGTTCAGGGAATTGCGCGACGAACCACCGATGGAACATTGGCGGGAAGTTTCCTAGAACCTTCTCAGTGAAGAATGGTAGCTTGTCGACCGACTTCGCTGCTTCTTCGCAGTAGAGCGCTATTTCGTTATAATTAGGCGCCACACCGATAGATTTATACAGACCAAGGAGGATATCTCTCAGAGTCTTCAGGCCGTCGACCCATTCTATGATACCGCACTCTTCGTTGAGAGGAGTGACAGCATAAGTCTTGATGTAGAGTTGTCGCCTGCTGGAATCTGCATCGCGCTTCAATGATCTATTGATCATGCTGTTGAATTCCATTAAACGCTGATCTTTGCGAAGATCATCTTTGGGCTTGCACATCAGCCCATAGTTCCTACCGTCTGAGCCACGAGCAGTTAACTTTCTTGGCTTTTGAAGCGAGCTGAGAATCATAACTTCGTCTAGGAAGGATGTAATCGTAACAATATCCCGGGAAAAAGCTTTGTGAGCTTTCAAATTGTCCGTTAGAGTTGGCAGAGTTGCTGTCAAGACGCTCTCAGCCGGCACAGCTAATAGACTGGGCATACACACTTTCGGATTGAAATTGAGATCCCTCGTCAAGCTTGCCCATATTGTCCGATTGCCCTGGAATTCCCCGGCGTTGCATGCCCATAGAAGTTGTTCGGTGATCTTTTGGCCGTTCCTGATCATGGTTCTGAGGTCACCCCAAGGTCCGCTCTGATTTTTTGGACTTAAGAGATTCTGGAGAACCATTGATCCCCGAGTCTTGCGATCCGACTGATTTGAGGTACAAACTGCAAGTAAGCCCCACAGCGCCTGCTGTGGATATGTTTGCATGACATTGAAGATCATTTGCTGTAGATACTTCCAGACATCGATATTGGAATGAGCAATGCGCGCAACAATTTGTGGCAATGCTGTATAGAACATGTACGCCGGCAGCTTCTGGGTGTATTTCTTGAACCGCAGGTGAACATTATCCAGGTTCGCTTTTCGCTGGTTGGTGATTCTGCTGACGAATTCTTTGGTACTGCCATATTTCGCCTCAATGGGATGCTGCACTTGCGTGCCAAGGTCCAACCATAGCGTCAAGATTCGAGGCAGAGTCTGGTAGATGTACTTTGTCCCGTACGACAAAGCACGAAAGTAATTCTCGATGACGAGTTTCGCCGTTTCTCCAGTCAGTAAGGCTTCATTTTGCTGCTCGGGAGGAAGAGCTTTCTCGGATTCGAGCAATTTGTTGTAATGGCGGCCCAGATAGTAGTGACCCTTCTCCCAGGCAACATGGGTCTTAGCTGCGAGCTGATACTGAGTTCGCAGAGCTGTTGAGTGAGTTTGACCAGCGCTATCTAGCCATTTTGCATACAGCAAATGTGCTCTTGCTGTCAGAAGGTTTTGTTGATCTGGTTTCTCAGCACCAGTAAAGCTTGTAGCTTGGAACGTTTTGTTGTGGGAAATGAATGCATTGTTTTCAATGGCCCCCTGCAGACTCTGAATAGCTTTTCGATGATGTCCTTCCTTCCATAGAAGTCGAGCGTGTTCGATAGTGGCTGATTCGTCGCCTAGTTGTGATGCATGCAGAACAGCATTGAACGACTGATGAATTGCATTTCCTTTACGTGCCAGTCGTGCACTGGTCAGCCATGCTGACGCGATATCACGCTCCCTAAAGTCTAATCTACAAATTGTCAGCTTATCAGTGATTATTGTCTGTCTAGGTAGGAGCATACCGAGACAGTTGCATCGCAGCTCGTCTGATTCCAAGCAGATACTGTTTGTCGTTGAGGAAAGCTCCAATAACCTCCAGTCTCCGGTTCAATGATTCCAGGACTCCAGGAAGATTATCACCAGAAGATTGGCCTATGCCGGCAATCATCTCAAGCTCTGTGAGGACGTGCAGTTTAAGCATCGTGTCATGACAAGCACTAAGAGAGGATATCGTTGCGGTCGACAAGGAGCGGGCAATGCGATCGCGAATCGAATTGACACTGTATTTGAATTGGTCCTCGTCTGCCTTCTGCAACGCAAGGAGGGCACGTCCAATATTGACATTGAAGTCTTCGCCAACGCCTGGCGGTGCCATAGACGTATACTTTGCTAGTGTACCCCATCTTCCAGTTGCCCAGGATGCTTCGGCTGCGAATGGTAGAAGCTTGGAGACAGTCTGTGCCGCTGTGTGCATTCCCTCGACATAATTAAGGAGCACATCTACCATGGATTAGTTCTTACTCCAGTAAAACAGGTAATGGAACTTGCCATGCTGTCCTGATTCTTTCAAACAAGTTAAAAGATTCAATTGTACGTCAACATCCTCTGGTCTCTCCGCAAGCTGGATCTCGTACCAACTCTGAGCTGCTGTCCAGCGACCCGCCTTGCGATGTCCGAGAATCTGTTGATCAATATCTAGGACATGAAGGTGAGCAGATATGCCCTCAATACCATCTGGCTCGTCAATTTGGGTGTATATGTCTTGCAGCCGTTGCAGCTGTGTAGTCTTATCTGCGGCAGTGGTCGCTGCCCCCTTTTCCTTTGCTCTCACATCTCTAATATGCTGCTCCCAGTAGAATAACGCTCGAGGATATGATTTACACTCTATAGCTCGACGAGATATGAGCTCTGGAGGAATGATGTCGAGGACCGATTTCACATGCTGAATATCGCGTTCAGCGTCTGCAGATATCTGGCCCCGCGAGGATGCTGCCTTGATCTGCTTCTCTTGCATCCACCGAGCAAAATAGTCCAGAATACGGAAGACGGCCTCATATGTCAGTCACAAGCTTGAAGGTGAGGCTCTCTGACTTACCTCGATGCATAATTTCAAATCTTGTCTTCGACCTTCAGATTCTGTTGTTGCTTCGTACTCGAGAATGGAAAGCAATTCGTTCCCAATCTCTTGTCTATGAGAATCTCGGCCATCGACAACAATATGGAGCACCAGATAAGGCAGTATGAAGCTTGCAACCGACACATCTTTGATTCTGATTGCCCGACACAATGGCGGGAAGATGAGGTTCGTGGAGAACTGGAAAGGCTTTTGTAAGAGATCCAGAGAGAAGCTTCTCAGCCAAGCGTTGTATAGCTTCGGCGGCATTCTATCCGGTCGGAATATCGGATACTCTAACTTCGGCATTTCCATATCTGCTAGCCCGTACTTCGAGGTCAGGAACGGAGTTAAAATATCTTGAATCCCTGGGGACAGTGAGATCCATTTTAGCCAAAGATCATCGGTGCTGGTTTTCTCGCCCTTTCTCAGGATGTCTCCGACGACCTTCCTGAAATTACACCTGTCAAGAAGTTCCTGCATGACGTATGAGAAGAACCCTTGAAGTGAGGTATCCTCAGCAGATAAGAATGCTGGCACAATGACTTCTTCGATGATGTAGAGGACGAAATCTGTAGTTTCTCCATGGTCATGGAAGTTACTCACCACCACCATCTCGCGGCGATCTCGTACCGATTCTACCCTATTGGAGTCTATACAGCCAATAAGGCCAACGCATTCCGCTGAAAGCACAGCGATGTCGTTCTGCCATTCACTGTACTTGACACACGTATCAAGGATCGAACGTAGCAGTTGGCCAACGACAACATCTGGCTGTTCACTGATAGCCGAGGCTTGAAGGAAGGATTGGTTGTTCTTGAGAAATGCTTTGAGTTCCACCAGGGCCTGCGTGACAACTCCCGGGTTTTCATGACCAAGCCTTCGGCGGAAAATTTGAAACGCATTTCCAACGTCGGTGGGCACCCTTAACTTACTGATCTGTCTTTCCACATCGGCTAGTTTGGGAAAGCCGGCAAGCGAGGGAAGATTAACGATCATGTTCCGGATAAGGCGAGTTCTGAATTTTAGAAGGTATTGAAGTGCGCCTTCGGCCCGGTCCTGAGTTGGCCCATCAAACGTCTCCCAATGTTGAATGACGATCGAGAATGTACTTTCGAGCATTGCCTCCACATCTTCATCACCTAAGTTCCTCAAAATCGTCTCCCAAGCGGAAAATGCAGAAGATTGCATCTCAGGCTGTGAAAATGCCGTTTGCAGACAAGCACAAAGCTAGAATAATGAGCTGTGTCCACGGACGCTTGTGAATGTTTGAGACGTACCTGAGGTCGAGCCGCTCTTGCTTCTGTTTTTGCGAGCTTGACAAGCTCTTCCATAGCTTTGATAGATCTCTCTCTTTCCATCAACATTTGCTCATCCCGAGTGCCATTGACAGCTTCGACAATGCGTGTCACCAGCCCCAAGATATGCTGATTTAGGAAAGCGCCCATGGAGTTAGACTTCTTGGAGCTGATGTTCTCACCACCTCGAGTCGCCAGAAATTTGAGTGCCACTCGAATCTGTACTTTGTTAGTCGGCTTCTATTTCATTTCGCACATACGACATACCCTAGACTTTCTGCTCTCGTCGGCTGCACCAGCAGCCTTGAGAAGATACAAGGCTTGGTACATAGGCTCTATCTTCAACAAATCGACGAGCTCATGATCTTTGAAATCACTGGAAACCCGTCTGAATAGACCCATCACGAAGGAGTCGAGATTTGGCACATCTTGAACGAGAAGAAGTGCCAGGATAGGGGCAAGATTTGAGGGGTCTAGACAAATGGCCCAGTTATCGGGGTCTTGGCGGGCCTCACTGATCCTCTTTATGACATCGACTTTGCCATTCAAGACCAGATATGGGAGCGTGTATGATTGCGTCAAAACCAGGAAGTCAGCAACCGAAATTCCAAGAAGATCGGCCATATGCTGAGTTGTCTGTGGTTTGACAAGGAGGTCTTTGACAGCCACAGTCGCAATGCTGCTCCAGAAAGGGCTGAATAGCCTTTCGACTGTAATGCCGCCATGCTGGGCTAGCCTCAAGATCTAAGACAAGTCAGCACAAGTCCCATCCTGAGGATTTACTACTTACTTCAGCGAAAGCAGTTCCAGAAACGATTTGATTGCTATGCCCCAGATATTCAACAAGCGCAAGGAGAAGAACGTTCAAGTCATCATCTTTCACCACACTGCATCGATTAGCAGACAAAGTAGGATGGGTGTCACAAGACTTGCCTTGCGATCTGACCCCACGCAAGGACGGTTGTCTCTTGTAGCAGCAAATTGCTTCCTGGTTCAGCAAAACTGCGCATGAATCCTATCACATTGTGCCTGTTTCTCCAGGTCAAAGAATCTGGGGTAGAAGCTCCGTATAGGAACATGGGAATTGTGCGGCTGATTTTGATATCAACAAGAATTCTTGGGTAGAGGAGGAAGATAAGGAAGGTGAAACTCACCCTGCTGCTAATCTGAGCTCTCGAATCGAGCTTTTCAGGGACGTCAAGCACCATTGAGCGAGAGGTGATACCTCAAGATCCAGAAGTTCTGCATCTTGGAAATGTGATGCAAACCTCTTCAATGTGAACATACCCAAGACGCGAGGGCGCCTAGATTCAGCAAAGGCCTTCGACTTGACGAGGCTGATGAAGACTCGCATCGATTCTTTCGCAATCTCAGCAGAGGAGGCTTCGTCGAACGGTATGCCAACACATTCATTAAGCTGCACTCCGTCGCAAACGAGGCATTTCGTTTCAACAATTTTTCCATCTGCGCGAGTCACTGACAAGTTGCCAGACAGACCACAGGGTATGCGGCCCAAATACTCGACAGCTTCGCACTGCTCTGAGACCTTAAGTGCTGTGAAGCACTTCCTAGTTTATGCCAGTCAGATGGGAAATTTGCGATCAGAATAACACTCTTACTCTGTGAGTTGGTGAAGTCCTCCTAGGTCGGTGGCTCTCTGCGCGCCTAATAGTTCGTACAGATCTGCTGTAATTTCTCCGAAAAGATCGACGTCGTCGTTGATCTTGCGGCGCTTGGATGGTGGGCCATCTTCTACCTGAGCTTCCAAATCTGTTTTCGACTTGCCGTTTCTCAATTTCACTTCATGAAGTCCCAAGCTTCGAAATTCGGCAAGCAAATTCGGACTTTCAAACGTGACAGGGTCGATGCCATCCTTCTGAAGCGGCGCATCACCGCCGCAAGCTCGACGCAGAGTCTTGAATGCAACCTGAAAAACAGTAAGCAATTTTCGTTCCAGGTACACAAAATCTCCTAACCTTGAAATCGCTTCCTAAATTCGAGTGTGCATCTCCGCCAGATGGCAAAGTTGCAAGAAGGTTTAGATTCATGACCTGGCGCATTGATCCGAAATCTTTGCACACTGCTGTCATGTTGAGTAATGCACTACAAAGGGCGAGCTGAGATTGGTCGGACAGTTGATCTGGATCCTGGAGTATGGCAGCGCAGATAATCGAGAGGACCATATAACCTTTACGCAAAACAAATGGCCAAATGAAATGCCGTAATGAAGAAAGTAGCGAATTGATAGAGCTTAGAAAGAGCTCATTCGTCTTCATACAACATTCGTGAAGGGTAAGATTCGCCGCCCATCTCTTCCGAATATCATGCACTATGAGGAACGAGTCCATCAACCAAGAGAGATAGTTCTGAAATGCCGTTGTCGCATCGAAACACGTAGCCGTTGCCTCAGAGGCATGCGCTAGTATGGACAGAAGGTTGCTCACATGTGCTAGGCCTTCGGCAGCACTACGCATAGAATACGATGAGTTGAGAAGAACATTGAGCGGGCCTTCTGAAGATCCTGGGCCCTCTTGGCGAGTTTGCACAAGAATCTCTACATGCTGGGTTTGAGACATGATTCTGGGGCTCTCAAGTTGTGTAATTGCACCTTTCAAGGTTAGCAGGAATGCCGAAGGCTGGAGAACAAAACTTACATTGCATGCAACCCTTCAGGTAGGAAAAGAGAACAGACTCCCAACACCACAGCTTAGGATATTGAGGGATGATCTGGAAGATAAGACCAAAAAAAACCTTAATATTTGCCGTCAACCTTTCGCAGCCTTTACGTCCGAGAAGCACCAATACTCGCGGGATTAACCAGCTGCAAAGAGGTTCTGTGCCTCTACCCTTGAGAATTATTCCAGGCGGAGGAACATAAGCCAAAAGCTGCGGACATTCTCTCATTGTTGCCACATAAACGTCTAGAGCCTCGCTACATTGGTGAACTCGCTCCTCTATATCCATGAATGGGTCATCGCTGGCGAGTTTCTCAAGAAGAGCACGTGTGAAAGTGTAAAGGAGTTTGTGTTTCCGCTCCAATTTCACATCCAGGTCCTCAACGAAAGCAGGATCGTTTTCGACTTGTGATTCGACTTCCTGCTCCTCGGCCGCAACTTCATTCATCATTTGTTGTAGCCCATCAGGATCCTTTTCTTTCGACGGGTTGTTACCCTTGGTCGAGAGGTCGCTGATGAGCTGGGCTGCCATCGTGGAAGGAGGCGGGACAGGGGCGCCCGTGTCCCCATTAATGTGACCATTTGGTCGACGATTGGAGGCGTTATTCCGTGCTATGGGGGCCATCATGAGGTTGCCATTGTCGATGAGTTGATGTTGAAAACACACCGAGAACTGAGGTGGCACGCGTTTAGATAAAACGCGGTCGCACGTGACTTAGCGCAGCATCTGGAATCTCTTTGCGACTGGAGCCCGCCTTACCAGGAGCTCCTCCATTGCAGCAACCACTACCCACATGTTGTACAGTGCGTCTTCTTGAAGTCCAGATGCCCTGGCAATAAGTCTGTTACTCGAAGACAATACTTGCAATCCAGTGCAACGTATTGAAGCCAAGAAGTTCCGTACTTTTGAAGCTAACCGGTCTTCAAATCATCGGACCACCTTCGTACAGATACTTTCGACCTCTCACCTCTCGTCAGGCTCTGAGTTGCTGTACCTTGCAAGCCCACGCAACAATGGGTGTCTTTCAGAACAAGAAGTTCCGATCGACCGCGGATGCAAACACAATGGCAGCCCGGTACCGATCTGGGCTTGCACGACACCCATTCCTCCTCTTCGGCCTCCCCTTCATCGCAACAATGGTCGCAGGCTCTTTCTTCCTGACTCCCGCCACGGCGATTCGATACGAGAAGCACGACCGTAAAGTCCGAAGAATGAGCAAGGAGGAGGAACTAGGTATTGGGAAGGGAGGGCGAAGGGTGGACATGAAAGAGGAATACTATGTGAGTTTTCACGCCGAGAATGGGAACGGCATTGGACGATGTAGAAATGCAGCGAAAACTACGGATATGTAGACGAGGATTGCTGATACTTCGTGTAGAGACTGGCAGCTAAGGACTTGGACGATTGGGAACAAAAACGAGTTAAGAGACTTCCAGGAGAGCATGATGGAAAGCTATAACGGATGTCAGGGGCAAGGGCAAGCACAGCATACATCCGAGAGCCACCTTCGACTCCTGCCAGAAATAGCGGAGTCACTTTCAGAGGAGACAGGAGAGAACCGACCAACATCACTTGATAGAATGGTCGTCTGGACAGATGGTCACAGAGTGGTTCCGCAAGTCAATACGCTCGGTGCCAGATAGGAGAATGGCAGATGCCATGATAAATGCATGGCCTCTTGGTCCGCCTCGAAGGAACAGCTGGCTAGCTGGACTGGCGGAATAGATCAAGGCTTGTCAAGATGTCGAAACCAGCGGAAGTACACACTATTCAGCTCACGCCCAAAAGTGGCAATTAATCTATCCCAACTCATTACCACTTCTAATCACTTGCATCTAGCATGTCGGCCATGTCATGTGTTACATATCTCCTCAGACGGCCCACATCCATATTCCGATCTCTTCATCACACCTTTCTCACATTTCCATAATCATGTCAATCTATACCAACGTGGGCTTGCTCTTTCACGCCTTCCCGCCCTCAAGCAACCCCTTGACAATTTCCATCAAAGCCCAAGCACCAGGATCGGGTACCTTTTCTTTCTCCTCAACACCACCTACATAACTCGCTCTCCCGAACCCTGCTCTCAACTCTCTGGTCCCATCCGCCGCAGTCTTCGCCTTCTTTACAGCTGTTTCTAGATCCCTTGATTGATCTAAAGTCTCGGCAAAAGGCAATAATACATCCATCACAGTCCGATCGCCAACTCGCGCGCCTGTATGCTGCTTCAAACTCTCAACGGCTTCTGCCAGAGCCGGTGCGAAGACATCGATTAATTCACGATCCGCTTTCGTCTTAGACTTCTGGGCTCGCAGAGATGTGGAGAATGCCGCAAGAAGGATTCCGAAAATTGCTCCTAATGTGCCGCCCATATCATCTACTGCATTCGTCACCGCGTGCAGGAGTGTTTGCACTGATCCTGATTTCGCTGTTCCATTGTCGAGGATTTTGAGGATTGCTTTGCTGACATCTCGTACTGCTTCCCCACAATCGCCATCGCCCATTATCATGTCCCATTTCGTCAGATTGGGTTCTGCTTCTATGGCTCGATTGCATGCTACTCGGGTCGCAGAATCGAGGAGCTTTGGGTCAACTGTCAATGCATTAAAATTTGTCTCTGGGCCATAGCTTGCCAATCACGTACCTTTGATATCCTCATCAGCCGAAATTGGAGCTTGTTTCTCGATATCTACATCCGGACTGTCATTCTTCGCTACCTTAGTCGAGGTGTTCGCAAGGACGTTAGGCCATGCAGGTGCTTTTGTCTCGGCGCCGAGCAAATTCATCAGCTCATCCACAGATGTTTTGCTTTCTTTTGCGGCTGTCGTGAGGTTGCACAATGTTACAGAGAAACCAGGTCCGTTCAAAGACGTCTCGAAAGGACCAGAGTAGATTTTAGTGGGCTTGATGTCCCAATTCTTCTCTGTCATCGCTCAATTAGTCCTACTGGCTCGAATGGATGTAGAAATACAGGGGTTTAGGGAGGGTGGTTACCTAGCTGTGACAAAACCTCCTCAGTAAGAGCTCCCACTTCCAGGTTCGACAGCCCCCCGTAGTTATTGATGAGGAGTACCGTGTCATCGCCCTTATTAAATTTCACAAAGGCTCTCTCGGTATCACTTTGATCACAGATCAAGTTCAACAGCCTTGATATCAGATCTTCGACTGAAGGAATCGGCGACACCTTTTCTACCGCCTTTGGAATATCAGTACTTATTTTACCACACAATGGCACATCACTTACTGGCTCATTATGAATCCCAGCACCAACCACACAAACGTCCTCTCCAATCTCATCGTGGTTCTGCCTTCCTGGCACATGACAATGATCCAAAGCGGATCCAATTGAAACAAGCTGTTCATTAACAGCCTTGCCAATCTCAACCAGCTTCTCAAAAGAATATTCGTCCGCAGCCGCAGCTCCCAAAATCTTCATAGCTATGGAAATCTACATCAGCTGCTAACCCAAACACAATACCCAAAACAGAACAACTCACTAATTACGTTCCCCGCCAATCCTCTCCTTCCCACCTTCTCACTTTTACTCCTCCCAATACTAACATCATCCGTCGCCGGCAACACCACACACTTCCCCCTTTGCACCCACCCCCTCTCCATCGCCTTCTCAGCCGCCAACCCAAAATGCAGCTTATCACCCGTATAATTCGTGATCAGCAGAATGCACCCCTTGTCGCTTGGACATGCCGCAATAGCAGCCAATACCTGTTTCATGCTTGGACTTGCGAAGATGTCGCCACATGCTACGGCTGTGAGGAGCCCGTCGCCGACATAGCCAGACCAGGCGGGCTCGTGGCCGCTGCCACCACCGGATATGAGCGTAACGTGAGAGCGGGACGCGGTGGAGTTGAGGACGACGCGGTAGGATGGGAGGAGGCTGAGTGACGGATTTGCTCGCGTGAGAGAGGTGAGGAAGCGGGGGACGAGGGTATTAACTGCTGTTTCGGGAAAGTAGTGTTTGGATGACATGGTGTGAGAGGTTTAACTTCGTAAACCTGAGCTTTCAAATTGAATCTGAAAAGTTCGTCCAAGTATTGGGTGCTTAAAAACTGGGGTGTCCTCGAAGCTCTGTTGAATTGGACAATGTAAGTAAGCTAAAGCTTAGAGTTGTCCGTGGTCCTTGGAGTCGTGAATGAGTAAGTGATGGTTCCAGAATTTCCTCTCTTATTGTTTGGGCCGATATGGAAAGGAGATGATAGTCAAATTAGAGTTTACTCATCGCGTTCGAAACAAAAGAAAGGACATGAGTATTGGGTGAAGCCAGAGAAAATAAGCCCAAATGCACCCGGATAATGTCGACCGATGTGGGGGAACACAATTATGGATTTACCCCTCAACCCCCGCATTTGCTTCCGGATAACCGTTTGGGGAATACCGTGGTCATCACGTGGAGGGACAACTCGTCGCATTTAAATCTCTTTTATGTCCTAACAGGAGAACCTGTGGAACAAATTTTGTATATTGTATCAAATGTCGATCCGTGGCATTGGCTTTCTGGTACACAGTACTACACCCATGTGGTACTCATACTGCTTTTCGTTCGGGCGTTACGGGCTGTCACTTGTCACTGCATTTACGAGAAACTTCCAAACCAAACATTACCAGTCATTCTTTAAGTCTATGCTGGATTTTCAAACCAAGTGACTGAAAATTCTTGCGTTCGATCATATACACTTTTACTACTTCTGGACTTGTGCGTAGATCAGGATGTGTGCGGAAGCTACCCTAAGCTCCCGCCACTGAGCTCTAGTCCATTCTATGCAGACAAATTCTGTTGCGGCAAAGAAGAACCAAGTTTATTTTCATCTAGTGAAAAGTTCAATTAGATATAGTGTTTAGCTTCGGTATCTAAGTCTGGTGCAAAGATAATGACATTTATTTTTACAAACACAATAATTCTATTCTCTTCTCCTACAAGTCTCAGTACACTTTTATCTCCACAGCACATTTTCAGCCCCCCGGTACCCGTCACTCTCAGCATAACAATTCAGTCTTACACCCAGCTCTTATCTTACCACAATGACTGAAACAGTCCTCAAGCTCAAAGTCCTCCTCATAGGCAGAGGTGCAAGAGAACATGCACTCGCTCTCAAACTCAGCCAGTCAAAGCACGTTAGCATGATTATCGTCGTGCCAGGAAATGGAGGGACATATGCTGGAACTCCAAAGACTTGCAACATTGGCGACATCGAAGAGAACGACTTCCCACGACTATTGAAGCTCGCTCAAGATCTGAAAGTAAATCTGGTTGTACCAGGTCCCGATGCGCCGATTGTGAACGGTATCGAGGCAGTTTTCCGAAAAGGTTCGTTTCCTTCCCCCCTACCTTCTATGAGTTTGCCGTTCACTGAAATCAAGTTAGCAAATATATGGTGTTTTGCACCCTCCAAAGAAGCAGCACAGATTGAAGGCTCGAAAGCATTCTCGAAAGACTTCATGGCTCGGCACAAAATTCCAACAGCGGCCTATGCAAACTTCACGAATGTCATAAAAGCCAAACAGTACATAGAAGACTGTATCATAAAAGATCCATTCTATGACATGGTGATCAAAGCTTCTGGTCTCGCAGCGGGAAAAGGTGTCGTCATTCCGGATACAAAAGACGAAGCTTTCGAAGTCCTCGACCAAATGATGTTAGGCGACAGATTTGGCGATGCTGGGAATGAAGTTGTGATCGAAGAGTTCCTGAACGGGGAAGAATAGAGCATTCATACCTTTTCTGATGGAAAGACGTTCAAGTCTATGCCAGCTGCTCAAGACCACAAGCGGGTCTTCGATGGTGACAAATGGCCAAACACAGGTGGTATGGGATGCTATGCTCCAGTCAGAGCCGCGACTCCATCTGTGATGGAAGAGATCGAGAGTCTGATCATCAAGCCTACTCTAGATGGATTGAGGGAAGAAGGTATGTTTTTTGAGTCTTGGGGCCCCACTTCCCATTGAAAACTCGCTTACGATTGTTTAGGTACTCCTTTCGTTGGCATGCTGTTTACGGGAGTCATGCTCACCAAATCCGGACCTAAATGCCTCGAATACAACGCCAGATTTGGCGATCCCGAGGCTCAGACTCTCCTTCCCCTCCTAGAATCAGACTTGGCCGAAATTATGCTCGCTTGCATAACCGGTAATTTACACCAAGTGGACCTCACCGTGGAAAGTAAATTCTGCGCCACGGTGATCTTAGTTTCTGAAGGCTATCCAGGGGAGTACCAGCAGGGACACAAGATCAAGATTAGGGAAGTCTACTCCGACTCAACCAGTTTACGGTGTACCAGTACCGAAGAACTGGCAGAGGACTATGTTGTCCAATCGCACGTGAACTATTTAGGTGCCGGCATGAAACATGACCATGATGGTGAATTGGCAACGAATGGGGGACGGGTAATGGCTGTTGTAGCCAAAAGAGATACGCTCGAAAAGGCGGTCCAAACGGCCTATGTAGGGGTGAATAGAGTGTCCTTTGAGGGGATGCATTTCAGAAGGGACATTGCTTATCGGTCGCTACCTGATGTGGGCAGTGAGAACTCTGAGGAGCACCAGTCAATGTGCTTGAAAAAATCAAGGGACATCATTGACTTGTAGATCTACGAATTAATTGACGACATTTCGTTCATCCCTGAAGCTCACTCTTGGCCGTCTAAAACAACTTTCATCTCCGCCCGATCAGCTTTGGAGTCTCAGAAGAAATGTTTTTGGAAGACTTACAGCTTTCACAGCGTCGTAGTCGAAAAGCCCAGTCTTCACGCTATAATTACTATACTTATGACCATCTCCTCCCTTGTTGAATTTTCCGTCTCCCCCTTCAACAGCCTTCTTCATGGCAAAGTCTCTTTTCTCCTGGGCTAGACCGTCAGGTAGATGGAAGATCTCTGCGTTCGTGAAGCAGTTCGCCGATATATCCTCGCATCTCGGTTTTCGTACCGATTCGAAAATTTTCAGCAGTTTTGGCAGATCAGAAGCCGATTCAGCACGAGATATAGCTTCCGCCAAAGCTGCACCATCTTCTACTGCCATTGCAGCACCCTGGGCCATATATGGTAGCATGCCGTGGGCAGCATCTCCGATGATCATGACTCGGCCGCTGTCACTCAGCCACGTCGGCAGAGGAGGAACAGATGCCAACTTCCACTTCTTGCACTCATTTATATGGCTGAGAATCTTCTGTAGACCTGGTTCCCATTTGGAATACTTGGCTTTCATCTCTTCGAGGTCTCCGGGCTCGTTCCATTTCCCAGTCACTCCGTCTCCCCTGTGACATAAGGCCAAGTTGTAGAGGATACCACTAGATCCATCCTTTACCGCATATGCCATGATATGAGATTCTGGCCCCGCCCATATCTCAGATTCATCCATTTTCAAAATATCGACAGTCTCTGGATCTGAAAGCAAAACTTTCTCTGGTATCATGGCTCGGTATGCACAATGCGGAGAATTAGCGATTTCAATGACGTCGTCTTTTAATATGCTGGACCTGATTTGGGAACGGATACCATCCGTTCCAACGATCAAGTCTGCTTTGAGCTCTTTTCCACCTCTTAGGAATATGGAGCCATTCATCTCGTCCAACCTCTCCACAGGACTTCCTAGAAGGAATTCGACACCGACTTCGATTGCAGCATCGAATAGAATCTGTTGGAAATCTGCACGACGAATATACCACATTCTCAGTATCGTTAGTGTTCACGCATCAAAAATGGAGTTTTAGAACTCACGGGAATCCATATGCTTCGTCCATGAAAGGATGGATTTCCGTCACCCCAACAACTTCGCCATTCGCATATCTCCCAACGTGCATTCGCTTTGGCACAACAGAATTTTCTTCGAGCTTGCTCCGCAGTCCGTGTTCGATCAAAATTCGTGAGCTGTTTGGAGGAATTTGTATGCCAGCGCCGATTTCACTCAATTGCGGGGCAGATTCGACAATTGTTACACGATGTCCCTCTTTCGCAAGAGCGATCCCAGCAAAAAGACCACTCAAACCAGCACCGCAAACTATGATATTAAAAGAAGGGGTCATGATGCCTCACGAACAGCTTTCTACGAGTTGCAGGTGAATAAATGCAGC
Organism: Cadophora luteo-olivacea; assembly: GCA_026120085.1. Lineage (NCBI taxonomy): Eukaryota > Fungi > Ascomycota > Leotiomycetes > Helotiales > Ploettnerulaceae > Cadophora > Cadophora luteo-olivacea. The sequence continues at coordinate 520,581 of JALRMC010000009.1, forward strand.
AGGTCTTGGCTTTATGTTCCATTTCCTGGCGGACCGGGCCAGCGATCGACAGCTGACGGACGGCTCGTAAAGCTCGCCAAAAGGCTTTCGGCCGTTCGAATTGGCCTAAGTGCCTACGACATAGCTGACGTGCAGATCGCTCCTCGCATGCATAGATGCAAATACTAGATTTTCAATTGGACGAGCTGAGCACAGGCTCATCGCCTAATAGGGGTAATGTTCGCTAATCTTTAGCGAGCAGCCCCTATGGTGATTGAGCCTAGCTTCTCAACGGCATATGACTCCCTACAGTACATACCGAGGTGCCTTCTGGATGACCGTGAGACCAACTGCAATATTGAAGGAAGCGAATGTTGAAGAGAATGCAGGCTCGTGGCATAGTATAATTCGCTATGCTATTTCATCGGCGAAATAGAAATGTTATCATTGGCCGATGGAGGGTGTTGCGGGTTCGAAAGTCGTGGTTACCTCGACTAGGATGGCTGCTTTGTCAAGCGTGGGAAGGCGGAGACCCTTGATTACCTAAGGTTGTTGCCATGTTGAGCATCCCATATAAGATGTACAGCATGAGTGTTATCATGTATGAAATCCAGCCTTCGTGGCGATAATGTAGTAGGCTGTAGCCGTCACCCTCAAATGTGAGTTCCAGTCCTCTTTTCGTCTGTTGAATTTGCTATATATCGACAACAAATACAATAGCTCCAGAAGAGCTTGACCAAAGGGACCTGAGAAAGGACGGAAGCTCTCTAATCATATTCTCTACTGCAGTTCGGCAAGGACGATACAACACTCCGATATTGCCGACTTCCAAATGACCGGGCAGAATGGAACAGATCTTGACAGTCATAGGGAGGACCGTGATTACATCATATCCACTCATCCTTGTGAAGATCAAGACTCCCTTCAACCCATAGAGCTGCCTTCTTCTTTTTTGCGCCCTTTTTCCCATGATCTGGATCATACTTGAAGAGCAACTTCCCAGCGGGTGTGGACCAGAGTTCGTCGGCCAAGCCATCGAGAGCATCGTATCGAATGTCAGTCCAAAGACCGGGCGCCTTCAGTTCTGGCATGATCTCACCGACTGTGTCCTTGATCTTGCTGAATTTGGGCTTGTACGTATCAGGGTTGTCGTTGTGGTCTAACTGTGGCCCAATCAGGTACGCTCTTAGTCCAGCACCAATCCGAAGCTTGGCTGCATTGGCTGTCAGGGAGACTTGCTGTGGCTTCTTCGTACGTCCTCTGCCTGGTATTCCATGTTTCAACCCTTCAACAACAGTCTTTTCAAAGCATGCATCTTCCGTTCCGTACTCTTCTATCCATATATCATCAGGAGAAAAGGAGAGACTTTCGAAGTAGTGTGCTATGTAGACGCCAGACCGACTTGCAATGATGAGAGCGCTACAACCAGAAAGGCCAGTCATACCCAAGCTCTTGGCTGTATCGCCGCCTATTTCTTCGAACAAGGCGGTATTGAAGTCGCTCTGCGTCGCCGGGATATCCCAGACCACGGGTTGATAATTGTTTTTTGCCAACTCTCGTTTATAGAAAGCAACCCAACTCTTGCGTGGAATTGTCATTTGGCGGGGACCCAGCTTTCGCATGGGAGTTGTGGTATTCCCGCTGTCGACATCTCTCTTATCTACACTCTCTTCGTCTGATTCTTCTACCGCTGGCGTTTCAACGAGTGGAATAGCAGCCAGATACCCATGCATGGAACACTTAGGTCTGGTTTGTCTTTTTTCGAGACCAAACTCGAGCGTGATATCCGAATCATACTTGGAGATTTGTCTCTTGGTGATTCGAGCTTCGGCTGCGTCGCTGTCTCCGTGTATAACTAAGTCACAGGTAAGCGATCAGACATTGGAGGTGACAAGAGTGAGATACCATTCAGAGTCAAGCCAAATGTTGCGCCTGCGAACCCAAGAATCAACACTACTAGTGGAAGTATAAACCTCATATTTGTGAATTGAAAAAGAAGTTGCAGGTTGGGGGCAGAGTTCGTATCAATCTACGATAGATGATCTGTGAGGTTGTGACCGCTGAGGACAAGCTGTTTTTATGTACGAGGGAGCGACTGCTTGGGTAAGTTCACATGTGTTGACTTTGTGATGTTGAGCCCAGATACAAGATTTGGTCCCGATGTAAATGCATGTGTGACGTTGAGAGCTCATTTCTATTACTGTTCCCTACCATCCAGATTGCACGACATCCTGAACCCTTCGTCGCACGGAGTCGCTACCTAGCATTTGCACACGGCGCAGTCAAAATGACCAACACCAAGGTGCTTCGATCAGGCCTCCTCATCTCGTAAATATGGATGTTGAGATTGATTGGGCTTGTAAAGACTGGTATGTGATGTGTTACCTGCTGTGTTTGTGATTCATAGATCCTGGTGATCGTCCAAGCTGCCCAATTAACTTGCCCAAGCAGACGTTGCGGGAGAGGCCAGATCATCGGTCTGGTCGTGGACGTGGTAGGCTCGTGTCTGCGACAAGGATCTTCTGTTTGTTTGGTCATTCTGGCAGAAATTGTTGGATTTCCAAGGGTTGCTGTGTTGGGGACTCGAATCCTTCTCGTTGGTGAGCTGCACTTGGTTTGCGCCCGCCTGGACCTTGGCGAGGCGATTTATCAGCGGCAGCGGCTGCAATAGCACACTTATAATTAGCCTAGGTCTCCGACTCATATCTCTACCGCGCGACCACCACCTTTCCAAATTTACAAGACCAACGAGACTGCAAATATGGCGACACTGGAATCCGCGATCGAGGATCAAGATATCGCTCTTGTTGAGGAGATCTTGCAGTCCACTCCAGCTCCTTCGCAGCGAGAGCTCGACAAGGCACTTGCATTCGCTGTTGACCCGGAGCTTGGCCTTCCGGAAGCAGTAATTCCGTTGTTTGAAAAAGGTGCTCGAATCACAGAAAATGTGTTTCTGGAGGCTATAACTAGAGAAGGAGTTGAACTTTTCGAGATATTCCTCAAATACGGATGGGACGTCAATTCGGTCGAGTTTGGGCAGCCCGCCTTGAGGTACCTTTCTCGTGCAATTTCTGTAACTTGAACTTCACAAATTCTAACATTGTTTAGACTTTCAGTTGGTGACGAGACATGTGTCAAATGGCTTTTAGACCATGGTGCCGATCCAAACGTAAGGGGGCCAAAATACCCTTCACCTCTCGTTACAGCCGCCCTTAGGCCTCTTTCTCCAGTCCTCGACATTCTCATCTCTCATGGCGCCGAGCTCGACCCGCATGCTCTATTTCTAGCTATGAGCCCACGTGGCAAAGGCGGAATTCCCGTCATGGAGTATCTCCTCGATCGTGGCATTGACATCAACGCCGTGCGATCAGACTTGGGGACGCCATTGCACTATGCTGTTACCTTGGGTAGCAAGGCAAGAGAGAAATTGGAACTGCTACTGCGTCGGGGTGCCGATCGAACTGTGAAAGACAGGTCTGGCGTGACACCTGGAGAGCTAGCTAAGAAGAAGGGCTATTTTGACCTTCTTGCTATCCTTGAGGGATGAATGTGTAGCGCTACACCTGAGATAGAGACTCATGTACACGTATCCTTTTCAGGGGTCTAAGATATTTCCAGATGGTGTCAATGTATTCCAACATTAATATTGTTGCAGACCGAGCTTCGCCTTCCTTGGTATTCGTTTACTAAAGCCAAACATGTCTGAAGCGGACTGCATACATAATTCGAGAGATGTGGCGGAAAGATGAGCCTGAATGTGAAGAGAACCAAGACTGCCAGGTCCTGACATGCTGATAGCTATTTCTGTGCTCATTCCTACTTGCATTGGGTCGCATTCGATTGACCTGTAGTGCGAGTCCTCGAGGCCTTCCCAACAGGCCTACTCATCAATCCTCTGTTGGTGGCTTGAGTAATCCAACTTTGCAAGCAGTACAGTCTCGAGTTTCAGCTTCGAGAACAATTTACATGAGAAGCTGCCGCTTTGGTAAGTATGAATCTCGATTTGCTGTTATTCTCGCTTACGATGCGTACCACCTAGACTAACAACACTCCAATACAACCCTCTAAACCAGGAGGCCTCTCATATCCGTAAAGCAGTATAACCATCGCCGTAAGCGCGCATATGTGTTGGATCTATTCATCGACCATCATGTGAAATCCCCGACGAAAGGCATTGTTTGGTAAACGTTGGATGCGTTGTCAGACCAAGTCGAAGTTATTTACGTTGATGACACAGTTCTTCTTCATCCTCTCAATTCTTTTGAAACTAACGTTATGACCTTTCAATGGTGCGATACGTCGGCTCGAGTGACCACTGGAAGCCTGCCATATAAGTATCCCACATTGGCTCGTCTGCTTTCTCAACAACCTCGATAATCAATGTCACGACGCCTGCCTCATACATCACAGACAGAGCACATCCTTGAGCTACATTTCCTACTCCCAGAGCTTTGAAGTCCACGAAGTGTGTCATGTTTACCATCCTCCCAATTCTGGGGTTCTTAGCAGTGGCGGAGTCACAGATCGCCACACTCTCGCTTGGAGATCTTCAGCAATACAATCCACCAGGGGTGAGTCCATTGGCACCTTACCCAAGTGTATGCTCATTGAAAACTCAGGTTGCCTCTCCCACGTTAACTGGTAGTGTTATTGATGTGTCAGGGGGCACAACTCCAGAAGAAGGCGTCAACATATTTCTCTCGCCAGACCTCCATGCAGTCATTCAATCCACCGTCGAAGTAAATTGCCAAGAAGTCAACGAACAGTGCTTACAGAGCGTGACAGATTTGGTTTCGGGTCCAAGTACAGAGCTACAAGCTCGCCAGCTGTTAATATCAGCATTCCTGGTTTTCGAAGTTCTTAAGTTCGCCGTCGAGGTTGCCATAATTCTACTCGCTGCTTATGGTGCCGCAGCAGCAGCGGAGAACATCGGTGCCCACAATGTTGCAACACATGTGTCAGTTCCACCAGCGCAACTAAGCCAAGCAACTTCCATAGTTACTGCAACAGCAACTCTGGTTATGGTCGATGGTGTGCCGCCGTTTACCATAACCCCAAAGCCGCTTCCCACAGGCATCACAGGGTAGGTGTTAGGGGCAGCAAACCTTGAATTGCTAGTATACTGAGCTCTGATGATGAAAATCTGCTAACGGACATCGACTTATATAGGACTCATACTCCAGTGGCTACCAGCGTTACCAGCGCAACCAACGGACACAATGAGGGAGATGTGGTTATCTCGCTCCCTGAAGCGTTCGCTAAGCGTGTGGAAGGCTTTATACGAAGAAGTACTGACTGTGCTGCCGCAAATGTTCTGGGTCAAGGTATAACCAAAAGAGTAGACGAGTTTGGGCCAGCGCTTTGTGGAGCCCAAGGTGTTATCATGAATGCCGTTCCTGGTGGGCCATTCGCCGACATGCGGCTCATGGGCCTTCAGCCACTCCCATTCGCGGCTGCTGGTGCCGTTCGAGCGATGAATGCTGCCATGCAGTTTGCACGGAACTGGGCCAATCAGCTACAAATTACTCAAGAGCAAGCTGAGCTCTTTGGCGTTGCTGTTTTTGCCATCGCGGAACTGGTGAATCATCAAGGTGCCACACTTGGAGCAGAGAATACTGTACCGGCTGAATCGCTCTCAGGCACAATAACCCCTTCACAGACGATCACCAGCTCACCTGCAACATCCTTATCGTTATCTTCGTCCTCAACCTCTTCTTCATCTGGATGTACTGAATGTTACGCTAGCTGCAGCTTTGTTGGCATCATCCAGGGGTGCGGAACGACATGTATGCAGGTCAGCAGCTGCAGCACCAAGACCGCCAGCGATGAAGAACCCAACATCATAACAACAGCAACTGTTCCTTGGTATGATGCTGCTTTCATTCCAACACAAGTCCCTATCGTGCCCTCGGTGCCATTGGAGGAATGCACAGGGGGTGGATCATCCTTTCCTTTCGATTCCTTCTCGGGTGCCTACAATCAGTTCTGTACGGAGGTAGATAAGCTCCAATCAAGTCTCAATTGGAACGTCGACCCGACTGGGAATAAGATACAAGCGCTTCTTCTTCGTGGCATGAGCCCTCTATATCCGCGAAGCCCTCCTGTGAATCCAGAGACATGGATCAACTGGAGGATAAATCTCAATTGGATCGCTGGCGATGCTCCCGAAATTGTATGCAGCAAAAGCTGCTCGGATGCGTTCAAGACTCTGGCAAATTCATGTAAGTCCAATTCAAGATTTCGAGACGTGTAGCACTAATGTTATCTGCTAGGTGGTAATGCGGATCGCGGTGACACCATGTTCAAAAACGGCAAGTTTGATGTTCGTTGTGGCACATACTCTTACGAAATCGTACCGCCTCCACCACCAGAGCCCCCTAAGTTAGAGCCGCCAAAGTTGAGCGACCTCAACTGTCACGCCAGCAACGAGTTCGGCGATCGGCATCCAGATGTTCACCAGGATTCGCAAAGGAGGTTTGCCAAGGACTTCTGCCAAGATGACAAAGTCTTCGACAGTGCAACCAAGCCAGACCTTCTTGTCAAGGCCAATGTGCTGGATTCTCCAAGTCTAGCGCAGCCATATCGTTTTGAGGTCAGCTGGATAGAGGGTTGTCAGACTACAGAATCATCTCAGAAAAAGGGGAAACCGATCACCGGTACGCCTAAAGTGACTTGCTTTTCTCTTATGGAAGAGAATTTCAAGAACTGTAAGTGCAAATCCTGTGCTTTTACTGTAACATGAACATGTTGAAGCGTGCTAACCTTCGAAATAGGCAATAATGCAGGTGCAGGTGGCTTCCGAGATGCTGGCTGCTTGAGATATCGATTTGACCCGTGGACCAACGTAGCTAGTGACAGTCCGGAAAGAACGCAAGGCTGATTACTACATGTGTTAATGAAGGAGAAGGTTTTTTTAGGGTCTTTTATGCTTGTAGTGTGTTCTGTTTCTTCTCGGTATCTGCTGCAGACTGTGTTTTCGAAAGATTCCTCCTAATGGGAGATTCGTCATAGCTGTCTTATGCTATTTCTTGTATGTGCGAAACAAATCAGGCTATTCCTGTTGAACCTGTAGACTTTTAAGCTCGATAGTCATCTGCAGTCCGTGCTGCTGGAGCAAATTCAGACAATCACAAGGTCTACCTCCCTCAATTTCTCATCCGGCACTGGTGCCCACAAAAAGCACCATCCGATTCTGCTATAAACTTTCCTTGCACCATCGACCGGAACCAGAATCACTCCAGAAGGAAACACCTGCGCAGCAGGAGCCTGAAACCCAGCACCCACAAGCGGCATACAGAGGAACTCGGTTCCAATCGCAGGATTTTCTGTTGACGAGTCGAATATTATCTCGTAGTGATTCTTCAGCACTTTGGAAGACGACCCACTCCATCCCAGATTGCCATTGATGCCGTCAGCAGACTTAATGCCGCTAAGCTGGTCCCAGTTCAGTTGGCGATTGAAGATTCCGAGGAACTTTTTGGGCTGGACAGGAGGTGGTGGGGGTTCGGAGCCAGAGTCAACTGCCCAGAAAAGACCATCCTCGAATCGTCGATATAGCTTGACTTGGCATATATGTCCGGAGATGTGTAGCTCCTGGATAGAAACACTCCGTTCGCTCAGCTTCTTCACTATCGTCTTTTTCCAGTTCACCCCCGCAATATTGACAACATGCCCCGTCCGCTGATACATACTGATTATTTGACCGCTAGCCGAAGCCCAGGACTTCAAGAATATTAGCGCTGAAAGAATCAAAATCTAGGGACTAGGATCTCGGGTCCCAAGACATCGGTCCCAAGACATCGTCCCCCGAGACACATCTCGATTTCAAGACATATCTCTGATCCGGGATCCGAAAATTTTCGCTAAGACAGGAGAGAAAGACTACATACCCAGGATGGGGCAATCGACAGATTGTCGGAATGATGGTTCCAGTGCCGATACCATGCCATTCCACCGATCATGTCAGACTTCCAGATACCACTATTGTTCACGTAGACATCTTCTGCCGACTCAGCGAACTCATTGGCTATACCTTCTACAGCACGCAAGCGGTCATTTGGTTGAGTAAGAGCCCTTTGGGTGAACTCGAAAACAAGATTATGCCACGGTCTAGCTTCAACATGTCGACTTTTCTTGCTTGCAAAGCTTGCTGCGAGCAGAGAAATCTTCCCTGTGGTAACCTTTCCAGTGGATTTGAAGCTATATTCTTGAGCTTCTGCTCGCCAGTCCTTGACCAGATCGTTGAACCGAGGTTTGGACTGTCGCGCAGACTTTGGGCTTGATTTGAATTCCCACTTAGTGCTAACTTTTTCTTTGAATTGTGAAGATGACCTGTCACCACATTGCCAGTAGATGCCTTCTTCTGTGAAGAATATTGTGCGTGCTGCCAGAATCCTCTCCTGCATCACCCACCCCCGGGTACTCAACGTGGAAAGTTCTACACTGCTATACCCTGATGGTGACGCAGTTAGCTTTAACATTCACGTCGCACGAGCGAGTGAAAAGCACAGCTGAAAATGAGTACTGACAGTGATCTAGACTTGGTTGCAAGATGAATCCACGGTTCGAGTTACCTCCTTCGACGAACAACATACGGCTCGCCGCTATTTCTGCAGCATCGCGCCGTGTAAACAGACCGGATTCGCAGTCAGACCCCACTGCCGCAGCTAATGTACACAGCGACTTCCGATAAATTCGACCCATAACGGCTGACTCCTTTGCCCAATCTTCCGCATCTTCTTGAATCTGAATCGTCGTTAACGTGGTGTGCTTCAACAGGTTTACAAACTCACAATGCACAACGCATCGACCCAGAGGTACCTGATCCCCAATTTTCGTGTGACCTGAACGGCGTCCCTGACGGTTCCTGGCAAGTTGTCGAAAGAAATCCTCCGTCGCCTTTCCTCGATATTCTCTTTTGTCGTTCTAGCATTTAGTCCTGGAGGGCCCCAACAGTAACTCAGGGTCACATAGTGATTTTGGCGCCCTCTGCTCTTCGGTAGATGAGGTTCTGAATCGATTAAGCGAATGTCTTTCCCGCCTAGATCGGCAGCGAGATCAAGCAACCTGGTAGGTCGAAATTGCCCAGTATCTGTCGCGCAGCTCTTATCATTTTGAAGACACCTATCGAGCCAACCTTTCATCTTCTTGTAGGGGTCACCTCTAGGTACATTATGCTGTCCTTTTCGAAAGTCCGATTCCTGGATGATCGCAACAGGATTGTCGTATTCCAGCGCCTGGGCCCCACCAACCTCAATCTTCAAGCTTGAGTATCTTTCACGATGCTGAAAGATCATGATGGCCCATGATATTGTAGCAGATATGGCAGCATCCGCTGGTATAGATGCAGGTTCACGCCACCTGTATGCCCCATCTTGCTCTTTCACGTAGAGAAGTTCTCTGGCAAGGAATTGGCAGAAAGGACACGATGTACACTTCGTCAGCTGCTGGTAGTTGTCGTGAAGCTTGAATTTGTTCTCGGGCTTTGATCCTTTCTCTGGGCTATGAGGCCCAAACATTCGTGTTCTGACTTTGTAGCAAGGACCACATAACTCTGATGACAGGTCCTCCGGAGGGCTCTTTTTGGCTCCAGCCATATTTCTTTGTACCGTAATCAAATGTTGTCATTGAAGATCGAAGGCACTAAATGTCTAGATCACTCATGTGTTGGCTGAAGGAAGAAAAACATAATGTATCTTGACCTGCTTGAGACACGACATGATGTTGTTTCGTTGACTTGAGAGTCGAAGCTCATGGGAGGGGTCGGGGGTCGTAGTAAGCTGACGTAAGCATTCCATCCTTCAGCAGATCCCAGCCTCCTTGTTTTCGCCCGCAACATTACTTCTACCCGTTCGCTTGCGCTCATCAGCATACTTCAGTAGATCCTACAGATAAGGTTACTGATGCATGGATCCCTACCTCCATCATTTGTCAGCTCGGTGACTTGCAGAAGTGTTCGAAGAGCTTTTCAAAGGATTGCGACATCCTTGATATTTGGCTTATGTGCTGTCGAACGGCGGAGATAGTCCATATGATCTCCGAGTGAAAAATGTCGAGCTTTGGCTTAAAATGATGTGTGATATCTAGTCTTGCCAAGCTTGTCTGCCCATGTGTAGCAGTACCTACTCAGCGTACGAGCTATATTGGATTGAATGGGCAGACGACAAAGAATTGTTGGACTTGATTCCCCGTCGATAGCTATCACTGAAGGCAGAGCTCAAGAAACTTTTCTTTGTCGAGATTTCATATCCCTGATCGTCTCCTCGTCCAAGTCGCAAACGGAAGCAGGACTTTGGGACAAGTGATGTGCTCGTTGAGTGTCTAGCGATTACCAAATACACATTCATCTACCTTGTCGTACAGCACCTGCTGTTGGCATATTTCGGCGTTTCAGTTTCTTCAGGATGGCTCCCGAAAGACCACGAAGTGATGAACATCAAGCTGCTGTAAGTCCGGAGCAGATTAGACGAAGATCACACAGAGCGATACTCCAGAGAATGTTGCCCTACCTGAGAGTCCTCCTAATAGTGCATCATTGGCATCGAACACCCCAAAGAACGTGCGACTTGTTCTGACAAATGACAAAATCCTCGCTTTTATCGGCTCAGGCGCGGCGAGCATTCCGACACGAAGAGTAGGTTATTTGTCGTGCATCTCGGATCGCTCTTTCTTTCCTGCCTGGAATTTCCATAAAGCGCAATTTGGCAGAAGTATTCTACAAATTATCTTGGATTTTGTGTTGGCAGCTGACTGTTTGATATTATAGATGGCTGCATCGCTCTGTGTCTTGGGATGGACTGACGACTCCTGGCGGTGGTTCCTGAAAAGGCGTAAAAGTATTGGGTCAAGGGACTTACGGGATTGCAGGCTGGTTACGATATGAAGGTCCGAATGAGTCAATAACCCAGAGTCTCGTCGTCAAACAATCTGGTCCGAGGGATAGGTCTGCGCTTCTGTGAGAGTCTCGTATGCTGGCAGAGCTCCGAGGCACAGGATCCAAACATATCGTTCAGATTTTCAAGTCAATATTCTACACTGCGGGCACAGGAGTACATCCTCGTTGGGATCCTATCCCATATATCGAAAGGGCTGGGGTCGATGGAAAGAAAGCACAAACATATGACCAGAGCCTGCAGGTTTGCAGGATATATCTGGAGCACTGCGAGCAAGGAGACTCCTGGCGGTATGATCAGAAAGTACATGGGTGAGTGTGCCTAGGCCCAAGCACGAAGCAGCTTATTGATGGGCTGCAAGAAATGACCATGATCCATACGAAGAAATTTTGTGGAGGACTTGGGAATGTTTGGTGCGAGGGCTGTGTAAGTTGTCTCTCTTCTACCCACTGATCTACACTTTACTCACATCTCTAGCTGTTCTTGCCACCGCTCACGAAGACCCTGAAACCCAAGTTCGCGGGTCTGGTAAGCCATGGTCGAAACGACTGAAAGGAAAAGCTAGATCTGCTGGTTTGAGGCAATTCGCAAAGACGTCCTTGGACTTGCTCGTGACTGGTGTTAGTATGTTAGCGGATACACATACTACTGGTTCTTACTGTGCTAGACTGCCTCGCGATTGGTCCCTCGGCCGCAAAGCATCGAAACCAAAGATTGAGGTCAATTCTGTTCCCCAATTACCCTCTGCGGTCTCAAGTACTGTACCTGTGCCCAGGATGTGCGAGTTGGAGGCCCATAGCACATTTCGATATAAAGGTTTGTGAAGAATTGGCATGGAGATTATTAGATGCGGAATTGTAACTAATCTTTATTTACAGCCGAACATTAGTATGATTCCATGCGGTTTCTGCACCTGTGTGTTCTGATGCTGTACAGCCTTTGTTGGCAATCCGGATGATGAGCATCGAGAGCCCGAACGTGTTGTCCACAAGGTAATTGTTCCCAACTCATCCTTAGCCAGAAACTATGGCGGACTCGCTCCAGCTGGGAGATTTTGGTATGGTGCGTCATATTCCAATATCTCCCAATCGTGGATTCCTTGAGTACTCGTACTGCTGTGGAGCAGGTGGCTATAAGTCTCCGGTACGTCGTCTCGTCTCGGTCCACAGCTTCCCGATAAGCAGATATTATTGACATCTTCTTTACAGGAACAACTGTACCAAATGTCCAACCATGTAGTTGGATCCCCAGCAAATGTGCGGAGCATTGCAGCTTCTTTCAACGCGTTAATCATGAACAAAGTGGTTCCTGACATGAAGTACAAAGTCTCTTTCGCCAACGAAAAAGGTCAAGCGGAGTTTTACGAAACCCAGGGGGCTTGCCTTTTATCTTTGGAGAGGAATATGTATTCCAACACATTCTTGATCCCTTTTGTTGAGGTGTTTTGCTTTTAACCCAGCTGAGAGACCAAGTCTCCTGGAGATGAAAAGAGTCATCGATGGTGCTCTTTTCATCTTGAATGCGGAGGAAGGGAAATTACGAAATCCATACTTTGACTCGATGGGTAGGAATCTCAGGTATCATAGAGGTCTTCCAGAGCACGAATTTCCTGTCAAGCCGTATTTGCCCCGCAGATTCTCGATACGCGGAAGTCTGCAGCTGGACTATCCCCACAGAACCCCAGACCCCAGAGCTCGGGTTGACGTTGTGGGTTTCGCACAGGCTGGCTCTGCGAGCGAAAGATCGGCGGCAACACTGCTATCTACTCAGTGCAGCCTGTCAAGTATGATCTAATCCCTGAAACTCTGAAGGTAAAAGACCCAGAAGCGGCAAGAAGTAAACATGGTAGCGGTTCGAATTTTTGAGTGCCAGGATGTACAGTGCCCTCAGATAATTACTACTTCCACAGAGGACGTAAAACAATACAGGGGCTCCGGATGTACGGGGGCATTTCCGCTTTAGGGTTCTTATTGTTGTGGTGCCTGAAGAACTGGAGTTCTGATGTCAGGGACGGAGACGTTTCACCAAAGTGGAACGACCCCGCCAATTCATCCGGATGTCCCCAATCGTAGATTTCTAACCCTTGTGCCGACCATACATTTATGACGATTAGAGGAATTAAGCTTTCAACTCAAGAATTCACTGTTGCTTTGCTTGCATGCTCAAGAGGAGGCTGTGTTCCTCACTTGAGAAATAACATTCCAGAGGTGTGCCAGATCCCTAGGCCGTGAACAACACTTCCATCTCGAGACCCAGTGGATTTCGAAAATCCTGTCAAATTTCACACAGAACTTACCGGACATGGATCACAAAAGATGGCTTGTTTACTGAATGGCATCTTGTCGAGCCCGATCGGCAAAGTTTATTCTCGCTCGTCCATGACCTTGTCTTGGCATAGGGCCAAGGGAATTTCGTGTCGGGAGCGAGGGAAATTTCAAAATGGACTGGATAGAAGAGTCGATACGTCTCTATTGGGACTTAGATGGAATAGTAATGAGTATCGATTCATCACAATAAAAAGAAGTCAAGAACAGTTTTATATTGTGCCCGTATGCTTCAGCATTTCCGGAGAAGTAAGATTAAATTGATCACAGGGCATGTCTTTCGCTTGCATCGCTAAGCTGACTCCTCCTCGACATTTCACTTGAAAATCCACGACCCACTGTGAAACGACGAGTCGTTTAATTTGACGAGACATGCATTGTGGCAGGTGCCAAGGCAAAACAAATGTGCAAAGCACGGCCAGAGGTAAGCACTAGATCTTATGAACCCGCACGTACAGCCGCACCGACAGACCAACTCTCTATTCATATGGCACAGTAAAACCTTGCGTTGAAGCGGCAATGAGATCGGAAGTCCGGCCCATAGAAACTGTGAAGTCTGAGATAATTTCGAAAGCGAGCGATCCACGTCTCCTCGTCCTCGCAGTGGCTAGCCAATCAGTGAGTCACTCTCGCATAAATGGACTGCAAGCGGCATGGCAACATTTGGTCAGCATAAGCTTTGGAATCACATACGGTTCTGTGTTTGATCCTGGTGGTTAGAAGTATAAGAGCAAAAGGAAAAACACAGTTCTGCTTCTTGTTAACTGAAAATTAACGATGTCGCACAAACCTACACTTGTTCTCGTCCATGGAGCTTTTCATGGACCAGAAGCCTTTCAATTGATTAAGCCAAAGCTGGAAGCTCTTGGATACCCCGTTATAGCTGTAGCCCTCGCCAGTGTTGGAACAGCTCACCCAGCTGCGACGTATCTTGATGATGTCGCTGCCATCCATGAGGAAATATTGCCTATCTTAGATGAAGGGAAAGAAGTCATCTTAGTCACTCAGTATGTACTCCAATACAGGGTAGGATCAGCGGTTATGGAAGAATGGCTGACGAGAGAAGCTCATGGGGAGGAGTCCCCGGTGCTGCGAGTACGGAAGGTCTCACTGTTCAAGATCGCGCTTCTCGGGGAGAGAAAGGAGGTATCAAGTCAATCTTGATGATAGCCGCGGCGATTGTGATGGAAAAGGGAACAAGCTTGTCGCAGTCCAACGGCACTAACAGTGTTGAGTGGGTAGATCTGGAGGTTCGAATATCTGTCCCAAATCAAGGCCGTCGCTGACCCGATATCGCTCTTAAGGGAAATCTCGGAATATGCAAACAGCAAGCAAAAGAGATGTTTTACAATGACTTGCCATCCGCAGAAGCGGATCATTACTTCTCGCTCCTGCGACCTCAGGCAATGCCGACGTTCTTTACTCCGGTCAATTACGTCGCGAGCGATCTGACGATACCCAAGGCTTATATGATCTGTGAGAAAGACCAAGCGATGCCTGTTGAGTTTCAAGAAATGTTAGTGGACAAAGTGGGAGGGTTCAAGAAGATTCGCTTTGGGGGTGGACACTCACCTTTCTTGAGTCAGCCTGATTGGACTGTACGTGCAATTGACGAGTTTGCTAGCGAGACTCAGCTGTAGACAAGTCAGTCGGGTGTTTTTCGAGGTAAACTCATGCTACAATCAATGACCTTTGCCACGTGTTGCACACCGCACTTGCTCAGAAGACTACGCGACTTCAAGATTTGCAGCTTCCGAACCACAGCAGCAGTATACTTGATTTAATTCCCAGCCCTATTTGCCATTCTTTGTCAAGTTTTGAGGCCCCGATTCTTACCCTGCCCATTGGTAGGCCAGCCAGGCCCCACCTACCATTCCATGTTGTGACAATACAGCCTATGTCAATCGTAGAGAATTGCACAAAGAGCATCGGGGCGACTTAATTTTTACTAAGAAAAGCGTACCAAAGATGAAGAGTGACTGGCACCAGTAATTGTAGCCACTAGGCTAGTACGGTCCCAAAAACCCGTAGGTTCTAGCGCTGCTGAAGCTAAGCGAGACATCCCAATCAGTCCGGATTCCAAACAAGCAAAACTATAGCAGGACTAGCGACGATTGAAAATGCAATATCAGTTAAAATTTAAATGACAATGGTATAAGAAAGAAATACAGTCGTGGGGATCTCTCTTTCTTAAAAAAAAAAAAAAAAATCCTCACCCATCTTCATACCGACCTGTCAGAAACGCACCTACACTCGCAAGGTGCAAGATCTTTGCGAGACAACTACCCCCTTTCGATGCCCGTTCTTTCTCTGATATTAATTACAAGAACGACTTGCTGTCATTTCCGCCGTCAAACTTCAAAATGGTAGAAATCAGCCAAGTCACCCTGACCCGGGGTGTGCTCGCACTTGCGACTTTCTCAATGGTCGCTGCTCAAACCCATGCCCAAATCCAGCAGCCTAATGTCCCCGCCCTGCAAGACTCTCCTCTACTGGCAAGACAACTTGTCGTACCAGAGTTGGCCATTCCGTCACTCCTCCCACTCACCAAGTCGTCCCACACCCTCCAACGTCGGGTTGTCCCAGATCCAGCGCCCGCTCAAGACGCCAACTCCGGACTCACTAGAGGCCATCGCCAAGCATCACTTGACGAGAATGGCGAGAACCCCGTCGACACAATGGGCTACGACACCGCTGCAAAGAAGAATACTGGGAGGGAAAATACGAACGCTTCAATAACAAGGAGCCCTCAGGTTCCTCTCCAAAGGGACCCGCAAACGATGTCCTATCTCAAGGGACCGTCAGTGATCTCCGAAACAAGTGGGAGAATGACATACCCAGCAATGCCAATTCCGCCACGGATTCCAGACGAGGTTCAGATCCTGTGAACAATCTGGGAGATGTGAGAGATATGTGGGAGAATAACGTACCTAGTAGTCAAAGACCTGGTGCGAAGCCACCGACGCCGCAAGTTCCGGAACCTGGCTCTAGACATAAGTTAGATGATGGGTCGCAAATTTCTGACGCAGAGCTGAATGATTTGATCGGAGAACAGTCAGCTAGTGTCTCGGATCTCAGGAACAAGTTTGAGAACTTGGGATCGTCACCAGATCCTGCTCCTCAGGCACAGCAGCCAAAGCCAGCCCAGCCAGCGAATCTCGCACCTGATATGCCAGCTCCTAAATCGCCGCCACCAAGCCCTGATCAAATTGCAGATTTTGCACCAGCACATGCAAGACCAGTTCCCGAAGCGCAATCGCCTCCACAGGCTCAGCCTGCCAATCCAATGAACCCAGCCAATTTGCCGAAGCCAGGAACGGTTCAGGACCTCAAGAATAAGTATGAAAATTCCGGAATTGGTGATGCCGTATCAAAAGCCCCCTCAGGCCCAGGTCCAGCCCCAGCACCAAAGCCAGAGTCCGCACCGGATTCACAACCGCCGCCGAATCCCAGTCCTCCTGTGGAACCTATCTTACCACCGGCACAAGAGCCGTCGTTCGCCGATAAATTAAGAGAATTTTCGTCTTTCGATGCCAACTACCAGCCAATCAGCCCACCAGTCTCGCCAAAAAGCGGCAGTCCCACCCCCGGAAAGAGGCCCCTCCACGAGAAAATAAACAAGTGGGAAAAGCTAAGCGACAAAGACGCCAAGCGACGCCCCGAAGCCAAATACGAGCTTGAAGATCCGGCTCTCCATCCAAAGCCGCCTCGTCCAGAGATCCCAATCGACGCCGGTGTCGATGTCGATGCTGCTGTCCAGAGAGGAATGGATGCCGTTCGCTCGAGAAACCCTGAGATCAAAAGCATTGACAAATCGATCAATGATCTTGTAAAGAGCATGCAGCATAATGCTGCGTTCCGGGAGCTTGGGGACCAGAAAATCGCCGATATCAAGAATATGCAGGCGATACGCAATTCTGAGGAGAAGGAGATGCTGAAGCAGAAAGTGGATCTTGCGAGCAAGCGAAAGCGTCTCTCTGAGGAACGGGAAAGACTAGGAAACGATAAGTCTGAACACCAGCAAGACGTAGCACAAGAAGCTATGGAGGAGTTCTTGGATCTTTTCCGGCAGTACAATGAGGGCGTCGATCGCATGTATGAAACCATTGATGATATCAAGAGGCTCATCGATGCCACGGCGAAAATGGCGAAGGTTAGCGAGGCGAACGCTGCTGCTGCGAAGGAGCTTGAAAGATCAATTATGGAGGATAGAGCTAGGCGAGCTGCCGAGAAGGCAAAGTTGGGCAAGCCGAGCAGGGTTAAACCAATCGAGATCCCTCCTATCATTCAGAGCTTCAACGTCGACGATGACAAGATCTCGAACCTCAAGACAAATGTCCCTCCACCTAACGTGCCTTTGCCGGAACCACTACCTGGCAGTCTGATCAAAGCGGATGATCCGATGAGACTTGCTTTGGATGATATCCGTGTTAAGGGAAAGCTGACTCTAGAGACCGCTGATAAGTTGGTCGCAGCTGGGTGGGGCATTACTCCTCAAGCTGAGCAGGTTCTGAAGGACTATAACATTCCTGTGGACAACATGGCTCGGGCCAAAGGTGCGATCGCCGGGTTCGCGTCGACGGCACACCTTGCGCCTGCTGGTGTTCTCGCATCTTCTCCCGAAGCTCTGGAACTCGCTGCACTGGCGGGATCCCCAGAAATTCTCGGAGCGATTGGTGTCGGTATGACCGCACCTGAGATCGCCAAAACCGTGAGTGCTGCACTTCCAGTCGTCGGGACTGGTTCTGAACAAGCACTTCAGCAAGGTGTCGTTGCTGCTCAAGTCGCTGGTGTTGCGGGAAAAGAAACATTCGGCCTCATCACCAGTGGAACAACTGCTGTTTCTCAAGGTTCGAAAGCGATATTGGCGGCCGGAGCTGGAGCGCTTGGTGCAGGATTGGGACTGGTCGGCGGCTTTATTGGAGGCTTGTTCGCGAGAAAGCATACCAAGGATGATGCGAAGCATGCTGTCCACACCGTGGTGACGACTCAAATGCATACCAAAGCTGAGACCAAAACTGTGATGAAACATATCACAGAAGTCTTAGAGGCAAAGACCATCATCGTCGAGAAGACGCGAGCACCAGAGCCAACAGCCAGCAAATCAGAGCCGAAGCCCGAAAAGTCGGGCAAGTCAACCAACATCAAAATTAAAAGCACATCGTCGCCGGCTTCAACGGTAGCTAAGTCGACTGCGGGGATAAAGCCAATCCCGGTTCCCATCCCAGTGCCAGGCCCAATACCTTCACGTAAAGCATATGTCACCAACTCAACCAGAAACGCTGCAACGAAAACATCCTCTTCAAAGATATCTTCCTCAACATCGTTGAAGCCGAGCGAAGCCAGGAAGCCAATCCTGGTACCCATCCCAGTGCCTCCATATCCAACCAATGTCATAAACTCGACTAAGAACGTGTCGAGGACATCTTCGTCAAAAGCCTCGGCCAGTGCAAACGTAAAGCCGGTGCCAGTGCCTCTATACCCGATGCCGAAGAACGTCACAAGTGCGGCTGGCAACATGTCAGCCAGTGCAGCTCCTTCGTCAAATACAACCGGATCCAGGAGCCTGGAGAATGTCACAAAGTCAAGTGGTAGCATTTCAGTTAGCATCACCCGTCCTGTCGCGTTTCCTCCATATCGCATGCCAAAGGTTACGAAGTCGGCTGGAAACATGACGGTAAGCGCATCAACGAGTCGAATCCAGGTACCAACAAAGCTGGCTCTGTATCCCATGGTAAATTCCACGAGTTTGTCTGGAAATACGACATCTGCGGCTTCTACAGCCACAATTGGCAGACAGACGCAGGTGCCGCCATATCCTATAGCGAATGTCACAAGTTCTGCCGGGAATATGTCGACGTCCGTGAGCCCTTCACATGCGTCGGGATCATGGAGCAAGCTTTCGGTTCCGACTCCGTATCCAACGATGAATGTCACCACTCCGGCTAGAAACATGACAGCCTCTATGAATTCTTCATCGATTGCATCCAGGGTCTGGAACATACCATCGATGACACCATCTGTTGTGGTGACATCGGAACCCACCAAGACAGCTAACAGCACTCGTCCAATTGTTACGCCACCATATCGGACGGCAAATGTTACGACCATGGCCTTGAACTTGTCGAGCTCTACTTTCGTCCACACTCTGGCGCCATCCAAGGTAGCGGACATCACCACGTCAATGACGCCCCCATCCCCGACTGCAAATGTGACAAGTTCGGCTAGGAACATGACAACAACATCTCCGACTTTGGTCCTGACGACACCCCAAGTAGCTGGCATAACTTCGGGAATCTTGAGTTGGCAAAATATTACCGCCTCATCAACTCAGACACCAATGCCACCAAGTCATAATTTGACGTCGCATCCACTCGCTCCACCAAGCCCTACGAAGACACAGCCATGGACCAACACGACCATGGCAATGCTCCCAACCACTTTCGAGACATTGGTGAGATCGATATCTAGCATAGTTCCGAAGTGGACGAACGCGGCCACGAGCAGTAATTCCCTGGCCCTGCCAACGAGTTTGAGAAGTGCCCCAGTCTTAGCAGTGGCCCTCGAGACTGCCGTACCGGAAATGGTAGATGAGGAGGTTCCATATTGAGTCATGGGATCAATTCGACCCTGGCTTTGAATACGACAATACGACAATACGACGATAGATCATACCTTTCGTTTTCGTCGAAGATCTTAGGCTTGCATGAGCAAAGAGGAGTATGAGATGGTATGAGGGGTCCAAGATGGTCGGTAATGGACGATCAGCGCGGGAGGATTATTGCTCTTAGGCAGCGCGATGATACCCATTTGTTGCGACAATTCTTTTGAGATTCAACAAGAGTCCAGTTCTATACATTTTTTAGCCTTTCCTTCTGCTGTCATGTTGC
Organism: Cadophora luteo-olivacea; assembly: GCA_026120085.1. NCBI lineage: Eukaryota > Fungi > Ascomycota > Leotiomycetes > Helotiales > Ploettnerulaceae > Cadophora > Cadophora luteo-olivacea. The sequence goes on from JALRMC010000009.1 coordinate 540,666, forward strand.
TTGTTTTGTTGTTGAGTTCCCCAAAGCAGTCGCGTCGACGAGCGGCGCGTGCTTTAGATAGTTCCATTTTCGTAGAGAGAAATAGAAAATAATCTCCAATAATCACATGGAATGTGACATATAATTGTTGCGTCTGGAAGGACGATAGTAGAAAAGTGTCGTCGTAGAAAAGAGAAGGAACGAGAGGGGTTGAGATGAAGTTGCCAAATTTAGCGTGTCTCGCCAATGGACGTGACTTGGCAAGGCTGCAACCTCGTCGACCTCACCACCTGCACCTGCACCGATCATCTTTCTTCTTTCTTCCATCGTTCCACCTTTCATCAACACCACAACGCGATCATTTTCGTCTCATCAGATCTAATCCCATTGACGCTGACGATCAATTCTACTCTCCTTCGAGACTGATTTGTCGCGTATTTTCATCTTCTTCGAGTTCAACCCTTCGAGAACCAGGGATTCTGAGCAGGTGGCGCAAGGCTGCCACTAGGCACAGCTTGAGAGCAACCCCAAGAAATTCATACAGGGTTTGCGAATCACATTAATCAAGATGTCGTATCGAGTTGGTAAGTGCTATTATGCTCTCTTCATCTGTACTTGATTCTTTTTGAAGGCAAAGACGCATTTTTGGCCACGACAGATCTCGCGTTTTGTGGTGCGCACCACGTTGCACACGTATTTACTGATTCACTCACAGAGACCGCATTGTCGAAGCGCGCTGGTTGTCAAGCTACTGAATGTAAGAAAAATGGTGTCAAGATTGACAAAGATGACCTGCGTTTGGGCATTGTAAGTACAATAGTTCTCTAGAAGAGGGCTTTGATGATGTTCGGACGTCTCTCGTCTTCCCAGATGAGCATACTTTCAATGAAACAGAAACCGGAATACTAATGAATTGTCCAGTGGGTTGAGTATGGTGATCGTGGAGGATGGTCTTGGCGTCACTGGTGAGTCCACTTGCTTGAAACTCGAGACAGCGGTATTCATCGTTGTTCAGGGGCTGTGTCACCGGAAAGGTTCTTCAAGGCCTTCGAGATCTCGTTGCCGATCCCGATGAACCAGGAGAATACCGATGGGATATGCTTGACGGCTTTGAGTCGGGTGACAAGAACAGCCTCGACAAAAAGCCTCAGCTCCAAGAGAAAGTCCGTCGCTGCATCACGCAAGGTTTCATTGATCCCGAAGATTACAACGGTGTAAGTTTTGAGTCCTTGTATCATTCATTTGAGCTTACACCAATCGCTGACACCATATTTAGGATCCAGAGATGAATGTTCTTGGCGCTGCTGGCTTGCACACCAAGGAAAACAAGAAGAAGATGAGAGATGAACAGAAAGAGAAGGCTCGCAACGAGGAAGTCGATAATTTGAAGGCTCAGCTCGCCAGTTTACAAGCCGAAAAAGCTGATGGGGGTGGCTCGGATATTGACGCAAAGATAGCTGCAGCTCAAGCTGATCTTGACAAACATTTGGCGGCTCAAACACCTGCCACTGGCAAGAAACGGTTCAAGAATGAGGACGAATCGGAGGAGGGCACACCAGCTAAGAAGAAACGTGTCACAAAGAAGAAGGCGAAGGCCGAAGATGATGAGGACGAGGATGAGGATGTCAAGCCAGCCAAACCAGCTGCCAAATCTCGTGCGAAGAATGTCAAGAAGGAAGAAGAGAACGGAGACGATACCGAAGATGTTAAACAAGCTCCAGCAAAAAAGTCACGGGCCAAGAAAGTCGTCAAGAAAGAGGAAGATGACGAAGATGATGTCGAGGAGCGCAAGCCAGCCCCAGCCAAGAACTCCAGAGCCAAGAAGGTGAAGAAGGAAGAAGACACTGAGATGTCCGGAACTGTCGATGACCATGCTGGAATCAAGGATGAGGACGCTGGTGAAGCTTCGAAACCTGCTCCGAAGAAGCGCGCACCTCCTAAGAAGAAAGCCGTGAAGGCAGAGGCTGATGAGGATGGCGAATCAGCTGTCAAGAATGAAGACGGCGAGAATTACACCAAGCCAGCTCCAAAGAAGCGTGCTCCTGCCAAGAAGAAGGCCGTCAAGGCAGAGGTTGATGAGAATGCTGATTCTGCGGTCAAGGAAGAAGAGGGCGAGGATTCTGTCAAGCAAGCTCCAAAGAAACGCACCCCTCGTGGAAAGAAGGCCATAAAGGATGAACCGACTGAGGAGGGTGCTGGCCTTGCTGATGTTGAGCCTAAGCCAAAGTCAGCCGCTAAGAAGGGTCGCAAGAAGGCTGTCAAGGAGGATTCTGCTGAGGAGGAGGGTATCAACGACAGAACTGCTGCTGAGTCCTCGAATCCTGGTGTCACAGAAGGATCATCTGTGCTTAGCGACGCTCCAGAGCTCCCCGAGGGCATGAAGGAGGAGCCCGCCGAGTCTGTTGCGGTCGATACAGAGGTTGAAGCTGCTGATGAGGTTAAAGACATGTAAGTCAATCATGGATAGTGTCGAGAAGTCCAATTACGATGCTAACACTTCTTTGCAGTGTCCTCCCACCCAAGAATCGACGCACTCGTAGCCGCACTACTTCCAACAAGGTCTAAGATGCGATGCCCGACGCGTGGTCTCCACCACAACCGCATCTTGCTCAATTATGTACAACACTTTCGATCCCTGTTTCGAACACAAAATTGCGCGGAGTTCAGCGCTTCGTCTTTTGTCTTGAGACTCGACATTTCTTTGCCTGGCAACAACAATTTCTCGACAGCGATTTGCGTCTGATTAACTTTCCCTTCTTTCGACCCCCTTCTTCTAAATGCACGTCCATTCCAGGCATTTACAATGCTTGAGGAATCCCGGACGGAAAAGGCTTTGCAGCATGCGTTTGATGATACGATAAAAGAGGAGAGGAGATAATGTTGCGGATCCGGACATAGTATGTCTCAATTTTGCTTTGGAGCGGCTCTGTAATACCACTAGATGATTTCATGAAGCTTTGCCTAAGAAATTAGCTAGCTAGATTGGCGAAATACAAATACATTTGCACAAGTTCATCTTATCCATTCATTCGGTGATCTGACAGATGACAAGCTAGTGAACTCAACTCTTCATCGAGATATCACTTGGATCTGGGATAAGGGGCCAAACACTCTTGTGGACGAGTTGACAATGCGAGCTCACAGACATAAGATGCTGATCGAGTAAGACTTCGACAACACAACAAGCCGGGTTCTTCTCAGACTCATACTCACATGATATGGCTAGCACGACCGCCGCACTTGATTTCAAATGAACAATTTCGCTTGTAGCATGCAGATGCCGTGGATCACAAAATATGATAGAAGATAAAGAAAAACAACAAGAATGGTACTGGGGAATACTGCTTGTCACTCTTTGATAGGCGGGTTCATCGCGGAATACCTCAGGCACTTTCCAGACTTTTTTCTTACGCGCTATGCTGCTTTCCCAGTACTTCAGATACCAAGGCCAAAACCTTCGAAGTCAAGTATCGTATATACCTCCCATTACCAGTACCTAATACCTAATTCCTATCTATACGAAATGATGATCCAATCTACCTACTTTTCCTATTCCTTTTCCTTTCCCTTCTCTCCCTCCTTCTCCTTATCTCCCTCCCCATCCCCCTCCTTCAACGCCCCCGCACTCTCAACTACACTCTCCAAACTCCTGACAACCTCAAAGAAGCCCTGATCGTCGTCATCTTCTCCTACCCATGCAATCCACTCATAATACCCTTCAGCCTGTAATCCTCTCTTCCTCTTCCCCTCCTTTCCACCATCTCCATCCTTCTCCTCGCTACCTCTCTCCCTCTCCGGCTGTACACCAAAAACCCTCTCCCTCTCACTCATAAAAAACGCGCCAACCCTCTCCCCCTCCCCCCAGAGATTACTCCGCAACCCGTCAATCTGGAATTTCTCCTTTCCCTCCCCTCCTATACCTATACTGCTCATACCAGAGAGGCCTCCACGCATCCACTCCCACTGTACGCGAAGGATGGTGCGGGCGCCGCCGAGGGAGAGGGGGGCTGGAGAGGTGCGGATTGTGAAGGATAGTTGTTTGGTTTTTGAGGTTGGGGTGAGAGGTTTGATGAGGAGGGAAGGGGTGGGGTATTGTTTCCATACTTGAGGAGGGGAGCGAAGGGATTGTGGTTGTGGTTGTGATTGAATTTGAGTTTGGGATTGAGGGGGTGAAGCTGGGGGTTCGGGGTGTGGTGTTTGGGATGGTGAGTTGGAATTTGGATCCGGGTTTGGATTCGTGTCTGGGGTTTGGGTCGGATTTGGATTTGGGACAAAGAGCGAGGCCAGGGTGCAGGATGTGGCGTAGTAGAGGTATTCTTGGACGGAGCGGAGGGATTCCATGCGTGGTGGAGGAGGGCATGTGATGTGAAGGGGGGAGGAGGGAGGTGAGATGGAGAGGAAGAATTGCGGGTAAATGGTTGGGTGCGAGTGTGTTTGTGCCTTTATTGTTATAGTCGTTGTGGGAGTGATGGTAAGTGTAGCTGTCGCTTCGAGACGTTCGGTGAGGGCGAGGACGGTGCGTTCTGCGATAGAGAGGTGTGTGAGAGGTGGCCAAACGGTGGGAATTTGTGTGTATGTTGGTGCCGAGTCAAGTTTGATGGAGGAGAGTAAGCGGTGGAGGGGGCGGAGGATATCCCGGAGGGCGGATGTCATTTCTTGGTGCTTTACTCGGGTGATGAAGGGGCGGAGGATGTTGAGAGGAGGAGTTGTGCGTTTCTCAAGCGTAATTGGAGGCGGTGGTTGGGTTCGGCGACGGTGAGCTTGTCGATGCGCAGAGCTGAGGAGGATATTCAAGGCGAGGAATATGCCTTCTGCAATGGCATCATCGCGGCCTGTGGAATGTACGGGCTCTTCCTCGAGAGGCACGAGATCAAGGACCATGGTTCTGGTATCCGAGAGTTGATAGGTAAGAGTACTATCTTTCGATTTCACGGGCTCCAAAATCCGAGATTCGCGATTGAGCTCTTGCCAGAGTTCTTCGGAGAATATCGTGTTCCTTGCTTGTAAAATGAGAGCTTCGACTGGAGAGTCTTGTGGTGCGGCTTTAGGAAGTGTAGATGATCCCGTGAAAACGCCGTCAACCTCAATCCGTACTCTGAGAGTTTTTGGCTCAGCATCCGCCAATCCTTGATCCAGTGATATCGTTCCATCTGACTTTCGGTTGAGTGCCGCAAGACTTCGACTTTTAAAAGCAGGTGAAGATTCCGAGAATCCAAATCTGACACCCAAGATATGCTTCTGGTTTGGCAATCTGCAGATAGCCCAGCCCTTCTCGCTCACAGCCAGAACTTGCTCCCAGTACTTAGTTTCGTGCTCAATTTCCTTCTCCAATCGAGTCGCTGATGCCAGAATCGAATCGACGGTCTTGTTGAGATGTTGTGCCTTCCATCCTTTTGCAATATTGCGGTTATCCTGCTTCTGGGCTTCTGTCGTTCTTGAACCTGCCAATTTATCTGCCCCAAGTGTCTTGACTCCGACCAACTGCTGAAGATCCGGCGACAGCGACAGACCGGCTTGTATGGGGAGATCTTTCGAAAGGAGTAGGGATATGAAGTCCAGAGCAAGCATTGAGGCCTGGTGAGCCTGTCTAGAGGGATTTAGCACAGTATCATCCTGATGATCTGGTGACTTACTCGATCTCCCCAATCAACTCCTCGCGCGCAGTATTGAGTTTCTTTGCCTTATCTGGCTCCTCCTCGTCCTCGCTCGAGCTCTCGCCATTGTCTCCATTACTCAATGCATCTCGGGCAATCTCCTCACGCAGACTCTCCTCTGTGATATTTTGGAAACCACCTCGTTCCAGGTTGATGCGCTGAATGATAGAAGGAAGCGCGTCATGACTGCTCGCAGAGGGCCAGGATCTCAAAGAGATGGGAAAGTCGTTGGGTATTATGTCCATTGTTGCGGGATTGTGCAGGCCGTCGAGGAATGCGTTCGCGGGTGTAGTTGAAGAGACGAAGGCCGGGGGATAAATGGGTAGAAGGTTAATGCGGCTCGCTCCCTCGACACAACTACATTCACTCTGCCAAATATCGAGATGACCACACAATTGAATTGTCCCGGGTTTAACACAACTCCTTCCAGAGGTGAATTATCCACAATTCAATGGTGGAGCGCTAGAAGAGCGACTGCTGAGATTGGGAAGGCTACCTGCCTACGTCGAGGCTCCAACGATCTCGACAGCACAGCTCAGCTCAGCCTGACCCAAGAGCAGCAGTCTATTCGTACAGTTTTGTTGCGGCTCTTCAGACTCCTCTTCCGACGTCATTCAGCCGGGCTCACTAGTAGCGTCCGAGAAGGGTCCGAAATGGTGAAGAGAAATTCGAACTCTGGTCGAGTCGGTGGGCGTGGTGTTGACAAGTCAGGCACAGTGAAAAAAGCACCAAGTGGTTCAACGTGCATTGGACTGGATTGGATTGCTGTTGCTAACGAGTAAGATCGGCGAATCAGGGCCACCTGAGGTAGGCTCTAGTGAAGCCATCCCCCACATGCACAGCAAGCTACAGCCAATCTCGGGCACTTGATTCCCTAAACCCAGGACAAGGCTGGCTATTTCTGGCCAGTCACAGCGTCGATGCAGTGCAGCCCGCCCTGGAAAGAGCTGGGAATGCTGGGAATGCTGGGAGGTAGCTGCAAGATAAGAGTTTAGGCCTGTCACAACAGTGAGCGATAAAGAGCTTTGCTCGTCACGGCCCACCAAAATCCTCGTTTCTTCTGCCCGCACCCCTCCACTGCCCTGCCCTCCCACCACATCCCACCAAGACCCAAGACAAAACCAAAACCACCCAGAGAGATACCAGCCTGCCTGTGCCGTCATTGATTGATCCATAAACACCTCACCTACTTCTGTCTCTGCTCCCCCGCAGTTCCTTTTGAGAAAATATCTTCTTCTGTGCCTCAAGTGTTTCTACCATCCTTCCCCTCCCTTGGAACCTCATCCTCAACAGCTATCCTCACCACCAGTCAACATGGCCCCGGCTCACCCTCCACCACCCCTCGAGGGGAAGAAACGACGAATTGCGATGATGACCAGTGGTGGTGACTCGCCCGGAATGAACGGAGCCATAAGAGCTGTGGTCCGAATGGCCATTGAGAAAGGCTGCGAGGCATACTGCATCTACGAAGGATATGAGGGCTTGGTGCAAGGAAAGAACTTCATAAAAAAATTCGAATGGTCCGAAGTGCGAGGCTGGCTATCCGAGGGAGGAACATTGATTGGGACGGCCAGATGTATGGCATTCTACGAACGTCCTGGCAGGTTGACAGCTGCCAAGAACCTGGTCCTCAATGGCATTGATGCTCTCATTATCTGCGGTGGTGATGGTTCCTTGACTGGTGCCGACAAGTTCCGCGCCGAATGGCCAGGCTTGCTGGAGGAACTGGTTGCCAACAAGGAATTGACGGCGGAGCAGGTCCAACCTTTCAAGCACCTCAACATTGTTGGACTTGTAGGTTCGATTGACAATGATATGTCTGGCACAGATGCTACAATTGGATGTTATTCGGCCTTAAGCAGGATATGCGAAATGGTCGATTACATTGAGGCCACGGCCTCTTCACATTCTCGAGCATTCGTCATTGAGGTTATGGGCAGACATTGCGGATGGTTGGCACTTATGGCAGGCGTTGCAACAGGTGCCGACTTTGTCTTCATTCCTGAGAGGCCAAGGGCCGAGAACTGGAAGGAAGAAATGTGCAAGATTGTAGCCAGGGTATAAGTCACTAGCTTCCATCACGGTGGACTTTACTAACAGTGTTATAGCACAGAGAAATTGGAAAGAGGAAGACCATTGTTATCGTTGCAGAAGGCGCCCATGACCAAGAAGGTAACAAGATTGATTCAGAAATGATCAAGGAGCTTCTGGCCGATAAGAAGGGTCTGGCATTGGATACTCGAATCACAACACTTGGTCACGTACAACGAGGAGGTACTGCATGCGCTTATGATCGTTATCTTTCCACCCTCCAGGGTGTGGAAGCTGTTAATGCTGTCTTGGAGGCTACACCCGAGACTCCAACACCGTTCATTGCCATTACCGAGAATAAGATTACACGGAAACCACTGGTTCAAGCTGTCTTGGACACTAAAGAGGTAGCGAAAGCTATCGAGGCTAGAGACTTTGACAAAGCCATGAGTTTGCGGGACACCGAATTTTCAGATGTCTACAATTCCTACATGACCACGACAGCTACTGGTTTGGATGAGAAAATGAAGCTCGCTGAAGAGAAGGTAAGGTTTCGAACCATTTCATGTATGCATTACTAACACCTCACAGCATATGCGAATTGCCATCATACATTGTGGTGCTCCAGCTGGTGGTATGAATGCCGCCACCCGAGCAGCAGTGGCATACTGCATTACCCGAGGACATACCCCAATTGCGATCCATAACGGATTTGCTGGTTTTGCTCGTCATCACGACGACAAACCCCTTGGAGCTGTTCGGGAATTTGACTGGCTCGAGGTTGATGGCTGGGCGAGCAAGGGAGGATCCGAAATTGGCACGAATCGTGAACTTCCTGCAGAATCTGGAATGGAACTCATCGCAAGCCTTTTCAAGAAGTATAGTATTGACGGTCTTTTTATCATTGGTGGATTCGAAGGATTTCACGCCCTCTCTCAACTTCGCCAAGCACAACAGCTTTACTCTTCTCTCTGCATTCCTATGACTCTCCTTCCCGCCACCATCTCGAACAACGTCCCAGGTACCGAATACTCTCTTGGATCCGATACCTGTCTGAATGAATTGGTTCGTTATTGCGATACCATCAAGCAGTCTGCCTCCGCATCTCGCCGTCGTGTCTTCGTCATCGAATCACAAGGTGGTCGTTCCGGCTATGTCGCAACTCTAGCTGGTCTCGCCGTCGGCGCCGTAGCAGTCTACACCCCTGAGGAAGGCATCACCATCGACATGCTCGCCGCTGATATCAATCACCTAAAGCAAGTATTCCGCGAAGACTCCGGCCAGTCTCGCGCTGGTAGACTTATCATCGTGAACGAGAAAGCCTCCAAAGTCTACACCGCCAAGCTCATCGCCGACATGATCCGCGAAGAAGCAAATAACCGCTTCGAATCCCGCGACAGTATCCCCGGCCACGTCCAACAGGGTGGAACCCCCTCGCCCATGGACCGCACTCGCGCCGTCAGGCTGGCTATCAAGTGTATCGAGCACCTCGAGAAATACGAGGACCGTCGCGATGCTAAGATCTTGGAAGATCCGACGGCTGTTACAGTGATTGGTATCAAAGGCGCTAAGGTGGTTTTGTCACCTATGAAGGATGTCGAGGAGAATGAGACGGATTGGAAGAACAGGAGGCCGAAGGATGAGTATTGGTTAGATCTGAAGCATGTTGTTGATGTGTTGAGTGGGAGGCCGGACATTCCTAGGCCGCCTGAGAGTCCGCTTGATGGGTGGAAAGCGAAGGATAAGAAGAGAGGGTTGATTTGATTTGATGGGCGGTGTTCATGATGGGTGATGGGACGCATCGGTGGTGGGCTGGTGGGGTGTATTAGTTAGCTGGCTACGCTTCCTACTTCGACTCTTAACGAAATGAAATATTCTTATGACCAGATTGTGATGATTTGTATAGTGGCTTGACATATTCAAACATTGTTGAGCATTCAAATGTGCTTGGGGTATCTGACAACCTGCAATCTCTTGAGAAAGAGTATCTAAATTTGCATCGTCGGCGGCCAAATCCGAATAGCAATCCAAGCCGACCCATAGAATTAAGCATACGAATTCAAAAACCAACAAACAAATTAAACAAAAAGGAACAGACCTACACAGATCACATAACTCGTAATCTAGTCCATACGCGTTCCTCTTACATAAATTACGCAGTGTATTGACGATCTGAGACATTCCCATGAGTAGTGTAGTTTTGCTGCTTTGTTACCTTACCTTACCTATCGGAACTCGCCTGCTGTTTCCCCCTAAACAGGGAGCAGAGCAGGGTTCAGGCGGTGAGACCAAGCGAGCGGGACTTCAGCTCGGAGCTTGGAGCTTGGAGCTTGTACCTCGTGCTCACTCAGTCATAACTCCAACTCCAACTCCAAATTCCAACTTCAGCTTCCATTCTGACTCTTACCTTCTCAATCCTCAGATCTTTTTCGAAAGAAGGGAAAAGATATTCTTACCTTACTTCTTCACATCGAGACTCAGACAGCAAGCAAACAAACAAACAAGCTACGTCTTGATTGGAAGGACAGAAATTAAAGGAAAGCTCAAGCTCACTGGGACACGAAATTGAGGTCCAAGAATTGGGTTGTTTAAGATAGAAGGGGAAGGCTTTTCACGAGAGTGGAGAAGGCAAGGAAGCAAGCAAGCAAGATGACGACCAGATATCGTGTTGAATGTGAGTCAACTTCTACGCTATGTGAGGATTTGGTCGCTGGTTCCAGGAGGGTGCGGGGTGGTGAGAAGGAAAGGGAGGCTGCGACTGAATTGAGAATTGAGCTGATGAGATGTAGATGCGTTGAAGACGCATAGGAGGGATCAATTCATTGGTATGTTGTTTGTATTTCGATTGTTTTGAACGCGTGAGCTTTGGAGTTCTGGGGGATGTGGAGGGTGTCTGGAGAGGGGAAGAAGAGTTGAGGTTCGAGTGGACTTGGCGCTCTCTGCTTGAGGGAAGCGCAGTGTTTCTCTTGAGGGTTGCGAGACTGGGTATGAATTGATTGCAATTCAAAAAAATCTGAGAATATATGGACGAATTTTGGTTGCTGCCCCTTTGGATGTATCGTTTGCTGGATGTTTCTGTTGTTTTTCTTGTTTCACGTCGACTCCGATCTCAGCTTCTTTTTTCACTCTTTTCGATCAAATCCTCCTTCCAATTCATAAACTTCAAACCCTCTCGCACACCGTCTAACTCTCTTACAGAATGGATCAAAGGCCTCCTTGCCGTCCCATTCGTGCTTCACTCCCAACCTACAGGAGTATTCGAGACACGCAGCCACACAGTCGAGCAAATGGCCAAACTAGCTCATCGACGATACGCCGAAATCATGCTTGATGTAGAGAGAATGATAGATGATCATAGTACGTATTCCTCTTTTCTATCACACCTCCTTGCCATACCCTCTATTTGATATTCTCTAAAGGTCCCCAGTCGCCCACCAAAAAGTCGGTCTTCAAGGCCAATCCAAGCTCAAACTCCTCGTCCCCAGCATCGGCACATTCTTCACGCGTCTCCCACTTGCAGATGCGTTCAGGTATCAAGACAGAAAGCGATTCATCTCGTCGAGACGATTTGTCCCACCGTCATTCAACGATATCAGACTTATCCTGAATACGGCGCAGCTTATGGGTGTTACGGCCACGGGACCGCTGGATTTGGCGACTTTTGATGGTGATGTTACTCTGTGAGTGGTGCATGAGAGGATTCCTAGCTCGATTGGGATTGAAGAAAGTGGAGGCTAATCATTTGGTCTAGATATGATGATGGGAAGAGTTTGGAGCCGAGTAATCCGGTTATCGAGAAGATTATATGTAGGTGCTCGAGATGACCCAGAAGAAGCTCAAGTGACATAGACTGACAAACTGAAACACAGATCTCATGAGCCATGACACCAAGATTGGCATCGTCACTGCGGCTGGATATACCGAAGCAGAGCGATACTACGGACGTCTCCATGGCCTCCTCGAAGCAGTCAAGGTGTCTACAATCTTGACTGAAGGCCAGAAGCAGAACTTAATAGTCATGGGTACGTCGCACTTACCACCCATCAGGAGTAAATACCTTTGAAAGGGTAGAGTAGAAAACATATAGAGAGACAGAGCTAACCCGCCCACCCCACCAGGCGGAGAATCGAACTTCCTCTTCACCTACTCACCGACCTCGCCCTTCCTCCTAACCCACCTCCCTCGCCGGCAATGGATCCTCCCCAGCATGTCCACCTGGACCCAACCGACCATAACAACCCTCCTCGACCTCGCCGAATCATCGCTCCGCGAATGCGTCACCAACCTCTCCCTCTCGGCGACCATCCTCCGCAAAGAACGAGCCGTCGGCATCATCCCTTCCATCCCCGGCGCCAAATTTCCCCGAGAATCACTCGAAGAAACGGTATTAGTCGTGCAGAAGAAATTGGAGATGAGCGAAGTGGGTAGACAATTGCCTTTCTGCGCGTTCAATGGCGGCAATGATGTCTTTGTTGATATTGGAGATAAGAGTTGGGGGGTGTTGGTTTGTCAGGAGTATTTCGGTCGAGGATCTTCCTCAGAAACGGATATTGAGGGCAATGGCGAGGGTGGGGAGGGAGGAGCCATCAGAGGAGATAGGACGTTGCATGTAGGCGATCAGTTCTTGAGTGCTGGGAGCAATGATTTCAAAGCGAGGGTTGTGGGGACGACGGCGTGGATTGCGAGTCCGGCTGAGACGTGCGAGTTGTTGGATGAGTTGAAGGTTATTATTGGGAGGAAGGAGGAAGATGGGAAGGGAGATGACGGGGGTTTGAAGGAGGACTTGTTGAGGAGGGTTGATGGGCTGTTTGAGAAGCATCCTATGCCTGCTGCTTGATTGCCGGAATGTTTGGAGCCTGCCTAAACATATGAAGGTCTGGTATGAGGCGTCTGGAAGGGGTGTGTGGCATGAGTGGCGTTTTTGCTTTGAGGAATTGAGGAACCAGGCTTCACGATGAGGGCAAATTGAAAGTGCTTCGCAGTAGGGATAGGAGACTAGATTGTACCCAGATGTTCACATCCTTGAAAGAAGATCCCTCGGCAACGATTTTGGCATCAATGAATCTATTGAAGTCTACAGTAACCTGTCAGAGTCGACTAGAGGTAACTCTAAAGCTTGGTGAGATCTCTTCGGGATCTGCTGGTCGACAGATCTTTCATTACATCAAGGGCACCTCTCGTTCCTTCCTCAATCGCACCATCAATGAAGCTGCGCCAGCCAACAGCCCAGTCCGAACTTGCAAAGAAGACATTCCCATGTCGAGCACGGAGCTCCTCGGAAAAGACCGTTACAAACTCCTTGCCGGGGAAGAACCAAGCCCCTTTTGCATACTTATCATCAGACCAGTTGTGGAAGACCTACGAGAACCAAGAAGTTAGATTGGGCGCTGATTTCAAAGGGAGCTAGTTTACTAACCAAACGCTCGATGTCCATGTCGACAAGATCCTTCAGGACTTGTGTCGTTGCTGCAATATCCTTCTCGGGCTCGAGGTGGGTTTCGTTTGCTCCGAACGCCACAATATGAGTATTTCCATTTGGAGTTGTGCCGTCTCCAAGTGCGTAGAGCAGTTTTGAAGATGCATCAATAGCAGACCAACTCCGCAAATTCCTGTTGCTGACCTCGGCATGAACCTTTGTACATTGGTTCAGATGGCCAATATTTGCAGCCCGTTGCTTCCCGATACTGAGTGGAGGGCTGAATTTGACTGTATTCAGAACATTGAGAGGTATGGTGCATATCATTCGTGCTGCTTTGAACTGGCGTCCGTCTTCCGCAGTGACTGCCACTTTGTTTCCGTCATCCTCGACGGTAGTAATTGGACAGTTGAAAGCATATGAGAGATTGTTTGTTGATATCGCTTCGTTCCAGAAGTTGATCGCAAAACTCGACTGACCGCCCCGGAATTTGTATTTGATGAGGTATTCAATACAGCCACTGTAAGTGTAGCCGCACAAAGCCCACCAGTGAAGGAATTCGTAAAATGACATCGTGTCTAGAGTTGCACCACTGCAGAGAAGAATAAACCCCTTCAGGCAGAGATATTCTTGGGCTGACAGAGTATCCCCGATCTGTGCTAATCGGTCCGCGGCTGTGAGTTTGTCGAATGGAAGAGCCGCAAGGTTGTGTTGTTCATCGTGTGGATATGGCATGATCACTCTACCATATTGGCCATCAATGTTGACGAACTTGTTGAGCGCTGATTCCATTATAGCATCCTGTTCGGTGTAGTGAGTTTCTTGTATGTGGTGATGGGAACATCCAACGACTAACCTCTTCTTCGTGACTCAGATTGCTTGTCTTGCCAGACATGTTAATCGAGAACTGGTTCATCCCGTGGGAGTAATCCTGCGAGATCTCGAGCTCTTTTCTCATATTGTATCGCGAAATTTCCCGCCAGACGTGTGGTTGTCCCCAATTGACCCAGGTGCCACCCATTTCAAAGGGATAGCCGCCGATGTTAGATGACCATGATCGTCCGCCAATTCGATCTCGTGCTTCTAAAAGCAAAACTTTCAGGCCTAAATGTAGGGTTGTAATGGTTAGACACTGCGATATGAGGCATTCACATGTCACATACCTGAAACCGTACAATCTCTCGCAGCAGTCAATGCAGCATACCCAGCGCCAACGACAACAACGTCAAATACGTGATTGGTGCTCGAGATATTAGTAGCAGGTTGAATGTTTCCGATGGTAGGGACACCCTGCCTGAGTCCTTCGTCCTTCGTCCATTGGAAGCCGTCTTTGGAATTCGAAGTCATCGTGTTGTTTTGGTTTCGGCTGCTCTCCACGCAAGTGACGGAGGTTGAGAGCGAAAGGGCAATGTGAAGAGATAATCTGATCAATCCAGTTCAATCTGAAGCTTGGATAAGATTGATCTCTATCGAAGAGTGACAGAAAGGTTTGCCTCATCTAAACTTTTCTTTGAAGATCTTGTAGAGGATGGACCGAGATACCCGAGCGGCCGTAATATCAGAGTAACCGAGATATCCGAAATAGTCGAGATAGCCGACCACATACGCTCCTGATTCAACTACCCCTCACGATAACAACCGAAGCGAGGCAAGATACCCCATCCAGTAACTGTTATATATGAAGAGCTCATATCTCCTCCTAGTATGAAATCCCCGCAATTGCGAGAGAAAAGTATTCGAATAGCACAAAAGATTTCGCCTCAGTCGTTCATCGAGTGAGCAGTATTTCTCTTAGAAGGACCTTTTTGAGGAGATTCTCATTTCATATATTCACGACAGAACCTCCAAGTCACCATCACAATGTCGGCCAACGATATGACAAACACTCTTACCAATCATGGTAATTCATGCAGCAGTGCTCATCTCGAAAGGAAGTTGGGCAAAATAAACATGGTAGCTATGACCTTCGCAATCCTAAAGTACGCTGAGGATGGACCGATCAGCCAAACAAACAGATGCAAGTGCTAACAGCAACTCAGTACCTGGATAGCTCTGGCTGGTGTCATGGGCACGGTACTTGGAGCTGGCGGACCTGTTGCCTTTGTCTATGGCTTCATCTTTTGCGTATTATGTAACCTCTGCATCACTGCAAGTTTAGGTGAGCTTGCGTCTATATGGCCGACAGCTGGAGGCCAGTATCATTATGCGTACATGCTAGGCAGTGAGAGATGGAAGAGAATCTCGTCGTTCGCTGTGGGGTGGCTCAGCATCGTTGGATGGCTGACACTGGTCACAACAGCAGCTTACTTTGCTGGTGAGTAATACTACGTTCTCACATCTCATGAAACTAATGAAGTAGCTTTCTTCATTACTGCTGCTATCATTGTTGCTACGAATGAAGCCTACGATCCGGCTCCGTGGAAAGTCTACCTCATCTTTGTTGCAATCATCATGTTCACGACTATCTCCAACCTTTACGGAAACAAAATCATCAATCATTGGAACAATGCCGCCAGTAAGTTGCCATCTGCGCCTTCTATATGACTTCGAGCTAACTAGTCGACAGTGATTTGGTCTCTTCTTTGTTTCGGAATTCTAAGCATAACTCTCCTCGCCACCTCGAAGAAAACAAGTGCAACATACGTCTTCACGGGTTTCAGTAACACAACGGGATGGCCATCTGGCATATCATGGATACTTGGAATGTTACAGTCAGCATTGTCATTGATAGGCTCGGACGCCGCGACGCACATGAGTGAGGAGATGCCTAGCCCCACCAGAGATACACCGAAGGCAATGGTATACAGCATTGTGGTTGGTGGTGTCACGTATGTTCTCTGATTTTGTTCGGATCTATCAACATATACTGATCAATATTGTAGCGGGCTGGCATTCATCTTAGTCATATTGTTCTGTTTGAACGACGCGGAAAGCGTCCTGGCATCTGCAACCGGAATGCCAATCACGGAAATGATTTATCAGTCCACAGGAAGCGCTGCTGCTGCAACCATTCTAACTCTCATGCTTGCCATTTGCTTCATACATGGGACGAATGCAGCTGTAACAACTGTCAGTCGCCTCATGTTTGCCATGGCTCGAGATAAGGGGACAGTCAAGTGGGAATTGTAGGTCTCCCCTCATGTCATTCTCAGGCTTCTCTGACAGGTACAGCTTCGCGAGAATAAACCCAAAAACTAAGGTTCCTTCTCGTACGATCATTGTATGCTGCATTTTTAATTTGTGCTTTGGCTTACTCTACCTTGGTGAGTAAGACCTGCAATTCCCAGCAATGCTTCTTAATTGACATGAGTATCTAGGACCAACTGTGGCTTTTAACGCCTATGTTTCTTGCACAACACTCTTCCTGAATATCTCATACGGTGCCCCTATTCTGATGCTAGTCTTGAGTGGTCGGCGAGCTGTAAGCGACCAAGTTGTCGATTTCAGCCTAGGCCGCATGGGGCCTGTCTTGAATTTGGTATCTGTGATCTTCATAGTGATCACTTCAGTCGTAAGATACATACCTTGACTATCTCACATGGCCTTCGTGCTGACAGGGCAACAGTTCCTGTGCTTCCCTACCGGATTACCTGCAACTTCTAACAATATGAGTAAGTCTCTTTGCATCTAGTTTCTTTGGCAGATCTTGATGTTGACCTTGGCAGACTATGTCACCGCAGTGATTGGGATTGCCACAATTTTCATTTTCGTTACTTGGATGATAACAAGAAAGAACTATGATGGCCCAGTAGGTTTCTTGCTACTTGGAAGACACAAGGTATCAATTACTAATATCAATCCTAGGATGTCTCAATCGTGGAAGGCGTGCAATGGGAAGATCCTGCACAACAGGATATCAGTCATTTTGGGGGATCGAAACTGGAGGGATAAGTTTGAAGCTTTGGAAATTTAATGATTCAGCTTGCTCTCTTGGCTTCTGCTACTAGGGAGTTGTTGTTCAAACACAGCTTTCAACTTCTTAATTTGTGCTGTAGATTAGAATCAAACGTTTGCATCTCATCACCATACGCCTTGTTCCGTGAACCGTGCACTTAAAGAGGCACAAACCTTTCTTCTACTCGTCTCGCTTCGTCCATCCTTCTCATTCCTACCGGGCAGCTCCTCGACTCTTGCAGGTGCTAGAAACGGCTCATTGTGGTCGACTCTGATCTCTTGTAAGAAGATCTGAGCCCTCAATTTTTACCCTCCTCCCTTTTTTTATTGTTCACTCCCAAACCGACATTCTCTCCTCTCGACATGTCTTTGCTCAGTCTCTTGTATTCTTCGTCTGTTCTCTGTCACTTCTACAGACAGCCTGTTCACCCCGCTCACGTGTATATGCCTATGTGGATATCGCATGCTTCTCTTTTGCATGGGGGGTCGGTGATGTGGAATGCTAAATTCATTCTGAAAACCCTGGGAAATCCACGCCAGATATCCATTGCATGTAGTCCAGGTCAAAATCTTCTTCCGAGATTAGGCCCTCTATTCCAATATTTGTGGATTGCCAGTTTGATGATGATTGTTGTTGTTCGTTGGGGGGCGTCATGGTATCTATGGCTAGGAATGGCATCAGTACAGCTTCCAAATGAAGAAGTTATATTCCTACATTCCGCTAACACCTGACGCCTTGCTTTAGCACTTTTCCAGTTCTGCCCAAGCGCGTTCAGCCATCTGACACACAGCTCTAGGTTTCGCTGGATACCTATATCTTGCCTTCCAGACTGTCGCCAGCCACGCAACAACATGTTGCCCGCCACAAAGATCGGGAAAACAAGATCACACGGCAAGCACCTGACAAGATCGCTCTGCTTTTCCATTACAAGGCAGATCTGGCCAGCAGCAACGCGACAAATCCTATAAGGATCTTCCTGCAAAGTTGACAATTCATCGCTACCCCTGTCCTGCTGCCAATGCTCGATGAAGGGGCGGTGCAGCAAGATAGTAGTAAGCCACAAATACTACGTCGACTCAGCGGGCTTTTCTGTCTTGAAGTGGGCTTGTGACTTACTATGTAATTGGTCACCATGACTGGGATAACGGGAGACTGTCCACTTTTGTCTAATTTTAAAGGTGATGACTCAAGGGCCTGTTCGTAGTCGTTCAGCTGCGCCCATATCCGAAATCTTGTCTCCTCTCCAAATTCTCGGTCTTCCCGAATCTTTTTTCTTGCGCTGATGCTGTATATGTGCCTTGAAACCTCCTCCATGATCATGGCAATTCGTATAGACGTGTGAAATGCGGAGATTGTCCTCAATTTTAGTGGCTGTGACGTGGCGTTGTTTGTCTGAAAGGTCCCGGAGAAGTATTCATATTCGTCGGATTCTTCCACAGATGGAAAAGGGGTGTCTGATTCTTCGGATCTAAGTAAAGCTGGGCGACTCATCTCGCAGGACAGCATCTTTTCGAGTACATAAACAGTCCACCACACTCGAGATTTCGTTTGAGCCTCAACATATGTGTCTGTACTCGACTCTGTATGAAGCTGAAGGTCAATTGCCATCGATACAGCAACTGCACAAAGCATACCTGCCTGAGAGAAGGCTGCTATTCCGTGCTGTTGAAGAGCTAAGATTGCGAGCACCTGACAATGGACTATAGTCGGCTTCGTGGCAAGGACAGACTGATTCCCCTGTGGGGACTCGTATTCTCTTAGTGACCTTAACGCTTCCAGAAAGAACTGATGGGCTTGGTCGTTCTTCGAGTGGCTAATTTCATCAACCGAATCTAAAAGTGGAATTGCGATTGAGAACATGGCGTTGATTAGCGGGGTCGGGAGGACATCCAGAAGCTCTACATGATTAAGTGTATCGTACAATGGCTTGTATAAGATAGGCCATATTGGATGAATGAATCTGAAGTATGTTTGGAATAGTTGACTTTGCAAGGTGCTTGAAATCTTCGACAAGCTCGACTGTGCTGGATTTGTTAGGGGTGCCTCTGACAGGAGTGTTGATGGAGTTGCAGGCGTTGTTCGTGCAGTTGGATTAGAAGTCCTGTTGGAAGTGAGAGTTAGTACTGACATGCTCATAGCAAGCAGACCGTCATCTGATTCACCACTTATTTCGCTTAGAGATTGGATAAAAGCATGCAGCGCCGTCTGTCAAGCACCTGCTACAGCCAGGCGTTGCCCCATCGCACTAGCAAGAGCGATCAGTCTGGACTCTAAGTCGAAATTTGATTACATTCATTTATACCTTGACTTTCCTATTTCCGCATGGCCCACATGCCTGCACTATTCGCTTCCTTTTATGCGGAGTATTTGTGAGCATTGTAGACGTCGGCTGTTCAAACACTTCCTGATTCAGTGATCTGATGGGCAACCCGCCCCGCGCTCAACTAGGAAGAAACGAATCTACTCCGAAAAAGTGTGCTAACATATATTCCATGAATGTTCGGAGCTGGACTGAAGCATGCAGCCTGTGACTGAAGGATAAAGTAATACTCCTGACACTTCCAAGATTCAGGTGGGAAGGATATGGAGATGCGCCGTCTACTTAGAAGAGAAGGACGACAACACCAAATGATGATGACAAATAATAACTTCTGAGGCTAATCCTAAAAGGCACTAGTATTGAGACCGACTTTCGCAGTTCTGCCCCCCGGTCTCGTGACAGCCCCTTCTGTTTGTGTTGACCATTCACTGAATTTCAGAGTGTACCGTCAGGCAGTAGAGTGGTCTGTCGAAGCTTCAGGATGTCCACTACGGCCGAGATCAATTCCAAGCAGACGGTTCGGCGAAGGACAGCTCCAAGGGCATGAGACCTTCTACCTAGAGATCGGTTATCAACGATGGTCAAATTGCGTCAAATCTCACTACGCTGAGTCGATGCATTTGCCAGTCCCTTGGTCACCCAGATAAAATGGTGGCAAGCCCAAGATGCCGAACTATTGGAGACCAACAAAGCAATCTGATCACGGGTCCAGCTTTGTTTACTTCCCGAAGTCCCGCATCCGTCTTACTAGCCGAGGAAGCTGCTTCACTCCATAGGCCATCCTTTGTCGTAGAAGAAAGACAATGATGCATGTCCCTTTAGTGCATGTCGACGTCAGTACTCGGCTTTCCGCGTTTGTTTTTTTATTCTGAATTTTGGTCTTGCTTGTTTGCATCATCATGCAATCTCTATCTCACTTTAAAGCGAAAGGTGGGGGCAAATTGAAACCATCCCCAGTAAACGTATTGGCGGCAGTGTGCCCAGTAGTGTGCCCCAAATATATTCGCACCGAACTCCTACCATACTTAGCCCTTGGCTTCGCTCCTGTGTTTACGAGTTCAATAGGGAAGCTCTGTGCAATCCATGCACTGGCGAATGGTCTACGAGCAACAAAAGAAGCTTTAGGCATTCCTGCCAATTCTCGCGGACACGTCTCAGTAAATGGGTTGCAGAGACAGCTAGCCAGTCGTAAATGGAAAGGAATAGTCACTGAACACATTGACAAAACCATGCCTGAGTTACGTGAGTTAGGTTCGGCCTTGAGGGTTCAGTATATCAGAGATTGGAGCGCGCAAGACTACCTAGACGTACTCAAATCTATCTGCTTCTTCAACTGGTCAACGAGGAGGAAAAGACAAACTTCTGTCTTGGCGTAGTCACGCGCGGATTTGTTACCAAGAAGGCCACGGTCCCAAGCCAGGTCTCGATTCTCAACGATGGTACTGGCACACAGCCCGTCATATGGCTCTACAACAATAATGAAAATGCTGCTTTCGCGGCCAGAGCGCTCGACGATGTCGAGAATGCCAAGGCGGGGGGAGGTTCAGGAAAAGCAGTTGCACGAGCATATGAAGACGTGAATATCGCCAATCACTGGGAAGCACTCGCCATGCCTCCAGAAGATAGACAAGAAACAACGCGTCGTGCGCTGGTCCGGGACTGGAACTTTGGGCCGGAAATCGTCGAGGATGTCGGCAAAGGCGTCTGGCGAACAACAGCTGGTAATCTCGAAGGACCTGTACTAGTCAACAGGTTAGCTTATGACAGGGGCCAATTCCTGCGCGAAACTCCTGCTCCGAGCGAGATTGTCGTCCCTGAAGGTTCTAGGTATATGATTGGTCCAGCAACTCAGGCCGGTCGCTATCGTGAAGGTCTAGTTCCAGAAGGCAACACTGTGCGGATTGAACTTCATCCAAAAGTAACGACAGAGGCTGCTGACCTCGCTCCTTCAATACCTATAGTGGATGGGATGTTTCGAATATATCGCGGGATAAGGTTCCATCTCCTCCGGCTTCCTCGTCTCTACCACCCCTGACTGGCGCTCACACTCAGTTGCCCTCTCTATCATGATAGGGCCAACCCTTTGCTCAAGCTGACTCTTCCATCATGTAGGCCACGCCCGCTCAGAAAGTTGGAAGCTCAAGTCCCGAGGCACAGACGCTCGTTCGAAATGGGTTCAATGTTCGCCCTGGAGAATTCCTGTACGACTTGCAGCAACGGAAAGGTGTTTGGAATAAAGTCCGAAGGGTCGATAGCAGTGAGGGATGGGCACATCCCAGGACGTTGGAAGAAATTAAGTATCCCTGGGATCTTCCGAACCAGATCGCTTGCTTGCCAGATGGCGAGCCCGTTCAGCATTCCGAGAACAGTCAACAGTCACTAGACGAAGCTAATAGATGGGGATTCGCCAACAACATTGACCAGGAACTACCAGTTGAATTCTTGAAGCGATTTAACAGAGCAGAATATGCTTTGCTTTTCGGTCTCATGAAGAGAACCCACGAAACGGACAAAGTAAAATTCTCGGCGGGCGAGCTAGTACTCAAAGCGAGCGAAAATATCACAAACAAGAAAATAGAAATTATCAACGCTCGTGGAGACAGAGCGATGTTGGCTTCAAACATGATTGCATCTATCAGCCCAGCATGGGGTCTGGCCGTCAGTACCGAAACTTTACACAGCCTTCTCACGCACGTAAGTGCACGCCAACTTATCAAACGTATCGAGACAGACTTCGGGAAGCATGTTGCTGACTTGGAGCTCAAGCCAACTCCTGCTATTGACACTGGTGAAAGGCGTCCTAGTGAAGATGATGATAATCTGGATCTGTTGGAAAGAAACGGAAAAGAGATGAGGAACAGCGTGGGGACGAGAGCCAGATGAGTGAACAGGATGTGGCCGCATTGAGGCGCAGAGAGAGGCTGGAAGCTGCAGAGAGGAGGAGGGAGGCGCAAAGCAAGAAAAATGAGAAAACTTAATGCTTTCGAGAGGCATCATTTAGGGGAACAGGCAGGAGGAATAAGATGTTCTTGTCATTCCCGGAGAAACTCTTCCGCCAAGCTGTTTTTGTTTGTGGCAGGGGAGATCCTAAGCCGAGGCACCAGCAAGGGGGCTTCTCCCAAGCAGTGTCAAGCCGAGATGTAGAACTGCGATAGCAGATGTCGCTACACTTTATGAGAACTTTGCATTGATTCAATGAGGTCAGGAAATTACACATGGGAGCTCCCTGAAGAAGCAATGAAGCATCGATGTGATACAAGTAGTCCGTATTTGGCCTGATCTGAAGTAAAGTTCAGAAATCGGAAAGTACTGTTTCAATAGCTGTATTTACAGCTCTGCATTTCCTCATAAAGCTTGTTAAATATAACAAGCTGAAATTGCTGATTGAGCAATTGTTTGACCCAGAGCTCGTCTCACCTTCCCCATCGCAATTGCCGACCCGAATTAGGCATGGAGCCAAGCGGCCGCTCATTTGACTTTCACCACTCCGCTGCGCCTCTTCACGTTCGCAATCATCACTTCTCAACCAACTTTCCAACAGCGACATTTCGAGGAAATTGCTGATCTGTATTTAAAGGGTCTGGTCGAAACCTACCCTTAGAGACGCTTATTTTGATTTTGCTTCGTTGTCTCCTACCAAGCTGCACGGTCAGCTCAATTCCAGCGGCCATCAGCTTCGAAAAGAATCAAAATTACAAACTGGACGAAGATATGGCTTGCAAGTATTCTCAGTATGTGTTTTAGCAGTAAGTGAGCTGACGAGCTAAGCAATTTTATGGTCAACGCACGAAGTCGTAACAGAAACACCATTACCCGCATCAGCAACTCTGTCATCAGCACTTGCCTTACTTCACGACCATGCTGCTTTTCAAAGCCAGCAGCCACTAGCAACACATCATGAGCCTATCTCAGCACCTTCCAAAGACTCATTCCTTGCGACCAAAGCTCTCTCGTTTTGCCCCGAAGGCATAGAGCCGGAGTACAGATCTGTGACAATCGAGGTTCCCATGGGCATTTTCGGGACGAGTACCATCATCACCCACTCAGCATTTGTAAACACAGATGACGGTATGATTGTTACATTTCAAGCACCGATGAGCTTGAATGGATGGAGTCGGTGGAGTGTGGTGAAGACGGAGAGTGAGGGGAAAGCGGGGTTGTTGTTGAGAGAACAAGCGACACTGACTGGACTGAGATTTTTAATGCCGTTTGTCGTTGGTACGGAGAAGGAGTCGCATAAGGAGTTCCAGCTCAACTTCGCAGAGCGGTTGGAGAATGAGGGGGATGAAGGAGCTCCTGGCACGTGATGCCCTTGGCCCCCGCATTGGAAAACGAAGAGCTTGTAGGCTCGAACGGATGGAGACCGCAGATCCTCATATAGTCTCTGCTGCGATATTCTCTTAATCATCATTGCTCTTCTTGCCGTTATAGACTTGCCTACAAAGAACGAGATTGCCTAACAAAACATGATTAACTTGCAGGGTCCCAAAAGTCTGTGGAGGACAGGTTCTCCTCATGTCTCCGCTATCTTGATCACAACCTTCGAAAAGTGTTTCTGCTCATCTATCCAAGCAAATGCTGCCTTCACTTCGTCAAAGTCAAACACCCTTTCGTCAACCACAGGCTTGATATCATGCTTCTCTACAAACTTCACCATCTCTTCAAACTGTCTCTTCGAGCCAAGAATCACGCCTCTCACCGAGCAAACACGCCACAATGTATCCATAATGCTAGGAGACTCCCCATCTCCAAGTACTCCGGTAAGCGTCACTACACCTTGGACTTTGACGGCCTTCAGTGACTCGGCTAGGGTAGAAAGACCCCCCACGTCGACAACATTGGAGATGCCCACTCCGTCTTTTGTGAGCGACTTAGCGGTTTCACCCCAGTTGGGGTTGACTCGATAGTTGATTGTGTGCATCGCACCAAGTTCGATGAGTCGTGCAGCTTTTGCTCCAGAGCTCGTAGTTGCAATGACTGTTGCTCCGGATGCATGAGCAAACTGTGATTCATTCCTGTCAGATTCTGCCCTGTTCCTTCTTTCAAAGGAGCTGACGAACCTGTAAGGCAGCTACAGATACCCCACCAGTTCCCTGCGTGAGGACCGTATCATTCTTTCCTAAGTTTCCCCTACCTCCAAACAAGGCATTCCAAGCAGTCAAACCCGAGCAAGTGAGTGTAGCAGCTTCTTCGAAAGACAGGTTCTTAGGCATATGTACTAAAGAACTTTCATGGAATACGCCACACTCTCGGATCGTGCCGTCGATTGACTGTCCCAATCCAGCTCCGACCACTGTCATAGTTGGGAACGCATCTTCTGGGAAGTTCGGAAGCATGTGCGTAACTACTTTATCGCCAGGCGAGAATGCTTTCACCAGCTTGCCAGCGGAAACGACGACTCCAGCGCCATCTGAGCCTGGAACTACGTTATGGCTTGTGGCGAGGCCCTTGACGCCCTATTTTGTGATCAACACATGCGCTTGAATCCAAGAGGTAGATGGTTGAAAATCCATTTGTTCTGGGTCCAAACACGTACCTTTGCAATGACCAGATCTCGATAGTTCAAAGAAGCAGCATGTATCTTGATTAGGACCTCATGATCTTGAAGCTCTGTCGGCAATGTTGACTCGCCACAGACTAGACTCTCGATTCCTTTCTGACCTTCGAGCCTCCACTCCTTGAACACACTTGACGCCATCGATAGTTATGGATAGGATGCTTTTGACCATACATCCGATGTTTTGTTTTTACTTTAACACGTATTAAACAGCACGAATGAGGGGTACGAATTTTGCATACCCACAATATTATATAAGTGCTGATCAGTCATGACAAAAGTTGACCCCACTTAAACCCACTTTTGGGTCGGGAGCGGGGTACCGAGTGACCGGCGGTCAAGCTCGGTTGTGAGCATGGTTTCCCCTGTGTTGGGAGTAGCAAGATCTATATTGTTGCTTTGAAGTTCCAGCTAAAGACAGTGCTTGAATTCGCGACACGATTTATCTCCTAGTGCTTGTGATGTTTGTTGCGGCACATCGTCCTGTGCGGGATCAAGCCACCATCGTGAAGAGAAACTGTGCCTCTGTTAGAAGAAAGTACGGAACATTGCTTGCAACTTTCCTAAGTCGTATGTCGTGCAAAAGATATTTTCTAAGTTTGCCACTTTCAAGCGTAAATTGAGGACCGTTTGCTAAAGATGTGTTATCTTCTTTAATTCCTGCTTCGAGGAGAGTAAACAATGATCTCACTTATGGCACAGAGTCTGAATGAATCGCCATGAGCCCTTTCCTGGCGTTTTTTGCGCGTTACTTCGGGTCAGGTAAAGGTTAAGAGACTAAATATGCAATGATTAGTATTAATGCATTATCGTAGAATTGGCAGCAGTAGTAAGAGAATCGGCAGCGGCGCTTTGTCACCATCGAAGCAGAACTCGATTAGCAACGTCACCCGCCGATACACCTTTCCTCTGAATGCAACATCCAAAGAAGGCTCAGCTCCACTTATCTTGTCTAAAAGATTATCGAGACGCTTGCTGTTAGTTACAAACACTCAAATTTCATACATTCATTCCTCATTACCGGGGGTCAATCTCAGGATACAATCTTGCAAATTCCGCGGCTTTATAGAACAGTCCTCGTCCATTCAATACTCCTATAGTGAAAAGATTCAGTTCATATGGGGCTTTCAGTTTCTTATCCTTTTCGACCCTGCTTTTGAATCAGAAATCAGACGCTCTCGATGGCAATGTGCCTTTCAATTTGTCAAGCACTTTGAGAAGTACCGAGGCGCCTCAGCCGCGAGGCTCTACTGACTGACTTCTCTTCATCTTGCCAAAGCATGCCACTAAACTATGCTCCGTGTCAGTCATCAGGTGTTTTTGTTTTTGTGTCTCAAATATCTTACTGAACAGGACGATGCCTTGAGGAACCTTTCTTGCTCCCGAAAGTGAACTGGTATTGATTTTCTCGAGTGTGCGTCCGATGGATGGTTTCGCTCACTTGATAGTCAGACACAATCAGCAACAGGATTCAGATCGACATCTACTTCAGACCAATGACATCTAGGTTCTCTTTCGCTGAAAATCTACCGGCTTAGCATTGCCTTCGGCGGTGTGACTCTTGTGATATTGGTACCTGTTACTGGCAAACCTAAACCCCAAATGCCGATTTAAACGTCAAACGTTCCGTTACCAAGTTCACCGACTTCAGTATATTAGTGCTCTTGCTGCTCCACTTTGATCAGTAGGGAAGATATCGGTCTGAATTTTACTTCTGGCTGACCCTATATGTTGAGAAGGACTTTGATTGGATGGTCGTCCTTGTCTTTGAAGTTTGAGAAAGTAATCATCATGGTATTTTCATACGGACCTCAATTCTCGCACAAGAAGTGGTGCACATGAGAGTGGATCATCTCTAACCCTCAGTCAATTCACTTTGAGGTTTTAACGTACAGATAAGAGACCGTTTCACAGTACTGAAACAGTTAAAAGCACTCCTGCAAATGTCAAGCATGCATCGTGATATTGTATCTTGCGGAGCATTGTGCGGCAGATTAATTAAGGCTGAGGGGTGATCTCGAGATTGCTTCTCACCTCCCTGATTACCTACCTTTCTGAACGACAGACTGTAACGTAAATCTGGCCACAAACAGCATGCGTTTGATGATTCGAAGAAGAATTGGACTTCAAAAGTTCAATGCCAGAATCCATACCTACCCAGCTAGAATTATCTGCAATTGACAACGGCGGGAGTGATGGCAGTGGACTCGACACTTGTGACAAAGCTGGAAAGTCCAAACTACAATTACAGTGCAGTCTCGCTCAGTGCAACTTTTTGGGGGATTATTTCGTTACTTGGGACCTTCTCAGAGCTGTACAACGGAATTACATGGAAATTCCCGACGATAATGGGGAGACATCGGGCCGAAGGCTGTCTTCGTCGAAAGTACCAAGAGCAAGTGCGAAGAGGTCGGTTTGTTCACTGCGCCTAGCGCCAGAGGTCGGGAAGACGACTCTGTGTGTTGGTAAAAAAGTATAAGCAGTCTCTGGAAATATCCGATTTTTCACCTCGCGATTCAACCTTCTGTACCGCTTCGAGACTTGACACACCAGACAAAAGCTGCACTGGTACCTTACACTTCACTTCGATAGCTACTTGACTCATCAAACCTACTCTATGCACTATATATACCACCCTTTGAAATTCTGGTGGAATGACAAGAAATCCGGGGTTCGTGGGAGGGCAATCTTATTGACCATTCCTTGTATCTACTCCTAGCGGTGGGAATTTGCTGAAAAATATTCTTTGAAACATTCTGATTGATCTCTTCTTTTTCCCTGCTTATGCCGAACTCCCAGCCGATGAGAAGATAGGAACGTTCATTCACTCTTGGTCGTTCCCACAGTTTGAGTAAACAAAACAACGCCCATAAACGAGGAATCGACAACGAGATATCATATCAACAACAGTCAAGTTGAAGTCTAATACGACAACTTAATATCGATCAGAAAGCACCAAAAGAACGTCTTTTGATTAGCTTTGGTAATGCATATCTCTGTCACCTGTACGCAACGGGTAGGCAACTTTTCTCGAAGGTGATTATGAGGACTTCCAGCCAGAAGCCGCACCCGGTGGTCAAGCATAGTCGGAGTATTGCCGATGGAAAGTCTTTAGCTTTCTTCCCCCAGGCACAAACGATGATTTTGCACTTGATATCGTCACCAATTCTGAACACGCTTTGCTCAAACGCCATGCCAAAGTCCGAAATGAAGGTGCAAGTGCAACGTGCTTCAACATGATCCCCCCTAGAAAGGTCGCCTGAATCTACCAGCTTCTCGTTGTCGCAGACCCGCATTTTCTCACAAAGTTATGTAATCGTCACCCTCGTCTGTGTGCGCATCTAAGTAAGCAGCCTCAGTGTCATATTAGTTGGGCATACCGCGGATAACGACGAGTTTGCAGTTCAGTTAATATTCCAGTACTCCATTTCTCATGAGTTTGGCCTTCCGAATAACTTCAGTAGATACAACGCCTCGAGCCAGCGTATCTTTAGGACCTAGAAAGTAGGCCAGAGTTCAGAAGCGTGTAACCAATCTTGGAAGAGCCGATGTCGACGCACATACACGAGATTCGACAATAGAGAGGAAAGTGACGAAATTACTTGTTATGACAACATATTCGACTTCAAGTCTCAGAGTTGTATTTAGGAAAGCACACAGGATTTAGGGTCTGCGGCAGGGCAAGTGACGGAGTGATGGGAACATGGCTAAATGCTAGCACACCAAAAGTCTCAGACGACGAGTGGGCGCGGCGACCTCACATCTCGGTCGAGACCATGAAGCTTCTCCAGTCTCGTGACCTCTGCTTGGTTCGGACTGGAGGCAGGAAGGGAAGGTAAGGTTATATATACCTTTTTGTCTACCTCTGGCTAATGCCCTCAGCATGTCTCGTGTTTTGTAGTATGATGTTACTTAAGGGATTCATGTGTATAATTCATATACCTTATCTCCTTCCAAAAGCAGCTGTAGAATTTCGATTGAGTTTCATTCCAGCAATATATGCATGCATCTTCAAGCTACGAAATATATATATATACAAACATGCCTATCTCTCTCGCCATGTCAGTGACACCTCAACCCTCCTAATCTTCAGCAACCCAATCCGTAGCCATCTCCCTCAGTTTAAATTTCTGTATCTTCCCGCTCGCCGTCTTCGGATACTCATCCACCCAAAAGACATATCTGGGCACAAGATGATTACTCAACCTCTCTCGAACCCACTCCCTCACCATGTTCCTCGTCAGTACCTTCTCTCCGTTCACCCCTACATTACTCTCTGCATTCCCCAGCCCCAAATTATCAAGCTCCACCTCCCCCCTCCCCCTATCATCAACACCGACCCTCACACCCTTATGAACAACCACAAACGCCGCAACCACCTCCCCATACCTCTCATCCGGCACGCCCGCCACACTAACCTCACTCACACTCTCCATCTTGAAGACCACATTCTCAATCTCCAAAGGATGGATATTCTCCCCTCCCCTGATAATCAAATCCTTGATCCTGCCCGTGATCTTCACATATCCTTCCTCATCCATCTCCGCCTCATCGCCGGTATACATCCACACTTGTTCACTCCCATCTTCCTGATTAGTTTCAACGACTCGGACTTCAGCAGTTCGGATCGGGTCGTCCCAGTATCCTTTCATAACGTTGTACCCGCTGACGACTAATTCGCCGCGCTGGCCGATGGGGAGGATCGTCTTGCCGTCGGTGACGGAGACGACTTTGGCTGAGACGTGGGGGAGGAGTCGTCCTACACTGTCGACACGTTTGATGAGTGGGTCATCTGGGGTGGTCATACACGACACAGGACTCGTCTCCGTCATTCCATAGCAAATCGTCAAGCCCGTCAGGTTAAGAGTCTTATGTAACTTCTCCATAAGACTGCTGGGAACAGAACTGCCTGCTGCGATGCCGGTTCGTAAGTGCTCGAAACCTTTGTATTCGACGACTTTGTTGGCGAGGAGTTCGAGCTCGGCGACGAACATGGTGGCGACGCCGTAGAGGGCTGTGGCACGCTCTTCCTGAATGGAGAGGAGCGTTGCGGTGGGGTTGAATGCTTCGGAGGGTAGGAGGAGGGCGGCTCCTGTCGTGGCAGTCGCCATGTAGCCTAGGATGGAGCCGAAGCAGTGGAATAAGGGTGGCGGACAGCAGACTATGTCTTGGGGGGTTAGACCCATACGTGTGGCGATGAAGTAGCCGTTGTTGAGGATGCCGGTGTGTGTTAAACAGGCGGCTTTTGGTGTTGATGTTGTTCCTGATGTGAATTGGACTTCGAAAGAGTTAGCACTACTCGCTCGGGTATTGGAGGAGTTTTGAAGGCTGTATTTCAAGTACCCGAATATCAAGCATGGATGAAATCAAAGCCTCTGACAAAGCTCAAAAAGATGAAGTAAAACTCACTATTTATAATATCATCCACCTTCGCCTCCTCCTCCAACACCACTTCCCTCCCTTTCATCCCCCTCTGCTCCTCCAACAAATCACCATACCCAACGGTACACCCCAACTTGCTTATATCCACTCTCCCTTCCGAATTATCTACCAGAATCACATTTTTCAGTGAAGGCACAACCGAAGATTCCACTTTGCTCTTATGCAGATCCGGGCAAATCTGTTTGAGAAGCGTGATATTCTCTCGCGGTTGTTTGAATGGAAGGTTCGTTTCCGTGCTGATTATTAAGTGTGCTGCAGAGAGATGTGAGAGTGCGGCAATGACTTGAGGCGAGTTGAAGGCTGGATTTAGAGGGACCTGAAATGGCTGTTAGCTTTTGTGTACCAAAATCGATGATTTCCAAATGGATTTCGCCAAGGATCCGACTCCTTTTCGCAACTGTTCAAGGTACAAAGCATATCCTCGGGAGAATGCCACCTAACATCCAATCTCGTCCTTCCATCCTGGACCTCTCCCTCCCTCAAGCCTCTCTTGCTCATCTCTCGTCCCTCCTCTCTTCTCCACTCGCCTCAAAACACCACCCAAAATCCCTTCAATCCCGCACCCCATTTCCTCCCACCATCGTCCTACACCCATTTCCCAGTCTCAAATCCTAAAACACAAATCCCAGAATCAAAGAACCAAGAAAAGAAAAATCAACTCACCAACACCGCCCCCACCTTCCAGCACGCATAACTAGCAACCCCACACTCCCACCCATTCCCCAACATAACCGCAACCCTATCGCCCTTCCGCACCCCCCTCTGTCTTAACGCATGCGCCAAAGCCGTACTCCTCTCATCCAACTCTCTATACGTAAGCCGTGTGTCTTGACTGCGGGAGATCAGGGCCGGGCGGTCGCCGTGCGTGGATACGATGCTGGCGAAGTGTTGCGGGAGGGTTTGCGGGAGGAGGGGGGGCTGGGGATGGGAGGTTAGCTTGAGAGGTTTGTGATGGGGGGAAGGGGAGGGGGGAAGCATGAGGGAGGTACCTCTGAAGGACCGACGGCGTAGGAACTCGTTAGGAGAGTCCTTCTCTGTGATGAGGATAGCAGGAGTCGTGGAGCTTCGATTTTCGTCTTTCTGGAGGCCAAAGTAATGCCTATCCCGGCAGCTCTCGAGCTGAAGAAGCTCATTGTCCTCCGCGAGCTCCAACTGCGAAGTTGGCAGATCCGTACCCCGCTCATCTTCACGCTGGTTCCAGTTCCAATTCCAATTCCCGTATACATTGTAGCGAATTCATCCCATAGCAAGAGTGTCAATACGATCCTCAAACCTCATATATAGCGAAGCAAAACAGAGAGAAGGCCATGGTAGGATGAACGAGGAGAACGGGGGATGAATGACTGACTGTTGGGAAGCACGAGAAAGAGAAGAGAGAGAAGTGAAGTGAAGCTCGGTCCAGGGTAGCTCGAACCTCAACCTGACGAAAGCTGTCCCGAGAAATGCGGGGTTGAGCCGAAGACGCGGGGGTGTTCCGCTCCGCTTTCCCCTGATTCTTACTTAACATCAACAGAGGTATCCATCACGAAACATTACTCCATGTTATGTTCTATCTAAAAGCTAACAAAACATCGGTGGGATGAGAAGCTACTTGTCATTATCAGTAATGTCTTTATACAGTAGAGTTTCCGTCGTATAAGAAGAATCTTATATGTGAAAGTTTCGAAGGTACATGAGCAAGATATCCCTGAACACCAAGATCCCTCCCTCCCTCCCCTCCCTCCCATCGCACGACAATTCCTACGTACAGTACGCGAAGACGGGGGACACGGTCTGACGGTCATGGTAACATCGTCTGACGAAGTGAGTATCAACACTGAACACCAATGACGCGAGGAAGACAGGCGTGAGAGGATATCGAAGAGGGATAGAGATACGAATATGACGATCATTTTGTGATGTGATAACAGACACGATACATGCAAACAAGAAAGTGATAGGTCACTCTCCGTGAAAATATTGTGCATCTCCCATCTCTTGCATGTCTTGTCTCTCGGCTTGAATCATAATCGTTGCTTGTCACAGCAGGCTCAGCAGACTGCATGGAGCTGAGCCTGCATGGATGAACAGGTCTTGATGAAGCGTTTGTTTGTTTGTTTATTGTATATCTACATACCTCCCACCTGCCTGTTTGCAAGCCTAGCTGCAGGATCTCCTCTCATTCCCTTGCAGCAGTCAGGAATTGATCACCAAGTAATATGGCAATCTTCTGTATCCATGTCCGACGGGAGCCATTGGAAACCATGCTCTTCGTAAGAACTAGTCCAACAAACGAAAACCAGCCAGACATCCTCCAGGACTCAATCAAGACTCAAAACTCAAAATCCAACAACACACAAGATTTCAGCTCTTGAAAAACTCGTGTTTTCTCTCTTCCTTTTTCTCCTTCCGTCTCCTCCTCCGTTCTCGTCTCATCTCTGTATACTCATATCCTTCCTGCCATATCCCACGTGCCCAATCTGTGCTGTATCCTCGCTTGCCGTTTGTTGCAGGTTGTGAGTAGAGAGGACAAGGACCAGGTGCGCGGGATCGGGAGCGGGATTGCTGTTGCATCCGACGGCCACATCGACCATGCTCTGTTTCCAACTCAAGCTGCCTTCCGTGCTGCGCAAGACAGAAAGCCAGAGTGAGACAGACAAACGCAGCATCGTCCAGGGCAGACAAATGGCGTATTCCGCCATTGGAAAGTGAACAAACCCGAAGAAAACAATGAAAATTCAAGACTCCGTCCCAAGTCTATTTTTTGTACGTGCAGCAAAAAGAAAAGAAAAGCAGAAATCCCTCTCCCATGCTTCCTTCTTTGCTTCCAAGTCCAGCTCAAACAAAAGGAAAGAAAGTATCGAGAACATATTAGGTGGACCGAGGGACTCGGATCGGGATCTTCAACCAGTTCAAGCTTTGACTGGGACTGTGGTTGTTTATGCGCCGCTTATGCAAGTGAATTTGAGACCTCGTACGCCGTGGAATGCAGTAGGAAAATGATGGTTGTTTTGTCGTAGTGGGTGATGAAAAATGTACAGTGAAAGTATTCAGAACGCGTTCTGGCGAGCTGTTCATAGAGGCTTGTTCTTGTTGTTAGGATCGTTTGGATCGTTGGTTACGCCAATGTGTCGAAGGTGGTCTGGTTTCCATGTACCTGCAGATGTTAGTTTTGCTTCGAGCTGAAGCGGGAATACATACCTTCGAACTCATGCTTGACAAAGGCCATTGGGTGGTCGTAATCTTCGGCCCCCATTTGCTGGACCCCAGGACTGAAACTGGTGATAGGTAGAACAACCACGTCTCCTACAACCTTTGCAGCAGTCATTCCAGTAAAATCCCTCCAGGTGATATTCTTTTCGCTCTTCGAAGTATCGTAGTACTTGGGATCGTTCATGAAATCAAAGATCACGTCCGTCCAAACAGCGGGGCCAGTATACTCAATGACCTTATTATCCTTGAATCCCTTCAACGTTCCCAACTTCTGCTTCTTCAGCGTCTCCTCCGTAATATTGGCAACGATGTTCCGCAGAACAGGATGCCCAGGCTTCGATTGAATAGTCCACTGGCAGAACTGGATCCGTCTCGAATACCACTCCGCCCAATCCTCACGGTCAGGATCCGCCTCAATACCAACCACCAATCCAACCGCATCTCTAGGCACAGCTTCCGGCAACCACTCTGCAGCCGACTTCAACGCATGCGTGTCGATATCCGAATAGATCCCTCCTCTGGCCAGCAGAATCAGGTAGCGGAAGAAATCAGCCTTCAACACAGGCAATGGCAACGCCGCATACGCCTCCAACACCTCTGGCACACTCGAGTATAGATGTCTCAACAAGTGCACGGCGACCTGATCCGTGATGACCTCATGTATGAATCCCGGGTGCTTCTCACTCCACGACGCCTCAGCCGGTCTGAAGTTCTCCCCGAATTCTCCAGACGCCGGCGTGTACTTCCATGTCTGCCAGATGTAGGCTGGGAATTTGACCTCCACGTCGTATGGAAACTGGTATGCCAGCTTGTCTTTTAATGAGGCGCGCGACATGTCCATCAATAGCTGCTGACCCCCTGCTTGCTTCTTAGGCAGCCTCTCGCCTGAGCTTGATACGGGTGTCTTTTGTGTGTAGCCTGTCTGGGTGGTGTGTTCGGAGGCGTACCGCGAGTCGGAGGTTTGGGGAGGTAATCGATCGGCCGGTGATGTTGTGTGTGATCGAGTGACAAGGAATAGCATTGTTATGAAGCAAGCAGCTCCCACGAGAGCTCTCCGGAATGTTAACATCGTGTGCAAGCAATTGACAGCAATGCCGTCCGCGGGATTGAGAGAAGGAAAAGGAGGGAAGAAAGCTCAGTTCCTCGTGGAACGCCGGCAGATGATGATTAAGAATCGGAGTCGTAGTATTGTTGGAGAATGAAGAATTGAAGTTGTTGAATTGGTAGGAATGGGTAAAAAGTCAGGCAGGGGAAACGGGGACTCTTCAACGCCAAGGGAAGGCAAGGCTCTGCGTGGATGCCCAGGTGTGTTTCAAAAGTCGATCGTTTCGCATTCAACGGGTAGGAGAGCGCTGATCGCGTACAAGGGCCAGTGCAATTACGTCGACGGGGCAGAATTGACGGGGCGGACGCGGACGGGGACAGACGGTCGGGGTGTCAGTTGCATTCAATGCCGTGCGCCGTCAAAAAATGCTTGTGCGTGCGTGCGTGGGATGATGCTAATTGCTGGCTGGACTTTTTGAGGAGGAAGATGTTGGTGATTTAAAGTTGACGAACGGAATGTGATGAGGGAGAGTTGACTTCCAACTTCCCAGAGGTAAGGTAAAGTAAAGGCAGGGCAGGGCAGGGCAGGGCAGGGCGAGGCAAGCAAGTAAGGTTATCGTGTCGAGGAAAAGGGAGCTTCTGCTTTTGGTCCAGCCAGGGGTGACAGGTGCAGGTGGGTGACGAAGCTTCAAACCAGGGAAAGTCGTTCGCCCAAGTCTTCAGGAGACTCCACTGTACTGCAGACTACAGTGCGCTGGATACAGGTGTCTATTGCTCGGATTGCTCCACCATGCATCTATTCGGAGTACGCTGGGCTGGCACGCTGGAGGCTGGAGCTGAGCTGTGAAATGCCTGTAAGCTTTAACTGGCCAACAAGACCTCCTCTTAGCCTCAACCTTCCTCTCTTCTTTCCGCCTCCTTACGCCTCGAGCCCTCAGGTCTTACGCTGTCGGTATTGCCGCAGCAGTCAGAACGCAATCCTTTCTACGCAACGCACACCGTCAGCTTATTTTTTTCATTCTCTTGCTCTAAAGGTAGCGAACTGGAATTTATCCCTCCCTCGCCTGCTACAGAAACTGTAATGCAGGTATTTAGCCTGACCTGACCTGGCCTGGCCTGCCATCCATCAATTATTCAACCCCGAGAATCTGGTAACCTAGCCCGCATTGCGACCACTGAAACCCCAAAGAAATAAAAATACACACACCTCGCTTGCCAATAATGCTGTCTGTCTGTCTTGTCTGGCACTGGGCAGTCTTGCCTGAAGTTCGAAGGGATGAGCCTACACGACTCGAACGTTCGGACGAAAAATGGCCCTGCCCTCAAGCACTGCACGTGTCGGGTGAGATATGCTGTCGAGAGATTCGCAAGCTCTGCTTGACGTGCTCTGCTTCACGTCAAGATTCAAGACTCGAGACTCAAGAGATATGGCGGCTCTTTGACTTGTTGGTCTGGTACGGGGATATCTGGGGGAAGTCCAGTGGTCTTGTATTTATGCGTCTATTAACATCAAGAAGGCTTGTTACAGTACTACTGGCCTGCTACAAATGACATGCAGTGCACCAGCACCAGCACCATCATATGCATATGCAAATCCGACCTATGCGAACCAGTAGACATCGCATTTCCACTGACTATCATCGCTCCGGCGTTTGAAATCTAGGGATTGCACCATAACATAAACAGACTAAAAGCTTCTTGCATGTGCTAGATGCCTCGCCGCGTAATCCACCGACAGATACCGCAAGTAAGACTTGTCATCGTCAAGTCGACACCTCTACGTAAACTCAAAAATAAACATGAGGTTGCGTAACGGAAGTAACGTAAGTTTCAATTGACATGACAGACAACCGGAAGTCTAGATCTGTAACGGTCGTAGCTCTCTCCCTGGATAAAGCATGATGTTGCGACGAGCGAAGCTTTTTCCAATATATCTCTGACGGAACGACAGCTGCCCGCCGGCCCATTCCCATCCATCCACCTCGCTTCGAGCTCGCCTCACAAACTAACCTACCTAACCTTCGGCACCGACTTCAAAGTCGAAGTGTTGCGATTGACTGAAAATCTGATATCGGACCGAAGCTACGGACTAAAAGATCTACGAATACAAGCCAAGCAAGGACTGGAATGAGGCTTTAAATAAATTGCGCGATACGAGCAATTAGGTTTAGGTTCAAGGTTCAACTAGAGGTGTTCTTCGCTTGCACGTCGGTCGGCATTTTGATGTCTTATCGATAGATACGATGAAATGCCGTACGGGGAATGACCTCATTCCCTACTCCACGTGGGAGGACACTTGGCATTTCGAGGTTTCCTCATCCTGGCCTTGCAAAAAGCGTCACTACTCACCACTTCGGGATATCCATTGGACCGATCTCTTTTCTCTCACATTGACCTAGCTTCGCACAAAGATACCAAAGCAGCATCACTTGTACACCTTCAATGTACATCCTTTCTAATCACCTCACTACAGTACACCGCTCAAATCTCAACCCAACCATCCCATGATCGGCTGAATAATCTCACGATGTCTCACAGCCGCATCCCCTCCGAATCAATCCCACCCAACCAATCCTTTCAAACCTCCCGATCATCCCTCCGACATCCGGAGTCTCTCGACTCTCATTATCCACAGATCTACAGTTAGTACAACGAACCATTCGCACCCTGATTTGTCCCTGACTATCATTCCAACTCGGAAATTCGATGTCAAATGAATCCCCTCCTTCCAAGTCCAAGCACAAACAAGACCTCCAAAGATATACTGAAAACAAGTCAATAAACCTCCAGAATCCATCACTTCAATTCACTTTTCGACTTCTACGAGTACAAATCATAGCCCATAACTACGTTATCCCATCACATATCCCTAAATAGATACCAGAAACAAGAACAACAGATATCAAATCCACATACCGTAGTAACACGACGTCAGTCCAAGACACCGCACCCCTTCCCCCCACCCACCCACCCACCGACGATCAAACAAACCCCTAATAATAAATTTAACATCCGATCACCCATCATCTATCTCAAATCTCAAATCTCAAAATCTTATCTCTGCTGATCTTATATCCCTCTCAAAACTGCCGAGAGAAACCTTGACTCAAACCCCTGTCCCTCTCTCTCCCTGTGCCCGGGAATTCTCCATACGTTCATTCATGCTTCCCTTTTCCTTTTCAACCATCCCTTCCTCGGCTTACTGCACTTCGACACCGAAAATAGGGGCTTTGCTTTGGGTTTCGTGAGAATTGATGATCATGGGCTCGTGATATCGTTTTCGTGACGAAAAATTAGGCTTTTGTTTATCTGTGTGAGAGAAGGGCTTCTAGACGAAGTCCACAATTTCATTGTAAATCCGTTCCTGGGAGGTGAGAATGAGTTCTGGGTGTCACAAATAAGGCAGCATTTCAGACTTGAGTTGAGTTTAGTTCAGCCCAAGTCCCCACTTCACCGTACCTTATCGAGATGGGACATGGTAAGGTACTGTAGGTGAAGAAGAGGGGTCGGCTGGCTCTCTCGCTTAGGATGTCAACAGTGACCGACCACTAGATGAGTCTTCGATGACCAAATGATAAAGGAGCCGTAAATCAACGAACGTCGTATTCAGGATCAGGTCTATCTACAATCACTTATCCCAGTACTCCAAGCTTTACATCAGAATCTGGAGGTGAATCCTCTATCCTGCTGCTAGTCTATACCCTCAACCATAAACCACCCCTGCTTCCAATCGAGATATTGCCGCAGTATCGACCGCGCGACCTGTGGCTTCGGGTAGAAATTCCCATAGCGTGATCGGATCCTCCTCTCCTCTTCTTGAGTATACCAAAATATACAAATCTTCATCCATACCCCCTCTGCCTCTCTATCACTAGCCAGCAGATTCCCGTCTCCTCTCCACCCCTCCCCAACCCCAGATCCCCATGCGTAACGCCACCACCAACACCATGCAAAACCTTCGCTCACTCAACCCATACATGTATCGATAACCTTTACAAAGCATCAATCCCCTCCACGCTGTCCTCAGCCTCACTGGCCAGCTCACTTTTCTATTCTCTTCTCTTCTCCCCTCAACAAATCCAGATTCCCAAAGCACACACTTACAATGCCATGCCCGGACCCATTTAATCAAACGCCCACTAGACAAACACAACCAACCCTCCAGCATCAAGCATCCTATGAAGAATCATCTAACCGCGCAACAAATCTGCTAACCGCAAAATGGTGCAGATCATAATACTTCAGATTCAATCTCCAACTCAGCGCCCACTCATTCCAACCTCCCAACCTATCGTCTCGTCTTGTATCGACAGAAGGCCGATCGAGGAGTGCACGGTTGACTGATTGCAGAAACGCAGTTAGGGCATACTAAACTGATCTGGCCGAGATGGGAAATGCAGAGGTCTATGAGATCAATACCTTTCTATTTCTCTCTCTTATCTGTAGACCACCGCGTGCGGATACACTTCTCAGAACTACCTTGCTATATACACGAGTGTTACTTCTCTCCACGGTAGAGCTTTGCCGTCACTGAGGTATTCTTTGACTTGTTCCTTGTAAGAATACAACTTTCCTCACGCGGGTTGCTTCATTTCAGAGGGTTTCAGATCCCGGCGTTAGGGAAGAAGAAGTCGACTTCTTCTTACTCGACTTTACAGACAGGCGTTAAAGAGGAGGGAGATTGAAGGACCAACGGTGTTCGAAAGCTGTGTTCTAGGTATTCACTTCGTTTGTGATGCGAAGATGGGAGGGAAGCGGTGCACATGGCTTTCACTGCCCTGCCTCCGATAGAAGAATTTGTTCTGAATTGTGTGGACATCGCTTTGACAGAGAATAAATATTTCCGCTCAGAGCAATATATGTCGTGACGAAGACAGAACAGTCGGCAACCTCCCCGAGGACAAGTTCCAGAGATGGGGAGAATCGAAGAAGAAAAGGTGAGGGTAAGAACTTGAAGGGCGAAAGGACGAATGAAGATCGTCTATCCTTACAACTACCCCGCGATCTTTAGCCAGTCACGTTTACAGTATTTCTTTCCTCTCTTCCTTCCTCGCTCGCTCGTTCGCTAGAAGGAAGTCAACATATAACAAACAAAATCTCGCTAGCGAATACTCCAGCACAATACAAGCTTCCAAGCCAGCTGAGCGGGATAGGGTATCCAAAGCATTACATTGTCTTTTCCGCGTATCTAGAAACAATCGCGACTTTCAACTCATTGCTTCATCTCTACACAACAACATAAATCAAATTCCTCGTATAAATTCTCAAAACAACCCGGCACCAACCGCTCCCAGAACGAGCGCCGCAATAGCAACCACACTCGACACACTCCCTCTGCTCAAACGTCCACTCGATGGCGTCTCAGTAGGAGCAGCCGATTCCGTAGGTGTACTTGGCGATCCGGTGCCATTAGGTTGGGTGGAAACAGTGCCGTTGGCATTCATGATACGCGAGACGAGAGTGATATTGACAGGTGATTGCGACTCGATATAGCCGGTCAGGACTTCATCTTGCGTATCGAGGATGCTGAAAGTGGTTTTCTTCTGGAAGATGTTGTCTCCGCCTGTGGATTCCAAGATTAGCACAAGTACAAATCCAAGTCACTATAAAAATGGAGATGACATGGGAGGGAGTGGGAAAAGGAAGAGAGCAAGCAACATACCACCAGCCAAAAAGTCCAACGTGACAACATTATACGTCTCCTCCCTATCGAGCGGCTCACCACCAACATTCACACTCACCAACTTACTCCCATTCTCCGCATTCGAGTTATACGTAATCTCAATCCCATCGCTAACCTGAATGATACTCGTGACGGTCTTATCATTATACTGGTTGATACCAGTATAGACTCCCTCGAGCGTATTCCACAACTCCTCGCCATCAATCTCGATCTCGACGATTGCGTTGCCGAATGGGAAAGAAGTGAGGACTTCGCCACGCGTGATGGGTCCTTCGTCGATAGTGGCGCGTACACCGCCGGAGTTGATGAGTGCGAAGTCGGCGGTGTTGGATTGGTTGAGGCGGTAGGAGAGCATGGCGTCAGCCATGAATTGGCCAAGGAGACATTCGCTGCGGCGGCAGGTTGTTTGATCGAGTTCGACGTTCGACATGCCGACTTCTTCAGCGGCAAAAGCCTCGAAAGGTCCGCGCCATGATTCGATTTGTGCTTGAAGGTCGGGGTCTTGTTCGGTGGTGTTGGTGAGGTGGATGGGTGCGCCGTGGTAGGCGAGGATTTTGCCGGATGGGTCGTAGGTCACGTCGATGTATCCGAGGTATTCTCCCCATCCTGTATTCCAGTCAGCTTATTTCCTCTTCGCATTGTATATTGGCGATTGTGATCTGGATAGAACTAACTATATCTACGTCATATGTTAGTTTTTGTCTTGACATGATTAGGGATGTTTGTCAACTTACGCAGTAACAATAAACACCTCATCACCATCCTTATTCGTCTTGATCGTAGGATAAGCTCCAGCAGCGCCAGTGAAGTTACCCAAAGGCGTATGAGAGTGGCCTCCCATAATAAGCTGGAGCCCAGTAGTAGCCTCAGCAAGCTTCTGATCCTCCTCACTAGATTACAAATCAGCAAACCATTTCCAGTCGAAAGTTTATGCCACCCCTTGCTCATCGCTTAACTACCCGAACCGAGTAGCTTTCCAAACAAACATTGGAGGGGAGTCGAGACAGAAGACGAAGTGTGTAGGAATATACGTACTATCCAATGTGCGTAATAGCCGCAATCCTCGTAATGTTCGTGGTACTCTTGATCAGATCAATTGTATTCTGCACCGCCTCGATCGCATTCGAGAAAGTCGTTCCTGGGCCGGAGCTCGAAATACTAGGTGTATCCTCCGTGGTGACACCAATGACGGCAAGCTCATATTGGGGATAGATATGGAAGGGTTTGATGGTAGCATTCAGGATGCTGTTGTTGGATTGGATATTGGCGGAGATGATGGGGAAGGTGAGATTCTCGAGGAAAGCACCGAGCTTATCTGGTCCGCCGTCAAACTCATGGTTTCCGAGTGTCATGCCGTCGAAGCCCATTTGATTGAGTGTCTCTGCGATTTTCTCCCCACCGTAATAGGAATAGAAGAGTGTGCCCTGAAAATCAAGGTTAAGAAGTTAGAGGCCATCAGTTGAAATGGAGAGACGAGGAGGCGGATTGTAAGACGAACCTGGAATTCATCGCCAACGTTCAGGAACAAGCTGTCATTATGTCCCTTTCTCGACTCCTCAATCACAGTCTTGACTCTAGCATAGCCACCGAAGCATCCCAGTGTCTTGTTCGTACAATCCGTTCCCGAGGCACGGAACTCATCTAAATGAGCATGGACATCGTTGATGTGGTAGAAAGCTGTCAATTGAGTCAGTATTTCCAATTTTGCTTTCCTGCTGTCGCGGACTCACAGATATTGTAATTCCCCTGCTCATCAATAAACCTCTTCCCCAAATTCCTCTTACTATGCAACGAATCCTCCTGTATCTGCTCAGAAGCAGACGCAGCAGCAACCAGCAACGCCGACGCAACAAATGCCGATCTAGTCGATGTCGAGAACTTCATTTTCGCGATTCCTACAAGCAACTTTCTCAAATCCTCAATTGCAACAAGAACAGAGCAAACCACGAACAACCGCAGAAACAGCGCGTTCGCAAAATATATATATCCCATCCCCAAAGTTCCTCAGCCTTCCCATCCCACCTACCACAGCCCGCCATCCATCGAGCTTCCCAACTATCTCTCCCATCCCAGTCAACCCCCCTCTTGGCAACCACGCTGCACCGAGCATCATCTCCGTTCCCATCACTCTTCGCCCCAGCACCTCAATCCAGGACAAAGGGTTCTCTTCTGAGACCAACCAATCACCGCTTTAGAAAGCAACAGCTCAATTCCATCGCTCCAGGGAAATTTCACAGAATCGGTGCTTCCGCGCTTGGCAGATACGCAGCCAAGAAAGGGCCACTATCGCACGTGTATGCCACCTGCCTATTCAGTCGTCTGTCTCCTTCAAGCGGGCTGTCTTTGTCTCTTTATCCCCCTGACTCCCTGAAGGTCAGAACTTTCTCGCCTCTGGGTCTCCCCGCACTTCGCCGGGTGTGTGTGGTTGTTTTGATGGAGGCCAATCAGATGGGCATGAGGAGCTTGAGTGGCTATCGGGATTTGCCTCTGGATGCAAGGCTGAGAGGGTTTGAGTGTTTTGGAACAGAATGGACAGGTACAGGTACAGGTACATCTTGGTAATTGTAGGGCCTTTGTACTGTATTAGTGTCGCATCACACACAGTGTAGTCTGCTGCATCAGAACTATAGATCCTACCTAGAAATCCCCGCCTACTGAAGTCACTCAAGTATTTCGCCTCTCATCCAATCTCAAATCTTCCCACTCCTCTCCTCTCCTCTCCCACCTCTGCTCCCTCACTCCTCGATACCAAAACCAAACAGCAACAAACATATCCAACCCCGACATCCGGGCACATCCTATCACTCCCTCCGCCCTCACACCCGGAGTTCTCCTCCCTGCCTCTCCCAACCCTTCACCCTCCTTCCCTTCCAGTCTCCCCTCCCGCCGCCTCGTCCGTCCCGCCAAGTCCTCCAAGGCGAGCCAAGCAGCCAAGGCAACCCGTCCGCTACGCAATCATCACCTACCAGCTGCCTACCAGCTACCGTCCCATAGATAGTGAACCTGATGGACCCAACTACCAGCCTCACGATGATGCCTGAAAGACCTACCATTGGCCAGCCACAACGAGTAGGTTTATCGCTACACGTGGGAAGAAAGTTGACTTTTCGGAGGAGAGAACCAGGATGGGGAAGCTTCGGTCTCGGACTCGGATTGCGATCAGACGAAAGCTGGGTGAGTGAGTCCTCGGTTTAGATAGTAGACATCACTAGATAAGGACAAGCGATACCGGTCAAGTATTAAGATGAGTGAAACATGTCAAGAGGAGAGCGTGAATATCATGAATGTCCTGAATTCAAGTTACGCCATGCGAAGCTAATCAAATATACATTATCCCTATCGCGAACCTGCTTCTTGCTCCAGCGCAAGTAAACAGATACAAGTGCAACCAACTCCCGCTTCTTTCCAATCCTTCATCTAATAAACGACGCTTCAACACCGACGCTGCAGACTATTTGCTCCCAGTAACCTAGCTCAGAAGCCTTTCTTCCTGCACCCAACTCAATAGCCACAACCCA
Organism: Cadophora luteo-olivacea; assembly: GCA_026120085.1. NCBI lineage: Eukaryota > Fungi > Ascomycota > Leotiomycetes > Helotiales > Ploettnerulaceae > Cadophora > Cadophora luteo-olivacea. The sequence goes on from JALRMC010000009.1 coordinate 584,397, forward strand.
GTACCACAGACAGAATATTACTCATTTCACGATGACACCCCTACTCTACGGAGAAGTCAGCTCCCAGCCCAAGCAGCGCATACGATAGGACAGAAAAAATGTTATGTGAATAATGAAAGTCCTGTACGTGCATGTTGGCTCAAGGTTGAGCGGTCTTGGTATGGGCGAGCACAGATGTGACGGGTCCTGTGAGGGAAATCCTGGCGAGTGCTGGAGCGCACGATCCACAAGGTAGTCCAATCAGTGGAAGCAGGAAAGAGAGAAAATATCGCGACCATGCCTGTTGGCCTCACGACATGGCTGGCATGAATCCCTGGATCATGGGATACGGTTGAACATCCCGGAAGACATCTGAAATGGCCGTAAAGGAAACCGTATGGCTTTTGACCCTCTGAGTGATAGATGAGCAGACATTGACGTTGTGCTTTGGGAGAGCTCCTTGACATGCTGGAGGTATACCTTCATATTTTTTCTGTTCTTTTCTTTTGTGGCTGGTCAGCCTCTTTATGCAGGCGATAGAGCTGCCAAGTAGATAGCTTGGCCGAGATGTTGAGCAGCGATTGGGCGTTGGAATAGACGATCGAATCCCAAGATTGAATCCATGAGGGTGCAAAGATATGCTATCCGGCTGTCCAAGAGGATATCCAACGGCTTGAAATCCACGGTATTTCCAGGAGACTCCACTGTATCTATGAGTGATGAGCGCGTCAAGCAAGTCAGTATTGTCCATGGTCAATCGATGTCCAGTTGGTAATCCCATCTGGAAAGAGGAAATGATGGATTGAAAAGCTTCCAGTTGATATGGCCTGTGTGGAGTATATACAAACTCCTCGTCGTCCTGCTGCCTGGTCGGATGCAATCGCGCTTTATCGAACTCAAAGTACCCACCACAAAAGTAGGAAATTGTAATAGGTAAATCCAGGCGGTAGGTCCAGTGAAGCAAACGATCCAGGCAGCAGGTTTGAGGGTAGTCAAGGAAACAAACAGAAAATCAAAGCCATGGAGCGCCCCAACGGCCTGTACAATGCAATTACTAATGCACTTGATAGCAGAAACCGTGCAAATCGTAACCTTCATTCTCCCATGGTCCTGGTTCGTAAAGACATCAAAGGCAGCTACCACTGCATCCATATGGCCGATTTATCTCCTCGTGAAAGAAGGTCGAGCGTAATCCGAACACCGATCCGAGTCCTAAAGCGTGTTCGCAAAGGACAGAATGTGGAGTCCAACTTGGTAAGGAGACCATCCTAGATCTGGAAATTCCGACACAAGAGTGCAATCCTGCGACTCGAGAAAGTCTGATAAAACACTGTGAAATGCCCTCTAAAATGGTCTGGGTTCCATGACTGGGCACGCGTCCGGCAATAGTCCAGACAAGTTCAAGGAATCCCAGGAATAGAAGCTAATGAAAAACGCCAGTAATGCAAGTCGATAGCCGGTCCTCCTGATGCGGTATGCATAGACAAATTCAATGGAAATGGAAATCCTTAGCGGCGACCACTACGGTGATGTCTGTCACGGACGTCTGGGTCTCTTTCACGTTCACGTCTGGATGACGTGTTGGAAGTGGCCGGAATATTGGAAGATGAAGCCAGAGGAGGTTGGCTGCTGTAGTCCTGGTATTGCCGGCTATCATATGCGTCCTGAGGATCATAACCTGAGGCACCTGAAACGGGAAGGACTAAAAAGTTAGACACTAATCTTTTTCGAACAGAGCACTAAGAAATCGACAGGTATGTGTACGCACCCTGCCCACGACCATAGTAGGGATCGTTTGGCTGTGTGGGATATTGTTGCTGGGCTTGCGCAGCCGCTGGTCCAGGTTGGCTAGAATAATAGTTACTCCTAGAATCAGGCTGTTGCTGATATGATGGGCTTGGTGCATATTGATTGCTCCTTGGGACATTGGCTCCAGACGAAACGACAGGCACACGCGAACGCTGGTCAGCTACCAAATCTGCTCCAGCGTAATAATTGTTATCCTGAACGGCATATACAGGCTGGGCATATCCTCCACCGGCCGGCTGGCCATAGGACTGCTGTTGGTACTGTGGACCACTGTCATATACTCCCTGTACTGCTGGTGTTGGAGCAGAAGAATATCCTGGGTTTGCTCCTGGCACTTGCTCCGTGGGACCATAGTATTGCCTGGACTGATGTGTGGTGGAATCACGGTATCCCACTATAGGTGTGTTAGATTTTCGAGCATTACCGTCCGAGTCTCGCATGGAGATACCATTTGAAGGTTGGCCTCTTGAAGCGGTAGCTCTCCGCTCAGCTTCCCATCTATCAGAATCTGCCTTTAGATCTGCGATCATAGCCTGTTGTTGAAGGATTAGTGAAGATCTTGTGAGAGTTAAGGGTGCAATATTACGGTCGTGAGGTTTCGGTAGGCGGTGATGAAGTAGCCCGTCTGTACTTGTCGAGTTACAGGGTTCTAGAGAGTCGTTAGCATGATGCGACGAAATGATAGGTGCATCTGCAGAGGCCTACCTCGTAGTTGCCCGGTCGTACGAGAGCATCGTTCCCAAGATAACGGCAGATGTCGGCCGTGATGACCTCTCTGTCGATGCCATCTTTGGGAACGAAGTACTCATTCGTACGAGCCGAAGCCGCTGCTGCGCGTCTATCGCGTTCTCTGTTGTCTCTGCCCGACATGATTGAAGAGGTCGATGGAAGAGTGGTGAGGAGAAAGAAAGGAAGACCACGAAGCAGGAAGCAGGAATAGATGGACGGATGCAAATCACGTAGACCACGGCAGCCTTGGGGACAGGACAGTGTGGTAGTACAACGATCTGGGGGGTGGAAAAGGAAGAAAAGCCTGGAATGGAAAATCCAACGTGGAAGAACCGGAATGATGGAGGGGGCGGGGGAGCCTCGAGTGAAATAGGTCCAGCGGCGTGCCTCCTGTGGTCTGGTCGGTCTGGCCTGGCGCTCCTGAGTGGGTTGATGGTCCTATGGTCCTGTCCAATTATCCGGAACGGTGAGTCCAAAGGGTAATGCACGAGAGAGCAGCTGAGGGGCGGGGGTGGTTGCTCGCTCTGTTGTGATGTGGCCGTGTCAGAGGATGGGTTGAGGAGGATGCTGAGTGGTAGAGAAGTGCAGATGCAGGTGCAGGTAAGGTAGAGAGACTCTGAGAGGTGGGCACGGGGCAGTGGTGGAGGATCCCAAGAAGAAGCAGCGGCAAACCTTCACTGTGCACTGGTCCCAAACGGGCCTGGGTGGTGCCGCTTTTACAGATGCACAGTCACGCGTGGCGCTCAGCGGTCGCTGCTTTTACGCACGGTTCGCCCACTGTTCAGCTCAGATTCCAGCCTTTCAACACTTTTCAATAGACACCGGCTCGAAAAACGGGTGTGCGGGCTGCTAGCTATGAAGCTATCAACATCAATATCGCAAGGGACTCCGTGGTTGGGCTGGCACTGACAGTAGCACAACAGCTAAAGATTCCGAGATTGTGGAAAGACGCCGGTGAAATGCGTTGCTTTGAGGATGGTATTTTTGCTCCGGGTGGTACGACAGCAGTAGTACAGTAGTAGAGCACAGTGCAGTGCAGTACAGTACAAACAGTTCTGTATACGTGTATGTGTGGTGGGGTTTGGAGGCTGATGAACAGAGAAAATTCTCAATCGAAACGTCAAAAGCCGTGGCAGATAGTTCGGTACTTATGGAAGGGGAAGATGTATGAAAATTGGACCTTCACTCGAACTTTCGGGCCATGGGCTCCCAACATCAGATCCAGGTCCTGGCACAGTCCCAGTCCCAGTTCCAGTGCCAGGCATAGGCAGGCTGGCCGTAGAGGGCAATTCTCCAAGTTCCAGATCCCAACCATAGCTCTCCAGTCAATTGCCCGCGCGCCATGCTCGTCAATCATCACTCACTATCTGCTTCATCAGAAAGAACCAACCTCCTAACATCTGCACTCTGCAGTCTTGCGGATCCTTGATGCATTGTTCTCAAGAATCGTTTGGTGCTGAGCTTCTGACCGCTACTACCTGTACTGCGGTAACCCTTCTTACTTTCCTGCGTCCTGCACAACGTTGGCAATCTCTGAACCAGAAGAAAAGCGAGCTCAACTTGTTGCTAGGGCTGATGTTCGGAACTGCAGGTTTGCCTTTCTCCTGACCTCAAGAAGAGACAGAGATTCACAGATTAGACTTTTGTTTCATTTCAAAGAATTTCATGCTACGTAATTGTATAAACTTCGTCTGAAGCTGTTGCCGCCGCTTGCCCTGGATCATTTTTGGGGGGTCTCGCGAAGCGTTTGGCAATGGCACAGCAGCCAGAAACGGCGTGGGAGGTCGCAAAATGTGGCGGCCGAGGGTTGGGTAGGCACGCATCGCATCCCAGCCTAATCATGCCCAACTCGTCACAGGTCCACATTCTGATTCGCTGATCTATTCGGCAAGACAATTCCTGCCACCTTGACTAAAAACATCGTCTGGTCGCCAAAATTGATGCGGCTGCGAAAAACATATTCTCGTGGAAGTGTCGTGTCAACCTCGAACGTCAGGTGTCGTTTGTTGATCGATCATGGAAGTTTGACTTTTGTGCGCCTACTTATCAGCTTGTGATGATTGAGTAGCTCGGGAGGAGAAGAGATTTGCTGATCGAAATATGCAGCATCTCTTCACTCATATCAGTCTTTCAAAGCAGCGTTCCCAGGTGGCAATAACAGTGTACTCGGCTGCCGATTGTCGCTGTATGAGGCACTTGGATCAGCACAGGTGGACTCTTTAGCTTCCTGCTTCTCGTCCGATCTGACCCAGAAAACGCATCAACGTATGGAGTCAGATATGCATGTCCAGGGAAGAAATGCCACTCAATATCTTCGCAAGTAAAAAGTGCATATCCCCGGTGTACAGACCATGAACTTGCAGATCGGATCCATGAATGCCCTGTGCTCAACCCGCATTCTTTGCATGAACAACACTTGAATAGCTGCGAGACTGGATCCGAACCTTGAGGTTCTGTTCTGGAAAGTGCCAGGTTTGACAGGCCAATTGGTGCCGGGTACAAACTCACCCCAAACAAGCGTTGGCACGTTGATAAAAATCGCCGTGGTGACTTCCTAGCTGCTGATCCGGGTCGATTCCCGTCTTTGAGAGGCGACATGGCAAGACCGAACTTGTGGCACCTCACGATAGGACGAAAACGCGGTGAGTATAAGACGAGGTAACCTGGTTGCCCTATCATCCAAAAGCCAGCTTGCTTTGTCCTTTCTCTGGTCTTCCGCGACCCGCCTTCTTTTTACTCAAATTCACTGATGGCTTCTTACTGGCGGCTGACGTCGAAGGCTTCGAAGGCTTCGAAGGCTGACCAGACCGTCCTCGATCTTCGTCGTGAAGATCTTTTGCAAAATGCCAGTCCAGGTGATTTTGTAAATCATCAGCAGACTCAAATGCTTCATCGCAACGGCTACACATGTAATCTGTGACATGTCGTTGTTGAAGGGCCGGTGTGCCGGTGGCAGAAATACTTCTGAGGTACGCTGCAGTTGCCTCGTGGGAAGCAGGCAGCGAGATTGATGCCCTTTGGTATGCCTCTTCTGCATCGGCCAAAGGCGTATCACCGGCTAAGTTTTGGGAACCAAAGTCGTCATCATGTTCTCCAGTGCTTTCCGTTTTGGCGAAGAACTTCTTGATACCCGACGATGTATCGATACGCCGCCTTTTGTCAGGTCTTTCTGAGCCACTCTCGCCTGCACTTGGTTCTCTGGCATCTGCTTGCAACGCTTTAGCTTCATCACCTTTCACCAAGAATGCTCCGATTCCCATGTTTCCTGATATCCCGTCCTCGAAACCACCAACACTGAGGCTCAAATTTGCACAAGGCCAGACCCTGCCCTCCAATATGATCTGACCTAGAAGATTCTTAGCGAGCTCGTAGAGGCCCACTTCGTCTATCTTCTTTCCAGAAGGGATAGGTCCCTGTCGGCTTTTCGTCTGACCACCTTGACGATGATGCAGATTGATAGTCTTCGGCCTTCGCTTATTTTCTACCACGCCTTCTTCTACCAGCCTCGAATATATGTCGGCAGCGAAAATCCGAAGCCATCGATTAGCTTGCTCAGGTGTGTTTATGCTTGGTCTGAAGGATTTCGCGGAAAGCATAGACTTTATTTGAGTCCGAGAGTTGACCTAGCCACCGAGTCAGTATCTGCATTGAATCTCAGCCCTGACCTGAATAGCCTGGTCATCAAAAGGAACGCATCATACTTCGCTCGAGTCTTTGCCGCGAATAATCGAATGGACCCATGTGCCTGTATCGTCTCCAAGTTTCTGCTTAAGCTGTTCTACTGGAACAGGTAGAAGATCGCTCACTGTGTCTGTGTTAAAAGCCTCGGTCATACTGTCTCCTAGTTTACCACCCAGACCGCCTATAATAGATCCAGTCAGAACATTAACCCGATAGAAAGCAGAACGTGGGACATCCTTACGTATCTTGGTGAACTTAAAGTCGGAGAGAAACTGCTGAACAGCGCGATTACGAATTATAGTCTGCTGATTGGGTTTTTTGTGAGCTGAGCCCAGCTTTGCCAGCATCTTGTTTTGCGCAATCCCGGCCGAACAGGTATACTTCAGATTGTCTCGAATAGCGGCGCGAACTTTTCGGACGATTTCAGAGCCTATCAAAATAGCTACATCATCCCAGTCGGGGTCGTCTTCCTCGGTTTCGTTGACATCCAAGTCAACAAGAGCGTCGGCTTGCCAGTCGAGCCTAGATGATGATCGGCATTAGCACATCCTACCTAGCCCATACCCATCAGACAAAGTTTTGAGCTTGCTGAATTTGACGGTGCCTGACCGAACCTGACATGTCATGGTCATCCTGGAGGGGGATCGTCTGGATTGAGGAAACCCGGGAGAAGGGTGCTTGACAAGAGAGTACCAGGATGGAGCCTGCCGGTCAGGTTCTGTCCTACCCGCGTCGCGTGAACAGCAATCTTGGGAGCTGACTCGACTCACGCAGGAACAAAAAAAAGCAAACTTACACAGTGGAGGGCGGTAAAGGCAAAAATTCCATGGGATCATCGTAAGGAGCTGGGCCCCGAAGCTCCTCGTATCTCTCCAATAGCTCCGCGTGGATCTGTGCTGACAGGTCCATAAAGACCTCATCGATACTGGCCTTCTCTACCTTCTGGAGGTTCTCCGGCAAAGCATCTTTGATGCATTTCAGGATCTTACGAGATTCCAGCCGATATGGATCCAGTGAGACCTTGTGTGTAGCAATATTGTTGGCCGCATCGTCATGGTAAGCCCATTTCTCGTCTCCCTCCCTCCAGGTCGCAACATGTTGGAGGACAATATCCGGGCAGAGCTTTTTGGCTTCGGTAGGAGATACATGACGGGCAAGCTTGAAAGCACGAGCTGGATAATTGATAGCTATAAGGCCTTGCCTGTGAGACATCTCCAGTCAGTGAAGGTCCACTCGCTGTTTGAGGGTTTGACATGGCGTCGCATGGGAAGCCCAAGAACTTACCACTGTTGCACGGCAAGTGGCTGATCTTCATTAACTCCAAGCCTGACCATCTCGCACTGTGCATAGAATGCATCCAAATCCACATGCGCAATGACTCTCAATGGGCAATTTGTGGCCGATACTGCCAGTTGTGATAGTTGCCTGTACGTGAACTTCGACTTTTTTCTGCGCAGTTCACCCGCAGAAAGCGGAGAGGAAGCCTGGAAAAGTTGAGAGGAAGACATCGCCTTGGCTGCGTGTGGCAGATATTTCCAGTGCAGGTAGATGTTGGAGGCCGGAAGGAGAGCTTCGTGTCGAGAAGCTTCGGAAGGTCGAGCATAAGTCTCCCGGTCAATAGCTATTCGCGGCTCGCAGGACAAGCCTCAAGGCCCAGCAGGCTCATAGATTCTCGAGATACCATTCATGACACAGCTCCCTTGGGTTCTTGAGTGGAGAGTTAAGCCGCATTCCAGTGTGGTGGTACTCGAGGATTTTCTGGAAGATCTGGGAGACGCGAGCGCGTTTGAGGTCAGCGGGTAGCGTGTAAGCCCTCCAATAATAGTGATGTCATGCAAGTCGACTACGATCTCGACTACATATTATTAAGTCCTGTAAAATACGTTTTATATGCAGTTCTTCGTCTTGTTTTGCGAATCCTCATTTGTTACTTTGTTATCAGTTCATAATATTTGTCTCTCAAGATGTCCTTTCTCTCCCTCTTTCGTAACCCTGCTGTTCTTGGCGCTATCAGCATCTCAACTCTGTTTGGATTAGGAGGGGGAACATATATCCTCAGATCACATATGATAGAGCTATCAGAAGACCACGAAGCAAGAATGGTGCGAATCTACAATATTCCTTGATTTTATTCATTCCAACAATCTTGTCAGAACTTGTAATGCATGTTCTCCAGTTATGACCCCTCTTTACTGCGTCCAATATCACCAAATGCAAGCAAGTGCATGTGGCTGTTCTCGAGCCCGCTGAAGATCCTTCTTATCTTGGTCGGATTCAGATGGTGGCGCTGCCCTCGTGCAAAGGTGTTACGAACTTGTCATGCGCGCGCGCTTCGGATGAGACAATCCTGACGGCGATCATCTTTGACAGGACGAACTCGAGGGAACGCTTCGAGGGCATATAGGTCTCATTGAAGAAGCCCTGGACCGACTGGAGGGGAAGGCAACCGAAGCGGACCGTGGAAAGAAGATGTATGTTCCTGTGTCAAGAAATCCTGGGATTCGATCAAGTGTTGATTGTCCGCAGGAACGAGTACTATGGGAAAAGAGGGAGGGACGAAAAAGCAAAGTGACCCCACTAGTTTGGCCGTTTCTGTACTTTGTGGAGGGCAGCCAGTTCAATTACACTGTATGATAGGCTATTGATGTTGGAACTTTCCCAACTTTCGTCCCGTGTGTTGTGCAGCTCAGTATCACCCTGCATGCAGATGAGCCCATCAGGAAGCTGCCCAGGGTCGCACTACACACCCTCAGCGATATTGAGGCTCTTCTAACAGAGGGAAGTGAGTGGCCAGGTTTGGCTTGTTGCCATTGGCCTTTAACGCTTATAGACCCCGACACCCAGGATTTAGATTCGCGACTTTTGCGCTCTCTCGCACGGTCTTTGAAGTGAATAATATCCCCAATTGCATGGCCGCTACAAGGGGTCCGATTATGTCGACGTGGCGTTCAACTGCCGGATCTCGAATTTTTCTCCCTAACTTCTTTACATATAAGCCTCCTTGATGGGCTTAGCCATTCGATGAGGCGACGAAAATCAACGACATGAACGGACGCCCAGGTCTCTCGAGTCAACGGAGAACATTGACAACAGTATCGTCGATGTGTCCATGGGCAAACAAGCCTTACTACCCTGATTCCAGTCCGATTGCTGTTGCAATACAGACACGGCGAGGGTGGAGTAAGGTTCCAGTAGGTTGAGATCAGATCTGAACTCGGCGTGGCCATCACTGGGCGGGTATCTGGTGGTGGTACTCAGAACAGCAAGGCTGGCTCTGGTTATGCCCAATATGCTCTGTTACTTGTATCAGAAGAGGCCCATTATCATCTGACAATAATCTTATGCAGAATAATGTCGATCAAGTACGTCAATGTGCCGCATGAGACCAGGAGCAGATCGTCAAATACCCCGTGCCACAAAGCGGACCCTGCCTGCGCCGGCATAGAGTACCCGAAGAAAGTTCCACAGCCAGACATGCCTCTCATATACATGAGGCTTGCAGCGTGGCTTAGTTGACCAATGTCTCCGTCGTTTGTTTGGGTTGGCTAACGGTGGACATGATAGTTTTGCTGATTAGCGACATCGGCTCCTCTCGCCTTGCCGTCACAATAAGGAGGAGATACCACTTATTATGCGACTGGAACACTGACACCTTCGACATCCACCGAATACATGGGTACCTTGCGAGCACTGACACGGTGACTTAATGTGTAATCGTGCCATATTCAACTGCTGTCATCGGTACGGTTTCCGCTTAGCCGAACCGAGCCTTGGATTGGAAAACCACATCGGTCGGGCACTTCTTCGCACTATGAACAACTAGGTTCAATAACCCCAGAGTGGCGCAGTATGGAAGTTTTGTACACATGGTGTATCGCGTGGCCTAGTCGTGCTTGCTGGGTTTGGAAGAAGCTTAATATCCAGGTCTTTCAAGGCCATCGCCTTGTCAAGTGGAGATGCAGACCACTCCGCCGCCCCCCACGAACTCGAGATTGGGACGAGCAGGATGAACAAAAGCAGACCAGGTTGGAGCACTTCCGATATAGGAGGCTGCAGGATCCTGTGATGCTTCAACGCATGACCTTGACACTGGACAAGGACATAGGGGCGCCAGCACTGCCTTGCGCACTTCGACATTCAAAGATCCAACGATGTCGATTTAAGCTATTGCGATGACAATGGACATGATGAGGCTGGCAAGACTAGGACCAGGGAGCTGGTTCGATCTTTTGCACATGGCAGAGAAGGTTCATCGCAGGTCCCACCGCCCAAAAATGTACCGAAGCCTTCTTTGATTGTCCAGGTGGACCCACGATGGACCTCTTCACCGCAACGAAGGCTATGCTCGACACAGATAACCACTTGCAAGCTCACACGATACTTCCTCTCTGGTATTGTGTATAGCCAAGTCATCTACTTGATCGGCGCACAGCTTGAGTTTGGGTCTTGATCCTGGACAAATCGCGAGAGACAGGACTTCGAAAGGAAACACATGGGCACCTGGCCCGACGTGAGACTTCAATGCGCTTTGCGCAAACCTGCGCGACGCCTCATGTAGGCGGGCGAGCCTAAAGATCAAGCTCATCTCTGAAATTCATGTCCGAGTATTTATATGAAGGTCGAGACGCCACCGGAAAAGCAGAAACAGACAAGCAGCAGAACAAAACAACAATAACAACGGGTACCACAGAACCTCGAAGGTCAACAGAACTGTTCTCTTACACAGTCAACATCTATTGACTTTCCTCAAAGCACATCTTTCCAAAGTCAGTTTTCTAAAGTCAACGCTCCTAAGAGATTTTCCCCAAGCATCTACCTTCGCCATCAGTTAGCAAGTTTCAGCGATGGAGTCATATACCAGTTATGGTTCGTATAGTCTCGATCAGTCAGATCTGTATGACAAGTAAGTCGAACTCACCACTACCTGTCACGTCCGGGTCTAATCAAAGCTAGCACCTTCACTCCACATACTCAGACAGGGACACCAGATACCTCAAATTGGTGGAAGTGCTGCCACAACGGATGTGGGTGCGCGGTGGATCCAAGCAGGCATGAAGACACTTGCCCAGACTGCCACCATAAAAGATGTGACTCGTGCACCACGACCTCGCCTCCATTGACGCCAATTAAAAACCATTCCGGACTCGGCTTCGAAGCACCAAACCATGGCCACTCTCTTCTTCAGCAAGAAGCACCTGCTCACTACAACGGCTATTCACAATATGGAAACACTCGCCACGTCCAATATCCTCCAGTCAGTAATAGCCATGGTCCCGGATACGAGTTCGGCCAGCGTCCTAGCATGGAAGGATGGTGGCAATGCTGCCAGTGCTCTCAAGAGGTTAACTCCGCATGGTATCAACGAAGTTGTACCGGCTGTCCCCACCAGTACGACGAATATTGTTGCTACAATCTTGGATCAACAGCAATTCCATAGTAGGGGATCGTCTCCATGCTGAACCTTGCCGTAGACGTGGACTTGAAGCAGCACCTCACCACGCTCAAGGGAAAGGCGTCAATATCTGAGCGGGGCTTTGAAGGTGTGGCAGCAAGATTTGTGTTTGCTCTTCCCATTTTCGATTCGTGCTCATCTCCTCGGCATTCCTTAGCGACTTTCCGGTCTTCGACATACTTTTCTTTTCCGATTCATGTTTCTTCTTCCAGCATTGCGACTTCCGACTACTCACGCTCTCTCGCTTCATTTCTCTTGTTCTTCGCCTTGTTTTCGATTCAACCCATCGCTGCTTTTCACTTGTCGCCGAATCGACAATTCAAGACAGCCATATCGCTACTCATGTAGCGATGGCATTCTCGGCCTCCATGCTTGCTTCGAGCTGTGGAGGTAAGCTACTTGCCTTGTGTTTCTAGACCGGCTATCGCTGAAAAGTGTTCGATCCTTTACTTTGTTCCCTTATTCTTCATCTTTGGGAGGAGTTCTGTCTTTCTTTCTTTCCGGCGTCGTTCTTGCTTGGGTAGGTGGAGTGCATTTCCTTTGGTGGGTCTTCTGGATGTCGGAGGGTTTTTTTGGACCTGGTGTTAGGCGAGGTGGCGTATAGTGGCATGACTTAGACTTGTCTTCGATTCTTGTCAAGATACCCTTCTGCGTTGAGCGTTTTCCCTAAGCTGTTGGTTCCATGGGTTTGCTTTTCCTTGGTTGACAGTCATATTGGTTGGCGTTTATTAGATCTCGTTGCTTTTAGTTCTTCTCTTCTTACACCATGCATTATTACACTCTTTTAGCTCGATTAGGCCCATCTGATCCATCCATCTTACAACGTGACCAAGTGAATGCATGAAGGTGGGCTAAGTCCAAGAAGACGCTAGAAGTCTTCAAGTCAGCATATGCGGTGGAAAAGTGCCATTGCAACACCCAATTACCAGCATGACAATACTTATTCATCTCCCAAGCCTCCTTTCCTTTCATGCCTCCCGTATGTATGGTGGCCAGCGTGTCCATCATGCTGGCCAAATAAAGTCACCTCGCCCTTCGTGTCCAACCAAAAGATCGGCATAATATCTTTTGTGCTGCCGGCTCTGGAGGTAACACTTTGGATCCGTAATGACCGGCGTCAGAGGTGGACGTAGAAGTCCTTATCTCCTCCGATTGTCGCATCGATCTCATAACGGAGAAGGTAGCTGAAGTTCGTGCTTAGAGGGGGTGAAGTAGTGGGCATATTTGCCACCGGGTGATGAGCGATATCCTGCTTGTCTGATTGTGGCAACTTGGCTGTCATTCGAACGATACCTCACTTGTGCTGACCGACTCCAACCCCGCCATCCGACAAATTCGTAAGTCAAAATTCCTGAGAACGATTTTACCATTATATCGTATGACTGACGTCAACCATACTTGGACAGCTTTCCAGGGTCTGTGGTGATCCGGCGAAGTGCCATAACTCTTCATCAATATTCGTGTGTCGTCTCTGCGGCTCTTGGTGCTGTCACACCCTGGTAGCACAGCAGCAATCGGAAGGATTTGTTTGCCAATGAACATACCCTGGCCGCTTCTAGAAGGATCGAGCACCCTTGCCATGAACTGCTAGTCATCTTGCATTATCATCAGGGATCGATCGTGGCGTAGTAAGGCGCCATAACGCCATGGATCGGGGCCCCTTTGCGAACCAGATGGTTCGCTGAGCGTAATGGGTAGGATACGAGTGACAGGGCTATCTCCATACTGGAGCAGACATGGTCACTGGACTTACCAGACGATGTCCCCTCATATATCAGGCTTGAGTTGGAGAACCATGAAGCCGGCTCTTCTATCAAGTTGCGGTCAGCGTCGGGCGGTCTGCAAACTGACTCCCCTGCAAGCACACCAAGGGAATTTGCAGGGTGCTGCTTGACAAGAGGCCTTACACTCGAACTCTCTGCTTCATCAAACTCCGATAGATATATCCTGAAAGACTGCCAATCATGAGTAGATTCTCTGGTTACAGTAGGGAAGTGGCTGGAAGTCGTTTTAAAGATGTTTGATGTCAAAGCACAAATGTCTAATAAAAGCTATGTTATCTGACACCAAGAGCCCCATTGACCACCCTCCTTCAAAAGCCTTTGCTTTCGGTCTATTACAGAGAAGGCTTAATATTCTTCCTATCTGCACGTCATGCGAAAGCATCACAGTGTTGACAGTAAGAACGAAAGACAATATAAACATATCCATGTTTTGCACACCCCCTCAAATCAGGACAAGCCAATGAAGCTGCCGTAGATACCCTATTTACACACCCTGCAACTAGAACCTCACTGGCTCCAAATGTGATTTAACAGAGCGATGGGGGGAAAATTTCATGGAACGGAAGCACCACGAGAGTATGCCTTGGAAGGTTCGTTGCCAAGAAACGTACTTAGAGAAGTCCTCGAAGCGCGGATAGGGATTGAGGTCTGTCAAATTCTACTTCAAGAACATGCCCATGCTGTTTCTCTGTACTCCTAATATGTGCTCTAACAACAGGACAAAACGTGACTCCGCTTGACGCGATCCCGCTGGCTCTGAGTGGGAGAGCCCCTATTGGTGGACGATCGAGTCCAGCCACGAACTATCAAACTCACTTGGACAGCACTGCGGTGTCTGTCAACGTGCAGCGTCGTGAGATTACATTATTAAATAACTCCAACAACTCCAAGGTCCCTGTCGTTATTCTATTGGTCCTCCCAGTCGTGATATGTAAAGATCCAGCGCATCATGTGTATACAAGCCCATTCGCTCCACCATGCATGCCATGCAATCACCAAATACATCAAAAGTAATTCGTACAAATAAACATCACGTGTGACTTCTCGGACTCTCAAGATCGTCCTTCTCCATTACCAAACGACTCAGTCTCGGTACTGCCTTGTGGTCTTCCTTCCCTGAGCTTGTTCATCTCCACATCACCGCTGCGACCACCACTATCGATGGGAGTGGAATCCTGATCCCTTGCGGAACCTGACTTGCGTCGTCTATGTTTGCGTCTTCTCATCGGAGGATCTTGACTCGCATTCTGACTCGTCTGGTCCTCGATAAATCCTGCAACCCGTCGAACGTTCTCGACGTAAGGGCCGATATCATAATAGCTTTCCGCGCTTTCATGATTACAACATGGACTCCTCCGAATAGGCAGAAGCCAATCAATAATACTGTTTCCCATAACGCTTTTCACATTCAGTAGGGCGCTGCCCAGGTCCCAAGGATTCTGGCCGACGTCTTGCATGCTCAATATGCCGAATGTCCTCGTAGCTTTGAGGTCTCTAGCCGAAATCTTCTCCTGCCTGCTCAAGGGTCCAACGGCCGATGGAAGACCAGACGGAATTGTCGACGTTCCAGGGACGGCACTCGCCTGGGAAGTGGTTTGTTGTTGTGCAGAAGGTACCATAGGAAAAGTTGCTGTTGCATCAGACGATTTGATGGCCGTGGGAGGATTCGAAGAGGTGAAGTCGCTTGTTGGTTGCGTTTCTGACTGAAGCATTGGAGCAACTGGGCTAGGACGCCATTGACCTGCGTGAGAGTTCGTCTTGATACTAGGAATTCCAGGCTGTTGCGAACAATTAAGAGGTGGCGGGATACCGGCACCCAGAGGGTACGTGATCTCAGCATATGGTGGCTGGGACGCAAGTTCCGGATTGATATTCAGGAGTCTGTCGTAGGAAGGCTTAAGAACGGCTAGAGTATGGATTCTAGTTTTAGACCCAAGATCTTCAACCTGGGTCAAATTCCACATAGCAAGGTGGATGGACGAGCCAGCCATACCAGCTGTGAATGAGAAGAAAAATGCGGCCCTATGCGGCATGAGTACAATTTTCATAGATCGATGCCATTCTGACTTACAAACCCAGTATCACAGCCATCTCGGTCTGAAGTTTCTCGGTCTGAAGAACCACACCAATTAGCCTTCCATCTTTTCCAATAGCACGAGATTACGCATGC